>CM062818.1:2005333439-2006533439 GCA_031772625.1 Pinus tabuliformis | reverse complement strand
AAATAATTCAACACAATTAAAATGTAATATTCTCAAATTGTATAATGAAATTCATTTTTATATTTGAAAAGACTCTCAAATGACCAAAAAAAAATATATTTGTTGACTTTTTTATTTTATTTTTTTAATTGAGGGCCTAGATTGATTCTTAAAGGAATATGTTCATCATATGCTTAATGTTAATGCTTATCATCTTTTTTTGATCAAGTGTGGAACCTTCCATTAATATTAACAAAATACATATTTTACTCTTCTTAACAAAATACATACGGAGCCGAGCAAGGCAACACCAGCTCTGTGAAGCTTCAACAGACAACTGGGATGGCAGAACCCCAAACTGAATTCCAACAAGACTACAAAAGAATGATGACAAGACATTCTGCCCTACACAGAGTGCAAGGAATCCAAAATAAACCCAAATAGTTCGCTCTATATGACCAACGGACTAAAAACCTGCTTATCGAGCCAGAAGGAGAAGTTGAAAGACTCAACTCTCGTGCAACAAATAACCAGAAGCCCTTGAAGGTGGGCCCACAGAACCGAAGGCCCAAAACAATGCCACAATTGACCCAAGCACCATCCTTACCTTTCGTTTAACTTTCAAACCCGATGACCGTGTGATCCCGCCCTTGAGGATCCAACATCGCTGAGTTGATTTCGGGCCTAAACCTCGCCCACACTTTAACCTTTCTTACGGACCCAAAGAGAATCATAAGCCACCGCAGTAAACGTTTTTGGGTCCGAATGACGAATTAACCATCGATCATTTTCTCCACCCAAAATCCATAGGATTGCGGAGTTCCCAAGCGATCAGGCCACCATACCCATGTTTTAACTTGTCTTATGGACCCGAAGAGTTTATAAGCCACCACACAATAATTTTTCAGGTCTGTTTGGAGAATTATTTCTCGTGTAGCTTTTCGCCGCAAATCCATGGGATGAAGGATTTCTTATGAGATCTTGTTTACTTGCCCACCCTTTACTGTTTCTTATGGACACGAATATTAAATAGGCACACGATTTATAATAATTCAAGTCCATTTCAAAAATTATCCTAGTGCCTTTTTCCGCCTGAAATCCATAGGATGAAGGATTTCAGGGCAATCTTTGGTCAGCCGCCTACCAACCTACCTGCAGTTTATCACTTGTTTTTTCCCTGTGATTAGTACACTACCTATTGTTTCCATTGGTATTTTCTCTGTTAATTTCTCATTCTTTGAAAGTTCCCCCTGTCTTCGATAGCCTACTTGTGACAGTCCTCATGAAATTTCCCGAATGGCATTGTCATCTAGGCATATTTTCTATTGTTTTTTGAACAGAGTAGTCCTTCATTTCGAGACAATCTGCTAAACTGTTAGTTGTTCTACGTACGTGAACAAATTGGAGTATTCTCATGGCTCTCAGGTGGGATTGAATACATTGATAGACCTGCAACAATTGCCAGTGTTTTAACACCTTTTCTGGTGTTGTACCATTGCATATCTTCTTGATTGAGTTATTTATCAGTTCAGAGTATGCTTCTACAATAGCATTGTGTAAATCTAACTTACTCAATATTTTTAGCCATTTCTCTAAGGCCATGTGTTCTGCCATACTATTAGTGGCATTCCCCAAATGACTGTGAAAGATGATCTGTATGCATCCCTGCTCATCTCTTATGACTCCGCCATAACCAACCACTCTAGGGTTTCCTTTAGAGGCTCCATCTATATTGAATTTCAAAAAACCATTTGGAGGAGGTTGCTAGAATTCCTTACCTACTATTGTATAGCTTGCATTCCTACTTATTCCCTGGGGGGATCAGCAACTGGAGACCCAATTGCAAAAGTATATGTGCATCCTGGTTTTGAGGAAGGTTTCCAGGGAGTTGCTTAAGAAATGTACTTACAATTTCTTTTAGCTATCTTATAATCTGATCTATGATTCTTTGTGTCGAGTCAATTTTGTTCTTTAAAATCCTATTATTGCGTTCTTTCTAGACATCTGAGATCAAAAATCCTGGAATTAGATTCCATGGTTTGTTGACTATTTCATTTTCTGAGAAATATTTCTGCCAATTCTTTAAAGTGCGAGTAATGATGGATGCGTCCCTATCAGTTTTCCTGAATATTAGGGCTACCCAATTCCACAAGGTAGAGGTGAATGGGCAGAATTTGAGTAGGTGATCCATTGTTTCTTCTTGTAGACCACACAACTGGAATCTAGATGGACCAACTAGACCTCTTTTCCGAAGATTCTCTGAAGTTAGAACCTTTTTATGATGCACCAACCACATGAACAATTTAATTTTCATCCAGTGCGAGTTCTGCCATAGGTCCTTCCATATCTTATCAGGGTTTGGAAAGTCAATCCCAATGTTAATTCTTTTGGCTTCTTTGAGTTTGAAGTTTCCTTCATTGTTTCTTCCCCACCTTAGTTGGTCAGACAATGTAGATGTTAATATCTTTATTTGTTCCAAGATGACTGCAAGAGCTTCTGATTGGGCCTTCAAAGGGGTTTCTTCACTGTATCCCAGGTTCTTCCATGTTCTCCATTTATCCTTGTATCTTGTTTGATCCCAGAAATCACTTACCTTGAGTAAACCTTTATTTTCAGTGTCATCCTTAAGATCAGTTAATCCTCGTTTACACAGGTTAGGTTCATGATGCTAGTTATCCTCCCAAAACCATGCTAGGTTTCCATTTTTGATCTCCCAGAAACTGTGCTTCTGAACTATGGCTCTATTCTCTCAAGAACTGTTCCAAATGTGGGAGCCCTTAATGTTCCCAGAAATCTGAATATGATCCTTTTCTTGCCAATTGTTTGCATGCTTCCGTTTCTAGAGCTTGGTCCATGGGGTTGCCGACTCCTTTAGCCATCTCCACCAAAATATTTCCCCCAAGACTTTGCTAAGGGTTTCAAGGTAATGATGTCCCAGACCCCCATCGTTCTTAGGTTTACAGAGCTTATCACAAGCTACCAAAGTCCATTTCTTTTTCTCTTCCCATTTGCCCTAAATAAAATCTGTTTGGATATTTATGATGAGTTGCAAAACTCCTTTAGGAGTAGGAAGAGCTGAAAACATGAAGGTGGGAATAGTTTGTAGGAGAGCCTTTGTAAGCACTAGTCGTCCAACTAAATTCAAAGACCTGCTTGTCCATTTCATGATTTTTTTCCCACAGTCTATTAGTAACTGGCTCACAAACTTCCTTTCTCAGAGGTTTATCAGTGAGAGGTATTCCCAGATATTTGGATGGTAACTAATCTCTTTGAAAGCTGAGAATTATAGACAGGTTCTCTGAATAGCAATGTCAGTATTAAAAAATAAAATTTTTGATTGGGTGAGGCTTACCTCTGTACCAGCAACCATAGAAAAGTTGTTCAGGATTTTTTCGAATGCTTTAGCTTCCTTGACCGTGGGTGTACCCTATAGCATAGTGTCATCCACAAATTGTTGATGAGTCCAGGCATCCACATTGAGGGTGAGTTTCAGACCCTGGATTCTTCCTTCTATATTGGTAGATTTAATGGCTCTGCCCAATCCTTCCATCATGATAATAAAGAGGAAGGGGGAGAGCGAATCTCCTTGTCAGAGGCCTCTCTAAGGCCTAAAGGTTCTGGGTGGAGAGCCATTGAGCATGATTGAAAAACTAGTTGCAGTAACGAGGGCCATTATCCATCTTATACAATTGTGATCCAAGTCGTATGCTATTAGTACTTCCCTTATGTATGACTAGTTGAGCTTGTGATAAGCTTTCGCTAGGTCAAGCTCTATGATCATCCCCACTTGCTTATTGCTCTTAAGAGAATGAACCACCTCATGAGCTTGAATTATGTTGCTTATAATCTACCTTCCTTCCACATAACCAGTTTTCTCCTTAGACACAAGTGTTGGAAGTAGGGGCTTGAGTCTATTTCAATTACTTTGGAAATAATTTTGTACACCACATTGCATAAAGCTATGGGTTTAAATCTATTTGGTGTCATAGCTTTTCCCTCCTTTGGAATCAGAGCTATGAAAGAAGTATTAAGCGCCCTCAAAACAGTTTTTGATCTTCTCCAGTCCTCCAAACTTCAAGGATATCTTGTTTGACTATTTCCCAACATGCTTTGAAGAAGTCAACATTAAAGCCATCCGATCCTGGAGCTTTCACATTTTTCATTTTTTTAATAACTTCAGTAACTTCCTCTTCAGTCACTGGCCTGTTAAGATTGTAATTTTCTTCCATGGTTACAAGATTTGGAATGTACTTTGTGAATCTATTGATAAATTGTGATCTGTCTACGAGAGGTTCCTCTGCTATGTTTTGGAAATGTTTTACTAGAGCACATTCCATTTATTTTTGGTTTTTGAGCTCTTTCCCTTGTGTGTCACTCAGTTTTGAAATCCTGTTATGTGCCCTGTGATCCATGGTTGACTTGTGAAAAAGCTTGGTGTTTCGCTCCCCTTCTTTAAGCCATTGCACTCTCAATTTTTGCCTCCAGAAGATCTCCTCTTGCTGGCATCTATCATCCCATTCTTGTTGAAGAGTGTCAACTTGCATTTTTCTTTTCTCGGTAAATCCATCTATGATAATGATCCGATTGATTCCTTGTAGTTTCTATTCAAACCCTCTTTTAGCTTTGAAAATATTTCCAAAATCCTTTTTGTTCCATTCTTTAAGCCCAAGTTTGATGTGTTTCAGTCTCTGTTGTAGGAGAAACATATTAGTGCCTTGAATGGCCAAATATTCCACCCATCATTTACCAATATTACTGATGAAGTCAGGGTGAGTGAGCCAGACTTTTTCAAACTTGAAAGGTTTGTTCCTCGGAGTGCCTATGAAAGAAGCTTCAAGTTGGATAGGCCAGTCATCTGAGCCTCCAAATGGAAGGATTGATGTAGTCAAGTTAGGGCCAAGTGAGAAAGAGGTCCTCCGAGATTATAAATCTATCTATTTTAGAGGCAAATTGAGAAGCCCCTCCCCTCTTATTGTTCCATGTGAAAGTACCATTTATTGTCTCCGTGGCCACTAGCCTCATGTCAATTAGGAAGTCCTAGAAGGAAATGGAGTCTCTACCTAGTGTTCTGGTCCCACCCTTTTTTTCTGTAAGAGATTTGATCATATTAAAATCCCCTCCCAAAATCCAGGGCATAACAGGATGTCTCTCTATCAACTCCTCCAGTGAGGTGAGAAGCCTAAGTTTGTCTTCCAGTTTTTGAGGACCATAGAGATTTGTGATCATATATATTTCCTTATCACCCAAGGTTGGATCACCATTCAAAGGTAGTTCCTGGATGCCTCAACATCTAGGATTCCATGTTTCTGGGGATTCCAAAGAGTGAGAATCTCACCTGCCATGTTGTCTGATTTAATTTCTAGATACTCATACTTAATGAGCCATTTTCTATGTATCTCTTTGATTTTATCTATTGAAAATTTTGTTTCCTGGATAAACACCATGTCTGGTTTTTCTTATTTTATTATATCGCTAAGATTTCTTTGTTTCCTCTTACTTCCCAGACACCTAATGTTCCAAGTTGTGAGCTTCATTATCAAATATTTGTAAATGAGTAATTAATAAGATCTTTCATCTTACCTGAGTTAATCATGAGTGTCCCACACTCTCTCAACAACTCATTCTATCTTTTCCTTCCTCTTTTCATGCCTGTGATCTTGGAAGAGTGTCTTGATGTTTCCTCCATCGTTTTAACCCCTCTATTTTCCTGGCTGTCATGGTTTCTTTTGATTCCATAACACTTTGCTTGAGATATCCAGAGGAAGAGATTTTGTACTATGTCAAACTCCTCTTGTGGTAGAGAATCAACCCCTTTGGTGATTCCCTACTCCAAGAACTTTTCTAGATCAAGATTCTCCCTCTCAAGAATATCTTGTAGTTCGTGGTCCTCTGTTCCAACTTCACTTGGGGTCATCCAATGGTCCCTGCCAAGTTCCATGATGTTTAGTAGATCTTCCTTTAGTTTGTTGTTCTTAGGTACATCCTCCATGCTAACATCTTTTTCCTTCTCTGCAGGATTGTCCTCTGATGCTTGGTTCATCGCATTGTTCCCATCTTCTTCTTCTAAAATCTTGAAACTATTATGACTTGGGTGTTTATCCTCACCAGTTTTCCTTTGGTACTTTTTTCCTCCTTTCCCTTTGCCTCCCATCTTGGTAAAGCCTTCGAGGTCTTTACCTTTGTTGGTTTTCATAATGTCCTCCAGTTTGTTTAAAGGGAAATCTCTGATGAGGTGCCCATGCTCACGACATTTACGACATCTAAATGGGACATTTTCATAGTCCACAACCTACACCCATTCTTCATCATAAACTTCTAGAATGATTTCATCTGGAAGTGCTCCTGATAGGTCCATTTCTACAAATATGCATGCAAAGGAGGTGTATTTTCCTCACAGAGTCGCCTCTGATATTTTTAAAAAATGACCTAATTTATTGCCTATGGCCTTTAAGGATTTAGGTAGTGAGTAATCTAAAGGTAGGGAGTAGAGTCATATCCATATCGGTACTGATGTGAATGTTTCTCATTCTGGGACAAAATTCATCACCCATGGTCGCATGTAGAGGCCAACCGCAGCATAGAAGTAAGGTCCTCCTTCAAACACTCTCTCTTTGTCCTCTAGGTTTGTGAATACGACTATGAAGAAACCCTTGGACCCAAGGTGGAGGGTTATTTCCCCCTTAGGTTTCCACTGGTTTCTTATCGAAACCTGTAAAGCCTTCTCCGTTGGCCATATCCCCATAAATTTATAGATAACTGCGTATGATGCCATGTGATTCCTGTGCTCCTATAGCGCCGGATTATTTAAAACAACCCAGGGTTTAATGGCTAACCTGGGTTTGCAGAGTCCTGTCACACTCCTATGCTCAGCCATATGACTGCTTCCTTTTTTCTCTTCTCTCCTCTACCTCCCTCATGATTCTTTTCCTGCTCATGAGAACTGATGTTTTCCAACTTTTTTGTGCTAATCCTCTTTGTTCCTACCTCCATTGGCTTTTTGAAGCGATTCAAACCCACTTCCTTGTTTCTGTTTGCCACTACATGGCTGTAGGAGGGAGTAGAACTCCCCCCTCCTCGCCCTTCCATGGCTACCAACAATCCCTGTTGGTTCAAACCCTCATTCTCTGCTTTCCCCCGCAGCACTGTGCTCCCTCGAATTGTTCTCTTAATGCTCATCATTGACTTTAGTGTATTAAAGAGTTTGTTAGGTTGCATTGGCTTTTAATAAATTAAAAAAAAAATAGATTTGTTGCCAACCAATTTCCTAGGGATATAAGATTATTCCAATTTTCATTACTTCCTCCATGATAAATTCATCATTATTCTTTATAACATTCATTTAGATATAATATTTTTTATTTTTTTTAACAAAGTGGTCCATTATTTTGAATAAATCTTAAAAAATTGATTTGTATCATGTGACTCCCCACCGACCAATTTTCTAGGGATTTGAGATTACTCCAGTTTCAATATACTCCTCGAAATAAGTTCCTTATTATTATTTATAACATTCACTTACATTTATTTATTTTTCTTAAGTAAAAGTTGCCCCATAAACATTTTATGCATGACACCTGGAAACCCCTGTTAAATAAAATAAAAAAGCAATAAACATAATAATAAATAAATAAATAAATAATAATAATAATAATAATAATAATAATAAGAAATTAATAATAGATTTATTTTATTTGAAATTTAAATAATAAATTATATCTATATATATATATATATATATATATAAATAAACAATAATATAATAAAATTATAACTAAATAAATAAATAATAATAATATATAATAAATATAATAAATACCTATCTAAATAAATAGGTATTTATTAATTTATTTTTATTTATTTATAACAAATAAATAAAAATAAATAAATAAATAAATAATAGATTTATTTTATTTGAGATTTAAATAATAAATTATATACCTATATAAACAATAATATAATAAAATGATAACTAAATAGAGAAATAATAATAATATATAATAAATATAATAAATACTTATCTAAATAAATAAATTAAATAATTATTAATTAATTTACCATTTATAAGCGGACTACTAATGAAGACAACAACAATTTTTTTCAAATAATTATTAATAAGCTCCGTATCTTTCACGCTCTCTCTTCTCAAAAACAAATCTCATTGCCCTGATGATGGACTCACTAAGCTAGTCTGAAACGTTGGTTTCAAAATTGTTCACATGTTTTTCCTCAAAATAAATTTTTTTTATGCATGGTTAATGAAGTAAATGTCTGTATAAGTAAGACATGCTTCGTGTTGTAATAATTTTTTTGGGTGAACCATAATTTTTTTATACATGGTTAATCAAGTAAATGTGTGCATTGGTAAGTCATTCTTATTGTTGTAATATTTTTTTTGGTTATTTTTATGAGGCCTTTAGCTATATCAACCAAATTAAAAATATCATTGTGGGTCTACTAGTTTTACAAGTTAATAATGTCCACGGGTAAAGTGATGGTGAATATCCATGGTTAAGAATCTTGTCATATTGTTATATGATCTTTTAGTTCTGAAATAAGTTATGGTTTTTGGGCATGCAATACTGATAAGCCATGGTATTGGCCCATGGTATTATAAGAAAGCCTGTTCACAATTAGATCATAGTATCAATGGAAAAGTGTGGGTGGATATCGATGATTAAGAATCTTGTCATGTGATATTGATAAGCCGTGGTATTGTAACAAATCCTATTTTCAATTTAATAATATCCATGGTAAAGTGGGGATGAATATCGATGGTTAAGAATATTTTTGTATTGTTATAAAATATTTTGATTGTAAGATAAGTTATGCTTTTTGGGGCATGTGGTATTCTAAGAAAGCCTAATTTTGAAGGTTTTTTATCTGAACTTAAGGTCGATGATGATATTTTCACTTTTTATTTTATGTTTCTTAATTGATATCCTAGTTCAATTCTCATGGGAATATGCTCAACATATGCTTAGTCTTAATGTTCTAGTGTGTTAGAGTTTGTTAAGTTGCATTAACTTTCCATAAATTTTAAAAATTATATTTGTGTCAAGTGGCTCCATAATAATATCCTCCATGATAAGTTCCTTATTATTATTTATAACATTAAGTTATATATAAACCACTTTTATTTAGAAAAATGGTCCATTACATTTAATAAATTTAAAAAGTTATATTCATGTCAAGTGACTCACTGCCCACAAATTTCCTAGGGATTTGAGATTATTCCAATTCTAATAAGTTCCTCCATGATAATCTCCTCATTATTATTTATAACATTAATTTATTTATAAGCAAATTTTATTTAGCAAAATGGTCAATTTTACAATAACATGTGTAATTACTTTTTTTTATCAAGTTAAAGTTGACCCATAACATTTTTATATATGGTTAATGAGGTAAATGTGTTCATTGATAAGGCATTTTTCGTGTTGCAAAAGTTTTTCTTGATATATATGAAGCCTTTGGCTATACCAACTACAATATTTTTAATGTGGATGTACTAGTAATTACACAAAACCAATATTTATTATTATTATTATTATTATAAACTATAAATTAATCTTATCCCGCAATACTATGTTATGAGATTATAACTCAATTATAAAAATAAAAATGTTTCAACACAATTAAAATGTAATATTCTCAAATTGTATAATGATTCATTTTTATATTTGAAAATGACTCTCAAACGACAAAAAAGAAAAAAAGCTCTGTTGACTTTTTTATTGTATTTTTTTTAATTAAGGGCCTAGATTGACTCAAAGGAACATGTTCAGCATATTCTTAGTCTTAATGCTTATCATTGACTTTAGTACATTAAATATTTTTTAGGTTGCATTGACTTTTAATAAAGTTAAATTATTAGATTCATGCCTGGTTCCACCAACCAATTTCCTAGGGATCTAAGATTATTCCAATTCTAATAAGTTCCTCCATGACAAGTTCCTCATTACTATTGATAACATTCATTTATATGTAAGCAAATTTTGTTTAGCAAAATGGTCCATTATTTTTAATAAAATTTAAAAAATTGATTCTTACCAGTTTTCTAGGGATTTGAGATTATTCTAATTCTATTATATTCGTCATGATAAGTTCCTCGTTATTATTTATAACACCATTTATAATTTTTTCCTCTCAAGTTAAAGTTGGCCCATAAACTTTTTATACATTGTTAATCAATTAAATGTGTGCATTAGTAGGACATTCTTCGTGTTGTAATATTTTTTTTGGGTGACCCATAAAATTTTTATACATGGTTAATAAAGTACATGTGTGCATTAGTAAGGAATTCTTTGTGTTTTCATTTTTTTTTTTGGTTATGTTTATGAAGCCTTCAATTATATCAACCACATTACAAATATTAATGTGGTTGTACTAGATTTTACAATTTAATAATATCCACGATAAAGTGGGGGTGAATATCCGTCATTAAGAATCTTCTCATATTGTTATAAAATATTTTAGTTGTGAAATAAGTATGGTTTTTGGGCATGCTATATTGATAAGCCATGGTATTGGACCATGGTATTGTAACAAATCTTGTTCACAAGTTCATAATATCAATGGAAAAGTGGGGTGAATATCCATGATTAACAACGTTGTTGTGTGGTATTGGTACGCCATGGCATTGTAGCAAAGCCTATTTAAAATTTAATGATATCCATGGTAAATGATAAGCCCCAAAAATGAGTAATTATATGGGCTCATTCAGCCTCCTAGTTTGACCGAATCCACCATTATCATTATTTTATTGCATGTTTTTTTATTATATTTATGCTAATAGAGTGAATTGGATTAGTCATTATGCCAACAAGTGTAATGTGTGCTTTATGCAGATTTTTAGTCAATTTTGAGACAAAATCAAAGGTTTAAATGAGCACTTGGCAGCCAAATTTGTGGAGAGGATTTGTAGGAAGGTTTCCCCTTCATTTATGAGCCCTTACCTCAAATTCTCCACCAGCAGCTCGGAGCTCAAGGGCCACCACATCGATTATCACAAGGGCAATCGAGCAAGGGCTAGTAAAGTTGCTGTTAACTGCAAGTTTTGGCAGCCGAGTCCCTAAATTTTAGGAGGACTGTTGGGGTCCTTAATTTGTATAAATAAGAATGCTTAGGACCTCATTTCAGTTAGCTAGTTTGTAGTTCTACTTTAGGAGGATTTAGTCAGATGTTAGTTAGATTTTAGCTACTAGGTTAGCTTTGCATTTTAGCACATTTTCAAGCTTTTTCTTGTAGACAGTTTTTGGGATGTAACTATTATTTCTTGCTCAATAAAGATGAATCCATCTTTGCACCAACTCTAATATCTCTTAGGAGGTTGTAGCTCTTGGGGTTGGGCCCAACCCAAGTGCCCAGTACCTCCTTTGTGTACTTTTATGTGTCTTTGCTACATTCTTAGAATAAAATCTATTATTTAGATTAAAATCTTGTTTTGTTACTTAGTTTGTTTTTGATGATTAAAATAGATTTTCATGCTTCAGGTTGATTTGAAAATTTGGTAAGGGAAAAGATCTTCAGAAAAGGTCATCAAGCAGCCCTGGATCTCACCTCTCCCTCCTTGGGACCATGAGCTGAGACCAAGGTGTCCCGGCTGCCATAAAAACATTGTTCTTGCTTCTTCATGCAATTTCTAGTGTTAGATTCCTAGTTGCAAAAAGTTAGTACCAGTTGTGATTACATGCTTAGATCCATTCTTGCTTGGTTTCCTTAGTTGTTTTACATGATTTGCTACCAATAAACTTATGTTCATCATGCGTATGGTTTCTAGGTCAAATTAGGTCAAAATAGCTAGGCCTTGTTTTTTCTTAGTCTTTGTTGATTAGTTTTGGAAAATAACGTGCAGAACACCTGTGATATCTCTTTGCCTACCCTTACTCCATCAATACAACCTGCTCTGTCCTCTAACTCAGATTCTTGCCTTTCATCTGCCACATTTTCTCACTTTGCCCTAAGCCCTATAGTCTTGTGCAACATTACTTCTCTTATCTTCGAACAAAACCAATCACCTTAATCACTCCTCAGCCTCATGCACCAGGTCCTAGACCTCTTCAGGCTCAACCAACCTCCATTTCCACCTTCCCACTATTTTTTCCTCCATAAACCCTCAAAAATCCTCTCTCAGCTCTTCCTGTAGAAACATCCTGTAGAAGCTATAGTACATCCTGTAGAACCCCTGCAGACTTCCCATAGAAGCTCACAAAAGCAGTTCCTTGAGATCCGATCACTGTGAAACTATATGGAAGGGTGCTAAGGACTGCTTAGGTCCTCTTCTAACCTTCCCAACCTCCTACAAGCATTTCCTTTTCACCAATCCACCTTTGCACAGTCAAAAAATAGTAAAGCACATGCATAATAAATCTGCGAAATTACTCAAAAATGAAAAAAAATGTTTTCTTCATATTTCTCTTTATAAGTAGCTTAGTCACATGCATTTTACCTTTCTAGAAGTCAATGGCATCCATTTTTGTAGCTTTCATCTTTTTACTTCCACCAGTAGGGTTAGTTACTAAAACTAGGGTTTACATTTCCTTTCAGCTTTCTGCTTCTTTTTGCAAGCAGATTAGCCTCCTTTGAGTTAGCTTTTGTCCATCATATTTAAAAGCTTCTTCTAAGAGCTCATAGAATTTGGCTTAAGCTTCTAACGGACTTGTGCCAGCTGATCAAGTGACAGCTGCGGCAAGAGCTAGTACTTGTGCATATAGCACCGTCGCTTCCAAGTTTGTTATGAACTACTGGGTTTGTTATCACCTAAATCCACCCTAGGCTGAAGGAGGGAAAAAATTAGGTTAACCACAAACCACGCTCAGTCTGGTAGCCAGCCCTACCAGAACAGGAGAGGGCTCTATCCGAGTCACGCTCACTGAATAAATACTTGAAAATGATCTGAGATGACTTGAAATGCAATATTTATCTTAGGCTAGTAAGTGAATAGGGATTTCGGGAACAAATTTTAATGAATGGCCGAGCTTGTGGTATGTATGGGACTGGCGCTCAACAATGAACAAAGAATTTAATACAAAGGCACAAATTATTCCGTGAGGCAAGGTAGGTGGAAAATGTAGCAATTTAGTTTGAGTCACCTCGGCATGAATGGATTGCTGAAGAAAGTGAAAAGGGCATAGTGGTATGAATCCTTTTCAATAGAAGAAATAACGCTGTACATGAAATTTTCCCACAGGCAGAGCAATAAAAATTGAATTCTACCTAATCTCACTCAGAAAATTTCACTGAAATGAAGCATGAATTGAAATATGGAACATAACAAGATACATATGAAACATAAGAACACATTTGCTACACTCACAACCACAAGAATCTCATGAAACAGAGCCGCTGCCTTTCATTAATTCTCTGTCAAAATTACACAGTGGAGAAATAGAATTTCTCTCCCACAGTCTCCCAGAAGTTATAAGCCAACCAACCGTTTTCAAATAGCTTCCATACAATATATAGAATGAGTGAGGAAGAGATAGAATACCCAAGGGTTGGGGAGTTACTCGAATTATTACAAAATGGAGCTGGAGAGCCAACCATCAGCTACAGGTGCAACACTCACAAGCATGATATTTGGCTGGGGTGACCCTTTGCATTCCTTTGCCACTTGGATGGATGCCAATCTGGAGAAAAAGCTCTTTAAATTCCACCTTTGGTGGAAAAAGCTGAAGTGCAGATGACCAGACCAACTTGGAGAAGTCGCGAACCGAAATTTCGTGAAACGAGAGCAAACTGGCACTTTTTCCCCTGTGCGCCATGCCAAATTCTTTATGAGTCGTGCCACTTTGGAGCCTATTTTGGGGCACTTGTAGGTGTCCAAAATGTGCCCAAGTGGGCATGTTGGAAAGCCTATCCTGTCTACTTTCCAACCCAACTAGAATTTTTTAATTTGGAGCTCATTTTCCCCTCCAAATCTTCATTCTCCCAAGACTGCTTTCTGTGTGTCAAAAAAGTGGCAGAGAGGCAATTTTTGAGGTTTTTTTGACCTTTAGGAGGCCCATATCTTGTCAAAATTTCTTGCTCAGACACCAGTAGTCGTGATTTTCAATGCTAAATCCAAAAATGCAAGCCATTCCTCGATTGGAGCCCTAGAATTTTAGCATCGTGCCAGTGGCGCGGCGCATAGGGAGGAATTTCCTGTTTTTTGCCCAAAAAAACAAAGTTTGCCCAAAAATTCTCCAAATTTGCTGAAATTTGGACTGGAGTTTCCCTATGCGGTGCCATGTTTAGCCAAGGAAGCCTCATCCAAGATTCTAAGTCTATCTTGCTCCTTATCCTCTTTTTCTCTCCTTGTTGCTTTCCTCAATTTTGCCTTCAAGCTCTTTATTCGGGCCTTGGCGCACATGTTTCGTGCCCGGTAGTGAAATGCCATATGCTTCAGTAGCGCAAGGTCCTTGTCAGATTTTTCTAGTAGTCTCTCCAAATGCATATTGGTCCTCTCGAGGTTGGCCTCCCGATCTTCATTTATCTCTTGTTCCAAGGATGTGAGTTCAACCCTTCTCCTTTGGGCAGCTTGGTGATGTTCACGAATGTTTTGCAGCTCCATGATCCCCTGTTGGTCCTCTAGCTACTTGTTCCTCTATTCCAGGTACTTCATGTTCCACTTGGCCCTCTCTAAGTCAAGGGACAAGGCCTCAATCTCTGCCTGTTGTTCCTGGATTACCTCTCTAGGTTCCTCATTCGTTGGCTCTCTGTCGATGTCATCATCGTGGAGGAGAACAAACTCGGTCTCTCTTTCACCTAATGGCACTCCCGAAGGCCCCTCATCATGCACTGGCTCTTTGCCTCTGCTCTGCTCTTGCGGTGCTGATGTTGGAAGCGAGGCCTCTTCCACCCCGGGTGGAGATAACACTCACTTTGCTGCTGCAAACAACTGTCTACTGCACCTCTGATATGAAATGTACACTGGCATGGTGGCAGCATTATGGCACTCAAACTGATGTGAAGGACCCCCCACCTCATGCTCTGCCTCTGATACCACTGGTAGAGCGTTGAAGAAATCACGGGAGATGAATTCCTCCCAGGCAATACCCTGCAATCCCAACTGATGATCCACAAAAATCTTGATGAGAGAAAAATGATAGACACTGTTTAGCTGCTATCGAGGGGTCTTGTGCTGCATAAAGTTTTTCATCTTCTCTATGTTGTTGCACATGAAAAATGGGAGGTTCATCATCCGCACCCTGGTGAAGTGCATGAGCAACCTGATGTGATAGGCATAGAGGCGGGAAAACCTTCCCTCACAACTGAAATACTTCATGATCAATCTCATGAATGGGGCATACTCATCCCTCAAAAAACTGAATGGAAAGACTCTAGTGAGCTAGCTCAAATAGCTATTCTTGATGTAAGGCTCATAATGATGCCTCCCCACCTTCTTTTTCTTATGCCACTGTTCCCCAATGTTTGGTATCCCTGTTTCCACTGATATAGTTTCCGGTGTCAAGGTGAAAGTGACCCCAGCCAAGATAGATCAACCTCCCTGTAGATGAAGTGAAAAAAGGTGCCTAACTCATGATGGACTCTGACATTTGCCACCTTTTGGCAAAATTCATAACATGCCAAGCACTGGAAACAAGACATGGCAAGTGGGCATGTCTGTAGCTCCGTGAGGGTGTTTGGCTCATCTCTGAGATGTCTGCCACTCCGGTGATGTCTCTTATGGGCCCTATCTTCGGAAGATGTGTCAGTGTGGGTCTCCCCCTCATAATCTGATGAAACTCCTGATGCCATTACTGCTGCTTGTACCCTGCGTTTTATGCTGCCCTTTGAATCCAATGGAACTGGTGGTTGCTCTGAAAATATGTCACCAAGGGGACAATAAAACAGGGAGTATTAGGAGAGGAATGATGAAATGGGGATAGGGATTAAAGGGAGGAGTTTATCAGGGATTTAGGAGTGTTTGGGGTATAGTATTGATGGGGTAGGGTTTTGAATTTGTTTTGGTAGGGTTTAGGTGTTTGAGTCATAAGAGGAAAGGGGAAAAAGGGATATGATTACAGTGGTGCTAGGGTGATGGTAAGGGGGAAAATGCTACAGGGGAATTAGTTGATAGGGGTAGGGTAGGATAATACTTTAGAAATCGTGTCTCTATAGCAAAAGCCTAGTTTCTTGACTTCCTTTGTGTCTTCTTTGGTTGGCTTTAAAAACATTTTCTTTTGATTTATAGTCTCAAAATTATGTGACTCTTATCAAGATAAATGCCAAGGGTGAAGGTAGTTGGTCTACCTCTCAAATTTGAGGGTCATTCAGAAAATTTTAGGCAAATTAGTGGTTTTTTGAGCTTATAGGTCTTTGCGTGGCGGACACACGAGGAGGCCTCGTTTTCTCGGTGATTTTTTCATGGTTGACCTTGTGCTTTTGGGTGCCATTTAAATATCTTATAAACACCATATCATTGACAAATTTGATGGACAAGTGAGTTTATGGAGCCTACCTTGCAATTTGAGAAATATGGCACAATTTCAGGCCCTTTTTTCCCTGTGCGCCGCACTCTCTGTGTGCGTCACGCCAATGTAAATTTTACACTGGAAAATCTCTCCCAGTGCGCCACGCTCTCTCTGTGGGTCGCTCTCTTTTCCAGGTGACTTTTGGAGGCCTTTCCTGTGTCCAAATTGGGTGCAAGATAGCCCATTGGAAAGGTATTTGAGTCTAATTTCCATCCCAACTAGAATTTTTCAATTTGGAGTTCATTTTCCCTGTCAAAAGTCAAATCTCCCAAGACTGGTCAAAACGTGCCCAGTGAGGCTGCCTCAAGGCAGAGTGCTATTACAATCAACTTTTGAATGCCTTCCTCAACTCGAAATTGAGCTCATGATAGCTCATTGGAAATTTATTTGCGTCTAGTGACTATTTGACTCATCAAGCAAGTCATTTGGCCAACTGAGCTAGGAGACAACTTGATTTTCCCAAGGTCACTTCAAATGTGCATCAATTCTCCCGAGGCAATTGTATTTTTGACATTTCTTAAAAACCATGAAACCTGTGTAAAAAGTGAAGGAGGTTTTTATTCCTTGGTCTGTTGTGGAAAAAAACCTCTCTCAGTGTTTCCAAATTCATCTTTCCTTGCTCAAAAACATCATTTGAGTGAAACCTACCCCGATGTGTGGAACAAGAGATTTGTCGAAATGAAGCGAAATGAAGGGGATAGGGAGCTTCTAAATTCTTGTGGGAATTTTGGGAGGTAGAGAGGGATGTTAGGAAGTAGGAGAAAGTAGAATATCTGAAATTGAGTGAGGGGAAGGGGTCCAAAAAGGAAAAACACAGGCCCAACGTAGAAAACTGCGAGGTTGTAGCAAGAAACTAGGGTTTGTGCGAAAATGAGGAATTTGGGGGATCTCAGTGATGGGAAGTATTTGATAAGGTAATTTAAGGATAAGGGAAGGTTTATGAACATCAGGATACAAGTTTTGCCGATGATTTGACCATCCAAGAGAAATTTCCCTCAAAACCCTAGGAGAGGGAAATGACCGTAGCTAGGCGCTACTGAAGCATGAACAAGGTGTAAAATGACCCATTGGAACCTAACATGATGATCACAACCCTCTGAATGATGGTAGACTCAGCTGAATGGTGGTGTGAACCGACATTTGGACAACTTTGGAAGGAGTACAAGCAAACCCTAGACCTAATGCCTAGTGATCAAATTTTGCTTTGAAGACTTACTGAAATGACAAAAGTTGACCTTGACACCTTAAAACCACTTTGTAATAGCATGTTTGATCACTGGAGGAAGGCTGGAAAGATTGACACTAACATTGGCTCCAATACAGATGGCAGCTCCTTGGAGGTGCCAAGAACTGCAGATCTTTGGGTGAGCAGACAGTGCCTTCGTCCATTGAGCTATGGAGTCCATTATTCCGACAAACCAACATGAGTCAAGTTTCACCGACAAACCAACATGACTCAGTTTATTGACTGAAACTTGACTCAATGCAAAAGGAAATGACTCATGACTGACTTAACTAAAGCAAGAACTGACAAAACTTATTCAATGGTAGCAATCCATCAAGACTCGAGGGTTTCAAATCATGATGATAGCCACCTGCGTACTAAAGCAATAAGTACAATCATTTATAATGTGTATTGCAATGTAACCAATCAAGTAGGTGTCTCCTTGATTGATTCTACGGATCAGATCTTATGGTCAACAACAGATATTGGTAACTAGGCCTCCAAAAACATAATTGGCCATGATCTCCTTCATCACTGAATACTGCAATAATGACCTTCACTGCTGACTGTAGTAGATTTTCCATTGGATCATGAAAAACATGAAGATTTACCTCCTCCTGAGGAAACAAGATGTCTTTTTCTTTTGATTCTGATCTTCCTTCATAATGTACTTCAGAAAAAGTATGTTCCGGGTCCTCAAAAAATTCTGAACAAGAAAATGAGCGGATTTCCTCTTCAAAGAGCGCTTCAAAACATGAAACACATGAGGAAGAGTCTGAAAGATAATCCTGAATGTTCTGCTCTTTGGTAGCCTGAATGTATCGTAGGTCACTTTCATATGATATGACAGCTAGATTGTCTTTTCATTCATCAATCATGAGAAAAGAAACTTCGAATGATTCTTGAAACCCAAGTATCACATTTCTATCATCTACCAACGATTCATCCAAGGAACCTTTTTCACTAACTTGAACAAAATTCTCATCATGCTGTTCATGAATTGACTGAATTACCTCGTTAGGAAGGCGGTGTTCTAATGAGATGAGGGTAGTTAGGTCTGTAACTCTGTCTTCTTCATTTGAGGCGGCCTCAACAATGTAATTCTCTTCTATGAGATCCAGAACAACATGTTTTTCCTCATCACAATCTATTTCTCGATCTACTTTATCATCATCATTTTCTGAGATTGGAACAACATTTTCCTGCGTATCCTCATTTATTTCAACCAGATCTGAAATAAAACTTCTTCTTTCCTCATTTTCGGCCATATGGGACTCTTCAACCTGCTGATCTATTTCATGTAATTCATGTTGACTGTCAAGATGCAAAATTCCTTCATTTTCCACTGTACAAAGATCTTGATTCTGCTGCAACGTTTCCTGAGCATCTTGATGGGACTCTTCTAGTTTCTCTTCATGTTGCAGAAATGGATTTTTGTACAAGGCTTCCATAATCTCATCATCCATAAAATTATCATCCTCATAGTATTTTTCAAGGCTTTCAATAAAAGTAGCAGCATGTTTGCAATAGTCATGAACTAGATTTAATGATGGATAAGATTCTTGATATATTTCAATGAACAGGGCATGAAAATCCTTTAAACAATAAATACAAGCAGGCGGAAAACTTTCATACCAAGATAGGGCTTCATCTTCCAGGGTAGTCATAAACATTTTCATCAAACAGTCTTCAGGAAAATTGATCTTCAATCTATGCACATGAATGTGAAATTTCACCAGATGAAGAGCAGCGTCATTACCTTCCACATTTCTGAACACAGGAAAATTCTTTGACCAATCTACCTTTGGAATTTTATTTGGAAAACCTGAGATGTGATCTCGGCTCATGGGAGCATATCTTCTTGCAAGCCAATCCATCTTAAAAATGTCAAAGCTATTGATATATCTGTAGTGGAGTCACCATGAAGCACCGGTTGCTGGATTCTTCAGTGAATGGAGTCGCCAGGTGAATGCTTTCAGCCATTTCTAGTGTCTGATCGTCGTCCACCATCAACAATCAGATCAGAACTTGAGATATGAACTTGGGGCAAGACAATCTACAAGTAAACGTTTCCCCAGTATGGTCGCCACTATGTTACCACCTAAATCTGCCCTAGGCTGAAGGAGGGAAAAAATTAGGGTAACCACAAACCACGCTCAGTCTGGTAGCTAGCCCTACCAGAATAGGAGAGGGCTCTCTCCAAGTCACGCTCACTGAATAAATACTTGAAAATGATTTGAGATGACTTGAAATGCAATATTTATCTTAGGCTAGTAAGTGAATAGGGATTTTGGGAACAAATTTTAATGAATGGCCGAGCTTCTGGGATGTATGGGACTGGCGCTCAGCAATGAACAAAGAATTTAATACAAAGGCACAGATTATTCCGTGAGGCAAGGTAGGCGGAAAATGTAGCAATTTAATTTGAGTCACCTCGGCATGAATGGATTGCTGAAGGAAGTGAAAAGGGCATAGTGGTATGAATCTCTTTCAACAGAAGAAATAACACTGTACATGAAATTTTCCCACAGGCAGAGCAATAAAAATTGAATTCTACCTAATCTCACTCAGAAAATTTCACTAAAATGAAGTATGAATTGAAATATGGGACATAACAAGATACATATGAAACATAAGAACACATTTGCTACACTCACAACCACAAGAATCTCATGAAATAGAGCCGCTGCCTTTCATTAATTCTCTGTCAAAATTACACAGTGGAGAAACAGAGTTTCTCTCCCAAAGTCTCCCAGAAGTTATAAGCCAACCAACCCTTTGCAAATAGCTTGCATAAAATATATAGAATGAGCGAGGAAGAGATAGAACGCCCAAGGGCTTGGGAGTTACTCGAGTGATTACAAAATGGAGCTGGAGAGCCAACCATCAGCTACAGGTGCAACGCTCACAAGCATGACATTTGGCTGGGGTGACCCTTTGCATTCATTTGCCACTTGGATGGATGCCAATATGGAGAAAAAGCTCTTTAAATTCCGCCTTTGGTGCCAAAAAACTGAAGTGTAGATGACCGGGCCCACTTGGAGAAGTCGCGAACCGAAATTTCGTGAAACGGGAGAAAACTAGAACTTTTTCCCTTGTGCGCCGCGCCAAATTCTCTGTGCGTCATGCCACTTTGGGGCCTGTTTTGGGGAACTTTTCGGTGTCTAAAATGTGCCTAAGTGGGCTTGTTGGAAAGCCTGTCCTGTCTACTTTCCAACCCAACTATAATTTTTGAATTTGGAGCTCATTTTCCCCTCCAAATCTTCATTCTCCCAAGACTGCTTTCTGTGTGTTAAAAAAGTGGCAGAGAGGCAATTTTTGAGTGTTTTTTGACCTTTAGGAGGCCCATATCTTGTCAAAATTTCTTTCCTGGACACCAGTAGTCGTGATTTTTGATGCTAAATCCAAAAATGCAAGCCATTCCTCGATTGGAGCCCTAGAATTTTAGCATCGCGCTAGTGGCGCATCGCACACGAAGGAATTTCCTGTTTTTGCCCAAAGAATCAAAATTTTCCCAAAACTTCTCCAAATTTGCTGAAATTTGGACTGGAGTTTTCCTATGGGGTACCATGCTGAGCCAAGGAAGCCTCAGCCAAGATTCTAAGTCTATCTTTCTCCTTAGCCTCTTTTTCTCTCCTTGTTGCTTTCCTAAATTTTGCCTTCAAGCTCTTTATTCGGGCCTTGACGCTCATGTTTTGTGCCCGGTAGTGAAATGCCATATGCCTCAGCAGCGCAAGGTCCTTGTCAGCTTTGTATAGCACCCTCTCCAAATGCATATTGGTCCTCTCGAGGTTGGCCTCCTGATCTTCATTTATCTCTTATTCCAAGGATGTGAGTTCAACCCTTCTCCTTTGGGCAGCTTGGCGATGTTCACGAATGTTTTGCAGCTCCATGATGACTTGCTGGTCCTCTAGCTGCTTGTTCCTCTGTTCCAGGTACTTCATGTTCCACTAGGCCCTCTCTAAGTCAAGGGAAAAGGCCTCAATCTCTGCCTGCTGTTCCTGGATTACCTCTCTAAGCTCCTCATTTGTTGGCTCTTTGTCGGTGTCATCATCGTGGAGGAGAAAAAACTCGGTCTCTCTTTAACCTGATGGCACTCCCGAAGGCCCCTCATCGTGCACTGGCTCTTTGCCTCTGCTCTACTCCTGCGGTGCTGATGTCGGAAGAGAGGCCGCTTCCACCCCGGGTGGAGATAACACTCGCTTTGTTGCTGCAAACAACGGTCTACTGCCCCTCTGATATGAAATGTACACTAGCATGGTGGCAGCCTCGTGGCGCTCAAACTGATGTGAAGGATCCCCCACCTCATGCTCTGCCTCTGATACCACTAGTGGAGCACTGAAGAAATCACGGGAGATGGAGTCATCCCAGGCAATACCATGCAATCCCAACTGATGGCCCACCAAATTCTTGATGAGAGCAAAATGATAGACATTGTTTAGCTGTTGTCGAGGGGTCTTGTGATGCATAAAGTTTTTCATCTTCTCTATGTTGTTGCACATGAAAAATGGGAGGTTCATCATCCGCACCCTGGTGAAGTGCATGAGCAACTTGATGTGATAGGCATAGAGGCGGGAAAACCTTCCCTCACAACTGAAATACTTCATGATCAATCTCATGAGTGGTGCATACTCATCCCTGAAAAGTCTGAATGGAAAGACTCTAGTGAGCTGGCTCAAATAGCCATTCTTGATGTAAGGCACATAATGATGCCTCTCCACCTTATTTTTCTTATGCCACTATTCCCCAATGTTTGGTTTCCCTGTTGCCATTGATATAGTTTCCAGTGTCAAGGTGAAAGTGAACCTAGCCAAGATAGATTGACCTCCCTATAGATGAAGTGCAAAAAGGCGGGCCAACTCATGATGGACTCTAACATTTTCCACCTTTTGGCAAAATTCATAACATGCCAAGTGCTGGAAGCAAGACATGGCAAGTGGGCATGCCTGCAGCTCCGTGAGGGTGTTTGGATCATCTCTGAGATGTCTGCCACTCCGATGATGTCTCCTATGGGCCCTCTCTCCAGAAGATGTGTCACTGTGGGTCTCCCCCTCATAATCTGTTGAAACTCCTGATGCCATTACTGCTGCTTGTACCCTGAGTTTTATGCTGCCCTCTGAATCCAATGGAACTGGTGGTTGCTCTAAAAATATGTCACCAAGGGGACAATAAAACAGGGAGTAGTAGGAGAGGAATGATGAAATGGGGAGAGGGATTAAAGGGAGGAATTTATCAGGGATTTAGGAGTGTTTTGGGTATAGCATTGATGGGGTAGGGTTTTGAATTTGTTTTGGTAGGGTTTGGGTGTTTGAGTCATAGGAGGAAAGGGGAAAAAGGGATATGATTACAATGGTGCTAGGGTGATGGTAAGGGGGAAAATGCTACAGGGGAATTAGTTGATAGGGGTAGGGTAGGAGAACACTTTAGCAATAATGTCACTGTAGCAAAACCCTAGTTTCTTGACATCCTTTGTGTCTTCTTTGGTTGGCTTTAAAAAAATTTTCTTTTGACTTGTAGTCTCAAAATTATGTGACTCTTATCAAGATAAATGCCAAAGGGTGAAGGTAGTTGGTCTACCTCTCAAATTTGAGGGTCATTCACAAAAATTTTAGGCAAATTAGTGGTTTTTTGAGCTTATAGTTTTGTGTGTCGCGCGCTTTGCCCAATGCGCCACGTCAATGGTAATTTTACACTGAGGTCAGGCTCCTAGTGCATCATGCGGCCTGAGTGCACCACGCCTCCTCGTGTGTGCGCCGCGCGTTGCAAAGGTCGCCCAGATTTGCTTGGAAGACAAGGGGGCCGTATTAGTGGTGGATTTAGGGTGAGTTTCTCAGGAAAAATGGTCAAGGGGAGATGGGAAAAATGAGAGGTGAGGGGAAAAGGGGAGTGGAGTGAAACCTTGGTGTTAACCTCACATTTTTTCAACCCCATCCATTGTTTTCTCGATGATTTTTTCATGGTTGACCTTGTGCTTTTGGGTGCCATTTAAACATCTTATAAACACCATATCATTGACAAATTTGAAGTACAAGTGAGTTTATGGAGCCTACCTTGAAATTTGACGGGCTTCGCAAGAAATTTGAGGCAATTTGGCACAATTTCAGGCCCTTTTTTCCCTGTGCGCCGTGCTCTCTGTGTGCGCTGCGCCAGTGTAAATTTTACACTGGAAAATCTCTCCCAGTGTGTCGCGCTCCCTCTGTACGTCGCTCTATTTTCTAGGCAACTTGTGGAGGCCTTCCCGGTATCCCAATTGGGTGAAGGATAGCTAGTGGGAAAGGTATTTGAGTCTAATTTCTAACCCAACCGGAATTTTTTAATTTTGAGTTCATTTGCCTTATCAAAAGTCAAATCACCCAAGACTGGTCAAAATGTGCCCAGTGAGGCTGCCTAAAGGCAGAGTGCTGTTATAGTCAACTTTTGAATGCCTTCCTCAACTCCAAATTGAGCTCATGATAGCGCATTGGAACGATATTTGTGTCTAGGTATTATTTGACTCATCAAATAAGTCATTTGGCCAACTGAGCTAGGATAAAACTTGATCTTCCCAAGGTCACTTCAGAGGTGCATCAATTCTCCCGGGGCAATTGTATTTTTGAAATTTCTTCAAAACCATGACACCTGTGTAAAAAGTGAAGGATTTTTTTCTTCCTTGGTCTGTTGTGGACAAAAACCTCTCTCAGTGTTTCCAAATTCATCTTTCCTTGCTCAGAAACAGCATTTGAGTGAAACCTACACTGATGTGTGGAACAAGAGATTTGTCGAAATGAAGCAAAATGAAGGGGATAGGGAGGTTCTAAATTCTTGAGGGAATTTTGGGAGGTAGGGAGGGATGTTAGGAATTAGGGGAAAGTGGAATATCTGAAATTGAGTGAGGGGAAGGGGTCCAAAAAGGCAAAACACAGGCCCAACCTAGAAAACTGCCACGTTGTAGCAAGAAACTAGGGTTTGTGCGAAAATGAGGAATTTGGGGGATCTCACTGATGGGAAGTGTTTGATAAGGTACTTTAAGGATACGGGAAGGTGTATCAACATCAGGATACAAGTTTTGCCGATGATTTGATCGTCCAAGAGAAATTGTCCTCAAAACCCTAGGAGAGGGAAATGACCGTAGTTAGGCGCTACTGAAGCATGAACAAGGTGTAAAATGACCCATTGGAACTTGACATGATGATGGGAACCCTCTGAATGATGGTAGACTCAGCTGAATGGTGGCATGGTCCGACATTTGGACAACTTTGGAAGGAGTAAAAGCAAACCCTAGACCTAATGCCTAGTGATCAAATTTTGCTTTGAAGACTTACTGAAATGACAAAATTTGACCTTGACACCTTAAAACCACTCTGTAAGAGCATGTTTGATCACTGAGGAAGGCTCGAAAGACTGACACTAACAGGGTTGATGAAAGCAAAGAAGAGAGCCCCAGGAGTTGCAGCATTATTGCTGCAATATTGTAGCCCACCAGTAAAGTGGGGATGAATATCCATGGTTAATAATATTTTTGTATTGTTATAAAATATTTTGATTTCCAAATAAGTTATGTATTCCCAAGCATGTGTTATTGCAAAATACCCTAATTGTGGAGGTCTCTTATTTCAACTTTTTAGGTTCCTATACCAATAGGTTTCATTTTTCATGATTGACTATAGAAGTGCCAAATATGTTCATCCTTACATGCTGCAAAGGTTCCACATTTTGTATACAGATAAAGAAAATTAAAATATGTAAAGTGGGTATGCCCTAAAAGAAAAATCAAAGGGAAAAAAGAGTAAATTGGTCAAAAAAATAATAATAGAAATGAACCCCAAAGAAAGACCAGGAAAGTGGCCAGTCAAAATGCCACTACTAGCTTATTTGTGTAGGGCAAGTTCATAATGTGCAAATATTGTTGTTTATCACACTTGATGGGTGGCCCAACAGTTCAATCTGGACCATGCCATGTTTGAATTTCTTGTTGTAGAATAGAGAATGAATATCTGTCCAAACAGTTTAAGCTTGGCAGATAAGTAGATAGATAGAGAAAATAAGGAGCCCAACTGCTTAATATGGGCCCTTGGAAGAGATAAGGGTAGGCTTAGATAGGAGGGTAGTCAAAAGAAAAGAGGAACTTCAGGGTTTGCCAGTCCAAATGCACCCAATCAAAAGGAAGAAAAAATGCTAGGTGTATTAGGCTGGATAGGCAATCTGAGGTTGCAGAAGCAAGTTTGTGTTTACTTTTTGCCTTGTCAAGAAGGACTCATTTCATCAATGACACAAGGACCATGGCAGTTTTTTAGTTGCATAACAGTGGAAGCATGACTAATTCCCCCTTTCATTCCCCCAGAAATCACTTACTAACCTTTCCTCAAGGACCTTGGGATGTGCCCAATAGTCCTATTTCACTTCATTTTATGAGAAATACTAAGCTAAACTCTGAGTTTAGTGGGTGAAAAGAAGCCACATTTCTTGTGTAAAAATCATTATTCCATACTCCTTTCACTTCCTTATGCTTAAGTTCACTCTATAAACTTAGCATTCACTCATGCAGTTTCATTCCATAAAGTCATATTAACCTCTAACTTTATTATTTAGCTCCCTAAAATATTTTTCCCACCCCTATTTTTACAAAAAACTATATAGAAACCCAAAAAAATGTAAATATCCCTACCCCTTGGCACTATAGCCATATAATACAAAGTTAGGGGAATACTAGGTCCATTTGGGGCCTTGGTATTAACCCTTCCGCATGTAAACCGTCGGGTTTATTTAACCTCTTGTTAAATAAATAACCACAGTTGACCCCCGTCCACACATAAACCATACCTTATTACCCTCCGCGCCTATATATTTTGGGTTTCGTTTGATATTTGATTAAATGAATAACCATGACCACCGATGCCGAAAACATAAAACCCATATAACCAAAGTTTGTTACCCCTAGCGCGTTATCAAAAAATATAATATTCGGCGGGTCCCACGTCCAAAATTGCTCGCCGTCATTCGTCGCCCGTCCGCCGTCTGATCTGGAGCCCTTAATCCAATGGTGGGTAGCAATATCGCATGCACCGATCCGCCGAAGGTTAGCGTCCGGGGGATGGGCGGTATTGCTGCCGTACCCCTGCCACGCGTCAATCTCCCGGCATGATTGGAGCACCCCTCTCCAATACCACCCCAGGCCAAAAGCAGTGCGGGGAAAACCAAAAACTGCCCGCCACCTGCCCAGTGACGTCAGATCCCCGTCAGCCTATGACGTCGCATCCACGTCGGCCCCCCACCCCCTTGCAGTACTGCTACATCACCTGCTGACATCATTGCCCCGCCAACGTGTCATCTGCCACGTCACCATACATGTCAACTGCCACTTCATCTTCCATACTCGCTATGCACCAAAATACCTCATGATGATGTCATCCCCGAAAAGCGCAAGCGCTAAAATGTCCAAAATTCAATAAAAAGTCGTGAAAATGACTATTTTGTTTGTTTTCTATTGTTACGCTTGTGGAGCCGCTTGCATGCGATTTTAAGTTCAAATTGGCCATCAACCTACGTAGTCCATCACCTTGTGAATTTGGCTCCATAGCTTGACCCCGCAGCTCGAGTTGTACCTGCTAACTATCCTCTGCGCCATAAAAACAGGTATTTACCCATTTTTCTACCGGAAACCCTGTTTTTTCCAAAATTTGCTGTTGAAATTGCCTAAACATACATAATTTAAATCCAAAAGTGCTCCTGCCTATGCATCACCACCTGTTAATACATTGTATGAGCTATTGATTTAGAGAAAACCCACAAATGTGCCCTCTTCCGCAAACTACCCATTAAAACAGACTTTGAGCCCATTTTCACCGGCACAGCCTCCAAACTGCCCATGCATTCACTCCCTTTGTCAAAATCCTCTGCAAAATTTCCCTCATTTAGCTAAAAATCGTTCCCATTCCTTCTGCAGTATACTCACAGAGCCTATGAATCCAGCGAATTCATTCAAAAAATCTATCTAAATTTTGCAAATCTGTTGTTTTACCATAAACTATACACAGTGAAGGCCAGTTCTATATCTAAGCCCATTCCACAGCTCCCTGACAAAGTTACAGAGGCAATTTTCACTGTTCAATTGTTACACCAATCCAAATTTCAGATTACAGACACAGAGCATTCAAGATGGCCACTCCAGCAGCCTTGAACATCACTCCTCTCAATGCACCTCACAAGGAACTTGAAGCATTGCCTTTGGCTGATAGGGACCACCTAATTCAAGACCTAGTTGGTGATAGAAACCACTTGTAGACCTTCTGTGAGCTGAGGAATAGTTACCCAAACAACAGTGACATTTATGGCATTTGGGAATCAAACTTGCCCATCTACTTCCTCCCTTCTGTCAATATTTTCCCTGAAATTATTCGCCTCTATTGTGAAAACTATGACCCAACTCAAAGAGCAGTCAAGTCTCCATCTGGGAGCACCCTCTTCCAAATAACCCCTGACTCAATCAACCAAATGATAAACTTCAAGCAAACTCAGCTTCTGGTCTCTCTCTATGAAATTTCTACTTGATGAAGGTCCTAAACTCTCCAGCTTAGAGATAGCCCGAATTGCCAAAGTATTCCTGAGAGTAGACCACCAGCCTATAGGGCCTCCTCCTTTCCTCTATATAGATTTCAATGAAGTGGGCAAATTACTAGTAGATATGATATCTTATGTACCGGGCTTGAAAACAAGTGAGCACATTGATGAAACTGTGTTGGTATTGCTGTCTGCATTTAGCCCAGGACAGCCCCCTGTTGTCAAGTACAACTATACGAAATTTATCTCCAATAAGATACATGACCAACTAGTGAAAATGGATAGGGAGGGAGTCTTCAATTACTCATCATGCATTTATCATCTATTCATGTATTATCAGCCAGACTGCTTCCAATGCCCCATCAAAAGATTGGACTCAAAAGGAGAAAGGAGGTCTGTGATTTTTTGGACCTCAGTCTTTCATGAAGTCCGCAACTCACCCTACTCTTACTATGAGTTTATTGACTTGTTTGTCTATCCAGTCTCTTGTCTTCTAATGAGAACTCCTCCTGCTAGGCTATCCTATGACATGCAGAAAATATTGCAGCTTTCAAAGAACTACAAAATAGGTGACTTGTACTTTTACTAGAATCACACTGTCATTAGGATATATGGTTGTGAGCTCTGTCCTTATAGGCTACCAAGATATGTACCAATGAGACTGTTTTCCTTGGAGTATTACAGGCAACTCATCAATCCAAATTTAACTCATTTTCATAGTGCCAAGAAAAAGGCTCGCCAAAATTCAAAGACCAACTAGGCCCCTTTGTCATGAACAAGAAATAAGGTTGGCAAGATGTTGATCAAATATTTGGGGAGAAACTCAAGTTGAAAAGGAGTTTTTGGTGGGTCCCTTCTGACCCAGATGGCTTTATCAATGCCAGAAAAGTAAAATATAGGCTGTCAGCCTATGAGCATTGTAAAATCCCACAGATTGAACAATTTTCTAATCAAGATGAGTGGGTGCAAGGTACACTAGTTGAAGAATTCACCCAAGAAGAAATAATGGAGCGAAATGTCAAAGATTTGGAAAAACTCTTGACTTGAATTCTTTTGAGCAGGTAACATTCAAACTGCCACAACAAGTCGGAGAGGGCACATCAACTGTTTCAGCTTCACCAAGATGCCCAAGAAAGGACTACACCAGCAATAGGTATAGCAAAAGGCAAGGAGGTAATGGATACAGAGCAGGAAACAGTGGAAAAACAACCTACTACCTCAAAGGAGCAGAGTCAAGGGCAAGCCCCTCCACAACAAACAGAGGCACTATAGGTGCCAGCTTTACAGACTCTCGTTAATGAGGGAAAAGGCAAGAAGCAAGATAGGGAAGAAACTACACCTGAAGCCAAAAGACAGAGATTTGATCCTCAAGTTGAGGAGGAAATTAGTGAAGAAGTCATAGAGAGTCCGAGGAGAGAGGGAAACAAGCCAGTAAACACCTACTAGCTCATTCCAGCAAGAGCAAGAGAGGCAGCATGGTATGTAGGTGTCTTCCTCAAGGCAGCAAAGCAAACAACCACCTGGGATTAAAGGAACTTTCATGGAAATCAAGGCCCAAAATGAGTTGTTAAGAGTACAGCTGTATGATCAATTCCTCAAGACAACACCCTCCAAACAGCAGAGATTGATGGCAACCTTTGATTTTAAGGAGGAAAAGATGATTTTAAGTCATTTCAAGCCTAAGATACAACAGCCACAGATAGCTGCAGATTATATAAAGACAAACTTAGAGGTCCTCTCCAAGGACATACACCCGATGGACCAAATAGAGCTACACAAGCAAACGGGTGAAATGGTCTATGCTACTCTAGAAGACAAAGCAATGCTGGCCCACCAATTGAAGGAATCATTGAAAAAGACAAATACTCATTTCGATTTAGAAAGAATGTCTTCCTCAGCCAAATACAATAGGATAAAGACATTGGAGGAAATCATTGTGGAACTAGGGCATGATCCTAAGAAGGATGCCAAAGTGTTAGAGGGAAAAGTGTCTACACAAAACTGATTATCCCACTAAGGTGTGATAGCTACCTTAGAAACAAACAAAGTAAAGCTACTTTCATTTTTCCTTTATTAAATATAGATGAGAGAGGAACAGAGAAGGCCAACCTTTGTCTTGCGCTAATCTCCTAGTTCGATTCCTCTCTCTCTTGATAGTCTTTTGCTACTTGCTCCCTTGTATGCTCAGCTTCACAGAGTACCTGTAAGATCACAGTAGCATAGCACTATACAAGAACATGGATCTATAATCATAAACAATCTAGGATTAGATGTAAATTGACCATACAAATGCATAAAACATAAATGACAAAAGAGTATGGAGGAAAACTTGAATAACTTTTATTGATAAACAAGAAAAAGCCAAGGGAGTTACAACCAGTTGTTCTGACCCAGCATCATCCTCTTAGCAAGTAAGCCCCTCTTCACCTCATACAAATCTTAGATCACCCAACACTCTGATGTTGTCTCAAGAAACCAACAACAATTCCTTATAATATGCAAAATTCCAGCCTCTGGATCTCTGGGATGAGGGATCCATATATAGATATTTGTAAGGGAGATGAGTCATCTTGTGATTTGATTAGTGTCTTCCCTCTGATGGTTCTTGCTTCGACTTGGAGATTGATGATCTGTTACTCATCCTTGGTCGAATTCAGAGAGGCAAGTGTCACAGGAGAAGTTTCTGGAAGATTCCATGCCTCTCCGCCTCGCGGAATGACACTGCCATTTGTCACTTCTCGCCCATCGCACCCCATAGAAGGGCTTTTTGAAATGCAACGCACCTACATAGTGTATTTAGGTGAGATGCAACGCACTTTTCCTATGGAGCAGCTGAAATGATCCTGTTTTGACCAGTTCTGAGCCGTTTTTCATGGAGAACTTCTAGGAGAAGTTGTAATCAGTTGACCTTGTTCCCTTAGGGGTTAGAACAACATTTTTAGGGACCTAGGAGCCCTTGGTTTATGGAAATTTTATGCTTGGGGTTGCAGTGCCTAAAAATGTCTATAACACAAAGGCATCATGACCCTCATAAAGAAAAAAGAAGAAGATATTGCTGCACTGAAAAAACAATTGAGGCTACCTTCAACTATGCACCCTCAAACTACAGAATTTGTGGAAGAGAAAGAAGGTGAAGATACAATGGATCTGCTAATGAAGATGAACCAAAGAATAATTCAGATGGATGAAGAATTGGAGAGAGCATTGCAAGGCAAGCAGGGAGAGTCAACCTCCCAACCACCTCAAACAGCTCCAACAGTTGCCACTGTTCCTCCCACACAAGCAGCAGCAGTAATCCCTCCTGTTATCCCAGCATCCACAACAACTACATCAACTACAGATGCTACAGCAGTAGCAACAACAACACCAGAATCTAGCATGAGCATGGAATAAATGATGAAAGCTGTCAAAGAGCTAGAATTTCAGGTGACAGAGGTGAAAGAGGCCAAAGAAAAGTTGGCCAAGCTGGAGGCAAGCTATGACAAGTCCAAGATGACAGTGGTTGAGAAACAAGGAGAAATAAAAGCCTTGGACAACAAAATAAAGGCCTTAGAGAAGGATCTTACCTTAGACAAAACTGTAGCTGAAATCAAGAAGATTTTGTGGGCCCAAATTGGCGAGTCAATCACTGACCAACGGAAATCAATTCAGACCATACATGAACAAAGAGAATTGATAGGCCTAGCTCAATTTGACACTCAAAGGGCTAGAGCAACATTGGGAAATATGCCCGAGCAAGCCAATAAAATGATTCACTTCCTAAACACTCATACCAAAGAGGAGTTGGCAACATTAGATATTAGTAGCAGGACAGATACTATTCTGACAGCAAAAAAGGTGCTGACCCTAAGAAATTTTGTGCAAACTCTAGAGAGAAAGTGCCAAGAAATGCAGGTAGAAATAAATGACTTCAAGCTAAAAATGGCAGCATTGTAGAGCAGAGGATTACCCAACCTATTGACTAGCGCTGGAACACTACTGACCTGTGAACAGTATATTACCATAATGAATAACTATGTTTTCAATTAGATTATAGCATCCTCAAGTACCTCAGAAGAAATAGGGCCTCCCTCTGGACAGAGCCTTTATGACAAGTTAGAAAATCTGTTCTACATTGAACATGAGATAAATCACCTGTTTGAGGTTCAACCCAACTTTTATAGATACACTGAAGCTGATGAAACACTAATAAAGATACAAAGACATCAGCTGCCTACAGAGGATTGGTGGCAGGCAATGCTCGAGATTTTACCAAGGTAATATCAGTCCTTTTCCCTTTTGATCATCTACAGTTTTTTGATCACCTACAGGTCAGCGAATTTGGATACAAGAGCCACTTGTCAAAGAGCAAAAACAATAGAAAGAAAGGCTCAAATTATGACTGCATCTCATTAATAGAAGAAGCCAAGTTATGAATGCGGCCTATTAATGACAAAACCGAGCACTAATGACAGCAAAGACAACAGGATAGCAAATGCAGGAAATGCAGAACAAAGACGCAACTCCAGCCGTCTCATTCAGTCTAAAAAGTCAAAAATCTCTGACAAATTGGACAGCTAGCACTCCAACAATTACTGCAGCATTTATTTCTTTCATTTACTTCTTTTTGAAGAGTTGGTGAAGAAAGTTATTACATGAAGACTTATCAGAAGATATTTTGTATATCATTTTTGTATAAATACCTCCCATAGAATGTATTTGGGGTTGGTGATATTCGCTTTGGACTGCACTATAAATTTTGAGACTGTCTAATACAAAGGTTGTTGAAAGTTGACTATTGCTGGACCGTCTGAATGTGTATCTGATGCTCTGGGACCTGCTACAGAATTCCTATATCATTCTATGAAACAATAAGTTATTCTAAACTGTGTTTTATGTTTTCTATGTTTGCAAATTTCACATATGTTCCATAATCTTGGTAACATAGTAGAAGAATAGCCCAGGATTTGTTTAAAAGAACCCTGTGTTCAATCTCTGCTATTAAATATGTTTTCCTCAGAATTAGCCATAAATATGAATTCTTAACTGCTCATGTTTGCACTAATTCCTTCATTTTGTATACTATTTAGGAATTCTTAAATGCTCCTAGATAATATTCATACACTTTCCCTCTACCAGCATAATGAAAGATTCTTGACTACCTTTCATTCCCTGACTTCATTCCATCAATTTCCAGATTTGAAAATTGTTCCATAAATTCCTATCTCACTATGTAGCATTAACAAATAAACACCTTCAGCAGTACACGATCATTGACTCCATCTGCCCAATGGAACAGACTATTTTATACTTTCATCCCAGCTCTGTTTGAAATCATCATCTAACAAACTTAAAACAAAACCCTGTACATCATAAGTAGCCTAAAATATGTCAAAACAAAGCTAAATTACAAAGAGAGAGCCCTCTCTGGTTGCAGATTGGCTAGAATATGCAGCTAAAAGATTGGTTAAGTGGTTACCTCGGCCGTATTTCCTTTAGGAGGCAGGGAACAACCTGAGTGATAACATCATTGGCAACTCCACTGGGTAGCTGAATAACTGTTTGGTTTCCATGTTTCAACATATTCAAAGGAAAGCCCAAAGCCTCCTATGTTTCGAAGAAACTCTTGTAGAATATTGTGAAAAACTGTGATCTTAAAATATTCCCAGAAAATACCAAAAAACAAATTTAGAAAGTGGCTCCAAAGAAGAAAACCTGGTACACCAGGTCAAACCCTGACCCAGATCCTCCAGCTGTTTTAGAAAATCCCAATTTAATTTCTAAGACCCTTAGGAAACAAGAAGAACAAGAAAAATCTGCTGATTCAAACCTTCAGACAGTTCAGCAGAACTATATCCCAACTCCTACTAAAGCATCAGCCCATCCTCACATTACTGTTGCTTCTCCTAGTTCTTCATCCACCTCTCAAAGAACCTTCTCCACACCTCCATCCACTGTACACATTTCTTCCTGTTGTCCCATTTACCCCTGTAAATATGGAAAACCGTTATGCTCCTCTATGGTTACCTGGAAATCCAAGGGCCATGCCTCAGGATTATCAAAGTAAAATCACATACTTTGATGGTACTGGCTCTTATACAACCCAGCAACACACTAAGAAAATGCAAGATTATTTTGAGAATTATGAAATAGATGATGATGATGTGAGGATGAAGATTTTTGTCCAAAGTTTAATGGGTGATGTAAGGATTTGGTTTAGATAACTTGCTGCAAATTCCATAACCAATTCGGATTCCCTTTACCGAACCTTCCTCAACAGATGGGAAAAGAGAAAAGATCCATTGCATATCCTATCAGAGTATGACAATATAAAAAGAGGTCCACAAGAAATTGTCCTAGACTATTGTGCTAGATTCAACAATGTGTACAATGTTATCCCTCAAAACCTAAGGTCTCCACCTGATTTGGATTTGATCAAATTCCCTGATGGATTTGATTCTGACATGGCATACCAACTGAGGGAAAGAGCCCCTCTCAGCCTAGTAGACATGCAGAATATAGCTGTTATTGTGGAGGAAAACCTAATTGCTAAACGAAATCGGGCAAGGGCTGAAAGAAGGACAACTTTCAAAGAAGAACCTTCGGCATTTGAACAAAAACTAGATGCAATCATCAAAGGTATGGATAGACTTGGAGATAGGGTGGAAACCATTGAAAGGAAATCATCATGGGAAGGTCAACCAAGCAACATTGCAAGAAACCCAAACTTTAGAAAAAATCAAAATCCAAATGTTGGAAGGGTTGGCCTTAACCAGAACATCAAACATCCATTTCAAGAGAACTATGCAGAAGCCTCAACCTCTAGTGAACCAACAGAGGACACCCAAATCAATCTAATGGGATTGAATAGTGAGCAACAAATTTTTCTAACACAAGATGACCAAGAAGCTCACAATATCAATCAATTTCAGACTAAGTTCGAAGAGTCATTTGATTTTAGGGAAGGCTATGATGCAGCGGTCTATGAGGTTCATAAACAGTACAAACTAAGAAGCAGAACCATAGATGTACCTGAACCTACCAAGCTGAAGGATACCAAACAGCCAAAAAAAAAAGATAGAGTTGTCCTGATGGAACCCACTACTGAAACAGACCCAGACCCAAAGGAAGTCACCGTGGAAGACATATCAGACTTACACCCCTAAAAAAATCAGCCATACACATCCCATTATTCAAAAGAAAATCTAAACTGTTCTCATGAAAATAATTTCAAAACAGATTTACCCCAAAATAACATTCAGAATGAAGAGAAAGTCATTGAAAATTCAGCTGAAAAGGAAAAGTTTGCTGTCCATAATACAAGAATTCAGATAGAAAAATCTTTTAATCTAGAAACAGAAATAGGTAAGCTGAAAATAGCTATTCCTCTCTATGAATTGGCTAAACATGAAGTGTACAGATAGCAAATCAATCGGTCACTACAAATACCAGAAAATAGGGATGTAGTCAATGTTTTAGATGACCAACCAGAACTGATTTTTGGTCCTGAAGTCAATGGTAAAACAGCAGATGGAGGAATTCCTCCATTCTATGTGAGCTTAAATATTCATGACAAGGTGCTACATAATGCAATGTTTTATTCAGGAGCTTCCCATAACCTAATGCCTAAATCTGTGATGGAAAGACTAGACCTAGACATTACAAGGCCATACAAAGACTTGTTCTCATTTGATTCCAGCCGGGTCAGGTGTCTAGGCCTAATCAAAGACCTTTGTGTATCTTTAGTCCAATACCCGGCTAAAACAATCTTGATGGATGTGGTGGTAGCTGATATTCCACCTAAGTATGGTATGCTTTTGTCCAGATCTTGGGGTGCAAAACTCCAAGGTTCTTTGCAACTAGACACGTCCTATGCCACTATTTCAGTCTTTGGACAGCCAAAGAGATTATACCGGGAAACATTAATGAAATATGTGGTTAGCAGTCAGGACAAGACCCAAAACTTCCCCATCTATTCTATGCATTCTGATATGGATTCATTCATTCTATATAATGCCGAGATGTGTCCCAAAACTGATGTCAAACTCCTGATAACAACACAAACAGAATGTATGAACGAACAGTCTAGTGACCAAGATTCAAAAATTGTTGATATAATTGATGAAACAAAGGATAATGACATATCATATGAGTTACAAGAGCTAAATTTTCCCACTGAACAGGTTTCCAAAACTCTTAAGGCTAGTCATAACCAAGAAATCTTATGGTATTTAGAGTTTGATGGGTCAGTGAACAAATTAGGAGCAGGGCAGGTGTTTGGATACACAACATGCAAAATGACCATGCTGAAGGTCATGCATATAGGCTAAATTTCAGATGCACAAACAATATGGCCGAGTATGAGGCCCTTCTACTAGGACTCAAACTGATCAAAGGTCTAGGGGCAACCAAGGTTTCAATTCTAGGGGATTCAGATTTGATTATACAGTAGATGAAGGGAAATTTTGTTACAAATGATCTCAGGCTGAGAGCTTACAGGGGGACAGCCATTGAAATACTTGACACTTTCTCAGAATCTCAGCTCACCAAAATTCCTAGAAAACACAATTTACATGCACATAGTTTGGCAACTTTTGCTAGCACTTGCAAGCTACCATTTGAACCCAACCACCATTTCACTGCTGAAATCAAACACAGACCTGCTGTCCCAGATAATGTCAAAAATTGGCAGGTCTTTGAGAATGATACACAGATAAATAATTTCCTGACTTTGAAGGAGGAATTCTCAAGTATAAACATTGATACAAGTACCATGGATGATCAACAACAAATAGACAAAAGTGAGCAAAGCATATCAGTTGAAACAACAAATCTGATTTTACACCCAACAACTTTTGATGATAAGAATTTACAAGAACTGAAGCAAACATACCTTGATGAAATAGCTGAGGCAGAATCTAAAGTAATTGAACTAAAGGATAATTTTCTGCCCACAGGCTTAACTCCCCTGGAGGACATATTTGATTCAAATGACATTTTTAGAAAGCCAAAAATGCAACCACTAAATGCAGAAATTGAGGGCTGCAACATTGGAACCACAGAAAATCCCAAAATGATAAAACTATCCAAGACATTGCCTGCTGATCAAAAGCTAAAATACATTGACTTGTTTAAGGAGTTCCAAGAAATATTTGCCTGGAGTTATGAGGACCTCAAGTCCTATGATACTTCGGTCATCCAACACACTATACCTTTAAAAGAGAATCAAAAACCTTTTAAACAGAATCTTAGAAGGGTGAATCCTGTCCTCCTTCCGCTGATTGAAAAATAAGTTAAACGTATGTATGAAGCTGGAATCATTGCACCTATCAGGTTTTGAGAGTGGATTTCAAATCTAGTGCCTACTAGGAAGAAAATCGAGGAGATAAGGCTGTGTGTTGATCTATGAAATTTGAATAAGGTCTCCCTCAAAGACCATTACCCCTTACCAAAAATGGATCATATCGTACAAAGGGTAGTGGGAGCCTCTAGGATCTCATTGCTAGATGGATTCTTAGGATTCAATCAGATCTTAGTACACCCGGATGATCAAGACAAAACTACTTTCACAACGCCTTGGGGAACCTTCAAATATGTCAAAATGCCTTTTGGACTCAAAAATGTAGGGGCCACATTTCAAAGAGAAATGGATATAGCCTTTGCCAAAGAGATCCATGATTTCTTAGTCATATACCTTGATGATATCACTACTTTTTCAAAATCGGACCAAGAACACTCAAGAAAATCTTTGACAAAAGAACAAAAGCTGAAGATTTCTTCATAGGAAAAAAAGTGTTGAAGTGGGACTCTAGAAGGGAAGATAAAGGGAAACATGGGAAATTTGATTTTCTTTGGAAAGGACCGTTTATTATTCATGCTGTACAAGGTAACAACACCTATTCCTTGAAGAGTTTGGATGGCACAGATACTGAGGAAGGCCCAGTCAATGGGCGAATGCTCAAGCATTATTTTGATTCCCTTTGATCAACACAAACCAACTGTATATTGTACATAAATAGTTGTATTTCCATTAGTTTTCATTTACAGCAATTAGATAAGGAACAAAATACAACATATTTTGAGGAAAAGGTCAAGGAATTACACCACTTCTGGTGTATATTTTCAATTTACCACAAGAGATCAAGAAAAAGACTTGGGAAGTATAAAGATGATGATAAGCACTTAGAAAAACCAGCAAAGACAGAGCTATAATTTTGCATAGATCAGCTCATAAGGACTGCATACTGGCTACAAAGGTTCAGATCATTGGTCTCCAAGAGAAGGAAGTTTGAGATTACAACAACCAACTAAGAATAAGGCCATCTGACCTGCTGTTCTTGGCTTTTCACCAGGAAAATCCATCCCCAAGTGGAGCCACTGATAGGTTCCTATACCAATAGGTTTCATTTTTCATGATTGACTATAGAAGTGCCAAATATTTTCATCCTTGCATGCTGCAAAGGTTCCACATTTTGTATACAGATAAATAAAATTAAATATGTAAAGAGGGTATGCCCTAAAAGAAAAATCAAAGGGAAAAAAGAGTAAATTTGTCAAAAAAAATAATAATAGAAATGAACCCCAAAGCAAGGCCAGGAAAGTGGCCAGTCAAAATGCCACTACTAGCTTATTTGTGCAGGGCAAGTTCACAATGTGAAAATATTGTTGTTTATCACACTTGATGGGTGGCCCAACAGTTCAATCTGGACCATGCCATGTTTGAATTTCTTGTTGTAGAATAGAGAATGAATATCTGTCCAAACAGTTTAAGCTTGGCAGATGAGTAGATAGATAGAGAAAATAAGGAGCCCAACTACTTAATCTAGGCCCTTGGAAGAGAGAAGGGTAGGCTTAGATAGGAGGGTAGTCAAAATAAAAGAGGAACTTCAGGGTTTGCTAGTCCAAATGCACCCAATCAAAAGGAAGAAAAATTGCTAGGTGTATTAGGCTAGGTAGGCAGTCTGAGGTTGCAGAAGCAAGTTTGTGCTCACTTTTTGCCTTGTCAAGAAGGACTCATCTCATCAATGACAAAAGGACCATGGTAGTTGTTTAGTTGCATAACTGTGGAAGCATGACTAATTCCCCCTTTCAATCCCCCAGAAATCACTTACTAACCTTTCCTCAAGGACCTTGGGATGTGCCCAATAGTCCTATTTCACTTCATTTTATGAGAAATACTAAGCTAAACTCTGAGTTTAGTGGGTGAAAATAAGCCACATTTCTTGTGTAAAAATCATTATTCCATACTCCTTTCACTTCCCTATTCCTAAGTTCACTCTATAAACTTAGCATTCACTCATGCAGTTTCATTCCATAAAGTCATATTAACCTCTAACTTTATTATTTAGCTCCCTAAAATCATTTTCCCACCCCTATTTTTACAAAATACTATATAGAAACCAAAAAAAATGTAAATATCCCTACCCCTTGGCACTATAGCCATATAATACAAAGTTAGGGGAATACTAGGTCCATTTGGGGCCTTGGTATTAACCCTTCCACATCTAAACCATTGGGTTTATTTAACCTCTTGTTAAATAAATAACCACAGTTGACCCCCCTCCACACATAAACCATACTTTATTACCCTCCGTGCCTATATATTTTGGGTTTCGTTTGATATTTGATTAAATGGATAACCATGACCACCGGCGCCTGTTGTTGGGAAAAGTATCCAATACGGAATGACCCTATCCCACTCTAAGGGTGATAGTACCTCAGCAACAATCAAAGCAAAGCTATTCGAGATTACTTCTTTATGAGATGTAAGAGAGAGGAGGAAGAGATCCACTAACCGATGTCTTCCGCTAATGATTGATCCAATCTTCTCTCTTTGCTGCTTGCTCCCAGCTCCTTGCTCTTTCACTGGCTCAGCTACACCAAGATCCTGCAAAATAACAAGAAAGAGAAACTACAAGAAGCATACATTCATAATTGATTCAAGGATTAGAATAAATCAAATATACAAGCATCAATACGCCATTGAGACACATGCATATAGAAGAACCTCAAACGCTTTATTAATGGAAGAAGTAAAGTTCAGGAAGTAATACAACCATAAAAGGCCCAATCCAGCATCACCTCCCAGCAGAAAGAAATCTCCTCTTCACCTCCTTCAAGCAAATCACCCAATAGTTCTATACTCAAACCAACAGAACTTCCTTACATTCACAAGATTCCCGCCTCCCTAGACCTCATGAGAGAGCTCTATATATAGGATTTTTGGAGAAAGGATGAGTCAGCTTGAGCTTGGCATGGAGCTGACTAGTGTCCTCTCCCACTTCAGTTATTCTTCAGTTCTTGAGTCCACTTGGAGGTTCTTGCTTCCACTTGGAGATTTAGATCCTCTTGCTCATCACAAGGCGAATTCCCTGATACAAGTGTCATTTTGGAAGCTTCCTGGGCATTGACACCTTGAGGAATGACTGTGCCACTTGGCCAAACTCGCCCAGCGCAGGTAGCCTTCATTGCAGTTGACATTCAGCGCAGGTACAGAGTGGAGCAGTTGACATTCAGCGCAAATGCTCAGTGGAGCAGTTGACATGATCCAGAATTAGCTTGTTTTTGAGTGTTTTCAGGTGGAGAACTGATATTTAGTGCTGTGGTTTGCTGACCTTGTTCCTCTAGGGGTAGGAACAACATGTTTAGGGACTTTGGATCCCTCAGATTATTGACATTTCATGCTTCATGCTGTAAGGCACAAAAATGTCTATAACAGTTGCCCCCTAAAGTATGAGGTCGTTTATCGGGTGAAATGCTTTATCAGGAGGATCCGAAGTTCATTCAATCGCTGAGAGGTGACCTGTAATAAAATACAATACAATACATTATTTTTCATTCTGCTTTCATGATCTAGCTGAGGCGGGCATTCCCATGCTTAGCTTTATAAATTCATTTTGGTACATAGAACAGACGATCGTCTGATGGTAGACTGATAATTCTCTGCTGAAATTATCATCCTTTGAGTAGGATGATCTTCTGCTGCAATGATGTACATATCAAATGTCTTTATATTTCCTGAATATATATTGCAGCCCGGATGGATGAAACTAGATCCGGGGTCTTCAAACTCGTTTGATCTTCACTCTAAGTACAAGTTGATCCATGTGAGAATTGCGCTGAAGTCGAACATGGAAAGACATCGCTTGATTATCGGTCAATGATGAAAATCGTTAACAAGCGCGAGAGGAATCACTGATAATGATAATGACCCTCAAGGTACTGCAGTACAATTCACGTGGTGTGAATAAAGGACATGGCGTCGAACACCACGCAAAATCTTCTGGTCGAAGGTCATTGATGTATACCTGTCGCCGGAAGTGAGAAACTTGCCATTGAGGCATGCAAGCTTCAAAGTACTGGGGGGGTTGTCCCTAGATCAACTTCTTGGATAATGAGCTGAAGTCGACAAGAAGTGATCTGTCAAAGGAGGGCCTTAATGAATCCCACATCAGTGACACGGAATGGAGTTAATGATTTTAGTGGAGATAAAAACAATCTGTGAAATATGATTCAGGGTGGCGATCATGGATGGATGAAGGATAATGTATGGCAGTGGATGGGACACGGTTGACTCTTTCTGAACAACATCTCTTGAACATATATCGACACTGATGTGATGGATCGGTAGCATTACCCCAAATGTGGATGGTTTGGCGAGGACCATGGTGATGAGACCGGTGAATGAAACAACCCAACCCGATGTGATACGGAGGACAAAGTGTCATGTTCAAGAGCGACTTGCTACCATTAAAGCTTTGAGGTTCTCCCAATTTTTCCCCAGTCATTTCTAACCAGTACCTCTTTATTTTTGTCAAGCTTGAGGAGGATAACATATGCTTGTTCTATAACCTGCCCTTCGGGCAAGCCCATCGCTATGTTTTAACGAGCCTAGCGATAGGGAAACTCGTTCTCGTCTAAAGACAAGTTTGTCGCTATTTAATCATTTTAACGAGTCTAACGACAAGGAAAAATCGGTCCTTTTCATTTTTACAGAGTCTGAAACGGTACAGAAAGTTAACTCCAAAATTCCTTTTTCGTCATCTAATCCCTTAAGTCCGAAAAAGTATAAAACAATACAGAAGGGATGAGTTTTCGATAACTTTAACGAGCCGAATAAAACAAGCGCTCGACTTTTTTGTGCAATAATCCCTCAGGTCCAAAAAGATTAAAATCTAGAGGAGGGATAGCTCTTCCGGTCACTTTAACGAGCTGGAAGGCCAAAACTCGGCAAACTTTTCATATTTTACGAGTCAGGAGAAAAGAGCTCAAAGAAGACTCGTCTTTTGAGGAACGAGTGATAAACAGGGATAGCAGCAGATTCCAGGTACAGGTTGGAATTTTCCAATCACGGCAGTGTCACAAGGATGGCTAGGTGAAATCACTCTTCGCAGCTATTCCTCAAAATAGGTAAACAATCATATGGTGGTGAACGATTGGCAAAATGGAATGGAGGTGGCAGGTGTAAAACATGACCAAGGCTTTTTATGGCTAATAAATTTACGATCACAATTGTTATTTACCGGGGTATGTTCATTTTTTAATGAGCTTGAATGCTCAATCTTATGTTTATTTTTTAACGAGCATGAACTATGTGCTAAAACTGCTCGGATCTCGCTTTTCTATTTTTTAACGAGCATAAATTCCGTGGTAAAACTGCTCGATTAATTTTGCATGCCCCCAGCATAATAATGCAAACGAGGCACATGCCCCCTAGACTTCAGGGGTTCGTTTCATTTTTTAATGAGGTAGACACAATAAAGAACTATCCTCTTGACTCTTTATTTCATTTTTTAACGAGGTTGACATGAGATAAGAACTATCCTCGAAGCTTTAGATCCATTAGAAATAGAAGGTTTCATATTCCACTGTGGCCATTTCCGCCAGATTACTTGGAGGCGGTAGGGCCGAAGTTCCCATTAAAGTGGGGTCTTTTAGGAAAATTACTCCGATATTTTGGAGTGAATGATTGCTTCCATGGATCATTGGAATGCTTCCCGTAATATGATGGCACAACTTTTGTCGAAGTTGTTGTCGAACTGCTTGGTTGATATTTCTCCTCGCTGTTCGACAGCTGCGGATTTCTGTTCCTTGTCGAAATCAAAGTATCATTCTGTTGCTTAGAGTTCGACAACATTAGCACCTGGCACGAGGAAGTATTTCCACTATCAACCAGATTTTGACTTTGATTGGGAAACGGATCAGTTAACACAGCTGGGGTTTGTGAATTCTTTAAGAATCTTTTAAGCTCAGCTTTGTATGGACAATCTCTTGTCCAATGATCCTCATCACATATCTGACACCCAAAAGGTGGTTTCCCTTTTCCAGGAGAATTTTTTCGAGGAGATGACTCTCCTTGTTTCTTCTTCTTCCCTTTGTTTTGATTCTTCTTGCTTCCTGGTTGATTAGTTTCTTTGCCTTTATCTTCTGATACGACATTTACTTCCGAAGCAAGAATTTCTTCTTTTGCATTTTGATCCGAATTCTTACGGGCTTTCTTTGACGAAGCCTTTATCGATTTCGCGTTTGCCGTGCCAATCACACCATCACCGGCATGAGAGTCACTATTTGATTTAGGAGGAGGAGGAATTGAAAATTCCGGTCTAGGAGCATCAGGTATTTTGTCATAGAGCGTGCCGGACTGAGTATAAACTAAGTCCAAATACTGTGCACGAGCGATAACTTGCTCCTCTGTTATGACTCCCCCCTTGGCCACATCTTCCGTTGTGGCAGGAAGTAACGACTTTATAAACCACTCAGCTAACAGCTGATCGGGAACGTACGTTTTCACCATCCTACGACGATGACGCCACTCATGTATATGATCAGATATATGGGTGGCAGTTGTCTGCTTGAAGTTGGTTAATATTTCTGTTCCCGTTTCATACCTTATCTGTAATTGAAAATGGGTTAAGAAAGTCGTGGCCAGGGAACTAAAATTGTCGAAAGAGGCTCTTGGCAATTCAATATACCATTTAGCTGCTGGACCTGTTAATGTCCTCTGAAAAAGGCGAAGCCTTATCGAATCGTCGTTTAGGGTGTTCGATGAACACCACAGATGAAAAGTCATCACGTGATTCGATGGGTCTTCACCTGGATTTCCATTGAATTTAGGAATGTCAGATGGAAGTTTATGAGGAATCGCTGGCCACCAAGGGGCATAAGCAATCAGATCGTTGGTTAACCGGTGTAAATCGGGTAACTCTAAAGTTGCCACGAATGGTAACTGTTGATTCAGGTTAGGCGAAGCGTAACCAGGGTACGATGGAATCGCTTGAGCAGTGGGCCTTTTCATACCAGCATAATGTAATTGATGTTGGTATGACTGATACGGTTGGTGGACTTGACCACTGTAAAGTGGTTGATTTTGACCGTTTTGGATATACGGTTGTCCACTGTTCGTAAAGATCTGCTGCTCAGAACCTTGGTACACTTGCTGGAATTGTGGTTGTTGGTATTGCACTAGCCATGGTTGTGATGCCATGTTCTGTTGTGCTATGCTAACCGTTGGACCGAGGTGTGGGGTAATTGTACCCGTTTGGACCTATGTCGCCCCACCAGTTGGCGATTGTGGTTGTGACCCATGGTCAAGCGGTTGTTGCATTACCACCTGAGAAATCTGAGGTTGACATGTAACAGGTATCGCTTGAACTTGTGACACAGTTATAATAGCCGGTGTGGTTGGGATGTTCGTCATAGGTACACACCGTTGCATAGAATATACAACCCTTGGTTGTTGAGGTAGCATAGGTACCCAACTACTTGATGCAATTCCAGTATAACCTGAATACTGTTGAGAACTGCCGTATGGATATCCTCCCGGAGGAGGTAATGAAAGGGCATACTGCCCCCCATACGGTAGCAATCCGGAACTCAGAGGGATTGTTAGTCCTTGAGGACTGGATGGCCCAAATTGACCTCCATGAGGATCAATTTTTCGAGTCTCAACGTAAGAGTTGCCGGGTATTACTCCAGATGAACAAACTGGAACAGACCATACTGTCGAAATAGTCCCTTGGTGGACTCCTTCTAGCGGTTGAGAGCTAGTCGAGACAGCTGGTATGCCAGCAAACATTGTCGGAGTGACGGCAGGGGCTTCTGCTGTCGCTGTGTCATTTGACACAGTCCTAGGTGATGACGGTTGTTCAGACATCTTAAGTCTATCCAATAGATTGCCTAGCGATTCTGCAAGGACTCCCACTTGTGGTGGATTAACTTCTGATGAAGGAAATAGAGTGACCCCGACTCCAAAATGAGTTGGAGTACTTGCTTGCGGATCCTCTGCAATTTCCTCTATCGCAATCAAACCCGGTGGAAGAGGAAGACCTTCAGGTCCGTAAAATATTTCTGGTGCCGAAGAAGTGGTTGTTTCGACAGCGACAGTTGTTTGAGGAACAAAACTCTCTGGACCGGTTACAGATGGAACTGGTTCAGTTATATAAGTATTTGCCCCCAGACTAGGATCAGTATTACTGTCCTTCTGTGGCTGTTGAACTTCTTCTATGGAGGCAGGGTTTCCAGAAACGTTTGGAGTAACCGGAACCTCAGATGTAGTTGGAACACTTGTTCTAACTTTTAAAGGAGATTTTGAACCGGTTAAACGAGTTCGCTTTGTCCGTACTGTTTTCGATTCCGGAGACAAAGACGGTTGACTCGTAAGCCTCCGCGAACGACGGGGTTTCAATTGACTTTCTTCCATGATTGCGGATTACTCAATCAACCAAAATATTAAAAGGGGAAATTTGTGTTTCCGAATTGAATGAATTTTATTAGACGCTTTTAGACACAACTTGCTTTTTCACTTTTTAAGAGTCGAGAAAAAGCTAAAGATGACTCTAGTCTCCTTCGATGTTTTAACGAGCCCGAAGTGACAAATGCTCGGATGGACTTTTTCAGTTATAGAGATTGAAAAAGGCCAAAAGAAACTGCTCTGGAGTTCTAGGCAGAGGGTGTGCCAAACTTTTCGCAAAACCACAGAATACGTTTTACAGTACGAGTGGTCGATCTTCGTGAATGCTGTGTTCACTGCATTGCGATTAGTAGGGCGGTCGACATGGTTTCCTATGGATAAAGGCTTTATTCCTATAGGGGTCTCCCAATATATACGCGACGGTACGTGGGAGCACAAGTCCGTATTGATACTTATCGCTTCACCGTGGAGGAATCACCCAACCACTCAACGCTAAGATATCACGTTTAACGACGCCGGAACACGTCTCTAGCTTAGACCTCTATGTGTTTGCGTTATGTTTCAAAGCGTTGTTAGGTTCATTCAATATATTTTAAGTTGATCTTTTTAAAGTTTGCCTTTCAAGGTTCACCACAAGATGTTTGATACAAATTCCTAAATGCAGTCTAAGATGAGAAGCAAGCTTTTTCAATCTTTTCGACTTATGAAAATCTTAACTACTGAGGGAAAAGAGAGACAAAATATTTCCACACAGATCAAAGAGCATACACTAATGCACTTTTTCCTAAATCAACATGCAAACTTATCAAATGCAAAATGCAAAATGCAGGTATTTCTTTTCTCTTTCTTAATGTTTGTGCGATACAAAAAAGAAAGATGTTGTATAACTTTGAATTCAATTTCAAGTGAAAGCAAACAAGTTTGTCTAAAATCAAAAGACACCTTAAGATTTACTTGTTTCGACACTAGAAATATATAAACTCAAACCATATGACGAAAGCAAAAGCTCAATCAGCTATGAACAACAAACAAACTAACTCTTAAGATCAAAACGACACTTTATCACAGGTCTAGATCTAAGAGGCCATAGCAAGACTAGTTCAATTTCGTTATGGGAAACTGAAAATGATGTAAGAAATACACAAAGAACAAATACAGTTTCTTTATACAACTGAGGTAGAATAGTGGTAAGGAAAGTTGGTTTCAGATAGGTACATTGACTGGTAACAGGCTGCAAAAACAAGGCTGAAAACAGGGCAAGAAACAGCAGGAAACCCCAGTAGCACAAGGCAAGACTGGTTCAGCGCAGGTAGTACACTGTCAGTTTGACATTCAGCGCAGGCAGCCCCTTCGGGAACTGCGCTGAAATGCAGACAGCCTTCACACAGCCTGCACTGAAGAACGAAACTTTCGTTTCTCTTGGTTTCCGGGTCACAGATTGCTCAAAAATTCACAGTTTTTGGCCAAATCAGAAGCTATCAGTCAAGTACACACTAAGGGATGAAAAGGAGGATGAAAAGCTATCACTAAGAGCTATTTAGAGTCCTTGTGGATCAGCTCTTCAAATCATAAACTTGCCCAGAAACTGAGCTAGAGTAGCTGCCCTCTACTTTGCATTTGAAGGATCCAAATGCAGTTCGATTCGGTACTCCCTGTGTTTATGAAATGAATAGCAAAAACACAAACAACCAACAAGATACGATCCCCAGTGGAGTCGCCAATTTGTTGTTGGGAAAAGTATCCAATACGGAATGACCCTATCCCACTCTAAGGGTGATAGTACCTCAGCAACAATCAAAGCAAAGTTATTCGAGATTACTTCTTTATGAGATGTAAGAGAGAGGAGGAAGAGATCCACTAACCGATGTCTTCCGCTAATGATTGATCCAATCTTCTCTCTTTGCTGCTTGCTCCCAGCTCCTTGCTCTTTCACTGGTCCAGCTACACCAAGATCCTGCAAAATAACAAGAAAGAGAAACTACAAGAAGCATACATTCATAATTGATTCAAGGATTAGAATAAATCAAATATACAAGCATCAATACGCCATTGAGACACATGCATATATAAGAACCTCAAATGCTTTATTAATGGAAGAAGTAAAGTTCAGGAAGTAATACAACCATAAAAGGCCCAATCCAGCATCACCTCCCAGCAGAAAGAAATCTCCTCTTCACCTCCTTCAAGCAAATCACCCAATAGTTCTATACTCAAACCAACAGCACTTCCTTACATTCACAAGATTCCCGCCTCCCTAGACCTCATGAGAGAGCTCTATATATAGGATTTTTGGAGAAAGGATGAGTCAGCTTGAGCTTGGCATGGAGCTGACTAGTGTCCTCTCCCACTTCAGTTATTCTTTAATTCTTGAGTCCACTTGGAGGTTCTTGCTTCCACTTGGAGATCTAGATCCTCTTACTCATCACAAGGCGAATTCCCTGATCCAAGTGTCATTTTGGAAGCTTCCTGGGCATTGACACCTTGAGGAATGACTGTGCCACTTGGCCAAACTCGCCCAGCGCAGGTACAGAGTGGAGCAGTTGACATTCAGTGCAGATGCTCAGTGGAGCAGTTGACATGATCCAAAATTAGCTTGTTTTTGAGTGTTTTCAGGTGGAGAACTGATATTTAGTGCTGTGGTTTGCTAACCTTGTTCCTCTAGGGGTTGGAACAACATGTTTAGGGACTTTGGATCCCTCAGATTATTGACATTTCATGCTTCATGCTGTAAGGCACAAAAATGTCTATAACAGCGCCGAAAACATAAAACCCATATAACCAAAGTTTATTACCCCCGACGCATTATCAAACAATATAATATTCGGCGGGTCCCACGTCCAAAACTGCTCGCCATCCATCGTCGCCCGTCCGCTGTCCGATCCGGATCCCTTAATCCAATGGTGGGCAACAATATCGCATGCCCTGATCCGCCTAAGGTTAGCGTCCGGGGGATGGGCGGTATTGCTGCCGTACCCCTGCCACACGTCAATCTCCCGGCGTAATCGGAGCACCCCTCTCCAATACCACCCCGGGCCAAAAGTGGTGCGGGGAAAACCGGAAACCGCCCGCCACCTGCCCAGTGATGTCATGTCCCTGTTAGCCTATTACATCACATCCACGTCGGCCCCCCACCCCCTTGCAGTACTGCCACATCACCTGCTGACATCATCGCCCCACCAACATGTCGTCCGCCACGTCACCATACACGTCAACTGCCATGTCATCTTCCATACCCGCTATGCGCCAAAATACGTCATGATGACATCATCCCCGAAAAGTGCCAAAAGCGCTAAAATGTCCAAAATTCAATAAAAAGTCGTGAAAACAACTATTTTGTTTGTTTTCTATTATTGCGCCTGTGGAGCCGCTTGCATGCGATTTTATGTTCAAATCAGCCACCAACTTGCACAGTCCATCACCTTGTGAATTCGGCTCCATAGCTCGACCCCGCAGCTCGAGCTGTACCTGCTAACTGTCCTCTGTGCCATAAAAACAGGTATTTACCCATTTTTCGCCTAAAAGCCCTGTTTTTTCCAAAATTTGCTGTTGAAATTCCCTAAAGATCCATAATTTAAATCCAAAAGTGCTCCTACCTATGCATCACCACCTATTAATACACTGTATGAGCTATTGATTCAGAGCAAACCCGCAAATGTGCCCTCTTTTGCAAACTGCCCATTAAAACGGACTTTGAGCGCACTTCCACCGGCACGGCCTCCAAACTGCCCATGCATTCACTCCCTTTGTCAAAATCCTCTGTAAAATTTCCCTCATTTAGCTAAAAAGCATTCCCATTCCTTCTGCAGTATACTCACAGAGCCTATGAATCCAGCGAATTCATTCAAAAAATCTGTCTAAATTTTGCAAATCTGTTGTTTTACCATAAACTATACACAGTGAAGGGCAGTTCTATATCTAAGCCCATTCCATAGCTCCCTGACAAAGTTTTAGAGGAAATTTTCATTGTTCAGTTGTTACACCAATCCAAATTTCATATTACAGACATAGAGCATTCAAGATGGCCACTCCAGCAACCTTGAACATCACTCCTTTCAATGCACCTCACAAGGAACTTGAAGCATTGCCATTGGCTGATAGGGACCACCTAATTCAAGACCTAATTGGTGACAGAAACCACCTGCAGACTTTCTGTCAGCTAATGAACAGTTACCTGAACAATAGTGACATTTATGGCATTTGGGAATCAAACTTGCCCATTTACTTCCTCCCTTCAGTCAATATTTTCCTTGAAATTATTCGCCTCTGCTGTGAAAACTATGACCCAACTCAAAGAGCAGTCAAGTCTCCATCTGGGAGCACCCTCTTCCAAATAACTCTTGACTCAACCAACCAAATGCTAAACTTCAAGCAAAATCAGCTTCTGGTCCCTCTCTCTATGAAATTTCTGCTTGATGAAGGTCCTAAACTCTCCAGCTCAGAGATAACCCGAATTGCCAAAGTATTCATGAGAGTAGACCGCCAGCCTACAGGTCCTCCTCCTCTCCTCTATATAGATTTCAATGAAGTGGGAAAATTACTATTAGATATGATATCTTATGTACTGGGCTTCAAAACAAGTGAGCACATTGATGAAACTGTGTTGTTATTGTTGTCTGCATTTAGCCCAGGACAACCCCCTGTTGTCAAGTACAACTATGCCAAATTTATCTCCAATAAGATACATGACCAACTAGTGAAACTGGATAGGGAGGGAGTCTTCAAATACTCATCATACATTTATCATCTATTCATGTATTATCAGCCAGACTGCTTCCAAAGGCCCCATCAAAAGATTGGACTCAAAAGGAGAAAGGAGGTCTGTGATTTTTTGGACCTCAATCTTTCATGAAGTCCGCAAGTCAACCTACTCTTACTGTAAGTTTATTGACCTGTTTGTCTATCTAGTCTCTTATCTTCTAATGAGAACTCCACCTGCTAGGCTATCCTATGACATGCAAAAAATATTGCAGCTTTCAAAGAACTACAAAATAGGTGACTGGTACTTTTACCATAATCACACTGTCATTAGGATATATGGCTGTGAGCTCTGTCCCTACAGGTTGCCAAGATATGTACCAATGAGATTGTTTGCCTTAAAGTATTACAAGCAACTCATCAATTCAGATTTAACTCATTTTCATAGTGCCAAGAAAAAGGCTCGTCTGAAATTCAAAGACTAACTAGGCCCCTTTGTCATGAACAAGGTTGGCAAGATGCTGATCAAATAGTGGGGGAGAAACTCAAGTTGAAAAGGAGTTTTTGGTGGGTCCCTTATGACCCAAATGGCTTTATCAATGCCAGAAAAATAAAATATAGGCTGTCAGCCTATGAGCATTGTAAAATCCCACAGATTGAACAATTTGCTAATCAAGATGAGTGGGTGCAAGGTACACTAGTTGAAGAATTCACCCAAGAAGAAATAATGGAGCAAAATGTCAAAGATTTGGAAAAAAACTCTTGACTTGGATTCTTTTGAGAAGGTAACATTCAAACTGCCACAACAAGTCGGAGAGGGTACATCAACTGCTGCAGCTTCACAAGCTGCCCAAGAAAGGTCTACACCAGCAACAAGTACAGCAAAAGGCAAGGAGGTAATGGATGCAGAGCAGGAAACAATGACAGAACAACCTACTACCTCAAAGGAGCAGAGTCAAGGGCAAGCCCCTCCACAGAAAATAGAGGCACTATAGGTGCTAGCTTTACAGACTCCCGTTAAATAGGAAAAAGGCAAGAATCGAGATAGGGAAGAAACTACACCTGCTAGTGGGTCAACACAGCAACCTGAAGCCAAAAGACAGAGATTTGATCCTCAAGTTGAGGAGGAAATTAGTGAAGAAGTCATAGAGAGTCCGAGGAGAGAGAGGGAAACAAGCCAGCAAACACCTACTAGCTCATTCCAGCAAGAGCAAGAGAGGCGGCATGGTATGGAGGTGTCTTCCTCAAGGCAGCAAAGCAAACAACCACCTGGGATTAAAGGAACTTTCATGGAAATCAAGGCCCAAAATGAGTTGTTAAGAGTACAGTTGTATGATCAATTCCTCAAGACAACACCCTCCAAACAACAGAGATTTGTGGCAGCCTATGATTTTAAGGAGGAAAAGATGATTTTAAGTCATTTCAAGCCAAAGATACCACTGCCACAGATAGCTGCAGATTATATAAAGACAAACTTAGAGGTCCTCTCCAAGGACATACACCCGATGGACCAAATAGAGCTACACAAGCAAATGGGTGAAACGGTCTGTGCTACTCTAGAAGACAAAGCAATGCTGGCCCACCAATTGAAGGAATCATTGAAAAATACAAATACTCAATTGGATTTAGAAAGAATGTCTTCCTCAGCCAAGGAGAATAGGATAAAGACATTGGAGGAAATCATTGTGGAACTAGGGCATGATCCTAAGAAGGATGCCAAAGGCATCATGACCCTCATAAAGAGAAAAGAAGAAGATATTACTGCACTGAAAAAACAATTGAGGCTACCTTCAACTATGCAGCCTCAAACTGCAGAACTTGTGCAAGAGAAAGAAGGTGAAGATATAATGGATTTGCTAATGAAGATGAACCAAATAATAATTCAGATGGAGGAAGAATTGGAGAGCGCATTGCAAGGCAAGCAGGGAGAGTCGACCTCCCAACCACCTCAAATAGCTCCAACAGTTGCCACTATTCCTCCCACACAAGTAGCATCAATCCCTCCAGTTATCCCAGCATCCACAACAACTACATCAACTACAGATGCTACAGCAGCAGCAACAATAGCACCAGAATCTAGCATGATCATGGAAGAAATGATGAAAGCTATCAAAGAGCTAGAAGTTCAGGTGACAGAGGTGAAAGATGCCAAAGAAAAGTTGGCCAAGCTGGAGGCAAGCTATGACAAGTCCAAGATGACAGTGGCTGAGAAACAAAAAGAAATAAAAGCCTTGGACAACAAAATAAAGGCCTTAGAGAAGGAGCTTACCTTAGACAAAACTCTAGCTGAAATCAAGAAGATTTTGTCGGCCAAAATTGGTGAGTCAATCACTAACCAATGGAAATCAATTCAGACCATACATGAACAAATAGAATTGATAGGCCTAGCTCAATTTGAGACTCAAAGGGCTAGAGCAGCATTGGAAAATATGCCTGAGCAAGCCACTAAAATGATTCACTTCCTAAACACTCATACCAAAGAGGAGTTGGCAGCATTAGATATCAGTAGCAGGACAAATACTATTCTGACAGCAAAAAAGGTGCTGAACCTGAGAAATTTTGTGCAGACTCTAGAGAGAAAGTGCCAGGAAATGCAGGCAGAAATAAATGACTTCAAGCTAAAAATGGCAGCATTGCAAAGCAGAGGAATACCCAATCTATTGACTAGCACTGGAACACTACTGACCTGTGAACAATATATTACCAGGATTAATAACTATGTTTCCAATCATATTACAGCATCCTCAAGTACCTCAGAATAAATAGGACCTCCCTCTCGACAGAGCCTTTATGACAAGTTAGAAAATCTGTTCTACATTGAACATGAGATAAATCACCTGTTTGAGGTTCAGACCAACTTTTATAGATACACTGAAGCTGATGAAACACTCATAAAGATACAAAGACATCAGCTGCCTACAGAGGATTGGTGGTAGGCAATGCTAGAGATTTTACCAAGGTAATATCGGTCCTTTTCCCTTTTGATCATCTACAGTTTTTTGATCAGCTACAGGTCGGCGAATTTGGATACAAGATCCACCTGTCAAAGAGCAAAAACAATAGAAAGAAAGGCTCAAACTATGACTGCATCTCATTAAAAGAAGAAGCCAAATTATGACTGCGGCCTATTAAAGACAAAACCGAGCACTAATGACAGCAAAGGCAGCAGGACAACAAATGTAGGAAACGCAGAACAAAGATGCAGCTCCAGTCCTCTCATTCAGTCTAAAAAGTCAAAAATCTCTGACAAATTGGACAGCTAGCACACCAACAATTACTGCACCATTTATTTCTTTCATTTACTTCTTTTTGAAGAGTTGGTGAAGAAAGTTTTTACATGAAGACTTATCTACAAGATATTTTGTATATCATTTTTGTATAAATACCTCCCCATAGAATGTATTTGGGGTTGGTGATATTCGCTTTGGACTGCGCTGTAAATTTTGAGACTATCTAATACAAAGGCTGTTGAAAGTTGACTGTTGCTAGACCGTCTGAATGTGTATCTAATGCTCTGGGACCTACTACAGAATTCCTCTGTCATTCTATGAAACAATAAGTTATTCTAAACTGTGTTTTATGTTTTCTGTGTTTGCAAATTTCACATATGTTCCATAATCTTGGTAACAGAGTAGAAGAATAGCCCAGGATTTGTTTAAAAGCACCTTGTGTTCAATCTCTACTATTAACTATGTTTTCCTCAGAATTAGCCATAAATATGAATTCTTAACTACTCATGTTTGCACTAATTCCTTCATTTTGTATGCTATTTAGGAATTCTTAAATGCTCCTGGATAATACTCATACACTTTCCCTCTGCCAGCATAATGAAAGATTCTTGATTGCCTTTCATTCCCTGACTTCATTCCATCAATTTCCATATTTGAAAATTGTTCCATAAATGCCTATCTCGCTCTGTAGCATTACCATTCCCCAAGAAACACCTTCAGCAGTACACCATCATTGACTCCATCTGCCCAATGGAACATAATTTTCTAGACTTGCATCCCAGCTCTGTTTGAAATCATCATCCAACAAACTTAAAACAAAACCCTGTACATCATAACTAGCCTAAAATATCTCAAAAAAAATCTAAATTACAAAGAGAGAGCCCTCTCTGGTTGTAGATTGGCTAGAATCTGCAATTAAAAGATTGGTTAAGTGGTTACCTTGGCTGTATTCCCTTCAAGAGGCAGGGAACAACCTGAGTGATAACACAACTAAAGGTGGATGATGATATTTTGACCCTTTTTTCTTAGTTGACAGCCTAGATTGATTCTTAAGGCAATATTCTCAGCATATGTTTAACCTTAATGTTGTAATTTGTTAGAGTTTGTTATGTTTCATTGACATTTCATAGATTTAAAAAATTTCCCTAATAAGATCCTCCATGATAAGTTCATCATTATTATTTATAACATTAATTTTTATATAAACAAGTTTTATTTAGCAAAATGGTCCATTACTTTCAATAAATTAAAAAAATTATGTTCATGTCAGTGGACTCTCTACCTATTGATGTAACCCAACCCACACTGGCCCACACTTCCACGTATTCTCGGCTTTACACTTGTTGTCGGACTTTATGACTTGGTATATTTGGTTGTTATTTTCGGCGGTTGCATGCAATATGGTCAGTGGATATTTGTTTGGAAACTAGGAGTGAGTTAATGATGCATTCAATGCTTACCTACGATCCTCAGGCCTGGTTCCCTCTGTTTGATCTTTGGCCAAAACAATTTGGCTCCCCTGTCATTCGCGATTGTTTTGTTTTGCTATGAGGGTTCTACGAGGGTTTGTTGGTTACAGTGTATGGTTCTTGCTCTCGTGAATATGGCAATCTATGTTTTTCCCTCGGTTGCAGTTGTGAGTGAATGTCGGCCTTCCAAACTTGGTTATGTGATTGCGTGTGGATTTCTCCGGTGGCTCGAGTCTGTTCTAGCTCTGGAGGTGCTCTTGCTCGAACTCTTTTCACACGGTAAGCTCCTTGGTCTTGTCCTTTCGTTCTTCTGTGGTTTGGTTTTAGAATCTAGTCTCTCGTTCGATAATCACCCCTGGCTATTGTTTTATTGCCTCTACTATTGTTATTGTTTCCTCTCGTCTCTGTTTAGTATGTGAAATGGTTTAACTTCTGACGCCTTTGAATTCAAGTAACAAGATAATGGACTTCCACGGATCTAAACAGGTAAATGATCCTCTCCTTGATTCAATTTGGCCCTCATCTAGTGTTGACACTGACCAGAAATGCTCCTTCTATCTCAACTCTGTCGATTTGCCAATGACTCTGCTCCACGAACTTCTTGGTCCGGCTTACTCAGGTAATTTATAGAACCCTCCTATTTTTATTTTTTCTTCGACTTCAGGTCCAACCATACAGATGTATTGACTATGCTCTATCTGTATGTACAAGTCAATGGCTCGACCTAGGTACATGGGTTCCTTCTAGGTTCGGTCTCCCAAATGTGGCAACCCTCTGCCAGTAGGCTCTGATTCTTAAGTCTGTCAATGCATTGTCAAGGCCTTTAATTTTCTGTAAGGTTTGTAGCTCGCCGTTCTGCCTTCATGTGTGGTCTAAAACCCTTTTGAAAATGAACTTCAATCTAGTTTTAGTCTTTGTGCTGGTTGGTTGTTCGTTCAGTTTATGCATGTTCACTGTTACCAAACCCTAGGCTAGGGTTTTTCCACTTTGTGGACTCGGCACTTGTTTCTATTTATAAACGCATGTAATACATTTATATTTCTTGGTCAACAACAATGGGAACATAATTTGTCATCTCTTTTTACGTATGAAAAATATGAAGGGTTGTTCAATAGTACCTCTGCTTATAGGTTATTTTCTTCGGCACTCTGTTTCCGGTTCTTTATCCTCTCGGTTGACTTGTTGTGTTGCATTGTTCTGGCTATGGTTCAATACATTTGTTCTTCGCTCTTTTTTCGGACGTATGCACAAATTTGATGCTGTTTACTATTGGGAACACAATGAAACATGACCTTACAGTGGTCGGTCTCTGTTTGCTAGCACTGTTCTTACAATACGTTAAATGAAAAAAATAGAGTATTGCAGTAAATAGGCAATGATACAAATGGATAGTTTGGAAATAAGATTTGTATTTGTTTTTATTTCTTTTTCATGAAATTACTGAACCTTTCTCTTGTCTTACATTGCCACTTTTATACATTTTTGGTTACAGTTAATTGAAAATGCCATTGCTTTCAGTTGAACAGAAATGATATGGTTGTGTAACTACAGTTTGGTTGACATTACAAGATCTTTATTTAGACAGTTTTTGACTTTTCCTCTTTAAGTTGACAGGTCAATCTTTAAACTACTGTTTATTACTATTTGGACCGTAAAAACCCTAACCGACCATTTAACTTTGACTAACATCGCAACTAAAAGTAAAATAAAATAAAATCCTATCTCATGACCTGAAAAACTAATCATAAAAAAAAATAATCCAAATACTCAAACAAACTTCCAACCTAGTGGAGACTTCACCCGGTCATGGTGAGCTGGATGCTCCTACATCAGGCTCTTGGGGCAAAAAGAAATCATGGCTCGAGTCCATGAGCTTCTCGACTGAAGACCCTGTTTTTTCAATTTTCTTGGCATCAAGCCACGAACTGTCCTCAATAGGATGGTTCTTCCACTTGACCAGGTATTGCACATACTCCTTCTATCGAGTTCGTTTAACCACCTGAGTGTCGAGAACGCTTTCGATATCGGGAGGTTGAACATAAGGCATCTGTCTCTTCCAAGCTTCTCCTTCATCCTGGGTATTCTGTGTAGGTCGCGTGGTTCCATCTTCTCCCTTCTCCTCTGGGTCAGCTGTATAGGGAAATAGGTCTGCTACGTTATAGATAGGTGAAACGCCTATTCCAAGTGGCAACTGTATCTCGTAGGCATTCCCCGAAAACTTCCGAAGGGCTTTGCAAGGCCCTATCTTTTTATACTTCAGTTTATTGTACGTACCTTTAGGGAAGCGGTCCTTGCAAATGCACGAGGAATTCATCCCCCATGTCAAACTGTACTTCCATTCTCTTAAAATATTCTTGTTGTTTATACTTTAAGCTGCTATCCTGCAATTTAATTTTTACTTGTTCATGCAAATCTCTCATCACGTTAGCGAAATCTTCTCCATCTGCGCTTCGCTTTTCCTGTAGTCCAAGGTCACGCAATTCATGACTCCGTGAGGATGCATGTCGTACAGGATCTGAAATGGTTTGAAACCTGTGCTGCAGTTAGGCAAGTTGTTATAAGCAAACTCTGCCTGTGCAAGCACTCAATCCCACATTCGCGAATTCTCTTCGACCAAGATTTGTAATAGGTTTCCCAGACTCCTGTTTACAACCTTTGTTTGCTCGTCGATTTGCGGGTGATATGCAAAACTGTAGCTTAGCTGTGTGTCCATTTTTTTCCACAAGGTATGCCAAAAGTGTCCCATGAACTTCACATCCCTTTCCGAAATTATAGATTTAGGAAATCCATGTAACCTGACAATCTCATTGAAAAACAAGTGGGCCATGTGGGTGGCATCACTGGTTTTTCTGCAAGGAATAAAATGCACCATTTTTTAGAATCTGTCCACTACTACTATTACCGAGTCGTAACCTCACTGAGTCTTAGGTAGGCCTAAGACGAAGTCCAAGCTAACTGAATCCCACGGTCTGCTTGGAACAGGTAACGGTGTATACAGTCCTGTGTTTTGACTGTGACCCTTTGTTAACTGGCACATTTTGCATCTGGCCACAAATCATTGTACATCTCTCCGCATCTTTGGCCAAAAGTAGAAATGACTAAACTGCTCAAGTGTCTTGTCCATGCTGAAATGTCGGCCAAACCTCCACTATGCTTCTCTCGAATAATATTCTCCCTCATCGAGCAGTCAGGTATGCATAGCTATCCTCCCTTAAACAGCAACTTCTCCTGTAGATTGTAGTCCAACCAAGGACTGTTATCTCTCACTAAGGGATTTTGACATGCCTCATAGGCCTCCTTAAAATCCGTATCAGTCTGGTATAAGTCCTGTAAGTGCTCAAAACCCAGCACCTACACAGTGCTTTCCTACAGAAGTAAAGCTTTCCTACTTAGCACACCGCTACCTTATTTGCTTGCCCGCTAATATGCTTCAATACAAAATTGAAACTCTACAAATACTCCACCCATTTGGCGTGTTTGTTGTTCGGATTGTGCTACTGCATTACATACTGTAGTGAAAAATTATCTAGAAAAAGCAAAAATTCATTTCCCAATAGATAATGCCTCTAGTGTTTTAATGCCTGTATAACAACATAGAACTCCTTATCATATGATGAATATTTCTGTCGACTCTCATTCAGCTTCTCGTTGAAAAATGCTACAGGCTTATGCTCCTTACTGAGTACAGCTCCTATTGCTATCCCACTAGCATCACAGGGAACCTGAAATAACTTCTTCAAATCTGGTAATCTCAGGATCGGCCTCTCAGTGATCTTCCTCTTTAACAACTAGAAACTTCTCTCCGCTGCCTCTGTCCATCGAAAAGGCTGGCTGGCCTTTTTGATGGTGTCCAGTATAGGTGCACAAATTCGCTGAAATTCTTTATGAATTTCCTGTAAAAACTCGCTAATTCGTGAAATCTACGTACCTAAAATAAAATTTTCGGAGATGGCCAATTCACTATCACTGCCACCTTCTCTGGATCCATCTTCAGTTCATTCTCTGCTATTACAAATCCCAAATAAATCAATTCCTTCTGTAGAAAAGTACATTTCTTCAAATTTATTAGCAGTTTATTCTGCTGTAATTTCTCCAAAAACTTACGCAAATGTTGAAGGTGTTCTTCCCTTGTCCTGCTGAAAATAAGTATGTCATCCAAATATACTATCACAAACTTCCCAATCTACTCCTTTAGCTTCTCATTCATTAACCTCATGAATGTACTAAGTGCATTGCTCAGCCCAAATGGCATGACCAGCCATTCGTACAACCCCTCATTCCTCTTAAAGCCTATCTTCCATTCATCCCCCTCTTATATATGAATATGATGGTACCAACTCTTTAAGTCTATCTTAGAGGAACAAGCTACCCCGCTTAAACAATCCATCATATCATCCATCTGTGGCAAGGGAAACCTGTACCGGATGGTGATTTATTGATGGCCCTTGAGTCGGTGCACATCCTCCATTCTCCTCCCTTCTTGGGGGCAAGGACCGTTGGAACAGCACAAGGGCTTACACTTTCCCTTATTAGTCCCTTCTCCAACAGTTCTTGCACTTGCTTCCTAATTTCTTCATTGTCTTTGGGTCTCATTCGATATGCCGCTTTGTTTGGAAAACTGGCTTTGGGTATGAAGTCAATATGATGACTTATGCTCCATTTGGGGGATAATTTGTCTGGAAAGTCATCTACAACTATATCTGTAAACTCTTGCAACATTTGCTGGATTTCCGTAGGTAAATCTGATACCTCTGTATCCAACAATACTGTCCTTGCTTTCTTTACAATTGCATAACCTATCTCACTGTCCTCAACCTATTTTAGAAAATGTTTTCCACTGACCAACAACGTTCTTGGTTCACTAGTCTCTACTATCCCTTCTTCCTTGATGGGCACAAGCGTATACTTGATTCCATCCTTAACAAATTTATAACAGTTTGTTAATCCATCGTGTACCACTGTCCAGTCGTACTACCAAGGCTTGCCAAGTAGTATGTGACATACATCCATCGGCATGATTTCACAAATGACTTTGTCCTTATATCTGCTTATTTGAAACTCTACCTTGCTCTGTTCATCCAGTAGCAACTAATGGCATTTTTGTAGCCATGAAACTCTGTAAGGGTTGGGATGCTTTAAGCATTTCAACTCCAATTTTTCTACCATCTCTGTGGACACTAAATTATCAGCATTACCACTGTCAATAATTAACTTACAACACTTACCTCATGACTTACAAATTTTTCTAAACAAAGCCTTCTATTGCGTCTGTTCGGTGACCTCCTTGATTGGTTTTAACAACATTTTATGTAGCACTAGAGCTTCCGTTGTCTCTAGAGCATTTTCTACTTCCTGGGGAGGTGCCACTGCTTCCTCTGGTTGTACCACATACGCACCCCGTTGTCAAGCTTGATTTGCTTCTGGACATTCAAACGATCGATGTCCCCATTTATGACACCTATAACACTGATAGCCAGCCCCTCTACCTCGGCCATTTCCCCTGCCTCGCTGGGATGACCTACCGCCTCTCGCGCTATCATGTATGTTTGCTGATCTGGAAGCTTTAGCACTGCTACCTTCCTCATTGCTATTAACAGTTCGGGCCCTACCATAGGACTAGCCTTTCCCCCTACTAGCTCCTCGCCCTCTCCAGGCATTCTGCCTTCTGGTAATTTTCTCTTCAGCCTTCATCGTACTCTGATACGCTTCCTCAGTGTTGTTCGGAGACAAAATGCTGATTTCATCCAAAATATCTAACCTTAACCCATTAACATACCTGGTCATTCTTTCTGTTGTATCCTCTGTATATCCGGCTCGCAAATTCACTCGATAGAACTCCTCCATGTACTCCCTTGCCATCAAACATTTCTGTTTTAGATTCTGCACCTACCTCTGTAGTGCAATCTGATAGTCCCTCGGTAGAAATCTGCCTTTTAACTTGGCCACCATCCTCGACTAGGTTTTAATCGGTGCCTTGTTCAATCTTTTCCTCTCATTCTGGACACTATCCCACCATAGGGCTGCATGTCCCTTCAATTTCGTCGCAGCGAACTTAACACTGCGGTCTTCGCTGACTTCCTCGCATTCAAAGTACTTATCCATCTCACTGATCCAATCCAATAAAACTTTGATAGACAGGTTGTCGTCATAAGTCGGGAGTTCTGGCTTGGGTTTACTGGTTGCTACCAAAATAAATCTCAACAATCTCACTTCTGCAAACTCACCTTCTGGTCCATCTGCTGCTACTTCGGTTTCCTCTTCACTGTCATCACCTATTTCTGGATCTCTTCGTCTACCTGCCTCTACTGCCTCCAAACGGGTAGCAAGAACTCTAACCTCCTCTCTCAATCCTTCCTCTGCCAATCTTCAAACACCTTTGCCACGACCCCGCCTTCCTCTCTCCATTCCTCCTACTAACATAAAAAACTACTTTGATACCACTCTGATGTAACCCAGCGCACACTGGCCCACACTTCCACATATTCTCGGCTTTACACCTTTTGTCGGACTTTATGACTTGGTAGATTTGGTTGTTACTTTTGGCAGTTGCATGCAATATGGTCAGTAGATATTTGTTTGGCAACTGGGAGTGAGTTAATGCTGAATTCAATGCTTACCTACGATCCTCGGGCCTGGTTCCCTCCATTTGATCTTTGGCTCCCTGGTCATTCGTGATTATTCTATTCTGCTGTGAGGTTTCTGTGAGGGTTTGTTGGTTACACTGTATGGTTATTGCTCTGGTGAATATGGAAATATCTGTTTTTTCCCCTGGGTGCGGCTGTGAGTGAATGCCAGCCTTCCAAACTTGGTTATGTGATTACCTGTGGATTTCTCTAGTGGCTCGAGTATGTTCTGGCTCTGGAGGTGTGCTTGCTCTAACTCTTTTCACACTGTAAGCTCCTTGGTCTCGTCCTATCATTCTTCTATGGTTTGGTTTTAGAATCTGGTCTCTCGTTCGATAATCGGCCCTGGCTATTGTTTCATTGCCTCTGTTATTGTTATTGTTGTCTCTCGTCTCTGTTCGATGTGTGAAATGGCTTAACTTCTGACGCCTTTGAATTCAAGTAACAAGATAATGAACGTCCATGGCTCTAAACGGGTAAATGATCCTCTCCTTGATTCAATTTGGCCCTATTTTGGCGTTGACACTGACCAGAAATGCTCCTTTTGTCTCAGCTCTATCGATTTGTCAACGGCTCTGCTCCACGAACTTCTGGGTCTGGCTTACTTAGGTAATTTATAGAACCCTCCTGTTTCTATTTTTGCTCCGACTTCAGGTCCCACCATATAGATGTATTGACTATGCTCTATTTGTATGTACAAGTAAATGGCTCGACCTGGGTACACAGGTTCTTTCTGGGTTTGGTCTCCCAAATGTGGTAACCCTCTGCCGGTAGGTTCTAGTTCTTAAGTCCGTCAATGCACTGTCAGGGTCTTTAATTTTCTGTAGGGTTTGTAGCTCACTATTCTACCTTCATGTGTGGTCTAAATCCCCTTTGAAAACGAACTTCAATCTGGTTTTAGTCTCTGTGTTGGTTGGCTATTCGTTTAGTTTATGGATGTTCATTGTTACCAAACCCTAGGCTAGGGTTTGTCCACTCTGTGGACTCAACACTTGTTTCTATTTATAAATGCATGTAATACATTTATATTTCTCGATCAACAGCAATGGGAACATAATTTGTCATATTTTTTACGTATGAAAAATATGAAGGGTTGTTCGACAGTACCTCTCCTTATATGTGGTTTTCTTCAGCACTCTATTTCCAGTTCTTTATCCTCTTGGTTGACTTGCTGTGTTGCACCGTTTTGGCTATGGTTCAATGCATTTGTTCTTCGCTCTATTTTTGGACATATGCACGAATTCGATGTTGTTTGTTGTTGGGAACAAAATGAAACACGACCTTACAGTGGTCGGTCTTTGTTTGCTAGCATTGTTCTTACAATACGTTAAATGAAAAAAATATAGTATTACAGTAAATAGGCAATGATATAGATGGACAGTTTGGAAATAAGATATGTCTTTGCTTTTATTTCTATTTCATGAAGTTGCTATATCTTTCTCTTGTCTTACATTGTTGCTTTTATACTTTTTTGGTTATAGTTAATTGAAACTGCCATTGCTTTCAGTTGAACAGAAATGATATGGTTGTGTAACTACAGTTCGGTTGACATTACAAGATCTTTATTTAGACAGTTTTTGTCCTTTCCTCTTTAAGTTGAAAGATCAATTTTTAAACTACTATTTATTACTGTTTGGACCATAACAATCCTAACCTACCATTTAACATTGACTAACATAGTAACTAAAAGTAAAATAAAATAAAATAAAATCCTATCTCATGACCTCATAAACTAATCATAAAAAAAACAATCCAAATACTCAAACAACCTTCCAACCTGGCAGAGACTTCACTCGGTCATGGTGAGTTGGATTCTCCTGCATCACCCACCAATTTCCTATGGATTTTATATTATTCCATTTCTATTAAGTTCCTCCATGACAAGCTCCTCACTAATATTTATAACATTAATTTATATATAAGAAAAATTTATTTAGCAAAATGGTCCATTTTACAATAGTATGTGTATTTTTTTTTTCTCAAGTCAAAGTTGACCCCTAACCCTTTTATATAGGGTTAATGAGGTAAACGTATCCACTGATAAGGCATTTTTCGAGTTGCGATAGTTTTTTTTTAATATTTATCAAGCCTTTGTCTATATCAAAAACATTAATATTTTTAATGTGGTTGTACTAGTAATGACTCTCAAACAACCAAACAAAATAAAATATTTGTTGACTATTTTATTTTATTATTTTAATTGAGGGCCTAGATTGATTCTCAAAGTAATATTTTCATCATATGCATAGTCTTAATTCTTATCATTGACTTTAGTGTATTAAAAAGTTTGTTACGTTGCATCAACTTTTAATAAATTTTAAAAATTAGATTCGTTGCCAACCAATTTCCTAAGGATATAAGATTATTCTAGTTCTAATAACTTCCTCCATGATAAGTTCCTCATTATTATTTATAACATTCATTTATATATAATATTTTTTTTAGCAATGTGGTCCATTATTTCTAATAAATTTAAAAAAATTGATTTGTACCATGTGATTCCCCACCCACCAATCTTCTAGGGATTTGAGATTATTCCAATTCTAATATATTCCTCATGATAACTTTTTCATTATTATTTATAACATTCATTTATATTTATTTTTTTGTTCAGATAAAAGTTGGCCCATATACATTGTTAATCAACTAAATGTGTATATTAGTAAGACATTCTTCATGTTGTAATAATTTTTTTTGGTGACCCATAAACTTTTTATACATGGTTAATCAAGTAAATGTGTGCATTAGTAAGGCATTCTTGGTGTTGTAATACGGCTTTTTGCATATTTTTATGACGCATTTAGCTATATCAACCACATTTAAAATATTAATGTGGTTGTACCAGTTTTTACAAGTTAATACTATCTACGGGTAAAGTGGCACTCAATATCCATGGTTAAAAATCTTGTCATATTGTTATAAGATATTTTATTTGTGAAATAACTTATGGTTTTTGGGCATGCGATACTGATAAGCCATGGTATTGTAACAAAATCTATTCACAATTAGTTCATAATATCAATGGAAAAGTGGGGGTGAATATCTATGATTAAGAATCTTGATAAGCCATGGTATTGACCCATGGTATTGCAATAAAGTCTATTGACAATTAGTTCATAATATGAATGGAAAACTGGGTGAATATCCATGATTAAAAATCTCATCCTGTGGTACTGATAAGCTATGGTATTCTAACAAACCCTATTTACAATTTAATAGTATCCATGTTAAAGTGGGGATGAATATCCATGGTTAACAATATTTGCGTATTGTTATAAAATATTTTGATTGTAAGATAAGTTATGTTTTTTCAAGCATGTGGTATTGTAAGAAAGCCTAATTGTGAAGGTTTATTATTCCAACCTAAGGTGGATGATGATCTTTTGACTTTTCATTTTTATTTTTTTAATTGACAACCTAGATTGATTCTCAAGGGAATATGCTCAACATATTCTTAGCATTAATGTTCTAGTGTGTTAGAGTATGTTAGGTTGCATTAACTTTTCATAAATTAAAAAAAATAGATTTGTGTCAAGTGGCTCCCTAATAATCTCCTCAATGATAAGTTCCTCATTATTATTTATAACATTAACTTATGTATAAATAATGTTTTTTAGAAAAATGGTCCATTACTTTTAATACATTAAAAAATTATATTCATGTCAAGTGACTCTCTGCCCACAAATTTCCTAGGGATTTGAGATTATTCAAATTGTAACAAGATCCTCCATGATAAGCTCATTATCATTTATAACATTAATTTATATATAAGCAAATTTTATTTAGAAAAATGGTCCATTTAACAATAAGATTTGTAATTAATTTTTTTCTCAAGTTAAAGTTGACCCTTAACCTTTTTATATATAGTTAATGAGGTAAATGTGTGCATTGATAAGACATTTTGCATGTTGTAATAGGTTTTTTTTATATTTATGAATACTTTGGATATACCAACTACATTAATATTTTTAATATGGTTTTACTAGTAATTACACAAAACCAATATTTATTATTATTATTATTATTATTATTTTAAACTTTAAATTAATCTTATCCCACAATATTATGTTGTGAGACTATAACTTAATTATAAAAATAAAAATGTTTCAACACAATTAAAATGTAATATCCTCAAATTGTATAATGAAATTTTATATTTGAAAATGACTCTCAATACAAAAAACCCAAAAAGATATGTTGACTTTTTTATTTTATGTTTTTCATTGAGTGCCTAGATTGACTCAAAGGAACATGTTAATCATATGCTTATTCTTAATGCTTCTCATCGACTTTAGTGCATTAAATAGTTTTTTAGGTTCCATTGACTATTAATAAAGTTAACAAATTAGATTCCTGTGTGGCTTCCCCAACTAATTTCCTAGGGAAATAAGATTACTCCAATTCTAATAAGTTTCTCCATGATAAATTCCTTGTTATTATTTATAACATCCATTTATATATAAGAAAAATTTATTTAGAAAAATGGTCCATTATTTTTAATCAATTTTTAAAAATTGATTCCTACCATGTGACTTCCCACCCACCAATTTTCTAGGGATTTGAGAATATTTCAATTCTAATATATTCCTCATGATAAGTTCCTCATTATTTTTTATAGCATTCATTTATAACTTCTTTTCTTATGTTATAGTTGACCGATAATTTTTTTGTACATGGTTAATCAAGTAAATGTTTGCATTATTAAGTCATTTTTCCTATTGTAATATTTTTTTTGGGTGACCCATAAACTTTTTATACATAGTTAATCAAGCAAATATGTGCATTAGTAAGGAATTCTTTGTGTTGTAATATTTTTTTTGGTTATTTAAATGTGTGCATTAGTAAGTCATTTTCGTGTTGTAATATTTTTTTTTTGGTTATTTTTATGGTGCAACCACATTAAAAATATTAATGTGGTTGTACTAGTTTTTACAAGTCAATAATGTCCACTGGTAAAGTGGGTGTGTATATCCATGGTTAAAAATCTTGTCATATTGTTATAAAATATTTTAGTTGTCAAATAAGTTATGGTTTGTGGGCATCTGATACTGATAAGCCATGGCATTGTAACAAAGCCTATTCACAATTAGTTCATAATATCAATTGAAAGGTGGGGGTAAATATCCATGATTAAGAATATTGTCATGTGGTATTGATAAGCCGTGGTATTATAACAAATCCTATTTACAATTTAATAATATCCATGGTAATGTGGGGATGAATATCCATGATTAAGAATATTTTTGTATTGTTATAAAATATTTTGATTGTAAGCTAAGTTATGCTTTTTTGGCCATGTGGTACTGTAAGAAAGCCTGATTGTGAAGGTTTCTTATTTAAACTTAAGGTGGATGATGATGCTTCCAGTTTTAATTTTTATTTTTTAATTGATAGCCTAGGTTGATTCTCAATGGATTATGCTCAAAATATTCTTAGTCTTAATGTTGTAGTGCGTTGGAGTTTGTTAGGGTGCATTGGCTTTTCATAAATTTACAAAATTATATTTGTGTCAAGTGGCTCCCTAATAATCTCCTCCATGATAAGTTCCTTATTATTATTTATAACATTAACTTATATATAAACAATTTTTATTTAGAAAAATGGTATATTACTTTTAATAAATTTAAAAAATTATATTCATGTCAAGTGACTCTCTACCCACAAATTTCCTAGGGATTTGAGATTATTCCAATTATAATAAGTTCCTCCATGATAAGCTCCTCATTATTATTTATAATATTAATTTATATATAAGCAAATTTTCTTTAGAAAAATGGTCCATTTTACAATAAGATGTGTAATTATTATTTTTTTAAGTTAAATTTGACCCATAACCTTTTTATATATGGTTAATGAGGTAAATGTGTGCGCTGATAAGCCATTTTTCGTGTTGCAATAGTTTTTTATATATATGAAGCATTTGGATATACCAACTACAATAATATTTTTAATGTGGTTTTACTAGTAATTACATAAAACCAATATTTATTATTATTACTATTATTATTTTAAACTATAAATTAATCTTATCCCACATTACTATGTTATGACACCATAGCCTCATTATAAAAATAAAAATGTTTCAACACAAATTCTCAAATTGTATAATGAAATTCATTTTTATATTTGAAAATGACTCTCAAATGACCAAATAACAAAATAGATCTCTTGACTCTTTTATTTTATTTTTTTAATTGAGGGCCTAGATTGACTCAAAGGAACATGTTAATCATATGCTTAGTCTTAATGCTTATCATCCACTTTAGTGCATTAAAGAGTTTTTTAGGTTGCATTGACTTTTAATAAAGTTAAAAAAATTAGATTCATGCTTGGCTCCACCAACCAATTTCTTAGGGATCTAAGATTATTCCAATTCCTATAATTTCCTCCATGATAAGTTCCTCATTATTATTTTTAACATTCATCTATATATAAGAAATTTTTGTTTAGCAAAATGGTCCATTATTTTTAATAAATTTTAAAAAATTGTTTCATACCATGTGACTCCCCACCCACCATTTTTCTAGGGATTTGAGATTATTCCAATTCTAATATATTCCTCATGATAAGTTCCTCATTATTATTTATAACATTCATTTATAATTCTTTTTTTCTTAAGTTAAAGTTTAGCGATAATTTTTTTGTACATGGTTAATCAAGTAAAGGTATTCATTACTAAGACATTTTTCGTGTTGTAATATTTTTTTTGAGTGACCCATATGTTAGGTTCCTATAGTAATAGGATTCATAATTTTGAATTGGCTATGGTTAGTCTTGTTATATTATACATACTTTTACATTTTGCAAAATGTTTTCCATATTAAAAATTAAAAATATGTAAAGATTGTATGTCCTAAAAGAATAATCAAAGGACAAAAACAAAGAAAAATATCAAAAAAGTGAAAATATGAACCCCAAAAGGAAATAAAAATAGATCATGAAAGTGTGCAAATTCAAATGCCACTACCATTGCTTTACTTTATTAAATAAGATTGTGTGCAGCTTGTCAGAAATGCCACAATCCATGATGGTCAAATAGCTTAATCTTCACTCATTCATGCTTTAAATTTCATGTTGATAGATAGAGAATAAAGATTTCGCCAAACTGTTTAACCTTGGCAAATCAGTAATTAGGTAGAGAATAAAAATTATCTCATCAGTTTAATCTTGGCCATTGGATGTTATAAGGTTAGAATTAGATAGTGTGCTTATCAAAAGAAAAGGAAATAAAGGGTCAACAAGCTCAAATGCACCCATTGAGATGAAGAAAAAAATGTCAGGGTAAATAAAGGGTAGGTAGAAGAAGTTTTGCCAATGCACAATGTTACTAAGTCAAAAGCACATTTATCATGCTTAATCATATTTTGTATGTGCAGGAGGAACCATGAGAAAGAAATAACATTTAAAAAGTTTGTTTACTAATTTCCCCTCATTTCACTACAGCCCCACATACTTATTTTCTGATTTCCCCATTATCCTTTCATTTCTTATAAAATACCATTTTTTCCCTCATTTTGACCTTTACCCCGTGGTTTCACACATTTTCCTAGAAATTACCCTTCAAAAATCACCCCCCTTCCTAAAATCCCCTTTCCCTAGTGTGAAAACCCATTCCCCATTACAAATATTACTTTCCCCCTTATTAATTTCCCTATTTCCCTTCAAAACCCCCAAAAAACTGCATTATCCTAAGCTTTTATGCCTCTGCATTATGTAATTAATGCCTGCCTTCACATTTCCCTGATCCCTTGTTAACCCACCAAGCCTTGGTGCGGTTAAAAAACCCCACCACATAACCCATGGACCGACCTTATTACCCGCTTCTTATACTAAGAAACCTCACATTATGCACTAATTAATTACATTTCTGTGTAATTAAACCCTGGGCCCTACCAAATCACTTTCCTGATTCCATCCATGCAACTTCACTGTGCGGTGGCCCTTCGATCTACTACCCCCAGATCTAACGGTGCACAGCCATATCGCGTGAATTCATTGTCCAATCGATAATGGACCAAGAGCACACAAGATTTGCGGTTTCGCCTGGGCACTATTTTGCTATGTGGCGACACCAAGTTAGATCGCGTGCTTGCGAAAAATACCACCCGCCCTCCAAAAGCGGTCCATTGGCCCAGAAAACCACCTTCCCACCTAATCCGAAACTCCCCACTTTTCATTTATAATTTTTGCTCCAAAATATGACTATTACCCGTTAAAAGACTGATAAAGCCCCAAATTTCTCTTTTCACTCATTTATCACTGCAAACTACTGCTTAGCCATTTGTGACACCCTGAACCTCTACGACCAAATTTGACCACCTTTTGTCACTTGAAGGCGCTCCAGATACCCAATTGAAGCATCCAGTTGATAGTTTAAGACTCAATACCTTCTACAGTGATCCAGGTGGATATTGGTGGCCACCTGCCAAGTCCACCTGGACCCCCACCATTGTGTCTCTCAGCATTTTCAGTTTCCTTAATTGTAGCACAACTTACTATTTTTAGCAATTTTTCGGGTCCTGAACTTCCGGAGCCGTTTTGAGGCCCTAAACAACGTTTTTTTGGAAATCTGGGGCAACATGGGTCCATGGACCGATGTTGCCTCCCAAAGTGGCAGTGCTTGGATATATCTTTCTAATGAGCTATTGTACGCGTCAAACAGAGATAACCATATACACAAAGATGCAGCGGAAATAATACTTCATTTCGTTAATGGAAAAATACTGAAATATGCTTACAATCAGAAATGGAAATAAATTAGCTAGGGCGATGGTAGCTTATCTCTGAGAAGAGATGTGAGGGCTACATGCCTCTCAACTGTATTACAATGAGGCTCAAAGGCCTATTTATTGTTGAGAAACAATGGAAAACCCTTAACATTCCAAAACCTAACCCTAGAAGATGAAACGCCAAACTGTGGGCCCCGTTTGGGTAAATTGGTACACCAACTTCCCAGGGTCGTAACTTTGGCATTTCCATTTCTGATTGTAAGCATATTTCAGTATTTTTCCATTAACGAAATGAAGTATTATTTCCGCTGCATCTTTGTGTATATGGTTATCTCTGAGAAGAGATGTGAGGGCTACATGCCTCTCAACTGTATTACAATGAGGATCAAAGGCCTATTTATTGTTGAGAAACAATGGAAAACCCTTAACATTCCAAAACCTAACCCTAGAAGATGAAACGCCAAACTGTGGGCCCCGTTTGGGTAAATTGGTACACCAACTTCCCAGGGTCGTAACTTTGGCATACGATCTCCGTTTGACGCGTACAATAGCTCGTTAGAAAGATCTATCCGAGCACTGCCACTTTGGGAGGCAACATCGGTCCATGGACCCATGTTGCCCCAGATTTCCAAAAAAACGTCGTTTAGGGCCTCAAAACGGCTCCAGAAGTTCAGGACCCGAAAAACTGCTAAAAATAGTAAGTTGTGCTACAATTAAGGAAACTAAAAATGCTGAGAGACACAATGGTGGGGGTCCAGGTGGACTTGGCAAGTGGCCACCAATATCCACCTGGATCATACAGTTACCTCAAAACCCCATCTGCATGCCGGACCACCAATTTCTACGTATTCTTGGAAAAAACCAAAACAACCCTTGAATTTGAAAACGTACAATTTAAATTGAAAGATTAATTAATTGAATTAATTAAGAAACTTTCCTAAATTGAAAATAAACCTTCTATACACCCCAAACCCTATTTACAGACTGTAATTACCCTCTCACTATACCAGAACTTCTAAACCTCACTTTTGAAACCACTGAAAGCCTAATTCAAATCTATAAACCCAATCATGGCTTCCCAAACCTCTCTACATGTGAGACCTCTGCAAACCCCTCACCTTGAAATTGATCACCTCACCTTAGTAGACTAAGACTTTCAAATAAAGGATACTACTTCCCCTGGTTACCTATTGAAACTCCACTGCTGGAGTAAAGACATGTTCTTAAACTAGAATGATGACATTCATCTTTGGGAGTCCAATTTTCCAAAGTACTGTTTCCCACAAGTACACCCTTTCCCATAAATTATCCACTTCTTTCAAGCTTGCTACATTTCTAGCCAAAGAGCCATTTTCACCCCTGACAAACTAGTTTTGTTCACCCTCACTGCAGAATCCATTAATCAAATGCTGTGAGTCCAGCGAATGAGACCCCACTTTCTATTGAGGGCTTACTTGACCTCTATAACAAGTTACATACCAAAGAAGGCTCAAATTATCCAAACTTTCATCATTAAAGAGTCTCACACTCCACAGATAGTCCACCTTATGTTGGCACCATTTTTTCTAAGAGGGGGAGACAGATTAAGACCATGCTCTCTTGCATTTTAGGATACACCACAGATGAGCATGTGGATGAAGTTGTCCTAGCTTTCCTTTCTATTTTTTTCCTTGGAAAGCCTCTTGTTGTAATTTATAACTATGCTCAGTTCGTAGCAAATAGAATGCATGAACAATTCATTAGATTACTATGTGGCAGAGTGTTCAAGTACTCCTCAGTTTTGTTTCACATGTTCCTCTACTACCAGTTAGACAAATTCCCAATCAACATTCTGAAATTGGACACCAAAGGCAATCCAAGATTAGTAATATATTGGGCACTAGTGATCCAAGAATACTCCATTATTTTTTCATACCAAGACTTCATTGATTCATTTGTCCACTAAGTTATGAATATGCTAACCAATAGCCATCAACTTGGAATCAATGAAGAGATCAAAACAATTTTGCACTTGACCAAGAATAGTAAAGTGGGAGACTGGTATTTATGCCAGCATCACAAAGAGATAAGGATATATGGATGCCAACTCTCCCCCTACAAACTGCCCAAATACCTCCCCATGAGTTTATTTTCATTAGAGTAATTTACGCAGATAATAAACTCTGATGAAGTTAACTTCCTAGTAGCCAAGAAGAAGACCCAATTTAAAATGAAAACCCAACTGGGACCCTTCATTTGTAACAATAGGGAAGCTGGATCAGAGGCAGATAAGATTCTGCAGCAGATGAAGTTTAAGAACAGTTTTATGTCGCAATATGACCCTCAATGAGTTATTAATAAACTAAGGCTCAAGGTCAAATTGGGCCCTTTTATTCATCATCCAAGGCCAGACATAGAGAGACTTGCCAACCAATCAGAATGGTTGGAAAGCACTTTGGTAGACATAGAAAGTACTGTAGTTGATATAGAGAATACATTAATTGATGTAGAAATACAGACTGATACAAGTTCCTTCCTGCAGGTTCCAAAACTAGGAGAGAAAATGATTATTCCTCATCTTTTACAGACTCCAACAAGCAAAGATAGGAATGCCAAGAGAACTAGGGAAGAAGGTTCTAGTTCAGCTATGGAAACTACAGATGAACAGTTTGAGAGTAGTTACAGGAAAAGCCCAATCTTAATCCCGTACCTGAATAGGAAGATACCATTGACTCAGTGGAAATCATTGACACTGATACAATGGTGGAAAGAAGCAATGGCCCATGAGCTTCAGGAGAAACTCACCAGCCCTCAAAATCAAATACTCAAATTATTAAGAGACAACTCAGCATTTAGGTCTCTTCATTCACCAACCCCGTGGATAAAGAGAAGGATATCAAGGACATATATAAATAAATTAAGCTGAGGAATGAGAAGTTGAAGGCTAAGATTTATGCTCAATAGTTCAAGCAGACACCTACAAATCAAAACAGGTTGATGTTAGCTTTTGACATCAAAACAAGAAAAATGTAGTTGACATTCATGCAAGTCGAGTAATCGAAAACATCAGTTGACTACATGAAAACAAATTTTGATGTTTTGGCCAGGGATTTTCATCCCATTTACCAAATTGAGTTTCATAAGTAGGCAGGTGAGATGATATATTCCACCTTGACAGGTAAAGATATGATTGTACATAAGCTGCAAAGTTCATTGGATAATATCACTGCACAACACAAACTGGAAAAGGCCTCCTCACAGGCCAAGGACAATAGAATCAAGTCACTAGAAGTCTTCGTCATTGAGCTTGGACATGATCCCAATGACATCAACACTGCTGAGAAGTAGATAAAGAAAAAGAATGAGGACATTTCTACTCTAAAAAAAAATTGAAACTTCCTCATTCAGAGCATCCACAAACAAAATAGGTCCTTGAGAGCCAAACACATTAGGAGGAAATTAAGGACCTCATTTTACAATTGAATGATCAATTGAAAGAGATTGAAAAGGAGTTGGAAAGCTTGATACAGCTGAAAGAAGCTAGCCTTGAGACTACCCCTACCCACTATCATTCCAACAGTTACCACAACAGTACCACCAACCTTGGCAACATCATCGGCTCCTAGAGCTCCACTGGCTACAACCCTCCCAGCTTCCACTTCATCTACATTAACAATAGGTTTGACATTAGCAACAGCCTATCCAGGTGATGATGCTAGTAAGTTGGTCAAGGCAGTGAAAGACATGTCCATTCAGACCACAAAAATAAACAAGCTTAAGGAAAAGATAACTAGCCTAGACAATGATAACAAGCTTGCACAGATTATGCACAAAGAAGAAGTATAGAAATGAACTAGGATGAATGAGAGGATAAAGAATTTAGAGAAGGAGCTAACATTAAAGAAGCCACTTGTCCAAGATAAGGAACAATTATGGGCCAATATCATTGACTTTGTCAATGATATTTGGCCATCCATTCAAGTAATTTTTGAACAAAGTCACTTAGTGAAACAAGCTACAGAAGCCATTTAGAGGGTTAATGCTGAACTGGGTGACATTCTAGAAGAAGCCACTAGAATCATCCATTTCCTGAACTCCTAAAACAAATTTGAATTGCAGGAATTGGAGATAGCTGACAAGACATGTATGATACTAGAGGTTAAGAAGGTGCTCACCAAGATAAAATTGATGCTAGACCTTGAGGACAAATGCCAAACCATGCAAATGGCTATAGACGGGTTCAAGGTAAAGTTTGGTGTTTTGAGGCAGAAGGGACTGCCCAATCCCTTGGTGATAAATGAAAAATTAATGCCACAGGAGGATGACAACAGGAGAATAATAGAGGTAGCAAAAGATCAGGTAAATACTTCCTCTATGAAGGGGATTCCTATTGGAAAGGTCCTATATCAGACCTTTGAGAACTTGTTTTACCTCCAGCATGAGGTAAAACAACTTTTTGCAAATAGACCCACTTTTACCAGCTACACAGAGGTAGATGAAATGTACAAGAAGATGGCAAATATCCAATTACGATATGTAGACACATGGAAGAAATTGAATGACTTACTGTAAAGGGACACAGTCAAAATGTAAAAATGTATAGTAAGGGTGAAAACAACAAAGTAAAAGGAAAATGATAGATCAGCTAGGTAAAAGAGTATCAGTTGAAAGTGTATTAGTTGAAAGGTCAAACCACAAAGAAGATTCAGTGTGAAGACCAACAACAAGGAAGAGAATAAAAAGAAAAATATCAGAGCATAAATACAGCACAACCTAATAAACAAGGACAACATAAAACAGTTGAACATTTGTCTCTATCTTCTTGCATGAAGATATTTCTTTCTCCTAGATTAATTGCCAAGATAGTTTGGGATATTTTGTAAAATATTTTTTTATAAATACTTCATAATTCGAAGTATTCGGTGTGGATTGCAATACATTTGTAGAGTTGCATTGATCAAAACCTAATGGTTGTTGTACCAATTTTTTCAAGTCATCAGACTGGACTGAGTAATAAAGAGATTGCATTACAGGATTCATGTGTTCAGATATTACAGTGAGGTATTTTCTTTATAAAATTTGTTATTTTCTTATGTATCTCACAAAGTTAAATGTTATCTAAAGTCAGTGAATTAACTGGAAATTTATTTCAGCATTTGTTGAAGTACACTCTGTCTTGAAGAGTAAATCATTTTTATGCTTTCTTCTGATATCCGGATCTGAGAATCCTTAATTGCTCTCCCATCTTGATTGACCTCTTTTACTTAATTCAAAATTTGGTCTAAAGAACTCTTAGTTTCTCCTTGGACCCGATTGAAAACCATTTCACCATCCAGCCCTGAGATCTAAAGTAACTCAACTACCTTTCCTTGTAGACACTATTTTTAGAACTTGATCCAGTCCTGTTTGCTTTACTTTTGACCCCATAGCCCAATGGTAAAATACACCCCTCTGTGCATCTAAGTAAGTGATCCCACCACCAAATCCAAATCAAAACCAAAATACAAGCATAACCAGCATAAAATAAATAAACTAAACAAAGTTAAATCATAAAGAGAGAGCCCTCTCTAAGCATTAGGAAGGCTAGATCCTAATCCCCAAAGTATGTTTGTGGTTACCTCTATCATTTCTTTCTCTAACGACTCAAAAGAAATTTTGGAGTGATAACACTATAAACTTTTTATACATGGTTAATCAAGTAAATGGTTGCAATAGTAACACATTCTTCATGTTGTAATAATTTTTTTGGTTATGTTTATGACGCCTTTAGCTATATCCACAGTAAAGTGGGGATGAATATCCATGGTTGAGAATCTTGTCATATTGTTATAAAATATCTTAGTTGTGAAATAAGTTATGGTTTTTGGGCAACAGATATTGATAAGCCATGGTATTGTAACAAATCCTATTCAAAAGTTAATAAAAAAATCAAAATATAACAAATTGAATTTTATTATTTTTATTAAATTAATTTTTATAACATTTTTTATTTCGTAATTAAGCCTACATTTATAATTGTTTACATACTTACATTACACCTACACATCTACTCTATACTAGGTTATAGAGCACCTCCTGGCCCAATCTTTTGGTGTGTAGAGGTAATACAAATATTTAAAAAAACAATATTTGTTAGCTCTTATTTTGTTTTTATTCAGGATTCAATATTTAAAGGAGAAGAAGCACATGCACTATGTTTGTCTTCTAATTTAAGATGCAGTAAATGAGGTTTCATATGTGGTGTGAGGTCAGGTACTTTTACAATTCATGGTTTTATGGAATTTTCATATTTCAATAAGTGACTTGTTCAAGATTTCATTGTTCATTTGTTTGTCAGCATATTTAAAACTCAGTTATAAATGTGTTTTACATCATTTGGTGTGTAGAGGCATAACATAAAATTCCATTTGCATTATCAGGTAAGATTTATACATTATAATAGACTGTAGATGTTCCTTATAAAATGGATTTTGGTTATAATGTTGCAAACAGTATGAAATAAAACAACCTAGGTTGTAAGCCAAAATCTTGCTATGATAAGAAAAAGAGAAAATCCATCCAAAATCTACAACATAATGTGGTTACAACCAAAAACGTATGACACCCCTATTATTTATGGCCTTCAGAATCTTCAGTGCCAAAACTCCCTAAGTTACTTGCTTGAGCCACATAGGTTGGCCTACCTAAAATTGGTTGATTGATGCCATATGATTTAGTCTGATTTTCACCTTCCAACCATGCATAGATTGAGTACCTATACCTCTCATTTTCACTACTAACCCTTGCATTAAGTGGAGGTGTGTGAAGAGCATACATAGAATTGATAGCTCCGCCCATAGGAACAAAGCAAGTGGGTAAACCCTCATTTTGATACTGAGACACTTGAATGTTTATGAGGTCTTGGAATAATGGTATATTGTCCACAATATTGTCCAATATGTTTGACATAATCTCGGTTTCATCAGTTGTGCTTGCATCATTGTCAACCATATCGATCATCCCTTGTTCATTTTCAAGCATTTGGTGTACCTTTCTTGATTCCTTTTCCTATCTTGCCATTTGTTTTTGTTCATCCTTCTCTTGACTTGCCTTATCTCTTTCAAGCCTTTCCTTTGCTTGACATTGTGCTACAACAATCCTTGTTGCCTTCTTCTCCTTGGCTAGATCCTTCTTTTTATGTTTTAATTCGTAGATTCTAATTTTTATTTTAGAATGAACTAATACGTTTATATTCTCTTTTGAGGTGAGTAATTGTGAATTTCGGCCCACACGAAGACTACCCATTGTACCTTTGATTTTCTTCATTGATACTCTCTCTACTGGTAGATTTAGGAATCAACCAAATATCTTCTCCACCCCTCCAACCTGTATGTAATTTCTTGGTATATCCATTTCAGTATCTGAGACAATTGATTGAACTATATTGGTATTTTCATTTGATGCCTCAATATGTGCCTCATATTATTCCATTGATCTATTTTCCACAAAAAAAGAACAATTTCATTGTTCAATTATGTTGGTTGTGAAGGCATGTTCATGCTTTGTTCGTTACTTGTTGAGACACTCTGTTCATTTGAATTAATCATGGTTTCTACCAATCATAATGGTGGGGTTACTTGGGTTGGCAATGTTAATTTCTCATTGTCACCTGAATGTTCAACAATGTCATTAAAAATATCAACAACATAAGTTTCATGTTCTTCAATTGCTAGAATGACCTCCATGTTATTGTGAATTTGTTCATGATTATAGTGTGTTTCACATAGTATTTCATCATCTTCACCATATAAGTGTCCTTGAGAGAGGGAAACCATATTACCAGGTGCAACCACATCATATTTTTCGTCTACTTCTTGCACTTAAACACTTGTTTGGACATTCTCTTCTTACTAACCATTCACATGAAACACCTGGCTACAAATAGTATCATGCACATGAGAATCACAATTAAGTGGTCAAATTCCCGTCCTCCTTAATCTAGCTTTGATATTTGATGGTTTCAAAGCCATTTTAAACAATTTACTTGCAAGCTCTGCTAGCTTGAACCTTTTCACCTCAACCCCTGGATTCTTTGTCATCCATGTAGCTCGCTCTGACCAGAAATAGTTATTGAAAGGAACAAACACATTAACATCAAGGGGTTACAATCTGTGATTTGAATGAGTGAGAAATGTCAATAGGTCAATTCCCAAATTATTTTCTTCCTCAATTGTTTGTACAACCATGTTGCTTCCATTGCCACATAATATCAATAGATGTCTATTACTAGGTGAGGCACCACCTAGTATAGTTGTAGCAAAGTGACAAATCCAATTTAAAAATAGTTCTTTAGTCATTCATGAAACCATGCATGCACCTGGTTCACAGCTTTGCATATAGATTTTTAGTTGATTTTAACCTTTGAATAGATAAAATCCAAGGTTTGAAGTTCCAATTGCATTGACACAACATAAAATAGTTATCCACTCCCTGCTCTTATGCAAAATATTTGGAACTTTTTGGCTCCCTCTCTTGGCAATTACCCACATGCCACAATTCCTCCTTGACTATAAACATGTTTCTTCACAATTCTATACGGTGTGCACAATAAGAATGTTTATCGTAAGCACTAGAAAGAGCATCATAAAACTTACATATAATTGTAGGATGCAAATTTAATGCTTTGTCTCTATGAAGGTCCTAATTTGTATGCAATACAAGGTTTGGATACCTTTTTCTAAACCCAAACAAACATGATTGACCAAGAAACCCACATTTGAATGGGTTTGGCATCTCTTGATAGATTTGAGCAACTATGGATTTGAGTTGTATCAACTCCAGCCCATATCCCAATTGGGCCATCTCTTTATACCACTCAACCACCTCAGCCTCCTCCTCTTTAGTAAAGCTATAAGAGGCCCTCTATGTTTTTTACAATTTATTCCATTTATAAAATAATATATTCATGAGGTAGGAATACGATGTTTTTGCAGATTCCCAAACTCAATATCCATTAAACTCTACATCGTCAATTGTAACTAACATTTCTTCTTTCTTATAACCTCTTATAGTGCTAGTATTTTCATTTGAACTTTCCCCTTGGACTATTGTTAACAATGGTTCTATGGGTGATGGTGTGACAACATCAGCTCCAATCACATGGTCATCCTCAACAACATTGGTTGGGGCATTTTTGACATTCACATCACCTATCCTATCCTCATCTGATGATGGGAATCATAGTTGGGCACCCCTTGTCACTCTCCCTCCACTTCTCCTTGTACGAGAAACATAACAACTCTTGCCATAGATGCAACAACCTACATAATTATTGCATGCATTTAGATAAGAATATTTGAAAATTATGCTTTCATACAAGAAAAAAATACTTCTTGTTTTTTATAGGCAATTATCAACATCTATGTTAGTATCCTTGAAAAATCAAATCTGCAGAATGAATTTGTTTTATGTCTTCAAAATTATCATTGGTTGTTATTTTGATAACTTGTTTTTACACTTAAAATACAATGACTTTATTTATACATGGAAAACTATTGTCGGTTTGCACCTTCTTCTGGTACTATAAGAAGACCCCTCTACTTATTGTTGACTTTAATGCTTCATAAAATTGTGCATTTCTTGCTTTCTATTTGTGTTATCTTCGTTCCTTTTCTGGTTAAGATGTTGATCTGCTAGTTGCCGTTGTTTGAATTATTTTTTTAGCTTCATGTTTGTCATTATTGTTATTCATATTGATCACAAACATGCTAGGTTTGGATTGGGAAGACATGGTAATTTTGCAGGTTGTTGGTTGTTGACGGTAGCCTTAGCTGTGTTCTTGGACCTAGTTATAAAATGCAATGGCTTAGTATTTTTTCAATTAAATTTAATCCTAAAATTTTTAAAACTATAAAGCGTGACACTTTTCGAGACACTCACAGAGATCCTAAGAATTTCAACTAAACAAATCAAAATTTTTGTTTAAGATGTTGATCTTGTTTAGTTATTTCTTATAAATTGTTATTTAAATTGAATTGTTTAGCATCATTTTTGTCAATATTGTTTAGTTTCAATAGGTCTCTCAGTGCCATGTCTACCTCTACTCACATATTTGCATGCTTTTAGTATTGAATTTTCCCAAATATTGTTTGGGTTTCTACATTCTTGTCATCCGAGTAGACCCATCTATTGATTGTTGAATGTAATGCTTCATAAAATTTTGCATTGCTTGTTTTCCCCGGGTTTCCACCTTCTTCTAGTACTATTAGCAAACCCCAATACTTGTTGTTTCCTTTAATGCTTCATAAATTTCTGCATTGCTTGCTTTTTTTGGGATATCCTTGAATTATCATTTGTGTTCTTTGGAAACTTAGAGACCTAATGTCAATATTGTTTTTATCCCTATAGCTAACACTCTTTAGACATGGAAGCTTTGAGAGCAATTTTAACTATAAAAATTGTCACATTGTTCCTTTTTTGGTTAAGATGTGATCTGGTTTAGTTTTTTTTATAATTTTTTTTTCTTTTTCCTTTCATATTTGTAAATATAAACCACATAAACATTTTTTTATTCAAATAAAGTAGCATTGAAAGTGTCAAACCTTGTTCCTAATTGGATTCTTGCATAGATTTCATTAGATGAAACATCTAAATATTCTAACATGGCTAGAAGAGAGAGCTCTTGAGGAATGTCTCCACTCAAAATATTTTTTCCCAAGTCCAGTTGTTCCAATATAGATGTTTCACCACGAGATGCATGTATTTTTCCTTATAAATGGTTATTTGATAAATTCAACAACCTCAAGCTACTCAAATTTCATATACCTAGAGGTATTTCAACCATAATATTATTGCTAGACAAATCTAATATTTTGTTTGTAGTGAACACATATGTTATGGTACACTCAAATCCCTTGATGACAATTTCAATATCCTCATATAATGTATTACTACTCAGTTTGGAAGACCCAAGGTTTTTGAATCCTTAGAGTCTCTCCAGATTGGATGGAATACTTCCACTAATTTTATTGTTGGGCAAATCCAACACTTGTAATTTGACAAGATTTCTAATGTTGGAAGGAATACCACCATGAAACTTATTATAACCAACACTTAAAACTTTTAATCCATACAAAGTTAGAAGGTAGCTAGGTAGTTGATCCATTAATCTAGTTTTTCTTAAATCTAGAAGTTGAAGTTGGGTACATTGGGCCAAAGAAGTTACTAGATTAAGGAGACAGAACTTCCATATAAATTGGAAATCTTATATCTAGATTTCCACTCAGTTTGTTTTGTGACACTTTAACCTTTTTAATATATTATATTTACTTAAAGTTGGTGGCAATATCTGAGACAAGTTGTTTTGGTGCAGTAATAAATTCCTCATAGATTTACTATTGCCTAAAGATTATAGAATATTTCCATTCAACATGTTTTTGGACAAATCAAACATTTATAATCCTAGACATTGGTTAATATGATTTAGGATTGGTCCCTCTAGATTGTGCTTAGATATATCTAATTGTTGAAGTCAAACCAAATCACCAATACTTTCAAGAATGCTTCTATAAATGTTGTTTTAATTCAAAAATAATTTTGTAATAGAATCAAGCTTTCCTATGCCTTTTGGAATTGTCGATGTAAAACGATTGTCGTTTAGAAAAAGTTGTTAAATATGGTTCAAAGTAGCACTTTTGCCTGGTATTTTTCCAGTTATATTGTTTGAACCTAAATTTAAGGTGCTCAGTTGTCTCAATTTTTTTATGGCTTCAGGTATGCCATTAGTAAAGTTATTTTAAGCAAGATTTAGGTTGATGAGCCTAGTCAAATTGCTAATGGCTTTAGGTATGCTACCCATAATGCTAATTTCACCCAGATTTAGGGTAGAGAGGGCATTGGACTTGTTAGTGTCACTATTTGTATCCTACCATCAGTCATTCAAAATCCTCTTTGCATATCATATTAGGGTCCCACTCAGAAATTCTTGTCACTCGACTAGGTCATCATTCAAAAATTTACTCACCGATGGTAGCCCTAGTAAAAAAAACATCACACTCCCTTAAATTTTATTACTCTCTGCACATTGTCATACCTTGTTGAATGTACATCAGTCATGAAGTTAAAGTCATCATGTCATCATATCAATCATGACACCATCAATTTTGGTCAGTCAAGGTTACCATTAGGTCCTAGGGTTTTCAAGGTCCAATAAAATACCATTTCCTTTGCATAATGTCAGTAGGTTTCATAATGAGAAAATAACATATATTCACTATCTAAGGATGATTTGTAAACATAAAATCTTGTTTCAGCATGTAATTTTGATTTTAAATGAGAAGGAGAGAGAGCGCTCTGCTAGGGTTTCGCAAGGGTTTGGAACGGTACTGCGACGGAGCCGTTAGGACTCAGCCAAGCCATCTCTGCAACAACAGCATTGCGGCAGCGGTACTGACCTGCATCGCGTCAGGGCCTCCCTATGGCTCAGCCGCAGGGGGGGGCCTCTGGGCCCTCCCCGTCGCAGCAGAACCCGGCGCACGGAGTAGTCTTTGGGTCAGTGGATAATGAGATTCTGAACGGAAGGAAAATTCACCAGGACAGCAAAAAAGAAAGCGAAAATAATGGGGAGAAGGAAGGGAAGCACCAGAAAGGTTCTGACAATACGGAAGAAAGCTTGAAGGTCACCTCATCAACATGCAGACCTGTGGCCAAGGAAAGACCACGAGTGGAATTACCAGGAGATAAGATAGATGCAAGAATAGACTTCATGCGCGATCACGCCATCATTGGGAAGTTCATAGGGTTCTGGCCCACTGAAAAGGCCCTGAATGGTTGGATAGCGGCGAAATGGAAGCCGAAGGGGGATGTTACCCTTCAGCTTGGGCCGAAGGGTTTCTTCACCGCAATATTCTATTGCCTGGAGGATAAGCACAGAATATTAGTGGGAGGACCATACTTCTTCAATTCGGCAGGCCTTTATCTGAGAGATTGGATACCCAGATTCAACCCAGATAAGGAAGACCTAACCTGGGCGCCTGTATGGATTCGGTTATATTCCCTCCCAGATGAATACTGGGAGGAGGATGCTCTCAAAAGAATAGGAAATGCGGTGGGAGAATATATCAGATCATCGGAAGAAACCAAAAACCGTAAGTATATATCCTATGCTCGTATTTGTGTTTTCATTCGCCTCAATGAAGCCCTACCTGATTCGCTCACTCTCTCCCACCGGGATGAGGAATGGATTCAGCCTCTGGATTATGAGCACGTTCCTTTCCGATGCCGGAAGTGCCACACCCTTGGCCACCTCTTTCGAGACTGTCCTCTAAACGCCCTATCCAGCACTCCCGACTCCTCTGCCGCCCCTGCTCAGGATGGCTTTACCAAAGTCACCAACAGAAGGCGCGCTCACAGAAAACCCTCAAATGGGCCCAGGCACCAGCCCTCCCAGTCTCATGGCCCAGTAATCAAGAACAGTTTTGACATTCTGGGCCAAGATCCTGAAATCCTGCCACAAGCAGCCGATCCCCACCCTGAGAAACCGTCCTCCTCATCATCTTACCCTGAGAAACCGTCCTCCTCATCATCTTACCCTCCACCTCCCCCACCTCCCAAATCTTCTACCCCTGTCATCACCCCCTCCTTTCCCTATCGGGACCGGAAAGAATCTCCTGAACTCACCAAAGATATGGAAGTTGAAGGAAAAATGGAAAGCCACCAGAACCTAGAGAATAATGAGGAAGAAATAGATCAAGTTCAAGTCATGGAAGAAGAGCCGGAGAGTATTGATCTGCACGGGCTAGATATCATCGAGCTGGAAATAGCCTGCAATAAACAGGCTTTCGATGCCATACCTGAACAAGCACTCGATAAGCTCGAATTGGTCCTTTCTCGAGCTTACTATCAAAACCAGCTAGGAATACAACCAGGCAGCCAATGGGACAGGAATCTGAATGCAAAAAACCCAAAGAAGCGAGGCAGGAAGACAGATTTGCAAAGGACAATAGAGATAGGGAAAATCCTGGTGGATTCAGGTAGATATGCACAGTTGACTAAGTACTTCAAGCCCTTTGTCAATGGTTAATGATGAAGCTAGTATCATGGAATATAAGAGGGCTCAATAGCCCCGGAAAACTCAGGATGTTAAAACATATGATTAGAAAGGAAAAGCCACAAATGTGCTTTCTCCAAGAAACTAAGTGTAACAGCGCAACGCTAGGCAGCATTCTCTCGAAAGCCTGGCCTGGCTGTAGATCAGTAGCTGTAGATGCCTCAGGGGCCTCAGGAGGCCTAGCAATTGCATGGAATACGCAGGCAGTTTCCCTCTCTGACTTCCATGCAGCGCATCACCTAATTCAGGCGACTTTTCATATCTTAGGCACCAATGTTTACGGTAATCTGTCAAATGTTTACTTCCCACAAGACTCGGGAAGCAAGATAGCGCTTCTAGATACAATTGAAGCCCTCAGCAACAGCAGAAGATACCCGCTATGGATTGTGGCAGGAGATTTCAACATGATAACTAGATCGGAAGAGAAACTGGGAGGCAGGCGCAGATTGGAGCATGAGGACAACCATTTCAAGGACTTCATCCAAGGGGCCTCCCTTATAGATATGTCGTTCTGCAACGGCACCTTCACGTGGAGTAATCGAAGGTCGGGTAAATATCAAATCGCCTCTAAGCTGGATCGCTTCCTCCTCTCTGACAATGCGGTACATCTAGGAGGGGACATCTCCACAAGTATTCTTGCCCACTCTGGATCGGACCACTGGCCAATTGCGCTTCAATGGCAGCGTCCAGGCAACACAACTAAACGCCCCTTCCGATTTGAAGGCTTCTGGCTCACGCATCCCGCCTTCAAGGATTTTGTAAAGTCCACATGGGCTGCCTTCGTTCCCCCTACAGGATCAAAGATGTATCAATTCCAGCAAAAGCTCCGCTTTCTCAAGGATCATCTGAAACGCTGGAACAGAGAAACCTTCGGCAACATTTTCAAAGACCAGCAAAGGCTCGCTCAGGATTTGGAGACCCTGCACCAAAAGGTCGTCAAGGAAGGGCACTCAGAAGCAACCTTAGCGCAGGAAAACCTCATCCATAGTCAGTTGGATAACAGAAGAAAACAGGAAGAGATTTATTGGAAACAAAAGTCAAGGGTCAGGTGGTTGAAAGAAGGGGAGCGTAACACAAAATTCTTCCACAGAACCACGGTTCAAAGAAGAATTCACAACAATATTCCCTTCATCCAAAAACAGTCAGGGGAAAAAGTGGAAACCCATGAAGAGATTGAAGAGGAACTCCTCAACCATTTCAAATTGATCCATCAAGATCAAAGGGAAGATCGGAGACAGGCCATAAGTAAGATCACGAGCAACATTCCTAGGATCATCACGGAGGAACAAAACGACCTCCTAATGCGGCCCATTCTGCCCCAAGAAGTGGACGATGCAATGGCGCAGCTTAAGGAAGGCAAAGCCCCAGGGCCAGATGGTTTTTCTACCACTTTCTTTCACACGTTCTGGGACATGGTAAAGGAGGAGGTATGGCAGATAGTTGAAGAATCCAAAGCCACGCGCTGGCTCCTGCCCTCTCTCAATGCCACTTTCATCACTCTCATCCCTAAGGAGGAGGACTCCATCACCCCGGACAAATTCAGGCCTATTGCGCTTTGCAATGTCATCTACAAAGTTATTTCAAAAGTCATAGCAAATCGGTTGAAGCCTCTTCTTCCTGGGCTCATCTCCCCAGAACAGTCAGGTTATGTGGAAGGGAGGCACATAATGGATGGCATACTGCTCTCCCACGAAATTATTCACTCCCTCAAGCACTCAAAACAATCAGGTATGCTTCTCAAACTTGATCTCTCCAAGGCGTTTGACAAACTAAACTGGAATTACATTCATGGTATGCTATCAGCCTTTGGTTTCTGCTCTCCTTGGATCCGTTGGATAATGAACTTAATCACCTCAACCCACTTCTCTATTCTTGTCAACGGCATCCCCTCCCGGTCCTTTAATCCTTCTAGAGGTATTCGCCAAGGTGACCCCCTCTCCCCCTTTCTCTTCGTCCTCATGGCAGAAGGGTTAGGAAGGCACATCAAACAAGCTCTCCTCTCTCACCAGATCAAAGGTATCTCTGTGCATAACTCCCCTGCCACCTCCCACCATCAGTTTGTTGATGATACGATGCTCTTTGGTTACCCATCTGCCCAAGAAGCCCGCCGTCTAAAATCTCTCCTTCAAGACTTTTCGGAAGCCTCTGGAATGCATATAAACTGTGCCAAATCCCAGGTTTTTTTCTTCCACACTCCGCCCTCGGTCAAATTGGCAGTTTCTCGCATCTTGGGGTTCCCAATGGCCTCATTACCCTCTAAATACCTGGGAGCTCCCCTCTCTGCTTCAGCCCTCAAGCAACCTGCCTGGCGAACCCTGCTTGAAAAATTGGAAACCCGTCTCAATCATTGGACCCTAAGATCTCTTAACTTAGCAAGCCGAATCGTACTCATCAAATCGGTCTTGCAGGCCATGCCTCTGTACTTGTTCTCCATCCTTGCTGCGCCCAAATGGGTCCTAAAATGTATAAGAAACCTTCAACGCAATTTTCTATGGAGCAGCGCAGCTACAAATCGCAAATGGGCCCTGGTGAAATGGTCCAGTGTCTGCATGCCCAAAGAAAAAGGCGGCATTGGTTTAAGGGATCCTGAACATAGCAACGCCATTATGAATGCCAAGATCTGGTGGCAATGGATCACTAATCCCGACAAGCCATGGGGGAAAATATGGACAGCCAAGTACGCTGACAGTAGACCCCAAGAGGAGCTCATCCGTTTCATTCCCACTGAAAAAGGATCCGCAATCTGGAATGCAGCTAAACTACACCACCAACTGATACAGAAGCACAGCTTTTGGGAAATAAGGGACGGATGCACTGCCAGATTTTGGACTGATGCCTGGAACCAACAGCCCAATCTTCGAGACATTCTTCCCCCAGAGCTTATACCTGACAGGGCAAATCATCAACAAGACACAGTTCATCAATTCTGGGCCTCAGAGATGGAGCACAACTTTAGGAAATGGAAAAGAAGCGACCTTATACTCCACCAAGCAGAAGCGCAGCAGCAAGAACAGCTCACGAACGAACTCAAGAAAAGGAGGATAAGGCAGGACAATGGCAAGGACATTCTCAGATGGGGATATCTGCCGAAATGGGCTTATACCACTGCAGAAGCATACAGGGTGATATGTAACTTTCCCTCTCCCCCAGACCCTGTGTGGAGCAAGATTTGGAAGCTTGGACCTTGGCCAAAAATCGCCTGTTTTCTTTGGATGGTAAGTCACAAAAAAATTCTCACTTGGGACAGGCTTAGAAAGTGGAACTTTCACGGCCCTGTTAGCTACCTATACCAATAGGTTTCATATTTCATGATTGGCAAAGGAAGGTCCAAATATGCTCTGCTTTGATCATGCAAAGATCACATATTTCCAAGGAAGTACAAGGTGTGTAAATAGATTAATGCATCCCAATTTTGATGGATGGTCCAATAGTCTAATCTGGATCATGCCATGTTTTGAATTTCCAGTTGTAGATTAGAGAAAGAAGTCTGTCCAAACTGTTTAATCTTGGCAGACAAGTAGCCTAGGTAGAGAAAATAGGCTCCCAACAGCTTAATCTGGGACCTTGGAAGCAATAAGGGTAGAAGTAGATAGAAATAACAAAGGAAAAGCCAAAGAAAAGAAAAGGCAAGTAAGGGTCTGCAAGTCCAAGTGCACCCTCCAAGAAGAAATAAAAAATGTTAGTCAAATACTGGGGTAAGTAGTTGGGGGTTGCAGAAAGGTTATCTTTACCATTACAGATATGTGAAATGTGTTTTCCAAGGCAAAATCTATCAATGGACAAGGTGTTCATCTTCATCAAGTTACAGCAAGGAGCATGACTAACCTCCCTCTCCCCCTTCATTTCATTGCTAACATCCCCTCTTCAGCTAAGATCCATGGAAGAAAATCATGGTTTCATGGTGGTTCTTGTTCATTCAAAAGCCACATTTCTTGTCTAAAACTCTTTTCATTTTGATCTACTCCCTAAACTAAGTAAGTTTCAAATAAACTTAGTGTTTTCTCCCTCCATTCACTCCCCCCATCCATATTAACTCTAATTTTACCATATAAATCCCCTATATCACCTTTCCCCTACTAGTATTAACACCATGGTGTATAAACCCCAAAATTTGTATAAATATCCCTCCTTTTGGCATTATAGCCAATAAGTTCTCTATCAGGGATCAAAGTGACATCTGGCCACTTGGATGAACCTACACCTCATCTACCCTCCCTTTCCTCAAGTCATTCCACTCACTAAACTGCTATTTGCCAAGAAAAACCTTATAAAGCCCCTTTTTATCCATAACCCCTTTCAAATCACGAAAAGACCCAAAAAACCCACTTCTGACCGCCTAAACCAAAGTTGGCGCATGCATTTGGTTTATTTTTGAAATACATTGAAAACATTGTAAAAAACCCATATCCGAAGGTTTCCGCCCGCATGCATATCCCCCGAACATATCATTCCCCCGTCCACCGTCGGATCAGATCCAAGAGATCCGACGGTCCGTATTAATATCGGAGCGGCCCCCGTGACAGAGGTTTAGCGCCCGAGAAAGTGACGTTGCGTTACGTCAGGGCGCGGCCACGCGTCGCCCATTAAGGGCTCTCGGAGCAATCTCTGACAATTGCGGGGCCGTATCATAACCGCCCCGAGAAACCGTGGCGGCTAGGGCTAAACCGTAACCGTTAGGTCCCTCACCGCCCGGTTGAGGGTCCAGCGTAATCTCCACATCATCACCCTGCCTGCCACCGCATCACACTTTTGTCCGCATCCGTACCGACGTGCCTGCCACCTCATCAGCCCGTAGACCAATGGCAGCCCGCCACCTCATCCGATGAGGTCATGCTGACATCATCCAAGGCTGACCCCACCCTATGACGTCCTGCTGGCGTCATCACAGAAAAAGCGCCAAATTGCAAAAAGTCCATATTTAGCCAAAAAAGCGCGTTTTTGTGTACTTTTCACTCATTTGCTACTGTTTCCTCTGCATGCTATTTTTACGTTCTGAACTGCGCCACCTACGGGAAACGACCCGAAGACCTCCAGAGCACCAATTCCACCCACAGTTACGACCTCTGTTCGCGGTTAGCCAGGTATTTCTCATAGTTCATCCTTCATACGCCTAAAATTCACTATAAATTGCTCAGAACGCTTAAGGAACACTGAAACTCACTATTTCACCGATAGCTTTCCTCTGCAAGCACTTTTAATTACAATTGCAACCTTGAAACCACCAGCAGAGCCTTCATTTCCCGAGTTTTGGGTAAAAAACTGTAAACTGCTCGCGCAAACGTGAGACAGTTAGTCAAATCACTTAAAACCTGCCATAGAAGACAGAGGGAGACCAGGCATTGGTCTTATTCATAATTCGAGCAGTATTTCAATTGCTGCGCGTCCACTCCACCCTCTGCTTCCCATAATTCACAGTTGCATTGCAAAAACTCACCTCTGTGCTGTACTGCTCACTTGAAACTAATTCACCTGCAAAACAGAAACTGAATAGACCATGGAGACTCCAATTGCACTGAACATCAAGCCTCTCAATGCCCCTCACCAGGAATTAGAATGGAAAGCCCTGGGAGATATGGATTATCAAATGCTAGACTGGTTTCCATTGGGCTCCAAATATAATATTCAGATGCTGAATGAGTTGAAAGCCCAGCACCTTAGTGGAGCAGACATCTTAGGGATTTGGGACTCAAGCTTGCCCATCTACAACCTCCCCCAGGTAAATCCTATGCCAGAGTTGATCTACAGATGCCAGGAATGCTATGACCCAGGCCAGAGAGCTGTCCTCAGCCCTACAGGCTCAGTCATGTTCCATATCACCACAGAGAGTATAAACGAGATGCTGCACTTCCATACTGCAAAGCCATTGACCCCCCTCCACATGCATAACTTGATAAAGAAGGGGAACAAGTTGTCAAATGACCAACTCATCAAAATCAACCAGCTGTTTGTAAAACCAGGCTCTGAAGCCATCAGAACTCCTCCTATTGGATATCAGTACTTGAATGAATTGGGCAGAATGTTAGTGGATTTGATCAGCTATGTCCTAGGGTTCAAGGGACTAGAGGATGTGGATGAAATCATAATGGCAATGCTGTCTATATTCTCTCTTGGTAAGCCCCCAGCTGTACATTATGATTATGCTACATACATTGCAGATAAGATCCATGACCAGCTTATGAATTTGAAGAGGGAAAGACTGTTCAGGTATACTTCATACATATACCACCTATTCTTGTTTTATCAGCCAGCCAGCTTCTCTATTCCCTTGAAGCAAGTCAATGCCCAGGGAAATCCAAGGTCAGTTGTGTTTTGGACCTCTGTCTTTCATTGTGCCTCTGTGTCACCATATACATACTCCGAGTTCATTGACTTATTCATTCATCCAGCCATGACAGCATTGCATGGTGTTCCTCCTCCAAGGTTAACTGATGACATGAGGAGAATTCTCCACCTGAACAAAACCTACAGCATTGGTAATTGGTACCTCTACCAAAACCACACAGTCATCAGAATATATGGCTGTGAGTTGAAGCCTTTTAGGTTGCCAAGGTATGTCCCCATGAGGCTTTTTGCCTTAGAATATTTTAGGCAGTTTGGGAATGCCGACTACCTCCACTTTCAAAGCAAGAACAAGAAGTCACAGTTAAAAGTAAGGAGCCAGCTAGGCCCTTTCCTATACAACAGAAAAGAGGAGGGGTGGAAAGAGGCAAACAGTATCCTAGAGGCCCTCAAACTGCAAACTAGCTTTGAATGGATACCCTATGACCCCAATCACTTTGTCTCCCTCAGGAGAATAAAATACAAATTGGGCAGCTATTCACACGTGAGGCAGCCTGAAATTGAGCAGTTTGCCAATACATTAAGCTGGGAAGAAGGTACCCTAGAAGAGGAAATTACTAGTGAGGAGCTGCTAGAGAGAGAGGCTAGAAATATTCAAAAGGAAGCTGACTTAGAAACTTGTGGACAGGTTCCCCTCTCATACAAAAAACAACTTGGAGCAGCTGCCTCGTCCTCAACAAAGCATCATCAAGCTGCCATGAATCCTCCACAGACAGTCAACAAGGGCAAAGAAAAGCAGGTGGAACAGCCACCTCCTATGACCGAAGAGGAAATGGAAACCCTAGTGCAGCAACAAGAAGAGATGGAGCAGCAGGGTGAAGGGCAGCAGCAAGAGGAGCAGCAACAACAAAAAGAACAAAGGCAGGAACAACCTGCCCAGCAAAAGCAAACAGTGGAAGCCCCTAAATCCACTGAACAAACTGAGCCTCCAAGGCAAGAGACTTCAGCTGAGGCATCCACACTCCAGACACCACAAAAGGAGGACACAAGCAGGAAAAGGGACAGAGAAACTCCCCTTACAACGTCAGCAACTCATGGGGAGAAGAGGCAGAGACTCAATCCTCTTTCAGAGGAAGACATGCCAATAGGGCAGTCGCTGGGTATGGTCCCACCCAGCAGGGAAACATCAGCGAGTTCCTTTCAACAGGAACAGGATATGGCAATGGGAGGAGAAGTAAGTTCCTCCAGGTAGCAAAGGGAAGGTGGGCCTAGTATTAAACAACAGTTCATCGATATTAAGATGAGAAATGAGCCCATCAAAAGACAGCTGTACAACCATCTGCTAAACTTGGCTCCCACCAATCAGCAAAGACTCATGTCTGCATATGATGTGCAGGGAGGCAAAATGATCATGAGTCATTTCATGCCAACAGTAGTACAGCCCCAAACTGCCTCTGATTATTTAAGGACTAACTTGGAAGTCCTTGCCAAGGATATCCACCCAATGGACAAAATAGAATTGCACAAGCAAACGGGTGAGATGGTCTATGCTTCCCTGGCAGACTAGACCTTGGGTAACTATAGGCTAAAAAATAGCCTTAACAATACAGCCTCTCAACTGGAGTTGGAGAGGGCATCATCCCAGGCAAAGGACAACAGAATAAGGTCCTTGGAAGAAATAATCATTGAGATTGGACATGATCCCAAAGATATCAAAGGGATCCAAGAGATATTGAAGTTGAGGGATGCTGACATGGCAGCATTGAGGAGAAAGATAAAACTCCCTGCCACAATCCACCCTCAAACAGATGATGTGGCCCAGCAAAGGCATGATCAAGAGGCCACAACCCTGTTGATATCTCTATACAAGGAGCTAATCCAGACTCAAGACAAACTAGGAGAATCAGAGGCTGCAAAGGCAGCACTACAGGCAGCATTGAAACAAAAAGAAGAGGGTCAAACCTCCCAGCCTCCTCCTGAAATAATCAATCTTGAAGAAGCTGCTCCAACAACTGCCCCTCCTCCTCAGCAAACAGGGCCTACAGTAGCAACTACATCAACAACTGCACCAGCAACAGAACAGACTCATAGTCTGGATATGCAGAAGCTCCAAAATGAAATTCAAGTCCTGGAAGCTCAAATGCTCGAGCTCAATTCAGCCAAAGAATCTTTGGCTAAAATAAATGAGAGATATGATAAGAGCAAACAGAATGCAGCTGAAAAGGAACGAGAGATAAAAGCTCTAAAGAAGAGGATAACTGAGCTTGAGAAGGAGCTCACACTAGAAAAGGTGACTGCAGAGCTAAAAGCAGTCCTTTGGGGCAATATTGGCCGGTCTATCACCAATCAGTGGCAGTACATTGAGACTATATATGAACAAACAATACTCATTACAAAGGCCAACAGGGAAATACACAGAGCTAGAGCAAGCCTTGGCAACATGCCTGATGCTGCCACCAGAATGATAAATATTTTGAATAACAGGACAAGCTCTCAACTGGCCACCATGGGAATTGCTCACAGGACTGAGACAATCTCAATGGTTAAAAGGGTCCTGACACTACGAAACCTGGTTGGAACACTGGAAAGAAGAACCCAGGATATGCAGACTGAAATCAACAAGTTCATGGACAGATTTCAGGCATTACAGAACAGAGGCCTCCCTAGTATATTAAGCAGTGTAGGAAGACTGCTTACCCTTGAAAACTACATCAAGAGGGTTGATGCCCATGCTGCAGGACAAATTGCAAGACAGCCCAGCACTTCAGCAGAATCAGGGCCAGCATCAGGGCAAACTTTATACAATAGGGTGGACAACCTATTTTTTATTATGAATGAGATCAACCATCTGTTCGATGTACCTCCAAACTTTTTTAAGTATACAGAAGCAGATGAAACCATAGAGGCAATTGTGAAGCACCAATTGCCCACACAGGAAGTCTGGAAGAATTTGACACAGATAATATTATCAAGCCAGAACCTGTAAATGTTAATTTTTGTCCAGTTTATAAGTAGTCATACACAGGTAGAATTTTGGTAGATAAGCATACAGAGGAAAGATAAAGGCTGAGCCAACTCAGCAGGGCTATTCGGTCACCACAGCAGCAATCACAATCACAGGTGGCAAACCCGAGAAAATACAGCGCAGCAAGCATAAAGACGTGTTCTCCAGCATTAAAGCAAAGTGGCTCGACCGACTCACTGACCTCGAAAGGTCAAATTATCCTCTGATAGACATAAAGAGTATTTATGCTGCATTCAAAGCTACAATAACTTCTTCTCTACTTTCTGAACGAAGTTATGAAGATATTTCCTCTCTCAGATGACTCAATGCCTGAGATATGTTGTATAAACATTCCTATAAAGTCCCCTTCGCATGAGCTTGCAAGGGTTGTTGTTGATTTCTCCTAAAGAAATTCTTATGCTGTAATCCTTTCAGAAGTTTAATAAAGGAAGTGATGGAATTTCTCGGATTTCTGAAGTGTTGAATGCGTTCTGGTGTCTGTTGATAACTGCTGGATTCCTGTGTATTTCACCATACAATAAGTCTCTGTAACTCTCTCTGTCAATTAGTTGTTTTGTTAAAATCCATATATGTTATCTGATTTTCAATACTAAGCAACAAGGAAAAAGAATAACTTTCAGGATTTATTCACTGAGTACCCTGAGTTCAATCTGTGTTGTTTATGAATGTTTTCTTCAGCTGTAATCTAGATAAGTGTAATTCTTAATTGCTGCACTTTCAGAATACATCTTTCACAGTGGCCTTTGTCACAGGAATTCAATTTTGCTCCTGTGCAGCGTGTTTCACTTTCACCTCACCAGCTTAATAGAAAATTCTTAATTGCTTTCTGTTGGTTGACATACATCACCATTTAAACTAAATTTGTTTGTCTGAAATACAATATTGGCCCTGCAGTTTGAGCACCATCAATCCTTCATTTCTAAGCATTTCAGAACTCCAGACTCCATTTCCCAATGATATTTTACTCTCTAAATACTATATCATAAGACCTGAAAGAAATCCTTCAACCAAAACATAAACCAAAACCTGAGCATAATAGCTAGCCTAAAAACACCATCATAATAGATACAAATCATAAAGAGAGAGCCCTCTCTGATCACAGGTTGGCTAGAAACTGTGATCCAAAGATTGGTTAGTGGTTACCCTGGCCGTATTCCCTTGGGAGTCATAGGGAACAACCTGGGTGTTAACATAATTGGCGACTCCACTGGGGAGTGCATAAGATTTTCAATTTCTATATATCTTCCATAGCTACTATCAAGCCTGAAATCAGTCAATAAGCCTTAATCTGTTTCTGTATAAACATTGACAGTTTTAGGGAAGAGCTGTTTTGGGAATCTTCATCTTAGCTCTGAGAATATATAGTCATTCCAAAATCTTCATCCAGTCCTTTCAGATATAAAGAAAGAAAATCTCTTACAAAATCCTAAAAAACAGTTAGAAGCTGGCTCCTAAGAAAAATCCACGGCACACTAGGGCAAATCCTGACCCTAATCCACCCATCATTGTTGATAATCCAAATACCATCCCTAGAAACATTAGGAGGCAGCAAAGGCAGGAGCAACCTGCTGATTTGACCTCAGAGTCAGATCATCCCAGCCTCATCCCTACTCCATGCAAGGTCCTTTTCCGGTCCACCCCTAGTTCCCCTAGCTCACCATCCACATCTCAAACTCCTCCTCTCGCATCTTCATCCACTCTTCATATCCGCTTGACTAACACTCTAGGTTCACCCCTACTTCTCACCCCTGTGATACCCACTGTTCCTATTATCCCAGCTGCCCCTGTCAATCCTCTAAATCCTGTAAATATGGCTAACAGGTATGCACCTCTGCAGATACCAGCTAATGCTGCAGCTTTACCCCAAGACTACCAAACCAAAATCTCATATTTTGATTCCAATGGCCCTCTGACAGCTGTTCAACATGCTAAGAAAATGCAAGACCACTTTGAGACCTATGAAATAGATGATGACAGTGTCAGAATGAGGATGTTTGTTCAAAGCCTAACTGGGGATGTAAGAACTTGGTTTAGATCCCTGAATGCAAACTCCATTACAACTCCTGATGAACTGTATCAAGCCTTCACTACTAGATGGGAAAAGAAGAAAGATCCTCTGCACATACTAGGGGAATATGACACTATCAAAAGAGGTCCCCAAGAGACTGTTTTGGAGTATTGTGCAAGATTTAACAATGTATATAACGCAATTCCACAAAATCTAAGACCTCCTCCTGACCTAGCTTTGTACAAATTCCCTGATGGTTTTGACCCTGACATGGCCTATCAGTTGAAAGAAAGAGATCCTCAATCTCTTGCAGAGGCCCAAAGGGTTGCAGTCACAGTGGAAGCCAACCTGATTGCCAAAAGAAACAGGGCAAGGTTGGAAAAGAGAACTGCCTTCAAAGAAGAACCCACTGCCTTTGATCAGAAGCTGGATGCAATACTCAGTGGCATGAAAAGATTGGGTGATAGAGTAGAATCAGTTGAAAGAAAATCATCATGGGAACCACCTCAAAACAACCCTCCTAGGAATCCAAATTTTAGGAGAACTCAAAACCCAGGCATGGGTAAAACCAGTGCTGATCAGGACATAAGACCCCCTTTCCAAGAAAATTATGCGGAAACTTCCACATCAGCAGAACCCAATGAGGATCCTGAGATTAACTTGATGGGTCTAGATGGTGAGAGTCAAGTGTTCTTAACACAAGAAGATCATGAGGATGATGAAATCAAACTGTTCCAAACTAAATCAGGTGAATCCTTTGACTTTAAGCAAGGCTATGACACTGCTGTTTATGAAGTCCATAAACAATACAAGCTGAGGAGCAGAACTGTGAATGTTAACCAGCCAGAAAAGAAGAAGGATAATCAGCAGCCTGAAAAAGTTATAGTCACAGCACCTGATGACAAAACAAAGTTACCTGCACAAGAAGTAATGGTTGAGGAGATCACTGAACCACCCTCCTCAAAACAACAGCATATGGTTACTCCCCCTTCTCATCCTTATTCAACTATTCCTCCTCAAAAGATGAGTGAAAAGGATAAATCCCAAAGTCAAGACAAAAATCAAGAAGAAGATTTAATGAACAAGGAAAGGACAGTTATCTATAACCCCAAGACCCAATCTGAAAAATCCTTTGACCTGGAGACTGAAATGAGTAAATTAAAGATAGTTGTTCCTCTCTTAGAACTAGCCAAGCATGACATCTATAAGCTACAGATCAAGAAATCCCTTCAACTCACTAACAGCAAAGATGATGTCAATGTGTTGGATGACACTCCAGAATTATTGTTTGGCCCAGAAGTGGATGGAAAAACAATAGTCACAGGGGTACTACCTTTTTATGTCAGCTTACATATTCATGACAAAATACTACACAATGCAATGTTTGACTCAGGCGCTTCTCACAACCTCATGCCGAAAGCAGTCATGGAAAGATTGAATTTGGACATAACAAGACCATACAAAGACCTGTTTTCTTTTGACTCCAGCCAAGTCAAATGTCTAGGTCTCATAAAAGACTTATGTGTGTCCCTGGTTCAATACCCAAACAAGACAATCCTAATGGATGTGGTAGTCGCTGATATCCCACCTAAGTATGGGATGCTGTTATCAAGATCATGGGGAGCTAAACTCCAAGGGTCCCTGCAATTAGACATTTCATATGCCACCATCTCTGTCTTTGGGCAACCAAAAAGACTGTACAGAGAAACACTAATGAAATACATGGTCAGCAGTGAAGAAAAGCCTCAAAACTTTCCCATATATGCTGTCCATTCAGACATAGACTCATACATTCTCTTCAATGACACCACAATGCCCTCAAAGGATGGGGATGAAACCAAGATATTCATACAAGAGAAAGACTTAAGGGAGAGTTTCACCACCCGTGAAATAACAGTCAAACAAGCACTAGATACTACTGTTGTCCTAAATCTCAAGCATGCCCAAACATATGATGAAACTGTCCTAAAAGACAAGCTAGATGGAAAACCACAACTGCTACTCACATTGCCAGCTCATGAGCAGATCATTAAGTCTCCTTCCCAACAGGATATTCTATGGTTCCTTGAATTTGATGGCTCAATCAACAAGTTAGGGGCAGGAGCTGGAATTTGGATACACAATGAAGAAAATGGTCATGCAGAGGGCAGAGCTTATAGATTGAATTTCAGATGTACTAACAACATGGCAGAATATGAAGCTCTTTTACTAGGCCTCAAGTTAGTAAAATTCTTACAAGCTGCCAGGGTTTCAATCATGGGTGATTCAGATTTAGTTATTCAACAAGTGAAAGGAAACTTTGTCACCAATGACAAAAGACTAAGGACTTATAGAGCTGCTGTTGCTGAGGTACTAAACTTCTTCTCCGAATTCCAAATCACTAAGATTCCTAGAACGCACAATTTGCATGCTCATAGTTTAGCCACCTTTGCAAGTACCTGCAAGTTGCCCTTTGAGCCCCACCATTGTTTCACAGCTGAAGTAAAACACAGACCCTCCATTCCAAACAACATCAATGATTGGCAAGTATTTGAGGATGACAAGCAAATAAACCATTTTTTAACTCTGCAGCAAGAATTTGCAGGATTAAATATAGACAATGAGACAGCAAGTCAATCACAAATACTTGAGACAGCAAGTCAATCACAAATACTTGAGGGAGCAAGTCCATCACAAATACAGTTTCAACAGACTGCTCAGCCAATATCACCTAGGACTGCAAAGCAAATGCTGAATCCAACTATTTTCAATATAGAAAACATCCAGCAAATTCAACAAGTTGACTGGGAAGAGGGAGTGTCCAATGCTGAAATTGAAATCATAGAGCTGAAAGACAATTTTCTACCAACAGGCCTAACTCCCCTGGAGGACATCTTTGATTCAAATGATATTCCCAGAAAACCAAAAATGCAGCCCTTAAATGCAGCCATTGAAGAATACAACATAGGTACAATTGACAAACCTAAGATAATTAAATTATCTGCTTCTTTGCCTCCTGATCAAAAGCCTAAATACATTGACCTCTTTAAAGAGTTCCAGGATGTCTTTGCATGGAGTTATGAGGACCTAAAGTCCTATGACACCTCTGTTATCCAGCATACTATCCCTCTCAAGCCTGATCAAAAGCCCTTTAAACAAAAACTGAGGAGAATTAATCCTATGCTTCTCCCAGCAATGGAACAAGAGGTACAAAAAATGTTCAAGGCAGGCATCATAGCACCGATCAGATTCTCTGAATGGATTTCCAACCTAGTCCCTACAAGAAAAAAGACTGGTGAAATTAGGCTGTCTGTGGATTTGAGGAATCTGAACCAAGTATCCCTCAAAGACAATTACCCCTTGCCTAAGATGGATCACATTTTGCAGAGAGTAGTGGGGGCTTCCAGAATTTCTCTACTTGATGGATTCTCAGGTTTCAATCAAATCCTGGTGCACCCTGATGATCAAGACAAAACAACATTCACAACCCCATGGGGAACCTTCAAATATGTAAAAATGCCTTTTGGATTGAAAAATGCAGGGGCAACGTTTCAAAGAGCAATGGATATTGCTTTTGCTAAGGAGATTCATGACTTCTTAGTCATTTACTTAGATGATCTCACACCTTTTTCAAAATCTGACCAAGAACATCTCAAACATTTGAGACAGATTTTCCTTAAATGCAGGGAGTATGGAATCTCCTTGAATCCCAAGAAGTCCCTATTTGGTTTGGAAGAAGGTAAACTGTTAGGACACATCATCTCAAAAGATGGCATTAGAATTGACCCAGATAGGATACAAGCTATCCTGCAAATGCCTCACCCAAGGAATGTCAAAGAATTACAAGGATTCTTGGGAAAAATCAATTTCTTAAGAAGGTTTATCCCAAATTTAGCAGAACTAATTAGATTATTAAATAACATGCTGAAAAAGGATTCAAAAGTGAAGTGGACTGTTGAAGCCAATCAAGCATTTGAAGGTATAAAATTGGCCCTTACCCAAACCCCAGTCTTGACCAATCCTCAGTTTGACAGAGAATTTATCATTTTCTCTTTTGCTTCCCAACATACTATTGCTGCTGTTTTATTACAAAAGGATGACCAAGGAAATGAGAAGCCAATTGCTTTCTTTAGCAAAGCTCTCAGAGATGCACCTTTAAAGTATCAAATCATGGAAAAGCAAGCTTATGCTTTGGTCAAAGCAATCAAGGACTTTAGGATTTATATCCTTTATTCCCATGTCAAAGCATATGTGCCAAGTCCTATTGTCAAAGACATTCTCACCCAAGAAAATTTAGAAGGCAGAAGAGGAAAATGGATTGCCAGCATTTTGGAATTTGACATTGAAATAAAACCTACAAAACTAATAAAAGGGCAAGGCTTGGCCAAATTAATGACAGAAACAAATTTTCAAGCCTTAGACATCAATCAGCTGGACAGTGAAACAGAGCTGGCGACTCCAAAGATCAGTGTAGCCTTTGAACAATCCCCCTGGTATTCTGATATCTGTTATGTGTTACAAAACCTGTGTGCTCCCCCAGGACTGTCCAAAACTAAGTGTAGGTTCTTAAAAATGAAAACATCAAGATTTTGTGTGATGGATGGCAATTTGCTTTGGAAAAACCATGAAGGTATATTGCTGCACTGTTTAATTGAAAATGAAATTAACAATATCATGCAAGAGTTTCATGCAGGAGACTGTGGTGGACACTTGTACTGGAAGTCCACTGTGGATAAAATACTAAGGGCTGGGTACTACTGGCCCACCATGTTCTCTGATATCAAGAAGTTCATCACATCATGTCATAAATGCCAAGTGTTTGAGGGAAAGAGACAACTGCTGCCACTTCCTTTAAGGCCTATTGCAACAGAGAGACCTTTTCAACAATGGGGATTGGATTTCATTGGGGAAATTCATCCCTCATCTTCAGGCCAACATAGATGGATCTTAACAGCCACAGACTACTTTACTAAGTGGATTGAAGCTGCCCCATGCAGACAAGCAAATGATTCAGTAATCATTCAGTTCTTGGAGAACAACATACTGGCTAGATTTGGCTGCCCTGATAAAATCATTACAGACAATGCTGCTGCTTTCAGATCCAAGAAAATGGTGAACTTCTGCCACAAATTTCATATTACTTTGGGCCATTCTACTGCATACTATCCCCAAGGAAATGGCCTTGCTGAATCATCAAATAAAAGCCTGGTAAATATCATAAAGAAGATGCTTGAAGAGAACAAAAAGAATTGGCATAAGAAACTTGTGAATGCCTTATGGGCAGATAGACTAACAACCAAAAGATCAATTGGGACCAGCCCATATGAGTTGGTCTATGGATTAGAAGCCAAATTCCCCTCATCCTTAGGAGTGCCTGTTATGAAGCTTCTTCAAGAAAGCCAAGCTGAACCAAATGATATGCAAAGAAGGATAAATCAAATCATATGCCTACAGCAAACCAGAGATCAAGTTTTCAGCAGAGCTCAGGTATTACAAGAAAAACTAAAGAAGGCCTTTGACAGAAGAACCAAAGCAGAAGATTTTAATATTGGTGACAAAGTCCTCAAGTGGGATGCAAGGAGAGAAGAGAAGGGAAAACATGGAAAATTTGATTCCCTTTGGAGAGGACCATTTGCTGTCAGAGCAGTACAAGGTAATAATACCTATTTTCTTGAAAGTCTAACAGAAACTGACTTGAATGAAGGTCCTGTGAATGGCAGGATGATGAAGCACTATTTTGACTATTTTCCATGAGTGCAACCTGAGGTTCCCTTGTATATACGTAGATGTATATAGTATTTTCTGTTTAGATTGTAAAAATGCAGTTTCCAAGTTTATTAACTGTCAGCAAAAGGCACATAGATCCAGAGATCTGCTAAGGAGGAAAAGCACAATTTTAGCATTTTAAAGCAGCATACTTCAAGGTTTGGACAAAACATGTCAAGGGCCAAGGCAATCTGACCTGCTGTTCTTGGTCTTTCAACTGAAAAACCATCCCCATGTGGAGCCACTGTTAGCTACCTATACCAATAGGTTTCATATTTCATGATTGGCAAGGGAAGGTCCAAATATGCTCTGCTTTGATCATGCAAAGATCACATATTTCCAAGGAAGTACAAGGTGTGTAAATAGATTAATGCATCCCAATTTTGATGGATGGTCCAACAGTCTAATCTGGATCATGCCATGTTTTGAATTTCCAGTTGTAGATTAGAGAAAGAAGTCTGTCCAAACTGTTTAATCTTGGCAGACAAGTAGCTTAGGTAGAGAAAATAGGCTCCCAACAGCTTAATCTGGGACCTTGGAAGCAATAAGGGTAGAAGTAGATAGAAATAACAAAGGAAAAGCCAAAGAAAAGAAAAGGCAAGTAGGGGTCTGCAAGTCCAAGTGCACCCTCCAAGAAGAAATAAAAAATGTTAGGCAAATACTGGGGTAAGTAGTTGGGGGTTGCAGAAAGGTTATCTTTACCATTACAGATGTGTGAAATGTGTTTTCCAAGGCAAAATCTATCAATGGAGAAGGTGTTCATCTTCATCAAGTTACAGCAAGGAGCATGACTAACCTCCCTCTCCCCCTTCATTTCATTGCTAACATCCCCTCTTCAGCTAAGATCCATGGAAGAAAATCATGGTTTCATGGTTGTTCTTATTCATTCAAAAGCCACATTTCTTGTCTAAAACTCTTTTCATTTTGATCTACTCCCTAAACTAAGTAAGTTTCAAATAAACTTAGTGTTTTCTCCCTCCATTCACTCCCCCCATCCATATTAACTCTAATTTTACCATATAAATCCCCTATATCACCTTTCCCCTACTAGTATTAACACCACGGTGTATAAACCCCAAAATTTGTATAAATATCCCTCCTTTTGACATTATAGCCAATAAGTTCTCTATCAGGGATCAAAGTGACATCTGGCCACTTGGATGAACCTACACCTCATCTACCCTCCCTTTCCTCAAGTCATTCCACTCACTAAACTGCTATTTGCCAAGAAAAACCTTATATAGCCCCTTTTTTATCCATAACCCCTCTCAAATCACGAAAAGACCCAAAAAACCCACTTCTCACCGCCTAAACCAAAGTTCGCGCATGCATTTGGTTTATTTTTTTTGAAATACATTGAAAACATTGTAAAAAACCCATATCCGAAGGTTTCCGCCCGCATGCATATCCCCCGAACATATCATTCCCCCGTCCACCGTGGAACAGCCGCCTCCTATGACCGAAGAGGAAATGGAAACCCTAGTGCAGCAACAAGAAGAGATGGAGCAGCAGGGTGAAGGGCAGCAGCAAGAGGAGCAGCAACAACAAAAAGAACAAAGGCAGGAACAGCCTGCCCAGCAAAAGCAAACAGTGGAAGCCCCTAAATCCACTGAACAAACTGAGCCTCCAAGGCAAGAGACTTCAGCTGAGGCATCCACACTCCAGACACCACAAAAGGAGGACACAAGCAGGAAAAGGGATAGAGAAACTCCCCTTACAACGTCAGCAACTCATGGGGAGAAGAGGCAGAGACTCAATCCTCTTTCAGAGGAAGACATGCCAATAGGGCAGCCGCTGGGTATGGTCCCACCCAGCAGGGAAACATCAGCGAGTTCCTTTCAACAGGAACAGGATATGGCAATGGGAGGAGAAGTAAGTTCCTCCAGGCAGCAAAGGGAAGGTGGGCCTAGTATTAAACAACAGTTCATCGATATTAAGATGAGAAATGAGCCCATCAAAAGACAGCTGTACAACCATCTGCTAAACTTGGCTCCCACCAATCAGCAAAGACTCATGTCTGCATATGATGTGCAGGGAGGCAAAATGATCATGAGTCATTTCATGCCAACAGCAATACAGCCCCAAACTGCCTCTGATTATTTAAGGACTAACTTGGAAGTCCTTGCCAAGGATATCCACCCAATGGACAAAATAGAACTGCACAAGCAAACGGGTGAGATGGTCTATGCTTCCCTAGCAGACCAGACCTTGGATAACTATAGGCTACAAAATAGCCTTAACAATACAGCCTCTCAACTGGAGTTGGAGAGGGCATCATCCCAGGCAAAGGACAACAGAATAAGGTCCTTGGAAGAAATAATCATTGAGATTGGACATGATCCCAAAGATATCAAAGGGATCCAAGAGATATTGAAGTTGAGGGATGCTGACATGGCAGCATTGAGGAGAAAGATAAAACTCCCTGCCACAATCCACCCTCAAACAGATGATGTGGCCCAGCAAAGGCATGATCAAGAGGCCACAACCCTGTTGATATCTCTATACAAGGAGCTAATCCGGACTCAAGACAAACTAGGAGAATCAGAGGCTGCAAAGGCAGCACTACAGGCAGCATTGAAACAAAAAGAAGAGGGTCAAACCTCCCAGCCTCCTCCTGAAATAATCAATCTTGAAGAAGCTGCTCCAACAACTGCCCCTCCTCCTCAGAAAACAGGGCCTACAGCAGCAACTACATCAACAACTGCACCAGCAACAGAACAGACTCATAGTCTGGATATGCAGAAGCTCCAAAATGAAATTCAAGTCCTGGAAGCTCAAATGCTCGAGCTCAATTCAGCCAAAGAATCTTTGGCTAAAATAAATGAGAGATATGATAAGAGCAAACAGAATGCAGCTGAAAAGGAACGAGAGATAAAAGCTCTAAAGAAGAGGATAACTGAGCTTGAGAAGGAGCTCACACTAGAAAAGGTGACTGCAGAGCTAAAAGCAGTCCTTTGGGGCAATATTGGCCGGTCTATCACCAATCAGTGGCAGTACATTGAGACTATAGATGAACAAACAATACTCATTACAAAGGCCAACAGGGAAATACACAGAGCTAGAGCAAGCCTTGGCAACATGCCTGATGCTGCCACCAGAATGATAAATATTTTGAATAACAGGACAAGCTCTCAACTGGCGACCATGGGAATTGCTCACAGGACTGAGACAATCTCAATGGTTAAAAGGGTCCTGACACTACGAAACCTGGTTGGAATACTGGAAAGAAGAACCCAGGATATGCAGACTGAAATCAACAAGTTCATGGACAGATTTCAGGCATTACAGAACAGAGGCCTCCCCAGCATATTAAGCAGTGTAGGAAGACTGCTTACCCTTGAAAACTACATCAAGAGGGTTGATGCCCATGCTGCAGGACAAATTGCAAGACAGCCCAGCACTTTAGCAGAATCAGGGCCAGCATCAGGGCAAACTTTATACAATAGGGTGGACAACCTATTTTTTATTATGAATGAGATCAACCATTTGTTCGTTGTACCTCCAAACTTTTTTAAGTATACAGAAGCAGATAAAACCATAGAGGCAATTGTGAAGCACCAATTGCCCACACAGGAAGTCTGGAAAAATTTGACACAGATAATATTATCAAGCCAGAACCTGTAAATGTTAATTTTTGTCCAGTTTATAAGTAGTCATACACAGGCAGAATTTTGGTAGATAAGCATACAGAGGAAAGATAAAGGCTGAGCCAACTCAGCAGGGCTATTCGGTCACCACAGCAGCAATCACAATCACAGGTGGCAAACCCGAGAAAATACAGCGCAGCAAGCATAAAGACGTGTTCTCCAGCATTAAAGCAAAGTGGCTCGACCGACTCACTGACCTCCAAAGGTCAAATTATCCTCTGACAGACATAAAGAGTATTTATGCTGCATTCAAAGCTACAATAACTTCTTCTCTACTTTCTGAACGAAGTTATGAAGATATTTCCTCTCTCAGATGACTCAATGCCTGAGATATGTTGTATAAACATTCCTAGAAAGTCCCCTTCGCATGAGCTTGCAAGGGTTGTTGTTGATTTCTCCTAAAGAAATTCTTATGCTGTAATCCTTTCAGAAGTTTAATAAAGGAAGTGATGGAATTTCTCGGATTTCTGAAGTGTTGAATGCGTTCTGGTGTCTGTTGATAACTGCTGGATTCCTGTGTATTTCACCATACAATAAGTCTCTGTAACTCTCTCTGTCAATTAGTTGTTTTGTTAAAATCCATATATGTTATCTGATTTTCAATACTAAGCAACAAGGAAAAAGAATAACTTTCAGGATTTATTCACTGAGTACCCTGAGTTCAATCTGTGTTGTTTATGAATGTTTTCTTCAACTGTAATCTAGATAAGTGTAATTCTTAATTGCTGCACTTTCAGAATACATCTTTCACAGTGGCCTTTGTCACAGGAATTCAATTTTGCTCCTGTGCAGCGTGTTTCACTTTCACCTCACCAGCTTAATCGACAATTCTTAATTGCTTTCTGTTGGTTGACATACATCACCATTTAAACTAAATTTTTTGTCTGAAATACAATATTGGCCCTGCAGTTTGAGCACCATCAATCCTTCGTTTCTAAGCATTTCAGAACTCCAGACTCCATTGCCCAATGATATTTTACTCTCTAAATACTATATCATAAGACCTGAAAGAAATCCTTCAACCAAAACATAAACCAAAACCTGAGCATAATAGCTAGCCTAAAAACAGCATCATAACAGATACAAATCATAAAGAGAGAGCCCTCTCTGATCACAGGTTGGCTAGAAACTGTGATCCAAAGATTGGTTAGTGGTTACCCCGGCCGTATTCCCTTGGGAGTCATAGGGAACAACCTGGGTGTTAACAGGCCCCTCGATCTGTATGATCTGCTCTCAAGACGAAGAAACTCTCCATCATCTCCTTGTCACATGCCCTCTAGCCAATCAACTTTGGGACAAAGTTGGTTTCAGATGTCAAAGAAGCTGCATGAGGGAGGGCGACATTGTCAATTCATTGAGACTCTGGCCAATGCAACCCTTCAACTGCAAGATCCTTAATCATCTCTGGAATTTGATCCCGGGAATTGTCCTTTGGAATATATGGAAGGAACGTAATCAGAGAATCTTCAAAGACAAGCAAGCACCATTAGAGGCTACCTGGCACCGGATTCATAAGAATATTCAAGAGACTCTGGAGCTTCAGGTTTGGACTAAGGACGACCTTCCTTCCACAGACAATGAACGCAACATTTGGGATAATTGGCAGCTGGTACTCTCCCCAGGCACACTCAAAAGCATGACTCCAATTATCAATAACAAGAACGACTGTCAATGGGAACCTCCTCCCAGAAATTCATTCAAGTTAAATTTCGATGGGGCCTCAAAAGGTAATCCGGGGGCAGCAGGCTACGGAGGAATTCTAAGGGACTCTGAGGGCAATCCCATAAGGATCTATTTTGGAAACTTAGGATGGGATACTAACAACTCGGCAGAGTTGGAAGGTCTTTGGCAAGGCCTGGTGCAAGCTGGAAGTCTCAATCTACAACCCCTAATTGTAGAAGGGGACTCTCAGATTCTAATCAATATGGCCACCCGTCTTCAGAATGGCTCGAACGCAAGGAAAATAGCACCCAGCTGGAGACTCGAAGCAAGGTTGAATGACTTAGTACAGAAGTTCAACAACTTCAATGCCATTTCCTTCTCACACACCAAAAGGAAGGGCAACAAAGTTGCGGATCTCCTTGCCAATATAGGAACAGAGACGGATCACACACTGCTAGCTGGAGACACCAGTATCATAGCTGACAGACAGCAGCTCCAGGATTGTCTCAGCATGATCCGAGAAGAGGCAACAGTCCCGGATGCGGGTGTCTTCGCCGGAGATGAGACCTTGCCACATGCAGAGCACGGGCGGTCACGTGATGAGGAACGGGCCTTTAATGCCCCAAGCCATCGCTGCATCGGCATAAGGAATGTTTCAGGGCTTCCATAATGGAGCCGAGGGAGGGATGGACGCGCTTGCGGTTCGCATTCAATGCTGGTCCTATCATCCGTCATGGGAAGGAGCATAAGTTTGTTCGTCGGGTGGTGTTGGGTGTATTTTGCGTGGAGAGGAATCCAACGCAAATTTGGAACTCCTGTCGTGAGGTGGTGGAACACCAGAGGGAGGCTGGCTTCATACTAGTGCCTATCTGCCTTTGTTTCTACTCAGTCGAGAGCTGTTGGATTGCGTTTTGGGAGTGTCAACCGGTGGAACGGTCCAGTTCAAGCTGTTGCGAACAGCACGAGGAGGGGGAAGACACTATGGTTCGTGAGCGTATGCCTTGCAGGAGAGGTCCTGGGCGCGGAGAGCCCTCCCGTCCCCCTGCAGCAGACATTCATCACCATTGTTGCTGCTGTTATTGTTACCGAAGAATGGGAGCTAATCCAATTCCAGCTCGCCAAGTCATGGAGGTGGGAGGCTCTGCTGATGGAGAGCCAATGCTCCCAGCTTTTGGTTCGGTCATTTTCACTCTGGGTAGCTCCAGGGAGAATGCAGGCATCAATGCCCACATCTCTGTGCTCTTCACCAAGATTCCAGAGGAACACGAGGAAGAGTCATCACTGGTTATGGCGGAGGACAATTCAGGGCGCGGCAAAGGGAAGCTTCCAATGGGAGAGTCGTCAAGAGCAGCTGACAGTGCTGAGAGTGGCAAAGGCAAGGCCCCAATTGGGGAATCCTCAATGGCGGTGGGCACTTCCAGAAGCAATCAGCCTCGGCCCCTATCTCAATTTCATGACCAGGAGCAACCTTCCCCCTCGCAGAATCCCATGGCGATGTGGGAAGGGGTGGCAGAAGGAGAGGGTTGGCGCACAATTGAGGAAGAGGAACCAGAGACATAGCTCCCAATGCCACCTCCGCGCTCTGGCTGTCTTTTTTCAGGTTTGGTTTATTCCTGTTGGTTCTGGGTTTCTGATCGGTATCAATTGTCTGTTACATGTCACAGTTTGCTTTCTGTTAGTTGTCAAGACCCGCTTGCGGACTCCACAGCCGCAGTGGGCGCGATGTTGTTGGTCGGGTCATGGGTCCATGGTGTCGGGCATTTCCTGTAGTTTCAGCGTTTTGCTTTTGGGTTTCACTGTCCGGTTTGTCCACAAGTCCCTGTTGAGGAACCCCTGCGTGGGTTGTCATGTTGTTATTTTGAGGAACCCCTGCGTGGGCTGTCATGTTGTTATTTTGAGGAACCCCTGCGTGGGCTGTCATGTTGTTATTCTGATTTCTCTCGGTCATGTTGTCAAGGTTTTTGATCTTTTTGCTCGAATTGCCCTGCGAGGCAACCTCATGAATCAGTCTTTGTCGTCCATGGAGTCACTCATGACTCTAGGCAGCCAGCTTCTTTGGATGTAAAAATTTTACTGTAAATATTAATTCATTAGTAGTTAGAATTTGCCGAGAAAAAAAAAATTTGATTTTAAATGCCAATTTTTTATTTTTCACTATGTAATTTTATGTCTTCCAAATCTAATAAGAACATGATTTCCAAGTTGCTAATTCAGAGTTCCAATATGCTAAAGGATCAAAAAGTCAAAGGTTAAAGTGTTCTTAATGTATATCAAGTTATCAATTCATGAAAAAAAAGTTCAAGTGTAAAGGTATAGTTTCTAAGAGTAAGGTAATGACAAAAGGAAGAAAGTGGGTCCCAAGGCCCAAATCATCAATTTCATGAAGTATAAAGGCCACTAAGACATCAAAAACAAATTCATTTTCACTCTCAAAGGTTGAGGTCACACTCCCTTGGTTCAATAAGTTGATTTTGCAGGTTTAAAGGAAAAAAATTTCTTGGCGATGTGCTTATAGCAGTGGTCATTGCCTTTTTTAACACAAGTGTTGTACTTTTCGGCAAGGCACTATAGTTTTTCCCTGTGCATCGCGATTTTTCCCAGTGAGCCCACAAGGCACCAAAACTCCTCCAAATTCTCTCAAAACTTCAACAAAGTCTTGTTTCTTCTTCTACCAAGTAAGCCACACATATTTTCCAGCTATTTTCACTCCTAAACAACATTTTTTTATGTGTGTTTTGGTTCCTAAGAAAAACTGGCACTTGGGCAAGTGATAAAACCCTAATTCAACTAGCCCTCTTGGTTGTGATCTTTTGGAGAGAGCCCTCTCCAGCTTGGTAGGGCTAGATACCAAGTCAAAAGTTTCGTCTGTGGTTACCTCAGCTAGACTCTTCCTCAACCTTGAAGATCTAGAAGAGTGATAACATACTGTCTCCATTGTCGGGGAACGAAAGATTCATTTTCCCTTGGTGTACGACAATATTTCATTGGGGTTTGGTCCTCTGGATGATAGGACTAAGTTTCAGAAAGGCTGATTTCATAATTGCAGTGTCAAGGTTGTAGAGTTGGCTTCGAGGAGACACACAAGAGGAAAATCTAGATCTTGATCCAAATGATCCAGTTGAAGATTCAGAAAGTCTTGTTCGAAAGCAAAGTAGTCAGAAAATCACATGTTAAATTACAACTAATTTCCAGCACTATCCAATAGTGACCACCCTAACAATCTCCTGCTTTAATGTTGGAGAGAACACAAAATCTGTTGGCTACTTTGTCATCAATTTACATAACTAATTAAGCATTATTCCCAACAGCCCCCCTTAAGGATTAATGAGGATTTACTATCTTATCTCGTAGTGCCAAAAAATGATATTTTGCAACTGCTTTGGTGAAGATATCTGCTAGTTGATGCTGAGTATTTATATGCTTCAGTTCAATATCCTTCTTCTGCGCCAAATCTCTAATGAAGTGATATTTCAGGTCAAAATGTTTTGTCCTACTGTGATGAACTAAATTCTTTGCTAACTTGATGGCACTTACATTACCACAATAAATTACTGTAGGCTGAATTTGTTTTTCTCCTATTTCTTCCAAAAATTTTCTAAGCCAAAGAGCTTGTGTACTTGCTGAGGTAACTGCAACATACTCTGCTTTTGTGGATGAGAGGGCAACAATGCTTTTTTTTTTTTTATCTCCATGTACTCAAACCAGAACCAAAAGAGAAACAATTTCCAGATGTGGACTTATGGTCATCAAGACAACCTCCCCAATCTGAATCACTAAATCAAACAAGATTGAACATTTCAAAAGAGTAGTAATGAATACCAAAATTTAGAGTGCCTTTCACATACCTTAAAATCCTCTTGGCTGCCTTCATATGTATTTCAGATGGATTTGTCATATACCTTGAAACAAGTGAAACTGAATATGTAATATCAGGCCTTGTGTGGGTTAGAAATATCAAGGTCCCCACAATGCTTCTGTAAGTTTTCTCATCAACTAAATCAGCACCATCATCTCTACATAACACCTTGCCATGAGCACTTGGAGTAGGGTATGGATAACAATTAAGCATATCAAATTTATTTAGCATATCTTGTGCATACGTTATATGACAAATGAAAATCTCATCCTTACTTTGATAAACCTCCATTCCTAGAAAATATCTCATGACGCCTAGATCTTTCATCTCAAATTTATTCATCATAGCAATTTTGAATTTATCATTCATCTTAGAACTACTACCCATATATAATAGATCATCAACATAAAAACTTATGATTAGAATATCAATACTTTCTTATTTGTAGTAAAGGGTAGGATCATTCTTACTTCTCTGGAAGCCATTTTCTTGAAAGTATCCATCAATCCTTGCATACCACACTCTTGGTTATTGCTTAAGGCCATACAAAGCCTTCTTCAACTTGTATACATTATTCTCATTTCCTTCCACTTCAAAACCTTGTGGCTGCTCCACATATGCTTCCTCTTCTAAGTACCCATTCAAGAAGGCACTTTTCACATCCATATGATGTATGCTCCACTTTTTATGAGCTGCTAATGAAATCAACATTCTAATGGTCTCCTATCTTGCTACTGGTGCAAATTTCTCTTCATAATCACTTCCATACCTCTGTGTGAATCCTTTAGCAACTAATCTTGCTTTGTGTCTTTCAACACTCCCATCATTGTTAAATTTAGTCTTATAGACCCATTTGGTGCCAATCTTTTTCTTTTCATGTGGAAGCTCTGTCAACTTCCAAGTGTCATTCATTTGAATGGAATCCATCTCTTCTTGAATGGCTTGCATCCAAGCCTCATTAGTACATGCATCTTCAAAACATGGTGGTTCAAATTCAACCTTGGCTAACAAAGCAAAATTGACTATCTCACCTATTGGGCTTTCTTCATGTGCATGATTTGCACTCCTCTCATAAATATCACTCAATCTTCTTACCTTCCTTGTAGAACTTGGAGAAGGAGTTGGACTTGAACTTGATGTTGAAGAAATTGATGAAGGGCTGCTTGGTGGAGTTAAGCCACTAGTTACAGAAACATTAGTTGGCTGCTCATGATCATTATCAACAATTATATCATCATTCAAAATAGATTTTGTCTTCTCAACATGGCCTTTTTGATGACCATAAACTCCCCCTTCATCAAAAATTACATCTTTTGAGACAATAAGCTTGTTATTTAGAGGATTATACAATTTATAAGCCTTTCTTGTCTCACTATACCCAATAAAAATACATAACTCACTCTTTGCATCTAACTTTTTTCTATCTTGATCAGGTACATGCACATAAGCTAAACAACCAAAAGTCTTGAAATGATTAACATTAGGACTTTTTCCATGTCAAGATTCATAAGGAGTCATCTTTTCCAGTGCACTGGTGGGGCTATGGTTGAGGATGTACACTGTTGTAGCAACTACATCTCCCCAATAAAAGTTTCTCAATCCCTTAGTTTGTAGCATGCATCTTTCCATTTCAACCACAGTACGATATTTTATTTTACCTATGCCATTCTGCTGGGGTGTGTATGTTGTAGTATGCTGCCTCCTCATGCCATTCATATCACAATAACTCTGGAAAGCTTTTGAGCAGAATTATCCTCCACGGTCAGTCCACAAACATTTGATCTTGCACCCTCTCTCATTTTCTACAAGGGCTTTGAACTTCTTGAATGTATCCAGGGCTTCACTTTTGGCCTTCAAAAAATCTACCCAACAATTTCGTGAGTAAGCATTAATAAAAGTGATGAAATATGGTGAGTTACCCAAACTCTTAGTCTGCATAGGACCACATATGTCTGAATGGACAAGCTGAAGTGGGTGATGAGCCCTCCATGCACTACCCTTTGGAAACCTTTCCCTTGCATGCTTTCCTTTAGCACATCCTTCACAAACCTCCTTATGCTCTTCAAATTCTCGAACTCTCGCTTTAATGTCTGAAGCTTGACCACCTTAACTTGATCACTACCTTGGTAAGCTTCTTGTAGAGTCTCCCAGGTAGCTTTGGCAGTTTTTGCTCCTGATATTCTTGGAAATAAGCTCTTATCGAGAGCTATCTCAATGTGAAACAAAGCTTATCATTCTTCTTCCTTGCTTCCTTTGTTGTTGTTCTTTCATTGGTTGTAAGAGAATTCCAATCAGCTGGCTCCTCATATCTTGATTCAACAATCTCCCACAAATCTTTTCCAATAAAAAATGTTAGCATCTTAATGCACCAATAATCATAATCGTTCCCATCAAATTTTGGAACTAGCATTTGGTTAAAATTCGACATGATTAACTTTGGCGAAATTCCAACAATACAAATTTAACCCAAAACAATTTTACCTGCTCTCATACCACTTGTAGAATATGAAATGACTTATTTCTGGCCAACAAGAAGCCAATAGTACTATGAAGAAAAATACATATAAAAAAACAGATAAAACAAATAAAAACACAATTACTTTGTGAGCCAAAAAACGCTGCAAATGTCATATATTAATTGAACCATTAACTACATTCTTAAATAGTAAAATTATTACTAAAATGTTTATCAATCAACTTTGAAATAAATCTACTGGCATTATAACTCATTTCCAGCACTTTCCAGCAGTGACCACCCTAACAATCTGTTGCTTTATTTTTGCAGAGAACACAAAATCTATTGGCTACTTTGTCAGCAATTTACATAACTAATTAAGCATTATTCCCAACAGTCATGTGTCTATGAGCTACGTTAATGTGTCATACTCAACCGAACTGATTTTGGTAAGTGTCTATGGGCCATGTTCAATTAAAACGCTCATTAAAATGCTCATCTTCCTAGTTGCTAATTTAAATAAAAATTGTACCGTACCTCCACTCCTCTTATAAATATATATTGAAAACCCTTACTCTTTGCACAAGTATAACCAAACCGATATACACACATCACTACTTTATATTTCAGTGAAATGTCATCGTATTTCACTGACCCTCTTGCGAGGCTATAAATGTGAATCGCGTGATGAGAAACCTTTCAGGAGGTTTCAATGTCACAGATTCCCACCATTATGGAAAACAAGATGAAGGGCCGTTATGATGTTTCAACATTGGAAAATTCTCACCATTGAGGAAAAGAGGTTTCAATGTCACAGACTCTCACCATGAAGGAAATGAAGATGAAGGGCTAGTATGACTTTTCAATGTTAGAAGGTTCGCACAGTTGAGGAAAATAAGATGAAGGGCCATTGGATAAAGAGGATGCCAAGGGCCTAGTGACTTTCTCACCATATTTTCTATGTCAATCGAACAAAGAGATACATACATGTTGCTGCATCTCTTAAATAAATAATAGCGTCTAGTTTCTCAAGAAACACTCTAATCAAATATGCAAATCATTTTAATCGTTAATAAGTCAATAAATTTGTGTTCAAGAAAAGTAGTGATGAGAATTGCATAAAATGTTGTTTTCCTCTCAAACAATTGTGGTTATTTCAAATGAATATTTAATGGTTAAGCAAAGCCTTTTGGTAAAAATAAAAGTTTTGTGGTTAGTAAGGACTATCACCATGGCAAAAGTTTAAATAAAGACCAATATAGATATAATTTCAAATAATAACTATATTTGAACAATAATATTTAAATTATTATATTAATTTATTAATATATTAAAAACAAATATTATTAAATAATATAACATATTATTATCAAAAATATTTTTTAACTAAATCTATCACACATAAATGTGTAATTTATGCGGTTATATCTTTAAAAAAATACAACCTAAATTTAAATCATTGTTTCCTTAATTGACTTTTTTCTTATTACCTCATCCTAATTGTAATCATCATTGTGAATCTACACTTCAGTGTTACACCGCCTTTAAGTGATAAATCAATTGTTTCAAATTTTAAGGTTTTCCGTCACGACCCAAATTGGAATATCATTGGGCATTTTCTATAACTATTTTATCTTAGAAGATTTAATTTCAACTATTTATTGCCTGTCAAAATTGTTTATCCAACTGTCATAGTTTGTTTTAGTAGTTTAGTCTAGTTGTGTTGAATTGAGTTGAGTGAGTGTGATTATTTATTACTCAGGTCTCTAGTGTAATTTTATTAATTGATTCTCAATATTGATGAGAGCAATTCTTGCTCCATGTTTTTTATTATTTCTTTTGTCACGTATAAAAGCATAGGTTGTGTAAGACTTTTTGAGAGTATGAGAGAGAATAATCCTAGGTAGCATAAGACCCCACACATCAACATCTCGATTTTTTTAGCAAGTATTGTGACAAGAGGCCTTGTGAAGAAAGAGAAATGGGTCACTCTCTCACTTGGCCTCTCAATTTTATTTTTTTTTGCAAAAGTTGTGAAAAGACACCAAATAGAAAGTAAGAAAAAAGAGAAATGCATCACTCTCATCCAAATGCATCACTTTGGCACCTCCGAAAAAAGAAATTGCACAATAAAACGGCAAACTTGCGAATTTGTGGAAGTTTTTATGATGGACTTACCACGTCAAAAGAGAGAGCAAAATTGAGCACACAACCTCTTCCGGAAGGGCGAAAACGAGATTTTAGACAAAAAGGCATATGGCACTACAATGGTTGAAGCACGACTTCATATGACAAGTTCAAAAAAAGTTTTACGTTTGTTAAAAGTTGAGTTTCTTATATAAGTTCATTCCTTTCAAATGAAGCTTTTGGTTGAGCTTCGAAAAATTTCTCAAATGGCCTTGCGTGAGTTTTTAAATAAAGTTACATATCTTAAATGATCTTTTCGATAGGCACACAGAGGGATTTGTTTTTAATAAAAAAACATAAAGGGTGGTTGATTAAATTACTTGTAGGTTTTGTTGTCGGTGCTGGATTAGTCAAAATGTCACGAAATCTCTCGAGTAAGAAATCCAAACTTGACCTCACACCCTTTGGTGTAGAACTCTGAGGAGTGGGTCATACTATATCGCCTTGACTGCGGTTGCGCGTAGAGGCAAGAAAGATGTCCTTGTTGGTAGTAAGGGTGTGACGAGCTTAGCAAGCCAAAGAAGGTGCATGAGGGGTTTTAACACATGGAAAAGGGAATGAGTGCTCCCCTTAGGAACCTGTGGAAACATGCAGCTTGAAAGGGAACACACGAGTGATGGGTAAACCAACAACACATATGAGTAAGATTGATACATACATATATAGAAAGAATGTGTACAATGCATAAGCAAACACCTACATATATCATTAGATTAACCAAGATATCTCAAATGAAATAACAACATATGCATGAAACGTGCTCGCTCTGTGATATTAAGAGTGAAAGATCCAATAATACAATTCAACCATGACCCTCCACTAGTTCCTACACCAGAACATTATAGTCAGTCCCGCGTGCTCCCCCAAAGAGATATATTAGCTATGCATTGTGGAGAAGACAAGGCTCGTTACAATACACTACAAGCTTTCTCTAAGATACACCTACACGAAGCTTGGCTCCCAAAAGCCCTTACACTAAGTTATGAGGTTCTACAAATATCAAAGGATGGGCTAACCCTTGACATTCCCCTTTGTGATTCTTCACCTACTCTCATGACTCTTCAACTACTACATGACTCTTACATTCGACCATCGATACTGGGTCTTTCAATTTTACAAGATGTTACATTACAATCTGCACATGTACCCATGTGAAAGAAAATAGGTTTGAGCAGGCCATGCAAGCTATTACTAAGATTGAGACAATTGTGGGAAGACCAACTCTTTGACATCCTTGCGATGATTCACAGTGGAAAACTAATGCCAAGTTTGGTAGTCCGTGGTGGTGTCTCTGTGCTCAATGGTGGCATCCTGTTGAAAGTGAACTCTTGCCTCCATTGCATCTCGGTACACTAATTTGACACCTATGTCAAACTCATACGATAACATGCGCATCATAGTCTTGAGTGCAGCTAGACCAGCAACATATTGACGCATAGTGGCTGTGCTGATCTCCAAGTGTGCCCTCATGGCTATGCACATCAACTCGTCGAAATACTTGTCGAAATCTAGTTAGACTTGGTTCTTCCCTTTGCCTCGGTGAGTGTGCTAGTGGGTGGGATTGCATGCTTGCACAGAATGACATCCATGCTACTGAACACCCGTGCATGCGATCGTTAGCACCACTCACCATGCCCTCTTTTTGGGAGCTACTCTGATGGGTCTATAACCTGTATGGGTAGTTTCATGAGTTTGTGCATATTGCACCTCGTGCTCAATCTGTTCGTGATGCACTTCCTTCTCTACTATGTGCACCTCCTATTCTTTTGTGAGTTTCTGCTTCAACTCCTGCAACACCTTCTTTGTTTCCTTCATCCATTGTTTGTCTCTTTGTCTTTGCACGATCCTCTTGTTCTACTATCACCTCTTAGCCTCAATCTCCAAAGTTGCTTTCATCACAAGTGGATATGCTTTGAACTTGCAACTTTGCTCCCTCTTTGCTCTGTCAACAAACTTCCATTTGCCTTTTTTGTGTACAAGTCTGCGACTCTCTGCTGCTGCTAATGGTGTTGCTCTCTGTGATGTCGTGCCCTTTTCATCTTGATATCATTGTTTATGAAAAACTTGGTGTCTTCATAGATAGGCAAGCTCATAGGCACTCGCTTAAATGCATCTCGAGTTGCACTCTCAATGGTGTCCTTTGACCCTCATCCTTGGGAGGCGATTGTACCTATGCTACTGAGAGGTAGACAAACACCTGTGATACTTGAAGACATATCAACAGTCATGGAAAGTAATCCACTAATTGAAAATCAAAACAAACTTGAAGAATCACTTGCAACATACCTATATGACTCATTGTGAAGATTGCGCAAATTCCACGAGGAGGCTAGGAGACTCACTACCAAAACTACGCATGGCACAATCTAGGCTGTAAGGAAGCTGACTAACTGCTAGAACTGCACAATGCACAATCTAGGCTAGTGTGCTCATGGCAGAAACTATAAAATGCACAATTTTAGTCAGTAGTGACATGCAAACCAGTAAACTGAATTGCACAATTTCAAGGGCCACCCAGGCACTACCTCCTAGAATTTCATAATGCAAGCCTGGAGGCCCATGCTCGAAAAATTTTCACATTTACTGAGAGGAAGGTAGAGCCTTCATTCTCATAAATTTTCATTGTTGGTCATGTAAGCCAAGGTCTGGGCCAAGGGAACTCACACCTGCCGACGGGTGACTCAAAACATGAGGAGGTTGGAATGCATGTTGAGACTCATTGTAAACAAGAGTGCATGATCATGCATGTAAATAGTGAGGGCATAATTTAGAAAATGAGAAAACAAGCACGTGTGTGAAGTGAGCCGCCGCAACAATGATCGTGAGTGAAAAAACAGTGTCATGCATGCGAGAGTAGTGAGATGTAATGAAAAACTGAAATAATGCTTCTACAAGCTAACATGCATCAAAATGACAACAAGCATTCATTGAAATCAAGAGAACACACTTACACAAAGTGAAATACAAAAAGCGATAGAAACACAACACAAGACATGAAAAGCACACTAACCCTAAAAAAATTGAGCTCAATGTGCCGAAGACTCCTAGATGCGATGTGGGATGTTAGAGCTACAATATCGATGTGAGGAATTAGCTCTGTAGCCTCACACAAATGAGTTTTGATAAAATCGAGGTTATGACGCGCATGCGACAAATCTAGGAAAAAATGACACTTGGAGGGAAGTTTCTAAAACTATCTTTGCATGTACCCTCCAGCTGCTAAAAATAGATCCCTAAAAGTTAGGGATGCCTTTTTCATGTTTCTCTTTTCTATTTCGAGAAAAAACAGCCCATGCATGCAAATAAGGATTGCTCAGTCCTTAAGGGAACGAATTAACCTCAAGGCACATGAAATAGTTTGCAAGCCTAAAGAAAGGGATTTGTGCAGTTTCTGGACTGAGTAGGGCTCGTTGTCCCTCACGCATTTCACAATTTCTCGGCTCATCTGGTCACTCCCTCCCAGAGTTGTGCAATTTATGGGTTCAAGCCTAGTTTCGAGCTCAATTGTGCAATTTTCTCACGGAGGGCTCCCTTGCTCGATTACGCATTTCTAGAGCTCAGCACGGACCCCAAAAAAGATTGCACAATTTCTGGAGGGAAGGTTTTTTCTCCTTGAGAATTGCACAATTTTCTAAGTGAACCTCTCAGGGAGAAAATTACCCAAGTCCGGAGTGGCGGCATGTGATGGGTGACAAAAAAGCTCACATGCACAGGTTGGAAAGACACTAAAAGTGAGTTGAAGCCTATGTATTTCACAATGCAAGACATGCTACTAAGTATGGTTGGTAGGGAGGCTACTAAATGAAGATAAGACAAATTTTGGAGTGTGCTTGTAACCGCTACAACAATTTTGTAATATTTTTAATCTAGAGTGAGTCACTACTCAATAATGGGAAAATCCAAGAAGCTAAGAAATTCGAAGTAAGAGCTAGTCATGTATGAAGTTTTTTTTTAAAGAATTGGAAGTGAAGAGGCAAAAGGATGCCTTCCCATTAAAATGAGTAAAATAATATGTAGATGACAACATTTGACCCCTCATTTCAGATGTCAAGACAACCAAGGAGGCATGGGATACCCTTGAGAGGATTCTTGGTGTAACGAGGAGCATTGAAGTTGAAGGTGATGTGGATCTATAGCAATGGACCTACAATGAGATGCAAAGTTTGTTGAATCTTATTGTGCTAGCCATAGGTGGATGATGTTTGCTGGGCATGGAATCCCCCCCAAGGCATCTTTTGGGGCTTAAAGCCCAAGTTTTGACCAAGCCCATTATAAATACTCTGCGATTTGTGGGCGTGGAGCACGAAGTCATAATAAAGTCACAAGCTTGTCTACCCTTATTTTTGTTATATAATGTTGGCTTGAAAGATCTACCCATGGCTCATGGAACATGGGATTGTATAAATAGAACGAGGCCCTAAGTGTAAAAGACAGTTAATGGAATAGAAGCATGATCAGTCTGAGGAAGTGTTGAGTCAATTGTAAATCATGTGTTTGGGTTGTAGAGTAGGAGAAGGCTCTGCAGCTGTGTGCGAAAAGGCCTAGTAGTCTGCAGCTGAGTGCGTGGACCCCTGCATCTGAGTGTGAGGGATAGGTCGAGTCTGTAACTTTTGGAAGCATTAATAAAGAGAAGTTTTATCATATTTCTGTGTACCTTCCCCTGTTTTATGTATTATTGGGTGTGAATTGCAAGTTTATTGCTTATTTGCTGCCCAAACTCATATGAATGTGTTGTATAAATAAATGTAACATAAGGCATCCATTTACGCGAAGATAACTAACTAGTGTAAGATGATAAGTAAGATCTTGGGTGTGACTTAGGGGAAGAGTGAAGAGCGTTGCTCTAGTTTCTCAGAAGCCCCACAACCCCCGGTCAGGGCTGCGCGAACGCGAATATATTGGGGTGTGAAAGCCAGGGAAGTGCGCGAAGCAATCTACGAACAGGGACTAGCAGTTGAACTGAATCAACCCCACAGACATCTTAAAGGTGCAGAAGCCTAGTTCCAGCACCCCCCATACTACTTTGGGTGAGACCACGATCCACACTATGCGGACTGTTGCATAAAGGGCTAGTAGTACAGGGATTGGTTTGGCTAATTAACTCTGAACCTAGGCCACGCCCCAACAAGCCAAGAAATGGTTTCGTTTTCGGGACCGGGATCTATATAAATATGTCTCATGTCATATCACTGGAATCCAACTAATAAAGGAATTAAGGATTGTTGGATAGGAAGATTCACAAGTTCGCAGCGCGGGAGAAGAAGAATCCGTGACTATCAAAAGAAGAGTGGTTACATTGCTACTTATACACAAAGATCCATGAAATTTTCTGCGCATCTTTTCCTACTGAGTTGTATGAGTGGATCACAAAGCTAGCAAATAGCCAAGGAAGGTGCAAACTCGACAGACCTATTGTGTGGACTCCAGAATTGGTGCACATATTGGAAGCATCTGAGGATAAGAACACACGCGTTGTTGACCACTGACTCAATCGAATTATGGGAGGATTCATTACTGAGTTCGCGGTAGATACATCAGTGAGCTATAGCGAGGTAGAATGACGCTTCCTCAAAGGACTACAAGGTAAGTAAGTTAAGTCTTTGAACATTTGGATTAAAATTCTACAGTTTGAAAAGAAAGTTATGCGAATAAATTTATGTTTAGGGCTAAGCGAAGTGGGAGAATTTACAGAAACGAAGTTAGTCCAGAAATAGAAACTAGCCCCTTGATTTCACCTCTGCAAGGGGACGAGGAAGAGCTCGCGAAGGTCTCACTAAGAAGTGCGATCAATTTGATAAGGCAAAGGATTTCGTGCATACCACCCACACCCACACCATCGCTAGTTTTACCATCTTCACGCCCATCTTTGCCCATACCACCTCCACCACCACTGCGAGTCAATATGGCAAGTGCGATTAAGTAGACCGTGTTCAAGGGAGTAGGAAATGAAGATGCAGGCTAGTTTTGGTTCGTGATAAAGGCTATATGGGAAGCGCAGGGAGTTACGGATGACAATATAAAGAGAGCAATGTTCGTCAGCGTTCTGTAGGATCGTGCACTGATCTAGTACATTAAGCATTCTAATGACAATCTGAATGTGGGGATCACAAATATCCAAACTACGCTAAACAAATAATTTAGCAGGCTGAAATGAAAGGCGCAGTTGATCATTGGGTTCAGGGAAATCAAAATGCTACCAGGCAAGACCCCTTCAGAGTTGGATCAAAGACTTAATTGCACAATTAACGAAGCCAACATGACGTTGATGGATGGGCAACACGGAAAATGGTTTGTAGCATCGTTGACGCCACATCTAAGGAACGCGCTGTCACAACAGAGGCTAACAACTTAGGCTGAGGCCTTGGAGATCGTGATGAGACTGCATGAGACCCCGATATAGGATCCCAACCTTGGAGTTTAGTAGATTCACGTGGAGTTGAAAAACTTGTGCCTTGAGATGCAGAGTCTGAAACAAGACAGGACAGCTCACCCAGAAGTGTGCGACGAGGTATGGTGTGTAAAGTGCAAGGGTCAGGGATATGACAAGGACCATTGCCCAGTGTTCGTGAATTACCTTCTGCAAGGAGTACCAATGCCATTGAGACTGGAGGCGCAAGCAGGATCTAGCTCAGCGCTTGCGTTGTGGTGTGCGATTTGTCAAATAGGAGGAAGGCATGCTACGGATAACTATCATCTGTTGCAAAAGAACACATATAATTCACAACAGTTGTTCTGTAATTTTAGTAGATCAGTGGGACATGATGAGCACACCTATAGAATTTATGAGCTGATGATGGATAGGACTCCTACCTATAGATTTCTAGCTGAAATGCAACGCCTTGACCAAATTGCGGGGATGGTGTGAACCAGATTTTAGGGGCACAGACGAGGTTGAGGTGGAGGACCTGGAAGAGATCACAGACAGCTGATATGTTACAATTGCAGAGGGCTAGGACATTATGCTCGTGAATGTATAAATCCAACACATCCATCATGATTGTATTGTACATTGTTTGATCATGAGATGGAGGATTTTCCTACACTGGTAGCCAGGTTGTGCAACAAGGGAGTGCTCCAACCTCCCCCGACTCAGAGCCTACAAATGATGAGGTCTGAGCTGTTCGAGGAAGACCCTAATGTGAATATTGTGCTCTGAAGTGGAATTACAACAGGGGATGATAAAGGCAAGCAACCTAAAGATAGTACCTGGGTTCACAAGGCTCCAACGAAAGAACCAGATTTTGATTTGGAGCGCGCTAAGGAAACCTTGATGGAAGCTAGGAAGAGCTTCACTGATGCCTCCACTTCAGGAAGCAAAGACAAACCAGAGCCAAAAATGGACCCACCAATGCTCACAACAATCCTGTCAACTTCCGTGAAGCTGTTGTACGATAGCAAGGCTATAAAGGGACTACAGGAACTTATAAATAGATGTGCTAGGACCGCGCCAGGAGAATCGTGAGTCGTCTGAAAGATCGGAAAGCACGTGACGAGGACAGGAAGGGAGATGTGATTGAACACGCAGATCGGGCAATATGAGAGGGACCAAGTGATTCTAGACGTAGGATCAGATGCGAATGTTCTACTCAAGCAAACATGGGAGCGCATGGGAGGGCCTACACTACAATGGTCTCCTATCCAACTGTGAATGGTGAACCAGTAAAATATTCTACCGATGGGAAGATTGCAGGGAATCACAGTGGATATCGAAGAAGAAAGCACGCTAGTAGAATTCGAAGTGATAGAGATTGTTGATGACAACAATCTCTACCCTCAACTATTAGGAATAGATTGGTCCACTCACATGAATGGGGTGATAAATCGGAAGAAGTGCAAGATGATTTTTGAGAAAAAGTCTTTGCGTGTAGTTGTACCTTTGGACCCTACAGAAGGACCACGCTACATGGAGCTAGTGTGCGACTATGAAAGTGATGGTGACATGGACTGCATCTACAAGATAACCACACGAGAGGAAGATTGGGTAAATCCAACTACAGATGGACAAATCTCACGGGAGCATGAAAGCTCCTGCACATCAGATTCGGATGAGGAGATAGAATGATGGCAGAACCGATTACACAAGGTAAGCACACTAAACTGTAACATGATAATGAGATCGTTGTGTAGCGTATCAATGGAGGTAATGGATCTACCTACGTATGATGGGTTAAGTGAGTAGATGACTTTCTGAATAGTTTGAAAGGGAGGTTCCGAAACAGAAACACTTTGAAGCTTTGAAATGGGTACTGCATGCTATGACTGTGAGGTGGTGGGGCGCGTACCAAGAAAGCTTCGGGGGCTGGTGAAAATGTAGGAGGATGATGCACATGCAGTCTGGGAAGCCTCATATGCAATTAACATACAAGATTATCAAATGAAATAGTCTGCTTGCCCACCTGTCTAGGTGGATACAGTCATATGGTACAAAACCTGCATGGATGCACACAACCTTCGCGTTAGGAGACACGGTCAGTAAGCAGGTGCGAGAAAGACAATGGTGCAAACAACCCCTCAGGATGGAACCACAAAGTATGGAAAGACCAAGTGCGCAGAAGGTTATCCATGCATAAGCCTTTAGCGAAGTATGCGAAGCACTGAACAAGGTACACAACACGCAGTAGACTGATTAGGACCTGCGCATACCAACGGTTCTATGGGCTTATAGGGCCACGTGCAAGAAACTGATAGCACAAGCACCTCCGAGGCTAGAGTATGGAGCGAACGCTATAATCCACATAGAGTATAAAATTCCTAGTCTGTGTGTAGCAACATCAGTCGATACAATTGTTCTTGGAACCTTGGAAGATGGGTTGACACAGCTGAACAAAGCAGAACACTTGGGACCTAATTTAGAAATCTGATAGGGTGAACTTAGGCTCCAAGAACTTATGAAAGAAAGGGTGTGATTGAGGGAGAAAAATGCTCTAGTGGAAGTGGAAGCCAAGGATCTTGAGGTTGGGATCATGAAGGATTTTCTTGATAAAGAACCCATGGTGATAAAACAAGGTGTGAATGATCACATCAACAAATTTGGGGACTATTTCTTAGAATTGATCAGCCTGATGTCTTGGATTGGACTGCATATTACTAAATGGATCAACCTTAGTGGCGCAATGCCGATGATAAAGTGCACAATGCAACTAGTAACAATAAAAGGTGGGTATTTTTAAGGAAAAGTGATGGATGACCAAATGAAACCCTATATAGGTGGCATGGCCACCTTAATAGCCGTGGGAAGTACAGTCTCAGCACTCCAGGCAATTGAAAGAAGGCGTGGGACTATAAGCTACTCTACCCAGGCACTGCATGATGTTGTAGCTGTGCGCAAAGGCAAAGTGTCACAAGGTCTGTGACCGCACAAGGGGTCTGCGCTACTACACAGGTTGGCCGGAAAGTGACCGTTGGAGTCACTATTCAAAATGTGATGCTTGACTTGAGACCAAATGGAGCGGATAGCAGGCATTTAAGACACGTTTCATGGGAAAGCTTTGGGAAAATTTGCTGCCAAGGGAGCATTAATGAACTGGATTTTGGAGGAACGATTGAATTCAAATTCAAAAGATGGTGTAGATTACAAAGGGTTTCCCAACAAACAACACTTGGTCATTTGCAAATTGAGTTGTTATATGCCCTGCGCATTCTTAGTAGAGCCCTGTTTGACCTGTGCAAAGTAGTTATTGAGCCCCTGATTATGCGATTGAAGGATTTCCGGAACAACAACATGGCAGTGTCACAAGAAGTTAGGGAAATCGTAGAGATGACCACTAAAGAGGTTGTGCAAGCCCTGACTGTGGGGGATGCCCCCGAAGGTGCCGGGATTGTGGCGAAAATCCTTTAATCACCAGACATGCCAAGGCCGAAAAAAGACAAACAACCAATGATTCTTGTACGTGTGTCCCCTCGAAACCCGCTGCACACTAGGTTAACGATGGAGGAGAAAGGGAAAGCAGTTAACTTGGAAACTGATGAGGAGGAGGAAGACCTAGAGGACCTTATAATTGAAGAAGACGAGGACGAAGGCATGGAAGATGAAACTAATCCTACACATCCTCCAACAAATTTTCCCACTTATATCCCCCCATGGAAGGGGAAGGAAAAAGTGCCCAAGGATCTCGATGAGAGCAAGAGCTCTCTCCAGACACTACTCCTCCCGGACGACATCATCTTTGAGGGCACGCACCTAGGGCGGGTGCCTAACTTGAAGTTTTAAGATTAGAATCTCACTGACCACAAGAAATTCTCTCATCTAGATACCGCGCAGCTCATGAAGCCCAAGCAGAACACTATGGTGGGGTTTATCGAATTGGAGTTGTGAAAGTGGTTATGCTGAGTGGAAAAGGCAAGGTTATTAAACTTGCTCTAGGTTCTGCATTTCCACTGTGCCCCAATAACAATATTTGTCATCAGAAGCTACTTTTCATGGTTTATGGTGGGTGTTTGTGGTTGAAGGAGCCCATTCCCATCATGAACCACTTAATCCATCGTATTACCCAACTTCCGTGCAAAGGAGAGGACCCCACAGACATCTCACAGGGGAAGAGTAGTGATTTGGCCATCGCAGAGGCCATGAAGAAGAAATGCATGTTGGAGAAGAAGAAATAGGGCTACGTGATCTCCAGTATCAACAACAAAGTAGTCATGGTGGCGACTCGGATAATGACAGGAAAGGTCATGCGGAAGTATCGCACTGACGAGGTCCCCACATGGGTGGTGGAACTTGCTGAGCAGTATGCAGAGGGGGTACATTTCAACTGGTTCGAGTTCTTATGTAAAGAGTTCCTGGAAAATTGTCGCGAGGCCAAGGAACAAGGAAAAATGTTCCACTATGCATCGCTTCCACTGTCCATAATGATCGTGCGAGGTGAATTATCGGAGGACAGTGAGTTCCCCACAATTGACAAGGATCTGCTGGAGGCCGCAAAGTACGCTTTGTTGTGGGCCACGAAAGATGTGAACCGGATCAGCAACAGCAAGATATTTTGGGTTTTCATGGAAATGAACATCAGAATGGGGATTAACCGCAAGCTGTGGTTATCACGCACTATCTACAATAGCCTGTAAAGTTTTCCAAAATTTAAAGTGGACCTCCACAGCATATATATCAAAGCGTGCAAGGATCCGACCAAGAAATGGAGTGAGTTACCCTTCATAGCCACAAATGATGTAATTTTCTATGTACTGGAGACATGGCTGCTAGAGTGGTGTGCACCAGACATCGCGGCAGTAGAGAAGTCTGCGGCACAGAAGAAGAAAGAAGCGGCAAATATGCACATGCCGCAGTTTGTAGAAAAAAGGAAGCAAGAAGCAGCAACAGAAAAAGCACAAGAGACATGGGACGCTACACAGACAGCAGCAGAACAAAGAAAGGTTGCAGCAGTAGTAGCACAGGAGGTAGCTGAGAAGGCGCGTGAGGGCTAGAAGTTGCCTTCACATGGGGAGCAGAAAGAGATGGAAACATAGGAAGAAGAGGGTGGCACCGACCCACAAACAACGTCAACACTACTAAAGTGCCAACATCCGAGTGAGCGGACGGGGCCACACAAAATGGTGAAAGCGTCCAAGCTGTCGATCAACCCAATCACCCTTACTTAGGGTGATCTACACAACATAGGTGAAAAAGTGCGCGACGTCATTGTAGAGGCCCTCCAGAATTTCATGGAGGAGAATCAGATTGTGTTAGGGGCTCTGAGAGCACAGCTTCAGGAGTTGCAGGTGCGCATTGCTCAGGCTGGTACCCTTTCAACCAACCTCACAGTAGGGACAACTACATTAGAGCAGATGCTTTGTGCTCAAACGGAAAACACAATATTGCTGCCAGAAGGGGCACTGGTTACAACAAATGAGGCTGACAAGCCTATGATTATCACACTGAAAGGTATCGGGATTGACATGGATGCACTCACGTGGGAGATGCTATATGTTCTGCAGGATGGGATTATCGCAGAACTACAGGCTAGGGAGAGCTGCACACTGCGAGTTTTGAGCGAGAAAAAGATCTACATGGAGTAATTCAGCTTACAGCGAGAAGTGGTGCCATAGAACAGGAAGATGGTATAGGTACTGGAAGAAGCCTGTCGGATGGTCCCTAAGCTAGACACACTAGCAGAGGCACACATCCAGAAACTAGTAGCAGGGTTACGCAAGGCGCAAGAAGAAATAACGAAGGTTCAGTTGGAGTTGAACCTTCAGATAACAGAGCTGCAATTGAAGGCACAACCGTCCACCCCTTCGGAAGTAAGAGAATAGTGCGCCAATGCTATTACATTAGGGATGGAAGAAATCAGTAGTGCAGTAAGGGACTGCACCAGAATTTTGGAAGAGTCATTTGAGGTCCTCACTAATCTGCAAGAGGACCCTAACATCTAGTGCTTAGAGACAAAGGTGCGTGAGCTCCAACAACAATACGACAGTGTCAAGGGACCGTGCAGATGGTGACCCTCACTCAGAGGCTCCCACGAAGGTAACAGGCCAAAGCATTGAAAGAGCAAGTGGACATCACACGACACTGAGAAGCAGTCTTGAGGGTGCGCGTTCAGCTTGGATCGACAAGGCCTTCGTCATAACAACAACAATTGAAGGCAAGCTCGCCCAAATGCATGGGACGTAGGAATAGGTACAGGGAAGTAGTTCCAACACCGTAGTCTTGGAACAATGGGTACAAGAGATTCAGTAGGCAGCCGTTCAGTGCGATGCCAACCTTGTAGTGGTTTGAGTAGATTTGGAGGGACTCTGCACAAAGATCCCTGCACTGATAAAGTGACACGAGGGAAAGTCAGGATGTTTGTGTTGGGTGCCATTTGGGCATGGAATCCCCCCCAAGGGATGTTTTGGGGCTTAAAGCCCAAGTTTTGACCAAGTCCATTGTAAAGACTTCATAATTTGTGAGCGGGGAGCGCGAAGTCATAATAGAGTCACAAGGTTGTATGCCCTTGTTTTTGTAATATAATGTCGGCTTGAAAGATCTACCCATGGTTTGCGGACCATTGGATTGTATAAATAGAGCGAGGCTCTAAGTGTAGAAGACAATTAATGGAATAGAAGCATGATGAGTCTAAGGAAGCATTAAGTCAAGTGTAAATCATGTGTTTGGGTTGTAGAGTAGGAGAAGGCTCTGGAGCTATGTGCGGAGAGGTCTAGTAGTCCGCAGCTGAGTGTGTGGACTCTGTAACTGTTGGAAGCATTAATAAAGAGAATTTTTATCATATTTTTATGTACCTTTTCTTGTTTTATGTATTCTTGGGTTTGAATTGCAAGTTTACTATTTAATTGTTGCCCGAACTCATATGAATGTGTTGTATAAATAAATATAACATAAGGCATCCATTTACGCGAAGAGAACTAACGGGTGTAAGAAGACAAGTAAGATCTCGGGTGTGACTTAGAGGAATAGTGCAGAGCACTCCTCCAGCAGTGCGGAAGCCACACAACCCCTTGTCAGGGTTGCACAAAGGTGAATATATCAGGGTGCGAAGGCCAGGGAAGTGCGTGAAGCAACCTGTGCGTAGGGACTAGTAGTTGGATCGAATCAACCCCTCATACATCTTAAGGGTGTGAAAACTTGTTCCAGCACCCCCCCCATACTAGTTCAGGTGAGTCCTCAGTTCGCACTCTGCGGATTGTTGCCGAAAGGGCTAGTAGTACAAGGATTTGTTTGGCTAATGAACTTCGAACCTGGGTTAGGCCCCAACAAGCCAACAATATTTGTGAAGAATTTGTAGAAGAAATAGAGAAGGAGCACATATATGGTTGTGAATCCCACTATGCATAATTGCAAGTGGATGAAAATTTGGTGAATCTAGAAATGGAGGTGAAATGAGCAACGAAGCTTGCTTATAACAATTTGGTGAATCCAACAAGAAAGATTTCTTATAACAATTTGGTGAATCGAGAAAGAAAGCTTGTTGATGACAGTAAAGGTGCATTAGAGTAGCCAATCCTATGGTGAATCTAGTAGTTAATATTGTTGATGTAAACTTTGATCAATAATTGTTGGCTATAGATAAATGGTTGTAAATGATGCAACAAAAGCATCAGATCTACATGATGCTATTCTGTGAGAAAATCCCACTTGAATCCAAATACCAAGTGGAAGACACCATGTCTACAACACCACAAGTTAGTAAAAAAGTGGAAGAAACATATATAGAGAGATAGAGGCATAAAGAAAGAAGAAAGCCCAAAAAGAGATAATAGAAATAGAAGCAGAAGCAAATAAAGAATCCCAACAATAGAAAACTCTAATTGCAGATCAATGTGGTTCTCGAGATTTTTCTTACACTTACCATTGATTTCTAATGTGTAGGTAAATAGGGAAATTATGAAGAAAACTTAAAGTTCCTTGAAGCATAGTTTGCAACAGTTTTCCTTGATAAAGTATTCATAGAAGATTAAGAAATTAATGTTGAAGACAACAGGAACTATCAAAACATTAATGAAATTTTCATGTATTAGAGTCTAGAAGAGATGCAATTGTATTATGAACTTACTTTGAAGCAAATATTGATGATGAAAACCCCATATTAGAAAATGGCATGTGGTTGAAGTCCACATAGCAGCCTATATTTTAAGAAGTACACGACATGCTTAGACATGATGGAACAATGGAAGACCTACATCTACAAATGAAGAATCTAAAATTTGAAGGATACAATAAGAAAAAAATGTTGAAACAATTTAGAAGCTGAACAAGAGAAGAAAGTAAATCTAGTTGAAGTCAATTTTTTTATTTTTAAGCTTATCTTAGGCATGAAAAATACAAGCATTTTAGTTTATATTTTTTTTGTTATAATAAAAGTGGGATGTCTAAAAAACTAATTCCAACCAGCTCCTAGGTGTCACAATTATCCATCCAAATATCACACACTGTTTTAGTTTAGTGAATTAGTCTAATTCTGTTCATTTTAATTGGAGTGTTCATTTTAATTGGAGGGATGGTGTATCTCTGACATTTATTTTTGTTAATGATTAGTAAACCTTAATTAACACTTGGTATTCCATAACTTAAATATTCATTAATATTGATCTGATGAACCATCGCTAGGACCAAGGGAGTGTAACATAGGTGTGGTATATCAATTTTATTATCTCTTATTCATATCTGTATCTCATAAATATCTATGATTTATCTCTAACATAAGGATTTTGAACAAGTGTAGTGATATATTAAATCAAATAGGTTATCCTATATTGTTTCTCATAGGTCCAAAAACCTATAAAGATTTAACATGTCAATGGATTTTCTGGGAAGCTACTCTTTCCAAGGTGACAAATAGCGAGTATGATCCCTTTGTAGGAATTTATAGGGCAAGTTCCTTAAACAAAACACCAAAGTACACCGCTCACAAATAGATCACAGATCAATACACCATTATTATTGATGTAGTTAAAACCCTCAAAGAGGGAAACAGTTCACGGCCGGAGCCAATGCGGCCACCTCAGGCATTTTATTAATAAAAGAATGAAAATTTACATAAGCTTCTCCCATGAACGGTTACACTACAAATGACCCTCCATTCTCTTTAAATAGAGATCATGGACTAATCGGGTGTTAATCCATGGATCAAGTGTTGGTAATACCGAGGAGAGAATGAACCGTCGGATCGCTTCATGTCTAGAACATATCGTGACCATTGGATTGTAAGCTACAAAAGTACATAGTAAAGAAACACACTTTACCTAACTCTACACTAGACCAAGTTATACTTAACTATTTCCTATGTGTCGGAATATCCTAACACCCTTGCACCGAGTCCTAGAGAATAGACTGCAGTACCCTTGCATCAAGACCGAGCCACATAATTGAACAATGCTTCTCGTGATAGTAAATTCAACACACTCCTTACATACCCCTTGCAGCGAGACTCAACCACACAATTCGACAATGGTTTACAAATTTTCACATGTAAACAAAAACATTAACATTGTAATTAAGTGTGAAATAATTAAAAAATAAACATAATCATAATTTGCGGGTGCAATCATACTAGCGTTAATTCACCGAATCCCATCAGAACTCCGCAATTAATCTAAAAAAAGTGTTTGGCATGGCTTGAAAGTTCTGCAACCTAATGGTTAGGCGGCCATGAGGTAGGCAGTAGTTTGCCCCAAAAAATTGTAGACTACTGAAAAGCGGTAGATCCAAACACTAGGAATCAAAAGAGAATGACAGAGGAGGAGAGGGGGGGAGAGATCCCCTCCTATCGAGATGCGGCGGCATGGGAATGATAGAATACCAGTAACCAAAAGTAGGCGGGAGAAACAAGAAAGCTAGGACCAATCCTTGGAGCAAGATGTCAAGCTAGCAACAGAGGTAAATGTTTAACATGTGCGACGGAGAAACCAAGATTCGTCATACCAATGAACAAACTAGAGCGATACAAAAGTTATAAGAAAGACCATGTGATATATGAAAGTTCATTGGAGTATGGCCGATGGAAAAGGACCTCACCAAACAGATTCAACAAAAATGGCAACCCCGAGGCCATATCAAGCTAAAGCTAGGAGCAAGAGGCTTCTTCACAGTAATATTCTCGAATGTGCAAGACAAAGAAAAAATATTTGAAAATGGTCCTTACTTTCATTATAATGCTAGATTGTTTATGAGATACTCATAACAATGCTATGATTCAGACAAGGAAAAATTTATGGCAGCCCCAGTGTGGATTAGGTTATTTGGCCTCCCAATGGACTTCTGTGACCTAGAGATTCTAGAGGGCATAGGAAACATGATAGGTAGATTTGTCAAAATAGCAGAAACGACAAAAAAAGAAAGATACACCTCATATGCTAAAATATGTGTCTATGTGAATATAGCTGACCGCATCCCAGACACAGTAGAACTAGAAGATCATGAAGAGGTCTAGCAGTAAACCCTAGACTATGAACATATTCCTTTCAAATGTAGAAGATGTCATGAGTATGACCACCTATTTAAGGATTTCCCACTAAATATAGAAGAGGAAGATTACGGGCATAAACAACAAAGGAAATCAAGAAGACAAGGACATGTTTAAGAAGTAAAAAGCAAAAGAAGACAAGCAAGAAAGGATACCAGTGCAGGGAAAATAACAACAAGCCTAACCCAGCAGAACAAATAGCCTTGAAGTAGTACAAGAAGAGGAAGAAGAAAATGACGAGGCCCAAACAATGGACTATCAGGGGGAAAAAGGAAAGGAAAGCAGCTCGAGTCAAGGTAAACTAAAACCTAAGAGGAAAGCCCAAAGCGAGCCGTCAAAGAAGTAGGAGAAGGAAGATAGTGAGAGGATGGATAACACTACAATGGAAATAAATACAAGTAGGGGAGAATAACTAAACATGGAAGAAGATGTTCTAACAAAACTACTGAATGAATGGAGACATCTATATGAAAAATTCATTCTAGAAGACCAAAAATGACTATACACAGAAACATTCCAATAGTTTCAAGAGAAACAGGGGCAAGGGAAGGTGGAGGTGGCATAACAACTTAGGCTTCAATAGGACAACACCCAAGACTACCCTAACAAAATGAAAGGTGGAAAGAAAAGAGGCCAAAGAAACCTACAGGAATCTATACAGATTATGGGAGAAATGCTAGTAAATATAGGGAGGGTAGTACTTCTATCGGTGGTATTCCACGAAATTAACCATGTAAGTCAATGATAATCACATCCTAGAATATAAGAGGCCTTAATAGTAAAGGAAAACAGAGGTCCACTTAGCGAATAGGATAAGGAAAGAAAAACCTCAACTCATGTTGATACAAGAAACAAAAATTGCAGAAGGGAGAATGGAGGAAATCCTAAATAAAATAAAACCAAAGTACGAATGCATGACTATAGACACGAAAGGCAGTGCGGGAGGCATAGAATTACTGCGGAACCTAGGAGAGATTACAGTATATTACTAGGTGGGCATGAAAAGAATCCTCACGGGGTGATTCTGGTTAATCGGAAATAGAGAATGGTTTCTAGTCTTTGCAGTATATGGTCCTCATATTCCAGTGGAAAAAGGAAAGTTCCTCCTTCAAACAAAATAGCTAGGAAAACTCCATGAGGAGAAAGTTTGGCTGATAGCATGGGACTTCAATTTGACAACATTAATAGAGGAGAGAAAATGAGATCTGCAAAGAGAAGAGCCGAAGATGGAGAGGTTTAGGGATATTCAAGAACAACTAAAATTGGTAGATATCCCAACCATAAATGGAAAATATACGTGTAACAATAGAAGGAGAGGAAGCAGACAGATAGCCTCTAGGCTAGATAGATTGTTAGCAACAGAACAATTCATTGGCAAAGATATATTCTATGAAGCAAAAATCCTACCGTTTTTAGGGTCATATCACTGGCCTATTAAACTCGAAATCACGTTGAACCAAAAGAACTGGAACAAACTCTTTAGGTTCGAGGCTTTCTGGCTAAGAGAAACTACCTTTATAGTTAAAATGAAGGAATTGTGGAAAGGGACTGAGAATGTAATAGAAGGAAGAAACGAAATGCACACATTTCAACTCGGAATAAAAGACCTAAAAGGGAGGATCAAGAAGTGGAACAAAGAAGAAGTTGGGAACATACAAAAGGAATAAGAGATACTTCAGGTAAAGATGAAGCACATACAACAACAAATTATTGAGGAGGAAAGAAGTGAAGAGCTTGTAGAAGAGGAGGGACTGTTGATAAACAAATTGGAGGAAAGGAGACAACAATAGGAAATCCTTTGGAAACAAAAATAAAGAATCCAATGGTTAAAATAAGGAGAAAGAAATACGAAGTTCTTCCATAAAGTAATGGTACAACATAGACAGTAGAACAGAATATTCTCCCTAATGGATCAGCAAGGCAATCAACTCACTAAAAAGGAAGAAATGGAGAATCTGCTAGTTCAAAATTTCAAAGGGCTTATGATATAACCAAATATTAGAAGGGAGGATAACATTCAAAAAATTAGTCAACATTTCCCTAATCTAGTAAATAGAGATTAGAACATGGCTCTACTGAGAGTAATATCTAAAGCAGAGGTGGAAGAGGTAACTAAAAATATGGCGAAGAAAGAAGCACCAGGGCCTAATGGATTTATTTTAGAATTCTTCTAAGCGACTTGGACCTTCATGAGTGAAGACTTAGTGAAATTAGTATAGGAATCCAAATGCACCAAAAGAATGCACCCAATTGTGAACTCAACATTCCTAGCCCTGATCCCAAACACAGAGCACTTGGAAGAACCACAAGGGTTTCAACCAATAGCTCTCTACAATGTCATACATAAAATCTTAGCTACAATAATGGTTAACCGACTGAAACCCATACTACCTGACTTGATATCCCAAGAGCAGATAGGGTTTGTCAAAGGCAGACAAATAATACACAACATAGTGGTGGCACAAGAAGCAATACACTCCTTAAAAAAACAAAAACCAAAGGGATAATGGCAAAATTAGATTTGGCTAAAGCTTATGATAGACTGAACTGGGATTATCTCCAAAAAATGCTAAAGGCATTTGGCTTCGATGAAAGATGGATAAGCTGGGTAATGTCAATGGAAACCACTCTAGTTTTTTCAATTCTTCTTAACAGATCCCCTACAAAAATTTTCAATTCTACTAGAGGGATGAGGCAAGGTGACCGATTATCACCCTTTTTGTTTATCCTTGCAACAAAAGTTCTAGGAAGATACACCAAAGAAAAAGTCTACGGCAAACAATATACGGGCTTAAGACTCTGGGGGAATGACCTTCCACTAACCCACCAGCAATTTGTAGACGATGTAATGTTATACGGACAGGCAATGCACAAGGAAACCAAAAAAATAATGGAAATTATCACAGACTTCACAAATTCCTATGGGACAGAGATAAACAAAGAGAAGTTGGATATATACTTCTTCAACACCTCAGCACCCTCCCAAACTTTCCTAGCAAGATCCATGGGATTCAGAATGGAGAATTTCCCCACAAAATATCTAGGTATCTAGCTAAATGATCAGCAGAACAGAGTGCCCAATTGGAAAAACTTGTTGGGAAAGATCCAATGGAAAATGCAAAACTAGACATTCAAAATGTTGAACATCCCAAGTCGCATAATACTACTAAAATCAGTCTTACATTCCATCCCGATATATCAACTAACCAGCCAAGTGACCCCTAAAATAGATTGTGAGAAAATGGTAGACATGTTCAAAAAATTCTTATGGCAAGGACCCAGTGCGGAAAAAAATGGGTGCTCCTATCCTCGAGTTGGCTCAGTGGATCCCTAAAACAAGGAGGCCTTGGATTCTAACACCCCTACATCCTGAATTAGGTAATGTGAGCAAAGTTGTGGTGGAGATGGATAAAAGGAGGGGTAGATCTTTGGAAAAAACTATGGGATAGAAAATACAATATGCCAAGGTCCCTTTGGTGGGCTCCAGTATTGTAGCAATAATGCTACAACTCCTGGAGCTTCCTTCTCTAGTTTTATCAACCCGGTAGTTCGTAACAAACTTGGAAGCGACGGTGCTGTATGCACAAGTACTAGCTCTTGTCGCAGTTGTAACTTGGTCAGCTGGCACAAGTCTGCTAGGGCTCAAGCCAACTTCTATATGTTCTCAGAAGAAGCTTTTTAAGTGATGAACGAAAGCTATCTCAAAGGAAATTAACCTACTTTGCAAGAATAAACTGAAAGCCAACAGAACAAGGAAACCCTAATAAACCCTAATTCTACCTAGCTTAATCCTTCTGGTGCAATGGTGGGAATGCAACTTCTAAAGGTGATTTCATTACTTATATTGAGATGATATGCATGTGTCTGAACTACTTTCAACTGAAAAGAACATGTTTTTGTATTTTTGCTCAAGTGGTTGGAGTTATTGTGACTGTGCTTCTTACTGGCTTGGGACTGTGCAGGGGTAAATCAGGGGGGAGGAAGGCTTGGAAATGATCAGGAGGATTCTAAGAGGATCTAAGGGATCCCTCACATCACCCCAGAGAAGTTCACAACATTCAGATGCATGGCAGCCGTGTTCGCAAGCTTCTACAGGATGTCTGCAGGGGATTCTACAGGAAGTTCAAGATTTCTACAAGAAGTCTGCTAACTTCTACAGGATGTTCTGCAATCGGATTTTTGAGTGATGGAGGTGTGAATGAGCTGTATGGGTGGATAGGTAGGACGAGAGGGGAGCTTGTGATGGCTTATGGGCAGAGAGATGAGATGGAGAGGGGGTGCGTAAAGCTGGTTGGTTGATAGAAGGGTGGAAGCAATAAAAGGTCAAAAAGATGGAGCTACGTGGACAGTGGAAGGGTTGGAAGGAAAACGAGCTGAACAGAGGATGAGTAGGTGGCTTAGGCACGATTGAGAAGAATAAGGAGATGATAGAGTGGTGCTGCACAGTGTAAATGAAACAAATCACCTCTGTATTGCACAAAACCGAGAATTCATTAACCTATTCTAACTGCGTTATTAAAAACTAAAGAACAGCAATGTAAGTTTTAGAGAGAAATCATGCATGGTGCTGAAACAAGGAGTTATTGCTCAAGATCTGAATGCATGGACGCTTCTACAACTGAAATGATTGCGTTAAAGCTTGCATGAACATATACAACAGTGTTTTTGGTGGTTGGCACGGTCTACACTCCCAATCTCTAAACAGAGGTGGAAGTGAGTGTACAATCAACCTTTTCTTGGAACTCTGATGAATTCTAATCCTCCTACTCTAATCTAAACTACTGAGAACACTTCATCCATAAAACTAACCTACTTAATCACATCAAGAAATTCGAATCAGCAAACTGTGTTTTCCAAATGCATGTAAAGGAAAGGAAATGAAATGCTGAGAGGAAAGACAAGTACAATACAAAGAAAGGAGGCCTATTGCTCTCAGGTTGGGCCCAAACCTGAGAGCTATAGCTCCTCTAAGAACTCAGAATTTAACTCAAATTTGCCCGCCCTTTATTAAAGATCATAGTCAACAGTCTAACAACATGCCAAAAATGGCTTACAAAGAGCAACACCGAGCTGTAGCTCGTACTCAGAATTTGCAACAAAGGTTCAAAAGTTCAAAAAGCTCCTATCAAAGGCTACGGCCTCAATATTTATACATCATGAGGGCCAAGCTGGCCTCCTAAATTAGTGGAGCTTGGCTGGCCAAACTAAAAGTAAACTGTTGTTCCTTCAATGCTTCGTTTGGCTGCCTTCTAGCTCGGTGGTGATAGCTGTTGGAGCTCGGAGTTGGGGTGGAGATCACGAGGAAGATCATTGAAGGCTGTGGACAGCCTTCCTATAAAACCGCAATGCTACCTTGGCTGTCTCCTTGTCTCCATCTGCGTGGTTCTGCTCCATTTAATGTCAAAAAACCTGAAATAAACGTGCATTAGCTACCTAGGCATAGTGACCGCCCTCCTTCCTACAAATAACATGAATATACTAAGAAATGATGCATAAGTGATGAAAAAATGAAGGGTTGAGCAAGGTAAGTAGGCCAAATGAGCCCAAAATGTTACCAAAATTTGGGGCTCATCACCCTTGAAGGAAAGCTGAGAATCCAAAACAATAAGAAAGGTTGTGCAATCTGGAATCTAGATAGTGCCAATAGGGATCTGATCAGCAAACATAGCTTTTGGGAAGTCAGAGGAAGGGAGAAAGCCACCTTCTGGGAAGAAGCGTGGTGACAGAGGGGAAAACTCAACAACTAGCTGCAGTTAGAAGAAATCCACCAACTCACGAACCTCCATGGGGGAAACACTGTACAAGACTACTGGTTCTTGGAACGAGAAGGATGCTAGAGAAAGTGGAAACAACAACAAGATTGGCGAGAAGCGCCAGAAATACCCCTACGGGAGCTTTATGATAGGGAAATGGCAACAAGGAAAATAGCAATAAAAGAAGGATCAAACATCCTAAGACGGGGCCACAGAATCAAAGGAATGTTTACAATAGGAGAAGACTACCAATTAAAAGTAAAACATAATAGACATCTAGAAATAAAAAAAGAGAAAGCATATGGAAAGTAGAAACATGGTCAAAGATAGCCTTCATCTAGATCCTGAGCCATGGGCGAGCATTAGCATGGGACAAATTGCAAAAAAAATGAATGCAAGGCCCATCGATATGTGTCCTCTCCTGAGAACAGGAAGAGACAATGGAGCACCTTACTAATGCTTGCAATTTTAGAAGTAACCTATGGAAACAACACCATGGAAACAACACCTTACTAAGGTCTTGGAGCTGAGAGATACCTCTTTGTGCCAAGGTATTTATTTGGAACTGCAGCCATTGGTCTTTCAGGTACGGGCCATAGGATTTGGCCGATTGTCTGCACTGTATTGCATCCATGGCCCAACTGGCCATGCAGGCCAATTGTGCCTCTTTCTGCTGCAGCTGTTGTTTGAGAGCTTGCACTTCAATTTGTGCTTGCTGTTCTGCTTCCTGTAGATGTGTCGTTGGCTCCCCAAGACCGGTGTACAGTTCCTTTTCTCCTTGCTGTTCTGCTGTGGTGTCATTGGAGGGTGTACCTGTTCCTGTCCTCAGCTCCTGTAGCTGCAATCTAAGCTTTGCGTTTTCTTCCTGTAGGTACACTCTTTGGCAATTGGCCACGTGTTTAGCCATGGCTAATTCACTCCTGGCCTCCTTGAGTTGCTCTTGTAAAGGACCTATGTCCGCCACACCCTTTGACTTGGCTATCTTCATCCACGTGTGTGTACGTACTCTCTCTTCCTCCAATGCAAAGAACAGCGGCACAGTAAATTTCTGAGGTATAATTTTGCCAGCCTCTAAGAAATTGTAATATGAACTCAGGCTTGGCTGAGGACTAGGCTCTGGAATGTGCTCTTTTTCTACCTCTTTGGGTGGCTCTACCTCGCCCTCCCTCGGTGGTGATGAGGGTCCTTCTCCTTCCATCCTCTCTGTTTCCTTAAGCCGGGCCAGAGTTTCCTGTAGAACATCCTCGGCATCCTGTAGCCGGGCTTTTGAAGCCAATTGGTCCAACCTATCTTGCCAAGTAGTCTTCTTCGGGCTCCCTCTCTCGTAGGTGACCGATATCTTCGAGGGAGACTTCTCCTTGGGCGAAGTAGGGGCATCATCTATGGTGATCGGGCTGCTGGACGGAGGCTGTGGCTTGCCCGTCTTTATCCTCACACTTCTCCTAGCTTTAAAATATAGAGGGACTTCCCTCTTCCTCTTCTCCTTTGGCTTAGGAGGTGTACTGAGGGCGGCCAGCATGGCTGCTGCCTCCCTTGCAAGAATGTCTGCTTTCTTTTCCTTGGGTTTTGTTTTTTCAGGGCTTCCTGTAGAAGACCCTTTTCCAGTGATTTTCGGGCTTCCTGTAGAAGCCGGTTTCGGTTTTCCTGTAGAGACAGGTGGCACCACTTTAGATTGCTTTGCTGATGGTGTTTCACTTTTTGACTTGGTTGCGGGTGCTGATGAGGTGCCTTTGCTGATGTGGACCTGCTCAGCCTTGTCCACTCTGCCTTGCAATCTCTTTTCTCTGGCTGTCAGCATGGGTGTGTCACCCTTCTCTTTAACATCCTTTTTCTCGTGCTTCTTCTTTTGCTCTTTCTTCTGCACTGTGGTCGTGGGTTTCTGACCTTTTTCCTTCTTCCCTGCGGGCACTGACTCCTTCTCCTCACTGCTGGAGGAACCGCTCTCTTCGGTCAACATCCTTATATCTCCATCTTTGGTCAAATTTCTGAAGGCTTCCCATGAGAGAGGAACCTTGTACGTGTGGAGTGCATCCTCCACGAGGAGTTTGATGAGCCCATGGTGGGCTACCTGGTCTGGTGTGCCTTCTTTCAACTTAGTGGCACACTCAATTAGAGACTGTAGCAGGAAATATGGGATGCTCAGTTTGTTTTCTATAGGAAGGTCCATCTGGTGCCTCAATTCAGTGAGTAACCGAAAATGATACCCGTATACAATGCTAAACCTGCCTTCGCAGGTGATGTACTTCATAATCTGCAGGCTAACTTCACTCCACAGTGGCAGCAAGCTGGTTCTACGAACCCCATTTTTGTCTTCTGAGAATTCCTCCTCTGGTGGAAAGAATTCTTTCTTAGCCTGTTGTCCCAGCTTCCTTTCTTCTTTATCCCATGGTAATCCCATTGGGAGCTCAGTAACTCGACTGATAAATTGTGGGGTGAGTCTGAGACTCAAACCCCTGAAGTTAACGGTGGCCAATGTTTTAGATTTTGGCTTCAGAGCTTGCAAAAACTCTTCTGCCACCTCGTCGTCATAGCCCTGCAATTTGTCACAGAATGATATCCATTGCGCTCGTGTGAAGAGCTCCACTACCTCAGGATTTTCCCTTAACTTCGTTGAATCAGTTGGTTCCCTTCTGATGAACCCACCCGGCATGGTGAAAAACTGCTGCGTTAGCTGGAGGTGGCGAATGTGGGAGAAGATTGGCCTACTGAGACAGAGCGTAGAATTACGCCTCTGTCATGCATACAATTCACGAAGCTTCTCTCGAGGACTTTAATCACAGCTTAATTATACTGACATCCTGTAGGACGACAGTTCATGCAATGGCAGACAATATTTGCAAAAATTTTCTACGACCAGACTGTAGACGTCGATTCTGCCACCCTCAAAACCAATTGCATGGAGAGTTCAGGCTTACCGTTTTAATCCGCCACCTTTCGACGTGCAGAGCCCAGCTTCCTGTAGAAACAGCTTTCCTGTAGAAGCAGCGCGCAAATTCTGGAGGATACTGCAGTGGGTCTGCGCTCTCTGTGCTGCTTAACAGGCGTTCGAATGGCTAAAGACTTGGAGTGTCGAGCTGCAGAGGGATCCGGATTATCACTCGAGTTTCAAACGGCGAATGATAAATGCATGGGGTGGCAATCTAGCCGATTAGATTTGAATCGGCGGAATCCGTGGCGCGGGGGTGAGCTGTCCCTGCCGGACCGTTGGACGACGTCACACCATCATTCTTCTGCAAGTTCCCTTACTGCCGCATCATTCCCGCAGATCCGCCGCCGTCATTCCTGTTACAACTCATTTTTCCGCGACTGGATGGCTCTCACGTGTGCACTGCCCGTTCCTTTTTTCACGACCACCGTTTACCATCCGACTAGGCCATCAAACTGGTCGACGTGGCCAGTCGATTGGCCATACAACCGCTCAACCCATTCACTTCACACTTGCAAACATTTTCAAAGTAAAATTCATGCAATTCGACAGAAGAAAGGGTCGAGGCACTTACCTGTGCGGCCGCAACACGATTTTTCCAGGCTCTTGAACGATGATGGCTCGATTCGTTTGCTGCTGCTTGATTGCACAGGTTCGGAGGTTCATATTCACAGGCTGTTGACGATGAATCTTATGATTCGGCTGCATGTGCCTGCGTTCTCATTGCATGTGGCCAGCTCTTTGAATGGTGTGCACCCTAGTCGGCTTAACTGCTACGAGACTCCTGTAGGATGTCCTTTAGCAGTTTTTCCTCCTCGGGTGCATGCTGCACAATGAGGAAAGTGGCATTACAATCATGCTCACGGAGCTCAAGGATAGCTAGGATGGATATGGTATGACATCTCAGCGTTTTTTCATTTTAAACATTGCTTTCTCTTGATAACTAAATGATCTGCTTTGATGGTGCAGGTATCTTCATTGCATGTCGACAGGGGTGGTAAAAAGAGGTGAGGACAGTGTGTGAAAGAGAAACTGGTAGCTTGCATGCGTCTCTACCGGACCTTGGTCGTTATATCTCCTCATATAATCAGTTCTGGGCCGTCCAAAACTTCTACAGGAAGTTTCCTGTAGAAATACAGAACTTCCTGTAGAAAGTCTGCACCTTCCTGTAGAAAGTTTGCATCTTCCTGTAGAAAGTTTGCATCTTCCTGTAGAAAACTTAAGCTGTGATGAAATCGTGCCCATACCTTGGAGAAGATGAGTATTCTTGGAGGAGGTGCTGGTGAGGTCTCCTAGCAGCATGATAAGGATCCTTGACTTGAGTTGAGAGACCTCCTCTCCTTCATAGAACACCTGCAACCTGCATGCATTTCCACATTATAAACTTGCTGTCCCAGTCTTCTTTTGCTTATTGTTTTTTTCTTTTTCTTTTTTTTTTGAAAGATAACAGGGGTGCCTCAATGAGGTTTTCACCCTTGTCATCTACCTTAAGTGCCTCAGAGAGGTTTTCACTGAAGAATCTTTCTCAAATCTCTTTTTTTTTTTTTTTTTTTTAAAGACAATAGGGGCGCCTCAATGAGGTTTTCACCCCTACCACTTGCCTTGGGAGCCTCAGAAAGGCTTTCACCCAAGGATCTTTATTATTATTTTTTATTTATTTATTTATTTTTTTAGATCTTTTAGGGTATGCCCAAAGCAGAGGCAGAACCCTTCTCTATGACCAACACTGACTTCTCCACAGTTTTGATGAATTCTTGTCTTGAGAGAGGTTCCCTGTAGACCTTTAGTCGATGCCCATTGACAAGCATGGGGATGGCCTCTTCATCAATGGTCTGAATGAGAACCGATACATTGTCATGACATTTCTCCACTGCATATGGTCCCAACCATCTGGTTCTCAGCTTCCCCTTGAAATCTTTGTGCTTGGAATCATACAACAGTGCCCAATCTCCTGGCTAAAATTATTTTTCATTGAGGTGTTGGTCATGCCACACCTTCCTCTGTAGTTGAACCACTTCTGTGTGAAGGAGGGCCTGCATTCGGTGCTCATCCAATCCATTCAGCTGCAATAACCTTTCTTGTTGTGCATGGCTGAGATCTAGGTCCAACTGAGCTGTCATCCTCAAACTGTTGTATTCAAATTCGATGGACAGCAAAGCTTTCTTCCCATAGACCAGCTCATAAGGTGTGAAGCCGGTTGTGGTCTTCCAGGTGGTGTTGTAAGCCCATGTGGCCTCAACCAAGCGATCTTCCCAGTCCTTTCTGCTGCTGCTCACCACCTTACTCAAGATCCCTTCCAATGCTCTATTGGTGACTTCCACCTGCCCATTTGCTTGAGGGTGATAGGGGGTGGAAGTCCTATGCTTGATCTTGTGATGAGCTAGTAGGTCCTCAATTAAGTTGGATGTGAACTGGCTTCCTTGATCGGTGACTAGCTCTCTGGGGTAGCCAAACTTGTAGAAGATGTTTTCCCTCAAGAACTCAACCACTTTTTCTTCTGTTGCTGCTTTGATTGCCTTAGTTTCTGCCCACTTTGTCAAGTAGTCAGTGCACACAATGATGTAAGACCTTTGCCTCGAAGGAGGGTTGATTGGACCCACAAAGTCCATGCCCCACTTCTCAAATGGCTCAAGAGTCACTTGAGGTTGGAGAGGCATCTCATCCCTTTGAGTCAGTTTCCCCATTCTTTGGCATTGGTCACATTGGCTGATATACCTTCTGACATCCTGATGAAGTGTGGGCCAATAGTAGCCTGCCTGCAGGATTTTGAAGGCAGTCCTCTTTGCTGCAAAATGTCCTCCACAAGGCCATCATGATAAGTGAGAAGGATGTCAAAGACTTCCTCCTCCCTTACACAATGCCTTAAGATCTGATCAGGGCCAAGCTTGAACAGGTTGCCCCCGATCCAAGTAAATGAGGCACTTTTTCTGATGATTCTGCTCTTCTCTCTTGAAGATAGGTGTGGAGGGAACTGTGCTGAAACAAGGTAGTTTGCTATATCAGCAAACCATGGAGAGAGTACTGAAATAGAAAACAGATGCTCATCGGGCATCTGGTCATCCACTGTTCCATCCTCATCTGCAGACAAATCCAATCTAGATAAAAATTCAGCAACAACATTTTCTTTACCTGGTTTGTCAACAATGGTCAAATAAAACTGCTGCAACAAAAGTAACCATCTAATAATACGAGCACTCACATCTGGTTTATTCATTAAATATCTAATTGCAGCATGGTCAGTATGTACAAATGTTTGATAGCCAGTGATATAATGTCGGAACTTGTTCAGTGCATGGACCATAGCCAAAAGCTCTTTCTCAGTTACAATGTAGTTCAGTTCAGCCTTGGATAAGTTTTTGCTAATAAAGTAAATAGCATATGGAAGTTTTTGTTCCACTTGTCCTAAGGCTGCTCCTATGGCTTTGTTCGAGGCATCAGTGTGGATGTGGAAAGGTAGGGCCCAGTTTGGACCTCTCAAGATTGGGGCAGACACCAATTTGTCCTTTAATTCATTCAGAGCCCTCTGAAAATCGTCAGTCCAATTAAACTCCACATCCTTTGCCAAAAGGCCAAACAATGGCGAGGCTAACTTGCTGAAGTCTTTGATGAATCTCCTGTAATACCCTACTAATCCTAAGAAACTCCGCACATCCCTTACCTTTTGAGGGGGTGGAACCTTCTTGATGAGAGCAATTTTGTTAGGTTCCACCTACAACCCTTGGCAAGAAATGGTATGGCCTAGAACGGTCCCTTCAGTCATCAAGAATTCACATTTTTCAGGACTAAGGGACAGGTTCATCTCGATGCATTTGGTTAGGACTTTTCCCAGATTGGACAATGCTTCCTGGAAGTTGGCCCCATAAGGAGTGAAGTCATCCATATAGATTTCCATTGCATCATGGACCAGCTCCGAGAAGATGCTCAAGACAGCTCTCTGGAAGGTAGCAGGAGCATTGCATAGCCCAAAGGGAAGAACTCGGTAGGCAAAGGTACCCCAAGGACAAGTGAAGGTGGTCTTATCTTGGTCTTCCGGGCTGATTTGGATTTGGTTGTACCCGCTAAACCCATCTAGGAAAGAGAAGAACTTCTTCCCTGCCAGTCCATCCAACACTTGGTCTATGAAAGGTAGAGGGAAGTGGTCTTTCTTGGTAGCTTTGTTCAGTTCTCGGTAGTCCACATAGATCCTCCACTTCCCATTTTTCTTGGGAACCAACACCAGAGGGGACACCCATTCACTATCTGAAATGGGGTAAATGAATCCGGCATCCAACAGTTTTTGAAATTCTTCCTTGACAATGTCCTTAAGGGCTGGATTCATTCTCCTCTGGGGTTGCCTAACTGGTTTACAATCCTCCTTGATGTATATGTGATGGGTATAGACCAAAGGATGGACTCCTTTCATCTCCTTATAGCTCCAGGCAAAAGCATCTAGATGACTGGCCAACAGGCTACACAGCTCCTTTTCCTGGGAAGGAGATAGGGAGGAGCTGATCTTTAACGTTCTCTCAGGGCTGAACTCCACATTTTTTACTCTGGGAGTGACAGGGTTGGTTGTACAAAGGTCCACTAAGGTGCTGGCTTGGGCATCCTCCACCAATTTCTCTAAGGATAGTGCACTGGGAGGTGGATTCTGGATCAAGGTTTCAATCAAGTCATCCTCTGTTGGGGGATCTCTCCTAGAGGTGTCTAGGGTGCACAAAGGTGCTGAGTACACCTCGTCCTCTTCTCCTTCCTCCAACCAAAGTGGTAAGTCATGCTCTAAGGAGGGTTGGGCAGGAGGGTATAGGACTAGCTGCTTGGACATAGGACCATTTTTGATGGTCATGTTTCCTGCACGACAGCTTATGTAAGCATCTGCAGTAGCTAACCAAGGCCTTCCCAAAATAAGAGGATATCCAGTGAGCTTTGCCTTTGGTTGCAGAACCAAGAAATCTGCAGGGTATTCCCAAGAGTCAACAAAGACCAAGACATCCTCCACAATCCCTTCGGGAGTCACGGTGGAGCGATCTGCTAGTTGCAGGACTGTCGAGGTCTTCCTCAAGGAACCCTGAAGGTTGAGTTTAAGCATAGTATCCCTGGTCATTACATTAATGGCAGCCCCCAGATCAATCAAGGTGTGTGGTATGATGGTGCCATTGATGTGGACATCTACTACAGGACTCCCAGGATCTAGATACTTAGGGCAGATGACTTGTCCTAACATAAGGTCAGACAGCTGTCCTAAGACATTGATGGTTGAAGCATCTCTCTTTCGCGTGCCTGGGTGTCTGAAACACTTTTCCTTAACCAGTTTGTTGTATATCAGTACATCTTTGATGGCTTGAAGAAGTGGTATTTTCACACACAACTACTTGAGTTCTCCCAGAAGCTCATCCTCCTCTGGGTTGGGTTGTGTGGTGGCTGTTAGTCTCTCAGGAAAGGGTGGAATAGCCTTTGATTCACTTTCCTGTTTATCTTCCTCATCCTCTGGGGGAGGAGATTGGCGATCCGGAAGAGTCTTTCCAGATCGAAGATTGATCTCCTAGATCTCCACAGCATAGGTAGGGCATGATGTTTCCCCAGTATATACCTGCTGGTCCTGTCTGTTGTTGGGGTTCGGGTTCGGTTGAGCAGGCATTTGAGGTTGCCTTGGAGGAGCAGGAGGTAATGGTTGTGGTTGAGCTGGTGGTGGAGGCAAAATGGCAGGAGGAGTGTTGTATTGGGGCCTCCACCCTGATTGAGGTGCATTCCACTGAGGTTGTGGCTGGGTGTGTGAGTGATATGAATGAGTAGTGGGTTGAGTGTGGTACTGAGGTGGATAAGACCATGGAGGAGGCATAGACCAAGAAGGATGAGCAGGGGGGCCCTAGGAGGGCATAGGAGTAGATTGGTTGGGGTTGTAATAAGCTTGGGGTGCTCCTTGCATCCCCTGCTGGTAAGGTCTAGGGCCTTGTGGCCTCCTTTGGTTGAGGAAATAGAGAGGTTCAGTGGGGGCTTCTATCCCTTGATACATGGCTTTAAGCCTAGGTAAGGTTGGACATTGGTTTGTGGGGTGGTCCTCCTCACAAACAAATCACACCTCAACCGAATGCAATGGACATTCGTTCTTGGGGTGTTTCCTTGTGCACCTAGGGCAGAATATGGCCAAAGCCCTCTCAGCTTCTTCTTTCTTCTGTTGGATCCTGAATGTGTTAAGCTGCATGGAAATGGTCTGTCTCACCTCACTCTTGAGATCTTCTAATTGATTTGAAAACTCATGTTTGGAGAAGGGAGTACCGGTTGAGAAGAGGTTTCCTCTTCCTCTTTTCCGAGCTGCTCTAGAGTGGTTTCTAAACACTGTCTTTATGTCCTCATAAGGCAGTTGGTAAATATCTCCTCCAGCTAACATGTGAAGGGTATCTAAGAGATCTTCAGGGACTCCTCGGAGCAGGACCAACTTGAGGGATTCAGGGTCAAGTGTGCACCTGGCCCGTTTATAGCTAAGTTGGAACCTTTCCTCATAATCCTCTAAGGACACATCATTTCCCATGGTCATCCGAAAGATTTCTCCCTTGGTTTCCTTGGACCTACAATAGTCCCGGTACTTGGTATTGAAGGCTTGCTACATCTGAGCCCAAGTGGTGATACTATTCCCAGGTAAGCCCATGAACCAGCGTAATGCTGCATCCTTAAGAGTTGAAGGGAAGAGTTTTAGCTTCTGCTCATCTTCAGTATAGTCATAGGTTCGACAAAGGACAACAAACTCAAACAGGAAGGTATCAGGATCTTTAGTAGTCAGTCCATGGAAGTGAGGTAAAGCGGAGGGGCTAATGTTCTTCATTTTCATGTCTCCATTGGTTTCTCGGATGGGGAAGGCACCTTCTATTCTCTCATCTTCTCCTCTATTGTCAGCCATAGCTTCAGATGGAATGGTCTCTAACTCTTCTTCTGCTATAGGATCTTCGTATATCTCAGGAGGTTCACCTATAGGTTCTTCTGGATCACTGTCACCGAAGAAGAGAGAAGGGTGACTCAGTGATGTGGTGGGGGTGTTGCGTAAGAATTTGCCTGTTTTATCTCGATTCCTACGAGGCATGAAATGGAAAGATTTTTTTGATTGCTTTTGCTTTTTCTGGTGTTAACACCCAGGTTGTTCCCTATGACTCCCAAGGGAATACGGCCGGGGTAACCACTAACCAATCTTTGGGTCACTGTTTCTAGCCAAACTGTGATCAGAGAGGGCTCTCTCTTTATGATTTATCTCTGTTATGATGGTGTTTTTAGGCTAGCTATTATGCTCAGGTTTTGTTTTATGTTTTGGTTGAAGGATTTCTTTCAAGTCTTATGATATAGTGTTTAGATAGTGAAATACCATTGGGCAATGGAGTCTGGAGTTGTGAAATGTTTTGATATGCTGGACTGGTGGTGTTCAAACTGTAGGGCCTATTGTGTATTCTGGACAAACAAAATTAGTTTAAATGGTGATGTATGTCAACCAACAGAAAGCAATTAAGAATTTTCTATTAAGTTGGTGAGGTGAAAGTGAGCACACTGCACAGGAGCAAAACTTGAATTCCTGTAACAAAGGCCACGGTGAAAGGTGTATTCTGAAAGTGCAGCAATTAAGAATTACACTCATCTAGACTACAGCTGAAGAAAACATTCATAAACAACACAGATTGAACTCAGGGTATTCAAAGAATAAATCCTGAAAGTTATTCTTTTTCCTTGTTGCTTAGTATAGAAAATCAGATAACATATATGAATTTCAACAAAACAACTAATTGACAGAGAAAAGTTACAGAGACTTATTGTATGGTGAAATACACAGGAATCCAGCAGTCATCAACAGACACCGAAACGCATTCAACAGCTCAGAAATCCAAGAAATTCCATCACTTTCTTTATTAAACTTCTGAAAGGATTACAGCATAAGAATTTCTTTTGGAGAAATCAAGAACAACCCCTCAAGCTTATGCGAGGGGCAAATATATACTCTTGGTCTTTACAAAAATATCTGAGTTCTAAGTTATCTCAGATTTAATACTCTCACCAACTTCTAAGATATTAAAATCAGAAAGTTATTACAACATTGAATACAAAGTAAAGGTGTCTTTATGCTTTGTCAGAAGATATTCTGGCCTTTGGAGGCCACTGAGTTGGTTGGAATGCTTTGATTAAATGCTGGAGAACACGTCTTTATGCTTGCTGCGCTGTATTTTTTCGGGTTTGCCACCTGTGATTGTGATTGCTGCTATGGTGACCGAATAGCCCTGCTGAGTTGGCTCAGCTTCTGTCTTTCCTTTGTATATTTATCTACCAAAATTCTGCCTGTGCATGACTACTTATAAACTGGACAAAAATTAACATTACAGGTTCTGGCTTGATAAGATTATCTGTGTCAAATTCTTCCAGACTTCCTGTGTGGGCAATTGGTGCTTCACAATTGCCTCTATGGTTTCATCTGCTTCTGTATACTTAAAGAAATTTGGAGGTACATCAAACAGATGATTGATCTCATTCATAATAAAAAATAGGTTGTCCACCCTATTGTACAAAATTTGCCCTGATGCCGGCCCTGATTCTGCTGAAGTACTGGGCTGTCTTGCAATTTGTCCTGCAGCATGGGCATCAACCCTTTTGATGTAGTTTTCAAGGGTAAGCAGTCTTCCTACACTGCTTAATATACTGGGGAGGCCTCTGTTCTGTAATGCCTGAAATCTGTCCATGAACTTGTTGATTTCGGTCTGCATATCCTGGGTTCTCCTTTCCAGCGTTCCAACCAGGTTTCGTAGTGTCAGGACCCTTTTAACCATTGAGATTGTCTCAGTCCTGTGAGCAATTCCCATGGTGGCCAGTTGAGAGCTTGTCTTGTTATTTAAAATATTGATCATTCTGGTGGCAGCATCAGGCATGTTGCCAAGGCTTGCTCTAGCTCTGTGTATTTCCCTGTTTGCCTTTGCAATGAGTACTGATTGTTCATCCATAGTCTCAATATACTGCCACTGATTGGTGATAGACCAGCCAATATTGCCCCAGAGGACTGCTTTTAGCTCTACTGTCACCTTTTCTAGTGTGAGCTCCTTCTCAAGCTCAGTTATCCTCTTCTTTAGAGCTTTTATTTCTCGTTCCTTTACAGCTTCACTCTGCTTGCTCTTATCATATCTCTCATTTACTTTAGCCAAAGATTCTTTGGCTGAATTGAGCTCCAACATTTGAGCTTCCAGGACTTGAATTTCATTTCGGAGCTTCTGCATATCCAGACTATGAGTCTGCTCTGTTGTTGGTGCAGTTGTTGATGTAGTTGGTGCTGTAGAATCCTGTCTGCTGAGGAGGAGGGGCAGTTGTTGGAGGAGCTTCCTCAAGATTGATTATTTCAGGAGGAGGCTGGGAGGTTTGACCCTCTTCTCTTTGCTTCAATGCTGTCTGTAGTGCTGCCTTTGCAGCTTCTGATTCTCCTAGTTTGTCTTGAGTCCGGATCAGCTCCTTGTACAGAGATATCATTAGATCTGTGGCATCTTTTTCAAGTCTTTGTTGGGCAACATCATCTGTCTGAGGGTGGATTGTGGCTGGGAGTTTGATTTTCTTCCTTAAGGCCGCCATGTCTGCATCCCTCAACTTCAATATTTCTTGGATATCCTTAACATCCTTGGGATCATGTCCCATCTCTATAATTATATCTTCCAAGGACCTGATTCTGTTGTCCTTAGCTTGTGATGACGCTCTCTCCAATTCCAGCTGAGAGGCTATATTATCAAGGCTGCTTTTTAGTTTGTAATTTTCCAATGTTTCATCTGCCAAGGAGGCATACACCATCTCACCAATCTGTTTGTGCAGTTCGATTTTGTCCATTGGGTGTATGTCTTTGGCCAGGACCTCCATGTTGGTCCTGAGGTAATCTGAGGCAGATTGGGGATGCAGAGCTGTGGGCATGAAGTGACTCATGATCATTTTGCCTTCACTTACATCGAAGGCAGACATGAGTCTTTGCTGATTGGTGGGAGCCAAGTTTAGCAGATGATTGTACAGCTGTCTTTTGATAGGATCACTCCTCCTTTTGATGTCTATAAATTGCTGTTTGATGCTTACTTGTCCTTCTTTTTGCTGGCTGGAGGAGCTGACCTCTCCTCCTATAGCTCTGTCCTGTTCATGCTGGAAGGAACTGGCTGAAACTTCTCTACTGGGTGGGCCCATGCCCATTGCTTGTCTTATTGCTATGTCATCCTTTGGAAAGTCATTCAATCTTTGTCTTTTCTCTCCCTGGTTGATGGATGAAGTCAGGGGAGTCTCTCTATCCCTTTTTCTGGTTAAGTCCTCCTTCTGTGGGGTTTGGAGGACCGAGGCATCAAAGGTAGTCTCTGGCCTAGGAGGCACTATATTTTGAGCCTGTTGCTCAGTGGAACTTGGAGCATCAATCACTCTTTCTTGCTGCAAGGGCTGCTATTTGTTATGTTGCTCCTCTTCTTGCTGCTGCGCTTCTCCCTGCTGCTCCATCTCTTCTTGTTGCTGCAGCAATGTTTCCACTTGCTCTTCTGTCAAAGGAGGTGGCTATTCCACCTGCTTTTCTTTGTCTTTGCTGGCTGTCTGTGCTGTGTTCCCAGCAGCTTGCTGCTGTGTTGTTGATGATGAAGTAGCTGCTCCAAGTTGTTTTTTGTATGAGAGGGGAACCTGTCCACAAGTTTCTAAGTCAGCTTCCTTTTGAATATTTCTAGCCTCTCTCTCTAGCAGCTCTTCATTAGTAATTTCCTCTTCTAGGGTACCTTCTTCCCAGCTTAATGCATTGGCATGCTGTTCAATCTCAGGCTGCCTTACGTGTGAATAGCTGCCCAATTTGTATTTTATCCTCCTGAGGGAGACAAAGTGATTGGGGTCATAGGGTATCCATTCAAAGCTAGTTTGCAGTCTGAGGGCCTCTAGGATACTGTTTGCCTCTTTCCACCCCTCCTCTTTTCTGTTGTATAGGAAAGGACCCAGCTGGCTCCTTACCTTTAACTGTGACTTCTTGTTCTTGCTTTGAAAGTGGAGGTAGTCGGCATTCCCAAACTGCCTGAAATATTCTAAGCCAAAAAGCCTCATGGGGACATACCTTGGCAACCTGAAAGGCTTCAACTCACAGCCATATATTTTGATGACTGTGTGGTTTTGGTAGAGGTACCAATTACCAATGCTGTAGGTTTTGTTCAGGTGGAGAATTCTCCTCATTTCATCAGTTAGCCTTGGAGGAGGAACACCATGCAATACTGTCATGGCTGGATGAATGAATAAGTCAATGAACTCGGAGTATGTGTAAGGTGATACAGAGGCACATTGAAAGACAAAGGTCCAAAACACAACTGACCTTGGATTTCCCTGGGCATTGACTTGTTTCAAGGGAATAGAGAAGCAGGCTGGCTGATAAAATAAGAATAGGTGGTATATGTATGAGGTATACCTGAGCAGTCTTTCCCTCTTCAAGTTCATAAACTGGTCATGGATCTTATCTGCAATGTATGTAGCATAATCATAATGTACAGCTGGGGGCTTACCAGGAGAGAATAGAGACAGCATTGCCATTATGATTTCATCCACATCCTCCAGTCCCTTGAACCCTAGGACGTAGCTGATCAAATCCACTAACATCCTGCCCAATTCATTCAAGTACTGATATCCAATAGGAGGAGTTCTGATGGCTTCGGAGCCTGGTTTTACAAACAGCTAGTTGATTTTGATGAGTTGGTCATTTGACAACTTGCTCCCCTTCTTTATCAAGTTCTGCATGTGGAGGGGGGTCAATAGCTTTGCAGTATGGAAGTGCAGCATCTCATTTATACTCTCTGGGGTGATATGGAACAGGACTGAGCCTGTAGGGCTAATGACAGCTCTTTGGCTTGGGTCATAGCACTCCTGGCATCTGTAGACCAACTCTGGCATAGGATTTACCTGGGGGAGGTTGTAGATGGGCAAGTTTGAGTCCCAAATCCCCAAGATGTCTGCTCCACTAAGGTGCTGGGCTTTCAACTCATTCAGCATCTAAATATTATATTTGGAGCCCAATGGAAACCAGTCTAGCATTTGATAATCCATATCTCCCAGGGCTTTCCATTCTAATTCCTGGTGAGGGGCATTGAGAGGCTTGATGTTCAGAGCAATGGGAGTGTCCATGGTCTTCTTTAAGCTTGTAAACTGTAAGTGAACTGCTTGAAGGGAGCAGCACAGCACAGAAGTGATTTTTATAATGACAGTTTGAGTTTTCAGGTACCAGAGGGAGAATTGATGCAACAGCAATTGAAATACTGTTTAAGTTAGGAATAGGACTACTGTCTGGTCTCACTTTGTCTTCCTTAGCAGGTGAATTCAGTGTAAATGAGTCTTTCGCGAATGCGCGAACAGAATACTGCTTATTTGTGACAATGCGGGCAAACAAGGCTCAGCTGGTGTTTTGGAATTCAGAATTATAAATGGGGTGTTTGCAGAGGGAAATTGCCGGTGAAATTGTGAGTTTCGTCGTTCCTTAAGCCCTCTGAGTAATTTTATAGACAACTGCAGGCGTACGGAGGATAGAAGATGAAAAATACCTGGTAAACAGCGAGCAGAGGTCGCGTATGCGTGCAGGATTGGTACTCCGGAGGTCTCCTTGGTCGATTTAGTAGGTTGGCGGAGTTCAGAACGTAAAACAGCATGCAAAGGAAACAGTAGCAAAATGAGCGAAAAGTACAAAAAATTGCGTTTTTTGGCTAAATATGGACTTTTTGCAATTTGGCGATTTTTTGTGATGACGTCAGCATGACGTCATTGGTGGGGTCAAGGTCGGATGACGTCAGCTAACGTCATCGGGTGACGTGGCGAGATGCTGTTGGTCCATGGGGGATGGTGCGGTGGCAGCCACGTCGGCGGAAGGGCGGACAAAGGACTGATGCGATGGCAGGGTGGAGGTGACGTGGGCATGACGTGGGATAGTAACTTGGCGGTTAGGGCCGTAGCAGTTACGGTTAAGGATAGCCGCCACGGTTTCTCGGGGCGGTTAGGGTACGGCCCCGCAATTGTCAGAGTTTGCTCCGAGAGCCCTCAATGGGCGACGCGTGGCCGCGCCCTGACGTGACGCAACGTCATGTTCTTGGGCGCTAAACGTCCGCCGCGGAGGCTGCTCCGATATTGATACGGACCGTCGGATCTCTTGGATCTGATCCGACGTTGGACGGGGTAATGATGTGCTCGGGGGATATGCATACGGGCGGAAACCTTCGGATGTGGGTTTTTATAAGGTTTTCAATGTATTTTAACAAATCAAAATTGCGCGCTGACACTTTGGATAAATGCCAACGGTGGGTTTTTGGACTTTGATAATTTGCAAAGGGGTTTATGGGTAAAGGGGATTTATAAAGGTTTTCAATGCGCAACAATGCAGGCCCGATACTTTGGATAAGAACAAAGTGGGTATTTAGGGGTTATCTTTGCAAATGAAGGGGTATAGGTAAAACAAGGTTAGTTATGAGGCTTCTTTTGGCAGATGAAGCTTTCCAAGGGGCTACATGACTTCAGAAGAGGGGAGGGGTTTAGGGTTAGGTTCATCGAAGTGGCCAGATGCCATTTGATCCCTGACACAGAACTTATTGGCTATAATACCAAGGGGAGGGATATTTATACAAAATTTGGGGTTTATACACCATGGTGTTAGATACTAGTAGGGGAAAAGGTACTGTAGGGGATTTACATAGTAGTGTTAGAGTTAATATGGATGAAGGGGTAAATGGAGGGGAAACCACTAAGCTTATTTGAAGCTTACTTAGTTTAGAGAGTAGATCAAAATGAAAAGATTTTTAGACAAGAAATGTGGCTTTTGAATGAACAAGAACCACCATGAAACCATGATCTTCTTCCATGAATCTCAGCTGATGAGGGGATGTTAGTAATAAACTGGAAGGGGGAAGGAGGGAGGTTAGTCATGCTCCTTGCTGTAACTTGATGGAGGTGAACACCTTGTCAATTAATTGACTTTACTCTGGTAAACTCAGTTAACATATATGCAATGGTAAAGATAACCTTTCTGCAACCCCAACTACTTACCCAGCTACTTACCTAGCATTTTTTATTTCTCCTTGGAGGGTGCACTTGGACTTGCAAACCCTTACTTGCCTTTTTCTTTTCTTTGGCTTTTTCTTTGTTTTTTCTATCTACTTCTACCCTTATCTCTTCCAAGGTCCCAGATTAAGGTGTTGAGAGCCTTTTCTTCTCTACCTGAACTACTTGTCTGCCAAGATTGAACAGTTTGGACAGACTCCTTTCTCTATTCTACAACTGCAAATTTAAACCATGGAATGATCCAGATTAGACTTTTGGACCATCCATCAAAACTTTGAGTCCATACCAAGCTATTAGCACAGATCAGACTTTCTAGGAAATATGTGATCTTTGAATCATCAAATCAGAGCATATTTGGACCTTCCATAGCCAATCATGAAATATGAAACCTATTGGTATAGGTAGCTAACAGTGGCTCCACATGGGGATGGTTTTTCATTTGAAAGACCAAGAACAGCAGGTCAGATTGCCTTGCTCTTTGGCTGCCCATATCTTTCTTGAAGTTTGCTGCTTTGAAGTGCCAAATTGTGTGCTTCTCTTCTTGGTAGTCCTCTGATTCTATCTACCTTTGCTGACAGTCAATAAACTTGAAAAACTACATTTTTATAATCTAAACAGAAAATAATATGCACATCCGCATATATACAAGGGAACCTCAAGCTGCACTTATGGGTGATATTCAAAATAGTGCTTCAGCATCCTTCCATTGACAGGACCTTCATCCAAGTCAGTTTCATTAAGGCTTTTTAGAAAGTAAGTGTTGTTACCTTGCACTGCTTGGACAGCAAATGGTCCTCTCCATAAAGAATCAAATTTTCCATGTTTTCCTTTGTCTTCTCTTCTTGCATCCCACTTGAGGACTTTGTCTCCCATGTTGAAATCTTCTGCCTTAGTCCTTCTATCAAAGGCCTTTTTTAATTTCTCTTGTAGCACTTGAACTCTGCTGAAAACTTGATCTCTGGTTTGCTGCAGACATATGATTTGGTTAATCCTTCTTTGCATATCATTTGGTTCAGATTGGCTTTCTTGAAGAAGTTTCATAACAGGTACCCCTAGTGATGAGGGGAATTTGGCCTCTAGTCCATAAACCAATTCATATGGGCTGGTCCCAATTGATCTCTTGGTTGTTAGTCTATCTGCCCATAAGGCATTGACCAGTTTCTTGTGCCAGTTCTTTTTGTTCTCTTCAAGTACTTTCTTTATGATGTTTACAAGGCTTTTGTTTGATGATTCAGCAAGGCCATTTCCTTGGGGATAGTATGCAGTAGAATGGCCCAAAGTAATATGAAATTTGTGGCAGAAGTTCACCATTTTCTTGGATTTGAATGCAACAGCATTGTCTGTTATTATTTTGTCCGGGCATCCAAATCTAGCCAAAATATTATTCTCCAAGAACTGAATGATAGTGGAATCATTTGCTTGCCTGCATGGAATAGCTTCAATCCACTTGGTGAAATAGTCTGTTGCTGTTAAGATCCATCTATGTTGGCCTGAAGATGAGGGATAAATTTCCCCAATGAAGTCCAAGCCCCATTGCTGAAAAGGTCTCTCTGTTGTAATAGGCCTTAAAGGAAGTGGCAGCAGTTGTCTCTTTCCTTCAAATATTTGGCATTTATGACATGATGTTGTGAATTTCTTGACATCAGAGAACATGGTGGGCCAGTAGTAACCAGCCCTCAGTATCTTGTCCACAGTGGACTTCCAGTACAAATGTCCACCACAGTCTCCTGCATGAAACTCTTGCATGACATGGTTAGTTTCATTTTCCATTAAACAGTGCAGCAATATACCTTCATGGTTTTTCCAAAGTAAATTGCCATCCATCACACAAAATCTTGATGTTTTCATTTTTAGGAACCTACACTTAGTTTTGGACAGTCCTGGGGGAGCACACAGGTTTTGTAATACATAACAGATATCAGAGTACCAGGGGGATTGTTCAAAGGCTACATTGATCTTTGGAGTCGCCAGCTCTGTTTCACTGTCCAGCTGATTGATGTCTAAGGCTTGAAAATTTGTTTCTATCATTAATTTGGCTAGACCTTGCCCTTTTATTAGTTTTGTAGGTTTTATCTCAATGTCAAATTCCAAAATGCTGGCAATCCATTTTCCTCTTCTGCCTTCTAAATTTTCTTGGGTGAGAATGTCTTTGACAATAGGACTTGGCACATATGCTTTGACATGGGAATAAAGGACATAAATCCTAAAGTCTTTGATTGCTTTGACTAAAGCATAAGCTTGTTTTTCCATGATTTGATATTTTAAAGGCGCATCTCTAAGAGCTTTGCTAAAGAAAGCAATTGGCTTCTCATTCCCTTGGTCATCCTTTTGTAATAAAACAGCAGCAATAGTATTTTGGGAAGCAAAAGAGAAAATGATAAATTCTCTGTCGAACTGTGGATTGGTCAAGACTGGGGTCTGGGTAAGGGCCAATTTTATACCTTCAAATGCTTGATTAGCTTCCACAGTCCATTTGACCTTTGAATCTTTCTTTAGCATGTTGTTTAATAATCTGCTTAGTTCTGCTAAGTTTGGGATGAACCTTCTCAAGAAATTGATTTTTCCCAAGAATCCTTGCAATTCTTTGACATTTCTTGGGTGAGGCATTTGTAAGATGGCTTGGATTCTGTCTGGGTCTATTCTAATGCCATCTTTTGAGATGATGTGGCCCAATAATTTACCTTCCTCTAGATCAAACAGGGATTTTTTGGGATTCAAGGAGATTCCATATTTTCTGCATTTTATAAAGATCTGTCTTAAATGTTTTAAATGTTCTTGGTCTGATTTTGAGAAAGGTGTAAGGTCATCTAAGTAGATGACTAAGAAGTCATGAATCTCTTTGGAAAAAGCAATATCCATTGCTCTTTGAAATGTTGCCCCTGCATTTTTCAAGCCAAAAGACATCTTTACATATTTGAAAGTTCCCCATGGGGTTGTAAATGCTGTTTTGTCTTGATCATCAGGGTGAATTAAGATCTGGTTAAAACCTGAAAATCCATCCAGTAATGAGATCCTTGAGGCCCCTACCACCCTTTGAAGAATGTGATCCATCTTGGGTAAGGGGTAGTTGTCTTTAAGGGATACTTGGTTCAAATTCCTTAGGTCCACACACAGCCTGATTTCACCAGTCTTTTTTCTTGTAGGGACTAGGTTGGAGATCCATTCAGAGAATCTGATTGGTGCTATGATGCCTGCCTTGAACATTTTCTGTACCTCTTGTTCCATCGCTGGGAGGAGCATAGGATTTATTCTCCTCAGTTTTTGCTTAAAGGGCTTTTGATCAGGTTTGAGAGGGATGGTGTGTTGGATTACAGAGGTGTCATAGGACTTTAGGTCCTCATAGCTCCATGCAAAAACATCCTGAAACTCTTTGAAGAGGTCAATATACTTTGGCTTTTGGTCAGGAGGTAAGGAAGCAGATAATTTAATTATCTTGGGTTTGTCAATTGTACCTATGTTACATTCTTCAATGGCTGCATTTAAGGGCTGCATTTTTGGTTTTCTAGGAATATCATTTGAATCAAAGATATCCTCTAGCGGAGTTAGGCCTGTTGGTAAAAAATTGTCTTTTAGCTCAATGATTTCAGTTTCAGCATTGGACACTCCCTCTTCCCAGTCAACTTGTTGAATTTGCTGGATGTTTTCTGTATTAAAAATAGTTGGATTCAACATTTGTTTTGCAGTTCTAGGTGATATTGGCTGAGCAGTTTGTCGAAACTGTATTTGTGATGGACTTGCTCCATCATATATTTGTAATTGACTTGCTGACTTAAGTATTTGTGATTGACTTGCTGTCTCATTGTCAATATTTAATCCTGCAAATTCTTGCTGCAGAGTTAAAAACTGGTTTATTTGCTTGTCATCCTCAAATACTTGCCAATCGTTGATGTTGTTCGGAATAGAGGGTCTGTGTTTTACTTCAGCTGTGAAACAGTGGTGGGGCTCAAAGGGCAACTTGCAGGTACTTGCAAAGGTGGCTAAACTATGAGCATGTAGATTTTGGGTTCTGGGGATTTTCGTAATTTGGAATTCAGAGAAAAAATTTAGTATCTCAGCAACAGCAGACCTGTAAGTCCTTAGTCTTTTGTCATTGGTGACAAAATGTCCCTTTACTTGTTGAATCACTAAATCCGAATCACCCATGATTGAAACCCTGGCAGCTTGCAAGAATTTTGCCAACTTGAGTCCTAGTAAAAGAGCTTCATATTCTGCCATGTTATTAGTACATCTGAAATTCAATCTATAGGCTCGGCCTTCTGCATGACTATTTTCTTTATTGTGTACCCACACTCCAGCTCCTGCCCCTAACTTGTTGACTGAGCCATCAAATTCAAGGAACCATAGAATATCTTGTTGGGGAGGAGGTTTTATGACCTGTTCATGGGCTGGTAATGTAAGTAGCAATTGTGGTTTTTTCTCTAGCTTGTCTTCTAGGACAGTGTCATCATTTAATTGGATGTTCTTGACAATTAAGGCAGCAGTACTATCAAATGTTTGATTGACTGTTGTTTCATGAGTGATACTACTCTCATTTGCATCTTCCTCCTGTATTAATATCTTGGTTTCAACTTCACCTTTTGAGGGAGTGGTTGTATCATTGAAGAGAATGTATGAGTCTATGTCTAAATGAACGGCATATATAGGAAAATTTTGAGGTTTTTCTTCACTGCTGACCATGTATTTCATTAGTGTTTCTCTATACAGTCTTTTTGGTTGCCCGAACACAGAGATGGTGGCATATGACATGTCTAATTGTAGGGAACCTTGGAGTTTGGCTCCCCATGATCTTGATAACAGCATTCCATACTTAGGTGGGATATCAGCAACTACCACGTCCATTAGGATTGTCTTGTTTGGATATTGAACTAGAGAGACACATAAGTCTTTTATGAGACCTAGACACTTGACTTGGCTGGAATCAAAGGAAAACAGATCCTTGTATGGTCTTGTTATGTCTAAATTCAGTCTCTCCATGACTGCTTTTGGCATAAGATTGTGAGAAGCACCTGAGTCAAACATTGCATTATGTAGTATTTTGTCATGAATATGTAAACTGACATAAAAAGGTAGTACCCCTGTGACTACTGTTTTTCCATCCACTTCTGGGCCGAACAGGAGTTCTGGGGTGTCATCCAGTACATTGACATCATCTTTGTTGCTAGTGAGTTGAAGGGACCTTTTGATTTGCAATTTATAGCTGTCATGCTTGGCTAATTCCAAGAGAGGAATAGCTATTTTTATTTTACCAATTTCTGTTTCAAGATCAAAAGGTTTCTCAGATTGGATCTTGGGGTTATAAGTGACAGTTTTTTCCTTGTTCATTAAGTCTCCTTCTAGATTTTTATCTTGACTTTGAGATTTATCCTTTTTACTCATCTCTTGAGGAGTAATATTTAAATTAGGATGAGATGATGAAGTGTCCAGGGACTGCTGTCTTAAGGACAGTGGCTCAGTGATTTCTTCAACAATTACTTCTTCTGTAAGTGAATTTAGTTTGTCACTGGGTTGTGTGACTATAACTCTTTCAGGCTGCTGATTATCCTTTTTCTTTTCAGGCTGGTTGACGTTCACAGTTCTACTCCTTAGCTTGTACTGTTTATGGACTTCATAAACAGCAGTGTCATAGCCTTGTTTAAAGTCAAAGGATTCACCTGATTTAGTTTGGAACAGTTTGATTTCCTCATCCTCATGATCTTCTTGTGTTAAGAAAACTTGACTTTCACCATCCAGCCCTATTAAATTAATCTCAGGATCTTCATTGGGTTCGACCGAAGTGGAGGTTTCAGCATAATTTTCTTGGAATGGAGGTCTGATTTCCGGATCAGCATTGGCCCTGCCATTGTTTGTGTTTGGGTTCCTCCTAAAATTTGGATTTCTAGGAGGGTTATTTTGTGGAGCTTCCCATGATGCTTTTCTTTCAACTAATTCCACTCTATCACCTAGTCTCTTCATGCTATTGAGTATGGCATCAAGTTTTTGATCAAAGGCTGTGGGTTCTTCTTTGTATATGCTTCTCTTTTCTAACCTTGCCCTGTTTCTCTTGGCAATCAGGTTTGCTTCTACTGTGACAGCAGCCTTTTGAGCGTCTTCAAGGGTTTCAGGTTCTCTCTCCCTTAACTGAAATGCTATGTCAGAATCAAATCCATCAGGGAATTTGTACAAGGCCAAATCAGGGGGGGGTCTCAAGTTTTGTGGTATTGCATTGTACAGATTGTTGAATCTGGCACAATACTCCAGAACAGTCTCTTGAGGACCTCTCTTGATTGTTTCATATTCACCAAGTATGTGCAGGGGATCTTTCTTCTTCTCCCACCTGGTAGTAAAGGCCTGATAGAGCTCATCAGGGGTTGTAATAGTGTTTGCAGCAATCGACCTGAACCAGGTTCTAACATCACCTGTCAGGCTTTGGACAAAAATTCTCATCCTCACACTGTCATCATCTATCTCATAGTTTTCAAAATGGTCTTGCATCCTCTTAGCATGTTGGATGGTAGAGTAAGGGCCAGTGGAGTCAAAATATGAGATTTTGGTTTGGTAATCCTGGGGTAGAGCTGGTGGATTAGCAGGTAGTCGCAAGGGTGCATATCTATTTGCCATATTTGGTGGGTTGGGTGTATTTATAGGGACTGCTGGGATAATAGGAATAGTGGGTACCATAGGGGTAATAGGTGAAGCTGAACCTGAATGATGGTCGAAGGGGACATGTGCAGTGAATGAGGATGAGGGAGGAGGATTTTGAGATGTGGATGGTGAACTAGGAGAACTGGGAACAGACCTAAAGAGGACTTTAAGCGGAGTAGAAAGGTTGGGAAAATCTGCAACTGAGGTCAAAATAGCAGGTTGGTCCTGCTTTTGTTGCTTCCTGATGTTTCTTGGAATAGTGTTTGGATTATCAACAATGATGGGTGGATTAGGGTCAGGATTAGCCCTAGTATGTCGAGGATTTTTCTTAGGAGCCAGTTTCTAACTGTTTTTCAGGACTTTTATAGGAAGTTTTTATATATGCCAGGACTGGATGAAGATTTTGGAATGGCTATATATGTTTCACAGCTAAGATGAAGATTCCCTAACTAGCTCTTCCCTAAAGTTGTCACTGTGGTACAGAAACAGTTCTAAGGCCTCTTGGCTGGTTTCAGGCTTGATGGTAGCTTTGGAAGATAGATAGTAATTGAGAAATCCTAAGAAGTCCCCAGTGGAGTCGCCAATTATGTTAACACCCAGGTTGTTCCCTATGACTCCCAAGGGAATACGGCCGGGGTAACCACTAACCAATCTTTGGGTCACTGTTTCTAGCCAAACTGTGATCAGAGAGGGCTCTCTCTTTATGATTTATCTCTATTATGATGGTGTTTTTAGGCTAGCTATTATGCTCAGGTTTTGTTTTATGTTTTGGTTGAAGGATTTCTTTCAAGTCTTATGATATAGTGTTTAGATAGTGAAATACCATTGGGCAATGGAGTCTGGAGTTGTGAAATGTTTTGATATGCTGGACTGGTGGTGTTCAAACTGCAGGGCCTATTGTGTATTCTGGACAAACAAAATTAGTTTAAATGGTGATGTATGTCAACCAACAGAAAGCAATTAAGAATTTTCTATTAAGTTGGTGAGGTGAAAGTGAGCACACTGCATAGGAGCAAAACTTGAATTCCTGTAACAAAGGCCACGGTGAAAGGTGTATTATGAAAGTGCAGCAATTAAGAATTACACTCATCTAGACTACAGCTGAAGAAAACATTCATAAACAACACAGATTGAACTCAGGGTATTCAGAGAATAAATCCTGAAAGTTATTCTTTTTCCTTGTTGCTTAGTATAGAAAATCAGATAACATATATGAATTTCAGCAAAACAACTAATTGACAGAGAAAAGTTACAGAGACTTATTGTATGGTGAAATACACAGGAATCCAGCAGTCATCAACAGACACCGAAACGCATTCAACAGCTCAGAAATCCAAGAAATTCCATCACTTTCTTTATTAAACTTCTGAAAGGATTACAGCATAAGAATTTCTTTTGAAGAAATCAACAACAACCCCTCAAGCTTATGCGAGGGGCAAATATATACTCTCGGTCTTTACAAAAATATCTGAGTTCTAAGTTATCTCAGATTTAATACTCTCACCAACTTCTAAGATATTAAAATCAGAAAGTTATTACAACATTGAATACAAAGTAAAGGTGTCTTTATGCTTTGTCAGAAGATATTCTGGCCTTTGGAGGCCACTGAGTCGGTTGGAATGCTTTGATTAAATGCTAGAGAACACGTCTTTATGCTTGCTGCGCTGTATTTTTTCGGGTTTGCCACCTGTGATTGTGATTGCTGCTGTGGTGATCGAATAGCCCTGCTGAGTTGGCTCAGCTTCTGTCTTTCCTTTGTATATTTATCTACCAAAATTCTGCCTGTGCATGACTACTTATAAACTGGACAAAAATTAACATTACAGGTTCTGGCTTGATAAGATTATCTGTGTCAAATTCTTCCAGACTTCCTGTGTGGGCAATTGGTGCTTCACAATTGCCTCTATGGTTTCATCTGCTTCTGTATACTTAAAGAAATTTGGAGGTACATCAAACAGATGATTGATCTCATTCATAATAAAAAATAGGTTGTCCACCCTATTGTACAAAATTTGCCCTGATGCCGGCCCTGATTCTGCTGAAGTACTGGGCTATCTTGCAATTTGTCCTACAGCATGGGCATCAACCCTTTTGATGTAGTTTTCAAGGGTAAGCAGTCTTCCTACACTGCTTAATATACTGGGGAGGCCTCTGTTCTGTAATGCCTGAAATCTGTCCATGAACTTGTTGATTTCGGTCTGCATATCCTGGGTTCTCCTTTCCAGCGTTCCAACCAGGTTTCGTAGTGTCAGGACCCTTTTAACCATTGAGATTGTCTCAGTCCTGTGAGCAATTCCCATGGTGGCCAGTTGAGAGCTTGTCTTGTTATTTAAAATATTGATCATTCTGGTGGCAGCATCAGGCATGTTGCCAAGGCTTGCTCTAGCTCTGTGTATTTCCCTGTTTTCCTTTGCAATGAGTACTGATTTTTCATCCATAGTCTCAATATACTGCCACTGATTGGTGATAGACCGGCCAATATTGCCCCAGAGGACTGCTTTTAGCTCTGCTGTCACCTTTTCTAGTGTGAGCTCCTTCTCAAGCTCAGTTATCCTCTTCTTTAGAGCTTTTATTTCTCGTTCCTTTACAGCTTCACTCTGCTTGCTCTTATCATATCTCTCATTTACTTTAGCCAAAGATTCTTTGGCTGAATTGAGCTCCAACATTTGAGCTTCCAGGACTTGAATTTCATTTCGGAGCTTCTGCATATCCAGACTATGAGTCTGCTCTGTTGTTGGTGCAGTTGTTGATGTAGTTGGTGCTGTAGGCCCTGTCTACTGAGGAGGAGGGGCAGTTGTTGGAGGAGCTTCCTCAAGATTGATTATTTCAGGAGGAGGCTGGGAGGTTTGACCCTCTTCTCTTTGCTTCAATGCTGTCTATAGTGTTGCCTTTGCAGCTTCTGATTCTCCTAGTTTGTCTTGAGTCCGGATCAGCTCCTTGTACAGAGATATCATTAGATCTGTGGCATCTTTTTCAAGTCTTTGTTGGGCAACATCATCTGTCTGAGGGTGGATTGTGGCTGGGAGTTTGATTTTCTTCCTTAAGGCCGCCATGTCTGCATCCCTCAACTTCAATATTTCTTGGATACCCTTAACATCCTTGGGATCATGTCCCATCTCTATAATTATATCTTCCAAGGACCTGATTCTGTTGTCCTTAGCTTGTGATGATGCTCTCTCCAATTCCAGCTGAGAGGCTGTATTATCAAGGCTGCTTTTTAGTTTGTAATTTTCCAATGTTTCATCTGCCAAGGAGGCATACACCATCTCACCAGTCTGTTTGTGTAGTTCGATTTTGTCCATTGGGTGTATGTCTTTGGCCAGGACCTCCATGTTGGTCCTGAGGTAATCTGAGGCAGATTGGGGATGCAGAGCTGTGGGCATGAAGTGACTCATGATCATTTTGCCTTCACTTACATCGAAGGCAGACATGAGTCTTTGCTGATTGGTGGGAGCCAAGTTTAGCAGATGATTGTACAGCTGTATTTTGATAGGATCACTCCTCCTTTTGATGTCTATAAATTGCTGTTTGATGCTTACTTGTCCTTCTTTTTGCTGGCTGGAGGAGCTGACCTCTCCTCCTATAGCTCTGTCCTGTTCATGCTGGAAGGAACTGGCTGAAACTTCTCTGCTGGGTGGGCCCATGCCCATTGCTTGTCTTATTGCTATGTCATCCTCTGGAAAGTCATTCAATCTTTGTCTTTTCTCTCCCTGGTTGATGGATGAAGTCATGGGAGTCTCTCTATCCCTTTTTCTGGTTAAGTCCTCCTTCTGTGGGGTTTGGAGGACCGAGGCATCAAAGGTAGTCTCTGGCCTAGGAGGCACTATATTTGGAGCCTGTTGCTCAGTGGAACTTGGAGCATCAATCACTCTTTCTTGCTGCAAGGGCTGCTGTTTGTTATGTTACTCCTCTTCTTGCTGCTGCGCTTCTCCCTGCTGCTCCATCTCTTCTTGTTGCTGCAGCAATGTTTCCACTTGCTCTTCTGTCAAAGGAGGTGGCTGTTCCACCTGCTTTTCTTTGTCTTTGCTGGCTGTCTGTGCCGTGTTCCCGGCAGCTTGCTGCTGTGTTGTTGATGATGAAGTAGCTGCTCCAAGTTGTTTTTTGTATGAGAGGGGAACCTGTCCACAAGTTTCTAAGTCAGCTTCCTTTTGAATATTTCTAGCCTCTCTCTCTAGCAGCTCTTCATTAGTAATTTCCTCTTCTAGGGTACCTTCTTCCCAGCTTAATGCATTGGCATGCTGTTCAATCTCAGGCTGCCTTACGTGTGAATAGCTGCCCAATTTGTATTTTATCCTCCTGAGGGAGACAAAGTGATTGGGGTCATAGGGTATCCATTCAAAGCTAGTTTGCAGTCTGAGGGCCTCTAGGATACTGTTTGCCTCTTTCCACCCCTCCTCTTTTCTGTTCTATAGGAAAGGACCCAGCTGGCTCCTTACCTTTAACTGTGACTTCTTGTTCTTGCTTTGAAAGTGGAGGTAGTCGGCATTCCCAAACTGCCTGAAATATTCTAAGGCAAAAAGCCTCATGGGGACATACCTTGGCAACCTGAAAGGCTTCAACTCACAGCCATATATTCTGATGACTGTGTGGTTTTGGTAGAGGTACCAATTACCAATGCTGTAGGTTTTGTTCAGGTGGAGAATTCTCCTCATTTCATCAGTTAGCCTTGGAGGAGGAACACCATGCAATACTGTCATGGCTGGATGAATGAATAAGTCAATGAACTCGGAGTATGTGTAAGGTGATACAGAGGCACAATGAAAGACAGAGGTCCAAAACACAACTGACCTTGGATTTCCCTAGGCATTGACTTGTTTCAAGGGAATAGAGAAGCTGGCTGGCTGATAAAACAAGAATAGGTGGTATATGTATGAGGTATACCTGAACAGTCTTTCCCTCTTCAAGTTCATAAACTGGTCATGGATCTTATCTGCAATGTATGTAGCATAATCATAATGTACAGCTGGGGGCTTACCAGGAGAGAATAGAGACAGCATTGCCATTATGATTTCAGCCACATCCTCCAGTCCCTTGAACCCTAGGACGTAGCTGATCAAATCCACTAACATCCTGCCCAATTCATTCAAGTATTGATATCCAATAGGAGTTCTGATGGCTTCGGAGCCTGGTTTTACAAACAGCTGGTTGATTTTGATGAGTTGGTCATTTGACAACTTGCTCCCCTTCTTTATCAAGTTCTGCATGTGGAGGGGGGTCAATAGCTTTGCAGTATGGAAGTGCAGCATCTCATTTATACTCTCTGGGGTGATATGGAACAGGACTGAGCCTGTAGGGCTAATGACAGCTCTTTGGCTTGGGTCATAGCACTCCTGGCATCTGTAGACCAACTCTGGCATAGGATTTACCTGGGGGAGGTTGTAGATGGGCAAGTTTGAGTCCCAAATCCCCAAGATGTCTGCTCCACTAAGGTGCTGGGCTTTCAACTCATTCAGCATCTGAATATTATATTTGGAGCCCAATGGAAACCAGTCTAGCATTTGATAATCCATATCTCCCAGGGCTTTCCATTCTAATTCCTGGTGAGGGGCATTGAGAGGCTTGATGTTCAGAGCAATGGGAGTGTCCATGGTCTTCTTTAAGCTTGTAAACTGTAAGTGAACTGCTTGAAGGGAGCAGCACAGCACAGAAGTGATTTTTATAACGACAGTTTGAGTTTTCAGGTACCAGAGGGAGAATTGATGCAACAGCAATTGAAATACTGTTTAAGTTAGGAATAGGACTACTGTCTGGTCTCACTTTGTCTTCCTTAGCAGGTGAATTCAGTGTAAATGAGTCTTTCGCGAATGCGCGAACAGAATACTGCTTATTTGTGACAATGCGGGCAAACAAGGCTCAGCTGGTGTTTTGGAATTCAGAATTATAAATGGGGTGTTTGCAGAGGGAAATTGCCGGTGAAATTGTGAGTTTCGTCATTCCTTAAGCCCTCTGAGTAATTTTATAGACAACTGCAGGCGTACGGAGGATAGAAGATGAAAAATACCTGGTAAACAGCGAGCAGAGGTCGCGTATGCGTGCAGGATTGGTACTCCGGAGGTCTCCTTGGTCGATTTAGCAGGTTGGCGGAGTTCAGAACGTAAAACAGCATGCAAAGGAAACAGTAGCAAAATGAGCGAAAAGTACAAAAAATTGCGTTTTTTGGCTAAATATGGACTTTTTGCAATTTGGCGCTTTTTTGTGATGACGTCAGCATGACGTCATTGGTGGGGTCAAGGTCGGATGACGTCAGCTGACGTCATCGGGTGACGTGGCGAGATGCTGTTGGTCCATGGGGGATGGTGCGGTGGCAGCCACGTCGGCGGAAGGGCGGACAAAGGACTGATGCGATGGCAGGGTGGAGGTGACGTGGGCATGACGTGGGATAGTAACTTGGCGGTTAGGGCCGTAGCGGTTACGGTTAAGGATAGCCGCCACGGTTTCTCGGGGCGGTTAGGGTACGGCCCCGTAATTGTCAGAGTTTGCTCCGAGAGCCCTCAATGGGCGACGCGTGGCCGCGCCCTGACGTGACGCAACGTCATGTTCTCGGGCATTAAACGTCTGCCGCGGGGGCTGCTCCGATATTGATACGGACCGTCGGATCTCTTGGATCTGATCCGACGGTGGACGGGGTAATGATGTGCTCAGGGGATATGCATACGGGCGGAAACCTTCGGATGTGGGTTTTTATAAGGTTTTCAATGTATTTTAACAAATCAAAATTGCGCGCTGACACTTTGGATAAATGCCAACGGTGGGTTTTTGGACTTTGATAATTTGCAAAGGGGTTTATGGGTAAAGGGGATTTATAAAGGTTTTCAATGCGCAACAATGCAGGCCCGATACTTTGGATAAGAACAAAGTGGGTATTTAGGGGTTATCTTTGCAAATGAAGGGGTATAGGTAAAACAAGGTTAGTTATGAGGCTTCTTTTGGCAAATGAAGCTTTCCAAGGGGCTACATGACTTCAGAAGAGGGGAGGGGTTTAGGGTTAGGTTCATCGAAGTGGCCAGATGCCATTTGATCCCTGACACAGAACTTATTGGCTATAATACCAAGGGGAGGGATATTTATACAAAATTTGGGGTTTATACACCATGGTGTTAGATACTAGTAGGGGAAAAGGTACTGTAGGGGATTTACATAGTAGTGTTAGAGTTAATATGGATGAAGGGGTAAATGGAGGGGAAACCACTAAGCTTATTTGAAGCTTACTTAGTTTAGAGAGTAGATCAAAATGAAAAGATTTTTAGACAAGAAATGTGGCTTTTGAATGAACAAGAACCACCATGAAACCATGATCTTCTTCCATGAATCTCAGCTGATGAGGGGATGTTAGTAATAAACTGGAAGGGGGAAGGAGGGAGGTTAGTCATGCTCCTTGCTGTAACTTGATGGAGGTGAACACCTTGTCAATTGATTGACTTTACTCCGGTAAACTCAGTTAACATATGTGCAATGGTAAAGATAACCTTTCTGCAACCCCAACTACTTACCCAGCTACTTACCTAGCATTTTTTATTTCTCCTTGGAGGGTGCACTTGGACTTGCAAACCCTTACTTGCCTTTTTCTTTTCTTTGGCTTTTTCTTTGTTTTTTCTATCTACTTCTACCCTTATCTCTTCCAAGGTCCCAGATTAAGCTGTTGAGAGCCTTTTCTTCTCTACTTGAACTACTTGTCTGCCAAGATTGAACAGTTTGGACAGACTCCTTTCTCTATTCTACAACTGCAAATTTAAACCATGGAATGATCCAGATTAGACTTTTGGACCATCCATCAAAACTTTGAGTCCATACCAGGCTATTAGCACAGATCAGACTTTCTAGGAAATATGTGATCTTTGAATCATCAAAGCAGAGCATATTTGGACCTTCCATAGCCAATCATGAAATATGAAACCTATTGGTATAGGTAGCTAACATCTGGTACCTGTAAAACTGAAACAGATTGATCTACAACTAACTATCTTGCTGAAATGAAAATGCAGAATTGAGATGAAAGCAGGAAAGAATTAATCTACTTTGCTCAAATGAAATTGCAGAAATCAAGATGCTAGTCTATGCTTGCAGAATGGAAATGCTAATTTACGTTTGCAGAAATGGAATTGCAGAATTGAAATGTTAATCTAGGAAAGCAGGAAATGTCTATGCTACTTTTGCAGAATGGAAATGAAATAAACAACTTAGCAGAATGAGAGAGTAGGAAAATAGAAGAAAAGAAACAATTACTAATACTCTGACGCTTCCCCGGCAATGGTGCCAAAAAGATGGTGGGCTCCAGTATTGTAGCAATAATGCTACAACTCCTGGAGCTTCCTTCTCTAGTTTTATCAACCCGGTAGTTCGTAACAAACTTGGAAGCGACGGTGCTGTATGCACAAGTACTTGCTCTTGTCGTAGCTGTCACTTGGTCAGCTGGCACAAGTCCGCTAGGGCTCAAGCCAACTTCTATATGTTCTCAGAAGAAGCTTTTTAAGTGATGAACGAAAGCTATCTCAAAGGAAATTAACCTACTTTGCAAGAATAAACTGAAAGCCAACAGAACAAGGAAACCCTAATAAACCCTAATTCTACCTAGCTTAATCCTTCTGGTGCAATGGTGGGAATGCAACTTCTAAAGGTGATGTCATTACTTCTATTGAGATGATATGCATGTGTCTGAACTACTTTCAACTGAAAAGAACATGTTTTTGTATTTTTTCTCAAGTGGTTGGAGTTATTGTGACTGTGCTTCTTACTGGCTTGTGACTGTGCAGGGGTAAATCAGGGGGGAGGAAGGCTTGGAAAGGGTCAGGAGGATTCTAAGAGGATCTAAGGGATCCCTCACATCACCCCAGAGAAGTTCACAACGTTCAGATGCATGGCAGCCGTGTTTGCAAGCTTCTACAGGATGTCTGCAGGGGATTCTACAGGAAGTTCAGGATTTCTACAGGAAGTCTGCTAACTTCTACAGGATGTTCTGCAATCGGAGTTTTGAGTGATGGAGGTGTGAATGAGCTGTATGGGTGGATAGGTAGGATGAGAGGGGAGCTTGTGATGGCTTATGGGCAGAGAGATGAGATGGAGAGGGGGTGCGTAAAGCTGGTTGGTTGATAGAAGGGTGGAAGCAATAAAAGGTCAAAAAGATGGAGCTACGTGGACAGTGGAAGGGTTGGAAGGCAAACGAGCTGAACAGAGGATGAGTAGGTGGCTTAGGCACGGTTGAGAAGAATAAGGAGATAATAGAGTGGTGTTGCGCAGTGTAAATGAAACAAATCACCTCTGTATTGCACAAAACCGAGAATTCATTAACCTATTCTAACTGCATTATTAAAAACTAAAGAACAGCAATGTAAGTTTTAAAGAGAAATCGTGCATGGTGCTGAAACAAGGAGTTATTGCTCAAGATCTGAATGCATGGACGCTTCTACAACTGAAATGATTGCGTTAAAGCTTGCATGAACATATACAACAACGTTTTTGGTGGTTGGCACGGTCTACACTCCCAATCTCTAAACAGAGGTGGAAGTGAGTGTACAATCAACCTTTTCTTGGAACTCTAATGAATTCTAATCCTCTTACTCTAATCTAAACTACTGAGAACACTTCATCCATAAAACTAACCTACTTAATCACATCAAGAAATTCGAATCATCAAACTGTGTTTTCCAAATGCATGTAAAGGAAAGGAAATGAAATGCTGAGAGGAAAGACAAGTACAATACAAAGAAAGGAGGCCTATTGCTCTCAGGTTGGGACCAAACCTGAGAGCTATAGCTCCTCTAAGAACTCAGAATTTAACTCAAATCTGCCTGCCTTTTATTAAAGATCATAGTCAACAGTCTAACAACATGCCAAAAATGGCTTACAAAGAGCAACACCGAGTTGTAGCTCGTACTCAGAATTTGCAACAAAGGTTCAAAAGTTAAAAAAAGCCCCTATCAGAGGCTACAGCCTCAATATTTATACATCATGAGGGCCAAGCTGGCCTCCTAAATTAGTGGAGCTTGGCTGGCCAAACTAAAAGTAAACTGTTGTTCCTTCAATGCTTCGTTTGGCTGCCTTCTAGCTCGGTGGTGATAGCTGTTGGAGCTCGGAGTTGGGGTGGAGATCACGAGGAAGATCATTGAAGGCTGTGGACAGCCTTCCTATAAAACCGCAATGCTACCTTGGCTATCTCCTTGTCTCCATCTGCGTGGTTCTGCTCCATTTAATGTCAAAAAAACCTGAAATAAACGTGCATTAGCTACCTAGGCATAGTGACCGCCCTCCTTCCTACAAATAACATGAATATACTAAGAAATTATGCATAAGTGATGAAAAAATGAAGGGTTGAGCAAGGTAAGTAGGCCAAATGAGCCCAAAATGTTACCAAAATTTGGGGCTCATCACCCTTGAAGGAAAGCTGAGAATCCAAAACAATAAGAAAGGTTGTGCAATCTGGAATCTAGATAGTGCCAATAGGGATCTGATCAACAAACATAGCTTTTGGGAAGTCAGAGAAAGGGAGAAAGCCACCTTCTGGGAAGAAGCGTGGTGACAGAGGGGAAAACTCAACAACTACCTGCAGTTAGAAGAAATCCACCAATTCACGAACCTCCATGGGGGAAACACTATACAAGACTACTGGTTCTTGGAACGAGAAGGATACTAGAGAAAGTGGAAACAACAACAGGATTGGCGAGAAGCGCCAGAAATACCCTGTTACACTAAAAAATGTCACCTTGACTACTTACAGTTAGTATGGCTCAAATCAACAGTCATGCTACCCTCTTAGGCAAGTCTCTATGCCTCTGTTATCCATCTCAAACTCAAAGAAGAGAGAAAGTCTTGTAAAAACTATGTTTATCTCTGGGGTCGCAGGTTCTCTCTAGCCTTACCTGCGGGGACGCAGGTCATGTTCACAAAAGCTGCGTCCATGGACGCTCTGTATGTTAAAGGACAGGTGCGTCCTCCTGTAAAAGGCAAAATGCGCAAGTTTTATCTTGAGAAAGTTACTTGTGGTTACTTCTAGAACATTCTAGAGGTCGGTTTGATGAAATGGATGCGCCTCCAGTTGGTTCATGTATCTCTATTAAGAGGGGACTTATCCCATCAATAAGGGAGCTATCCCACCCATAGAGGAGGATGATCCCATTGATAGTGGACCTGAATAACCTCTTTACAGCACTATAAATAAAGGCATTGAGCCAGAAGGAGGAGAGGTTGGAGCTATACATTTTCTTTGGGTAAATGCTGCAGGATTTAGGTCTTCCATTAGAACCTTTGTGAGGAGAGATTGTCTTTACATGATTCTACTTGGAAGTGGGTGAGCTTTGTCAAAGTAGAGGAAAACACTTGATGGACCCTGGGAGGAACTTGCACAACACCAAGGCCAGGTTGTAAGAGTTTCTTTGTTTCGTTATTAATACAAACTGGTTTATTTTTCTCAATAGCTTGTGTTGATGAGTTATTTCATGTGTTCCTTGGTCTGCATGTTGAATCTATGTTTTATTATATGAAATACAAGTGCTCGGTAATTGTTTGATTGTTTGTGGTTGCAGGAATTGACTTGAAGGAAGAGCTCATCCGGATTGGCAAGGACAAACTACAACAATAGCGTTTTGGAATACGGTAAGCCTAAACACTTGTACTTTTCATGTTATAAAAGGTAGATTTAGAGAAAGATCACTCCATTTTGTCTTGTTTGTCGCTAGTGAGTCTTAGACTTCTAGGAAGGTCAGTCGTGTCCGCACCCTTGAGCCCAAAATGTTACCAAAATTTGGGGCTCATCACCCTTGAAGGAAAGCTGAGAATCCAAAACAATAAGAAAGGTTGTGCAATCTGGAATCTAGATAGTGCCAATAGGGATCTGATCAACAAACATAGCTTTTGGGAAGTCAGAGAAAGGGAGAAAGCCACCTTCTGGGAAGAAGCGTGGTGACAGAGGGGAAAACTCAACAACTACCTGCAGTTAGAAGAAATCCACCAATTCACGAACCTCCATGGGGGAAACACTATACAAGACTACTGGTTCTTGGAACGAGAAGGATACTAGAGAAAGTGGAAACAACAACAGGATTGGCGAGAAGCGCCAGAAATACCCCAACGGGAGCTTTATGACAGGGAAATGGCAACAAGGAAAATAGCAATAAAAGAAGGATCAGACATCCTAAGACGGGGCCACAGAATCAAAGGAATGTTTACAATAGGAGAAGACTACCAATTAAAAGTAAAACATAATAGACATCTAGAAATAAAAAAAGAGAAAGCATATGGAAAGTAGAAACATGGTCGAAGATAGACTTCATCTAGATCCTGAGCCATGGGCGAGCATTAGCATGGGACAAATTGCAAAAAAAACGAATGCAAGGCCCATCAATATGTGTCCTCTCCTGAGAACAGGAAGAGACAATGGAGCACCTTACTAATGCTTGCAATTTTAGAAGTAACCTATGGAAACAACACCAACAACTTTTTGAAATTAGTGACAGGAATCTAAACAACATGCAAACAACAATAGAAAACTGGAGGAAAAAATCGTACCAGAACACGATCCTGAATAGGGCCTGGAGACTCTCGCTAGGATTTGTCTTGTAGAATATATGGAAAGAACGAAATAGACTGATCTTCAAGGATGAAGGTAGAGAAAAAAAAAAATGGAACCAAATAATCCAAAACATCAGAGGGACTATTCTTACAGAGAATTGGGTCGAGGAGGATTGGAAAACTAACCCGAAGGAAGCAAAGATAATGACTCACCTGAACCTAAAACCAAGCATGATGCATAAGCCATATAGGAAGCACCAAACCAATAAAGAGGAGGACGTTAACCAATTCAGAAGACCACAGAAGGATTTCATCAAACTAAACTTCGATGGTGCTGCGAAACTGAATCCTAGAGAGATGGGGACAGGTGGAGTATTCAGAGACGACAGGGGGAGGACACTCAGAATCTACATAATGGACTGTGGCAACACGACAAATAATGAAGCAGAGCTTCACGCCCTAATAAAAGGGTTGAAAATCAAATTAAGAGAGAGATATAAAAAATTACAGGTTGAAGGAGATTTGAAAATGGTGATTGAAATAGTCAAAAAGCTATAGCAAGAAACTCAGTGGGAGAAGATCAGTTGAAGTTGGACAACAACTTGGCTGATGTAGGAGATTGGTAAACTAATGAGGTAGATAGACTACATCCTCCCTACAGATGTATGAAGGAAAGGCAATGCAGCAGCTGACAACCTGGCAAATTGGGTAAGCATCCATGTAGGAAGAACTATAGACATAAATGAGGAAGAGCTACATCAGATGGAGGAGATGGAAAACTTAGTAAAATTCTTGGAACAAGACAAGGAACGGGAGGGGGTCCCTTGATCAGGGTATAACACAAGGGAGGAAGAGGGACCAGGGAGATAGGATCGGGAAGGGGGAGGAAGTGTCCAAGTGAGCGAAAGGATAGGCGAGGGAAATGGAGTGAGAGGACAGGGGCGAAGGCAAGTGGACGAGAAAGGTAGAGAAGGAAGAGCCCCCAAGAGAAGAAGGATGGAGACAAATAAGGACGATAGCATGGATAAGGAGGACAGTGCAGATGGCAGGGGGGTTAGTAGTAGAGCGGGTAGAAGGGTGCGAGAAAGTGGTAGGGCGAGGGACGCGATCATATGGCAAGGGAAGCTGGGAGTAAGTGAGGGTTAATGCGAGGAGGTGGAAGTCAAGATAGAGGGTCACCATTCAAAGGTGGCGGCGTAGGGATTAGTGCAGGGAATGATGATAGAGAGGTGGCAGCAAACAGAAAAGACAGAAAGGGGAGGGGAATAATCATAAGGGAAAACAGGCCATAGACAAACTCATGGAGAGGAAGGAGATGAGAACCAGAGAGAGGAAAGGTGGCCGAAGAATGATGTTACAACCTGCAAACGAAAGTGGAGTGAGTCCAGTAAGTTGGTATGTTTATCTTCTCGCCCTAGCTTCATAAGGCATAGGATGAATTTATGCAGTAATCGAGGAAATTTGTTCAGGAGAAGGTATGAGTCTGGTAGGGAGGTACCGAGGAACTCTTGGGATCTTGGTTGGCCAAAAACAGTAGAATGGGCTATGAGAATCTTGGGGAGCAAGCTAGGAAGGGAGGGAATAGATTCTAGAGAGGGAAAGGTTTCCACCACTGCAAATTCTCGAAACCAAACAAGGAAGAGTGAGACTATAATGATCCCCTTTGGAAATGCTGAGAGAAAATCAGAAGAAAAAAAGGAAAAACCTTAGAGAGCAAGTAGAACTGAGAAAAAAGGGAAATAGATGACCTCTAAGGGAGGAAAAACATAGGGTCAGCATTTTGAGGGAAAACATATCCAGGACCAAGATTTCGCGTGATGCGAGAAACAACAAACCAACCTACCCTGGCGGCAAACCTAAGCGGATGCCCTCAATGGGTTGTTTGCGCGACGCTTGTTGCCATGAGGGAAAAACTTCAAGAGCAGTAAAAATGGAAAGAACCCATAGTTTTGATAGGATTGGGGAAATTCTAAAAGAAATCTCGAAGAGCACAAGTTCTAGCATTGTAAGGGATAACAAAAGGGACACACGTAAAAGAGAAATTGTTTTGTTTCTTATTATCAAACTAATAATCGTAATGGTTATGTAATAGGTGTCACCTCACCCCATGCCCTAGCAAAGTGAGGAAGACAGTGAACAAAAAGAAGCAGCCAACAATAGGCATGCAGACAACATGGCGACGAGGAAGGGCAAGAGAGAAAAAAGGATGGCAGAGGGAGCAAGCGGCTCGAACAAAGAGAAAAGGAAAAAAGGGAGAAATTCAGTGAACATATGAAAACTCTCATTGACACCTACATGGCACGGAACCCACCGGAAATCAGAGCCCAAATTGTTGGATGGGAGCGAGAACTAAACGACAATACAAGGAACCAAGACATCCCCATGGAGGAGTGGGAGAGTATGGTTCCAGATGCATGGAACTCTCGAGGACAACACTCCCTCTTCACACAGACAATACAACAGCATTGGGCCATGACCCTTAGTCGAGAACAAGCTGCTAGAAGAGGACAAGAGGTAAAGGAGGACACCAAGGAAAATGATCTTATCAGGGCATAAATCCTCAGCGAAATTTCAATAGTCCAAAAGATAGTGAACAAAAAGAAGCAGCCATCAACACACATGCAGACAACATGGCGACCACGATGGGAAAGACAGACAAAAATATGGCAGAGGGGGCCAGCGGCTCGAACAAAGAGCAAAGGAGAAAAGGGAGAAAGTCAGTGAAAATATGAAAACTCTCATTGACACCTACATGGCACGAAACCCACCGGACATGAGAGCCCAAATTGTTAGATGGGAGCAAGAACTAAATGACAATATAAGGAACCAAGACATCCCCATGGAGGAGTGGGAGAGTATGATTCCAGATCCATGGAACTCTCGAGGACAGCACTCCCTCTTCACACAGACAATACAACAGTATTGGGCCATGATCCTTAGTCAGGAACAAGCTGCTAGAAGAGGACCAGAGGTAAAGGATCTTGTCAGGGCATAACTCCTGAGTGAAATTGCAACAGTCCAAATACAAACTTATAGAAACAACTTAGCCTTGGGAAGAATTGAGCAAACACTACAAGACATGAAGAGGAACGAGATGGTTGGCTCCAGTGCCAAAGCACCAGAGTTATATCCTCGTATGAGGATTGAGGGAGGTCTAATACATTTCTATTAAAATTTTGATGAAATGTTTTTACTTGTTTAATTTGAACAGTAGTATAGATAGTAAAGACAATGTTGCTAGATGGACAGAGAAAGATCTTTTCAAATTTTGGATAGGGTTTAATGCAATGGAAACAGGTGGCTATCTGGTTTCCTTTGGGCACACTTAAGCCACCTTGAACAAATGGAAGTTTTGATTTTGAAAGGCTAATATAAATAGATGAAGCACCCCCAAATTTACAAAAAAAAATTACATTTAAATAAAAATGATAATAATATTAAAAAAAATTATTTACACAAATAAGAATAAGTGTAAATAGCTGCCCACTGGGTTTGGATTGACCGTGAATAGGTACACTGATATAAATAGTTACTTTAAAAAAATAATAATTTACAGAAAAGACAAAAATTTGCTTTGTTGAAAAAGCTAGAATTTATTAACACAAAGAAACATAATTTATTTGCAAAAATTTAATAGTTATTTCAAAGATGAAAATAAGGAAAAAATTAATACACGAAAAGAATAAAATTCGGCCACTTTTTTTTCAGAGAAAATATTTAACTACAATTTTTCGAAACTTAAAAAAAAAGATTGACATAGATTTTATTTTTCCAAGGAAATTTCTCTAACACAGTCAAAGATACATTTTTAAGGACGACGAAAACGAAACATTGTAAAAATAACTTCCTCGGACGACACAAGGAACCATTTGATTTATTAGCAATTATTTTTCTTGGTAGCAAGGAAGACAAATGGTATGACCATTCGGAGGGCTATTATTTAAGCCATACATAGCATATTTACTATATAACCATATATACCGTATGCTCCTTTGTTGCAATTCGTATGCCATTCTAACCGTTTATGGCCACATTGCAAATCGTATGGCATGGAAATAATCGTATGGCATGGAAATATGGGATGCAAGCAATATTCAAAGTGAATAATGAAACTTTGATTGCCTTATATAAGGAGTTAAATATGGAGTTGTCTATAATGCGACTTTTTGAGATTCCGGTGACGGAATCCGGCGGAAGAAATTGAGATGAAATCATGATTTGTTGCAGTTAAAATGGTTTTTTAACTACATATTCGGATTCAGCACCCTGAAAAACCCCTGGGAAGGTTTCATTGTGCAGAAATTAGCTATCAAACTTGGATTCCAATAAATTACTGCCGGATTTTCACCGGAAAAAATCGCCGGAAAGTCTTTCAAAAAGTCGCGTTAAAGACTACTGCGTTAAATATTGCCGCGTACCATAAAAAAAAATATGAAAATCGGTTAGAATTAATTTAATGTTGATATAACACAATTGTGCTAAACCCTTATTAGTGGAAGGCTTCCGTATTGGAGTGGGTATCACGAAGCATTGCAATGAAAAATAATTTTGAGGGAAATAAAAATTAAAGAATTACGGCGTTGAGAGGTGGTTGGGCGGTTAGAACAGTTGGCGGACTTGATAGGTGATTGGGCAGTTAGATTATCGCATTTGAATGGACGACGTCTCCATTATCCGCTTTGTAGTCTGGTTGATGCGATCATCATATGGCATGCTTCCATTCAGGTTTGGAATTTCAAATAATTTTAACCTGTCAAATGAAAATTTGAAGACGGATGTTTGGTTTTATGCTTTTTAATTTACATTTTAAATAAAATTATGGCTGTCATTTTTTTCCAATCTTGAGGTTTTCAAGAGTTTTTTTGAGTGATATCCATTGTCTCCTTCGGAGATGAAACCAAAAAACTAAGAAGAAATGCAAATATTATACAGATCTTGTTTTGCAAACACATCCCAATAAACACCATGGAGATGAACTATCCATCTTAACACTTGCTGTGATTCTACCCAACAAACTCTATTGTCAGGAGGCCCGTAAATGGTTGGTGGTGGAGTAAATGGTTTGAGACCCCTTGAAGATAGGGAGGGGATCTTGTTTGATGGAAATATGGAAGATCACATATAATACTTATGGGATGGTGCAACCTATTAGCATTTAGATTCTCTACAGCCTAATGACCTTCCCACTATCCAAGATTTTTATGGTTGATCAATGGAAATCATGGTTGATCGATGGCCTTTCTCTGGGGGATTCCAAACTATATTTAACATTATTAGTTGTTATTGGTTATTATGAAGATTAAATTAAAACTCTCTGGAATTCCAAACTATAATTATATTTGTTGCTATTGGTTACTATAAATTATGACCATTAAATTAAATATGTGAACCTTAAATTTAAGGTTTTAGATTTCTTTTACATGTGAATTATGACAGTTAAATTAAATATGTGGTCTTCAGATTTAAGGTTTTAAATTGTTTTTACAAATTCAACCTGGATGGCCTTCCCCCTATGATCCAGGTGGATATTGGTGGCCACCTGCCAAATCCACCTGGACCCCCACCATTGTCCTTCTCAGCATTTTCAGTTTCCTTAATTGTAGCACAACTTACTATTTTTAGCAGTTTTTCGGGTCCTGAACTTCCGGAGCCGTTTTGAGGCCCTAAACGACGTTTTTTGGGGAATCCGGGGGCAAGATACCAATGTTTCCCGTTCCAACAATGGTAGTGCTCGGATAGATCTTTCTAACGAGCTATTGTATGCGTCAAACGAAGATCATATGCCAAAGTTACGACCCCGGGAAGTTGATGTACTAATTTACCCCAAACGGGGCCCACAGTTTGGCGTTTCATCTCCTAGGGTTAGGTTTTGGAATGTTAAGGGTTTTTCATTGTTTCTCAACAATAAATAGGCCTTCGAGTCTCATTGTAACACAGTTCAGAGGCATGTAGCCATCACATCTCTTCTCAGAGATAAGCTACCATCGCTTAGCTGGTTTATTTCCATTTCTGGTTGTAAGCATATTTCAGTATTTTTCCATTAATGAAATGAAGTATTATTTCCGCTGCATCTTTGTGTATATGGTTATCTCTGTAATTTGTTGCGTTCCTGTTTAAATCCGGATCAGTGGTATCAGAGCGGTCTGCTTTTTCTCTGTTTTTCTTTGCATGTCCCCAACAAGGTCGGGATATAAGGAGTTAGGGCTTGAACTGGTTGAATCTTTGCAAGACCAGCCTCGCAAATCCCGACGGCCTCCCATGGCGGACGAGAAGAAAGATGAGGGGGCAGGAGATCCCATCAAAATCTTGCTCGAAGAAGCCCTCGAGCAACAACGGAATGCGATGATGGACAGCTTTGCCCAGATCCTTCAGCGGCTACCCAGAAGCGACGCATCGGCTTCCAGCAGCTACTCTGGAAACGCCACACCCTTTAAGGTACAAGTTAATTTTGAAATCCCCATATTCGAGGGTCAGATAGACGCAGATGCTGTAGATAAATCGTTAAATCTGCTAGAGGGTTATTTTTCTGTTCATGATTTTTCGAGTCGGGAAAAGATTGTTTTTGCTCTTCTCAAAGCAGCCCCCCACGTCAAGGACTGGTGGGAAACCTACTGCGAGCAGAAGGATGAAAGTACTAGCTCACTATTTTCAGCCGCACCCACCTGGGATTCGTTCTGGGATGCCGTCAAGGAGCAGTACTACCCTGTTGGAAGCTATGAGGATGAATACATAAAGTGGACCACGCTGCGGCAGGGAAGGGACCAAGACGTGCCGGAGTTCACCAATCTTTTCCATACCCTTCGCACAAAGTTGGGTATCAAGGATTCGGAGCAACATTTGATACTCAAATACCGTGGCTGCCTCCACAAGTACATCCAGGAAGAAATCCAATTCCTAAACATCCCCTCACTCGGCACAGCATACCGATATGCCGTCAAGGTCGAGCAGAAGTTGAAACAAAAGAAGCGAGATTTTGGATCTGCGAATCCAAAGCAGGGGAAAGGTGCCCCGAAACCACAGAACAAAGGACAAAGCCAAGGCGGGACAGCCCAAGGCAACCCACCGAAGCTGCAAGCAAAGAACAGCGCCGCGAAGCCGAGAAAGGACACTGGAAAATGGTGCGAGTTCCATAAGAGCTCCACTCACAACACAAGTGAGTGTCGGGCCAAGCAGTCACTGGTGGCTGAGTTAAAGGTTTCAGAATCAGATGCATGTTCCGACTCTGAGTCAGAACCCGATAAGGGGTATGAAAAAGGGAAGCAGATCATTGATGCGGATCCCAGCACCACTGTTGCTACCGCAAAGATCCAGAAAAGTGAACCCGAAGATCCAGAGGAGGAGGAGCGTCTCTTCCACTCTCAGATGTGGGTAAAGGGCTCCCCGATATAGTTCATTGTTGATAGCGGGAGTCAAAAGAACCTCATTTCGGCAGAGGTCGTGAAGCGGCTGGGCTTACCGACCACAGCACATCCACAACCATACACCATTGGGTGGCTGCACCAAGGACGAGATCTTCGCGTGAGCCAGCAGTGTCGCCTTCCATACAACATCAAGCCCTTCACGGATGAGGTATTGTGTGACATTGCTCCCCTTGAAGTTTGTGATGTATTACTAGGACAACCATACTTGTGGAAGCGACATGCTGTGTATGAATCAAGACCCCGTGTTATTATTATTACATTGGGAAATAAGTTGTTCAGGATACCAGAGGTAGCACCACCTGCCGCCATCTCTTTGATTACTGCAAAACAATGCAGTAAGATCATTTCCAAAACCAGGAAATTTGTTTTCCTGATGATACGCCCTCAAGGAAAGAAGAAAACAGTGGCCGCGGCCTCCAGACGGGGTCCCTCTGCGCGACAACTACAGATGGACAAGATTGTGGGGGAGTACTAGGATATCTTCACCTCTCCGGCAGGAGTTCCTCTGCACTGTCAAGTCAAGCACTCCATCGATCTGACCCCAGGTGCGCCGCTACCAGGGAAAATTTTAAGAACCCCCCCTAAATTTATAAATATAATAAATGGGCGAATCTCCATGGTATATAGGAAAAACGGAAGGCGATTTTATCAATAATATAATATGTATATATAATTTTTTGGCGAATCTCTCACGAGGCATGGCGAATATTTTACTCAATTATAAAATCTTTTAAGATCTTGGCGAGTCTTTTACTAAATAATAAAACTTTGTAAAGTCCTAGTGAATCTTAGCATAGGCTACATGCTGGTTTAATTCCCCCATTTAAATAGGCTACATTCCAGGTGAATACCATGGGTCAATACCATGTGCCATTTTAGTGAATACCATGGGTCAATACCATGTGCCATTTTTATTTTTATTAGAATATTTTACTCAATTATAAAATCTTGTAAGATCTTGGCGAGTCTTTCACTAAATAATAAAACTTTGTAAAGTCCTAGTGAATCTTAGCATAGGCTACATGCTGGTTTAATTCCCCCATTTAAATAGGCTACATTCCAGGTGAATACCATGGGTCAATACCATGTGCCATTTTGGTGAATACCATGGGTCAATACCATGTGCCATTTTTATTTTTATTAATTCTAATATTAGGGTTAATAATGGTTTTTTGCATGGTATTAATAACAATCTATTCCATGGTATTTGTCCCATAGTATTTTGGCCATAGGTTTCACCTAAATATAACCCATTTTTTTAGTGTTCGTAAATATAAGGTGACTTATGGAGTAAATATAAAAAAATGTTTTATTTGTTTACCATACCTCTCGTTTATTTATATTTTTATTAATTTACCATACCTCTTTTACAAATATGGTATTTGGCACGAGGGTTATGGACTAAATATAAAAAGAGGTTTTATTTATTTACGATACCTCTAGTTTATTTATATTTTTATTTATTTACCATACCTTTTGAGTAAGTATAAAAAGACGTTTTATTTATTTACCATACCTCCACTTTACTTATATTTTTATTTGTTTACACCCTTACATGTACATAAGGTGACTTATGGAGTAAATATAAAAAATGTTTTATTTATTTACCATACCTCTCATTTATTTATATTTTTATTAATTTACCATACCTCTTTTATAAATATGGTATTTGGCCCATAGGATTCACTTAAATAAAACCTATTCTTGAAAATGGGCGAATGGATTCACTTAAATAAAACCTATTCTTGAAAATGGGCGAATGGAAGGTTGTAAGTCCTAATTTCAAGGGCTAAATTTACCTTTTTTACCCTCTCCCTTAAAATAAGGTGGGCTATTTGAGGTGATTTGTAAAAATTTACTATGATACAAAATATTCGCCCACTAAAAATTTAAAACCCCTTAATTTCGCCAAAGGGCGAACATTCGCCCCTAAAATTATCCTTGGCCGCTACCCAATGGACCAATTTATCAGCACTCCGTTCTGGAGAACAATGAAATCAAGAGGCAAATTCAGGAGCTCTTGCAGAAAGGTCACATCCGTCTGAGTTCATCGCGCTGTGGGAGCCCGATCGTGTTGGTACAGAAGAAGGATGGGACGTGGAGACTTTGTATTGACTATCGGGCGCTGAACAAGATCACTGTCCATAATAGGTACCCGATCCCGCGGATTGATGACCTCCTAGAACAACTAAAGGGGGCGAAATATTTCAGCAAGATCGATCTGAAGTCAGGATATCACCAGGTACCAATCGAACCCTCTGATGTGTGAAAGACTGCCTTCAAATCCAAGGAGGGCCTCTTCGGATGGTTGGTCATGCCTTTCGGATTGACGAATGCTCCTGCAACCTTTATGAAGCTAATGGATGACATCTTGCGGCCATTCACCAACTCCTTTGTAGTAGTATACTTGGATGACATTCTGATCTTCAGCCAGAGTTGGGAAGAGCACCTCCACCACATCCGACAGGTTCTCCAAACACTGCGGCAACACAAAATATGTGCCAATTTGGAGAAATGCACTTTTGGCATGACCCAGGTTCAGTATCTGGGATACATCATTGATGAACAGGGGGTGCATGTCGATCCAGCCAAGGTCCAAGTCATTCGGGATTGGCCCTCTCCAACCACTCTAACAGAGCTCCGCAGCTTTCTAGGTCTTGCCAACTTCTGCCGCAGGTTTGTGTTGGGGTTTTCTCATATTTCTTGGCCGTTGAGTCAGGTCACCAAGGGAGGGGCGAAAGCAAGATTCTTTTGGTCTGAATCTCAACAGAAGGCATTCATGGAGTTGAAGGATCGCCTCTGCACGGCACCAGTGTTTGCGTTACTATATTTACAACAACCATTTGAGGTCGAGACAGATGCCTCTGACTATGCTATTGGGGCAGTCCTTACTCAACATGGACATCCAGTGGCATATCACAGTGAAACACTTTCAGACACAGTCCGGAAGTACCCCACTTATGATAAAGAGATGTATTCCATTGTACAGGCCTGCCGACAATGGAAGCATTACATTTTGGGGAAGGAAACGGTCATCCACACAGACCACCGACCCCTGCAGTTCATACAGACCCAAGGGAAATTGCAGAATGATCGCCATCAGAAGTGGTCTACATACCTGCAACAGTTCCACTTGAATATCAAGTATAAGAAGGACAGCACCAATAATGTTGTAGATTGCCTCAGTTGACCACCGATCATGGCGTTAACCACCGTGCTCAACTCTTGTGGGCACGAGACTTCTGATTGGCCACTTCTCTACAAAAGCGACCCAAAATTCGGCCACACATACCAGACACTCTTGGAGGGTCGGCGTGTTGCAGATTTTCACCTCCAGGATGCCCTATTATGCCACCTCGGTCATCTTTGTGTTCCTTCAAGCAAGCGTGCCAAGATGATTTGGGAAGCACACTACAGTCGGGCTGCTGGGCACTTTGGGGTCGAGAAAACAGTGGCAGTACTGCAAAAGTATTTCTATTGGCCGAATCTTCGACAGGATGTTGGGAAGTACATCAGATCATGTACTGCCTGTGCCATTGCCAAACCGACCATTAAGAAGCACGGCCTCTATACCCCGTTGCCTACCCCTAGTCGACCTTGGGAATCCATCTCCATGGATTACATGTCAGGCCTTCCTTCCACCAAGCATTGAAATGACTGTGTTTTTGTGGTCGTCGATAGGTTCTCGAAGATGGCCATTATGATGGCCTGCAAGAAGAATATCACAGCAGAAGCCACTGCTAAGCTCTTCTTTGAACGAGTGTGGGTGCACTTTGGGATCCCACAATCTATCATCTCAGATCGAGACACTCGGTTTCTCAGCACATTTTGGTCCAGTCTCTGGTCAATGCTGGACACCAAACTCACGAAGTCCACAGCCTTCCATCCTCAAACTGATGGCCAGACAGAGGTTGTCAATAGGATGATCGTGCACATTCTGTGCATGTATAACTCAAAGCATCCACGCACATGGGACGAGAGCCTCCCCTATGTTCAGCACAGCTACAACCAAGCTCTTCACAGCTCCACTGGCCATAGCCCTTTTCAGGTGGGTTTGGGATTCCAGCCACTATGCCCCATTGATGTGGCCATGCCACTTGCAGCTACTCACATGAATTCAGCTCATGTCCAGTCCGAAACAGATAAGGCCACCAGCTTCATTGAGCGCATCCAACATATTCGCCAGCAGGTCCATGACATTCTTGAGAAATCAAATGCCAAGTACAAGCAGCGACATGATCAACATCGGGTGCCACACAAGTTTCAGGTGGGCGACAAAGTCTGGTTGCATTTGCAAAAGGAGCGCCTTACTGGAGCCTATCAGAAATTGAGACCACTCCGATATGGTCCTTACACCATTACTAAGGCTATGGGAGACAATGCATTTGAGCTCAATATTCCGCCATTCCTTGGCCTGCACCCAGTGTTCAATGTGGACCGCCTTCGGCCATACTTTCCACCATTGCTAGACACATCCGACATTGCAGAACAGCTCAAACCCACAGAATTAAATCCAGATTGCGTGGAACAAGCTGCAACTGATCAGATCATGGACACACAGATCAAGAACACTCACCAACAAAATATCCAACTGTATCGAGTTGTCAAAGCAGGCCAACTCCTTTAGCAGGGCAAGTGGCTCACCAGGGAACAAGTTCAGCAAAAGTTTCCCCATCTCATGGAGGAGCTCAACGCAATGGGGACCATTGCTTCCTAAGGGGGGAGGAATGATCCAGGTGGATATTGGTGTCCACCTGCCAAATCCACCTGGACCCCCACCATTGTCCTTCTCAGCATTTTCAGTTTCCTTAATTGTAGCACAACTTACTATTTTTAGCAGTTTTTCGGGTCCTGAACTTCCGGAGCCATTTTGAGGCCCTAAACGATGTTTTTTGGGGAATCCGGGGGCAACATTCTATGGACCTATGTTGCCCGTTCCAACAATGGTAGTGCTCGGATAGATCTTTCTAACGAGCTATTGTATGCGTCAAACGGAGATCATATGCCAAAGTTACGACCCCGGGAAGTTGATGTACCAATTTACTCCAAACGGGGCCCACAGTTTGGCGTTTCATCTCCTAGGGTTAGGTTTTGGAATGTTAAGGGTTTTTCATTGTTTCTCAACAATAAATAGGCCTTCCAGCCTCATTGTAACACAGTTTAGAGGCATGTAGCCATCACATCTCTTCTCAGAGATAAGCTACCATCGCCTAGCTGGTTTATTTCCATTTTTGGTTGTAAGCATATTTCAGTAGTTTTCCATTAATGAAATGAAGTATTATTTCCGCTGCATCTTTGTGTATATGGTTATCTCTGTAATTTGTTGCGTTCCTGTTTAAATCCGGATCACCCTATCTATGATTTTTATGGTTGATAGATGGCCTTCCACTCAGGAATTCCAAACTATAAATTAAAACACTCTGGAATTCCAAACTATATTCGTCGTTATTGGTTATTATGAATTATGAGGGTTAAATGAAAATATTATGAATTATGAGGGTTAAATGAAAATTCCAAATTATAGTAATCGTCATTGGTTACTATGAATTATAATTGTTAAATTAAATATGTGAACGTCAAATTTAAGGTTTTAGATTTGTTTTTACAAGACTGCTTCCATCCTCCTCTCCTCCGCGAGTGTAGGGTGATGGTGTTCTCGTAAGACCTTTTTTGAAATTGCAAGTTTGAATTCTCAATGGTTTTTTGAGCACTTCGAATTTATGACTAAAATAGAAAAGAGTAAAAAACCAAAATAAAAAAAAAAAAAAATTCATCACAAATGTTTTGTCAAAAATAAAAACCTTTGACATTTAGGCTGAAATTTTGATGTTTGAAATATCAACAGAAACGAAACGCAGCCAACATAATCATACCCCTCTAAGTGGAGTTCAATGATTTTCTAAACAATGGCCATATTTTCTTAATTCCGTACTTTTCTTAGTGCTTTCTACGGGGCACTATTGTTTTTCCTAATAGATAGAATAGACTAACTGAATTTAAAGGATGAAGTACCAATACATAAAGAGAGACGTTAAGGAGAAGCATAGGTTTCCAAATTGAAATATTTTGATTTTATTTATTTTTAAAATTACTCTCTATATTTTATTAATGGAGAAATTAGAAATTTTATATTTAAATTTCTATATTAGAAATTTTATTATACACTTTCTCGATATTTTATTATCCACTAGTTTTATTATATACTTTTTTATTATTAATATATTGATTTTATTTAAAATAATTGATTGTATTTGACATACTTTTAAAACTACTATTTATATTTCATCAATATTGTTTTTATCACAAGTTTGAAGTTCAAAATTTTTAATTTTTATTGCAAATTTTATTATATATTTTTAAAATATTTTATTATATATTTTTCATTGTATTATAATTTTTTGAATTGATGTTCAAGGTGGAGAGAACTAGGGTTTGATATAGAAGACTCACCATGGAGGGGCAAGGAGGAGGGAGCTCCACTCCCTCTTGCACTAAAGTGGTTTCGAACAGAAGCAGAGGAGTGAATCGAAACAAACCTCAAAATTCTTCGGAGAATGAGACAAAAATTACTGACACCCAAAAGGCGGAAGGCAGCAAACCCCATGAAAAGGAAGGGACCCACGAGGAGGTTCGACAGGAGGAGAAAGCTGAAAACAATGGTCAGAGAACTGTGAACAGTAAAAAAATGGGGCCCTGCAAACCCAAGTCTAACATTAAACCACGGGTAGTCCTAAACGATCTAGCTCTGCAGGAGCACAGACATCACATGACAACCTATGCGATCATATGCAAGTTTATGGGTATCTCGCCCATAGAGAAGGCACTATACACTTGGATAAAAAACACTTGGAAACCAAAAGGAGAACTAAATATCCATCTTGGATCTAAGGGTTTTTTTACTGTGGTATTCACGAACCTGGAGGATAAGGACAAAATTTTTGAAGGAGGACCATACTTCTTTGCGGCTGCTGGTCTCTACATGCGACCTTGGACGATGAACTTTGTTCCGGAGCACGAGACGTTCACATTGGTCCCAGTATGGATAAGACTATACTCTTTACCTTTAGATTATTGGATGTCGGAATCTTTAAAAGCTATAGGCAATAAATTAGGGCATTTCATAAAGATATCAGAGGCAACTCTGCGAGGAAAATACACCTCCTTTGCTCGCATATGTGTAGAGATGGACTTATCAGGAGCACTTCCAGATGAGGTCATCCTAGAAGTTTATGATGAGGAATGGGTTCAGACAATTGACTATGAACACATACCATTTAGATGCTGCAAGTGTCATGAACATGGACACCTCTTCAGGGACTGCCCACTTAATAAAAGGGAGGAAAACCAGAAAACCAACAAAGGAAAAGACCCTGAAGGTTTTACCAAAGTGGGAGGAAGGGGGAAAGGAGGAGGAAAGAGGACCCAAAAGAAACCCAGTGAAAGAAAATTACTGAGTCACAACGGTTTTGAAATTTTAGAAGAAGAAGAAGAGGAAGAAGAAGGAACACAAAGAATACCAGAAAACCACCAAAGAGAGAAAGGAAAAGAGGCTAACATGGAAATCATACAGGAACAAGATGAACACAGAATGGATCCTCAAAAATCCATGGAATTAGACAGGGACCATGAGATGACCCCAAGTGAAAGCGGCACAGAGGACCAAGATCTATAGGAGATCCTTGAGCGGGAGAACCTTGAACTAGAAAAGTTTCTAGAGCAAGGAAGCAACAAAGGAATCAACTCTCTACCATAGGAGGAACTTGATAGAGTACAATAGCTATTCCTAAATAGGTCTAATCAAAAGGCTATAGGAGTAAAAAGAGGCCATGACAACCAGGAGAACAAAGGAGTTAAATCAATGGGATTAGTATCAGGAAAATCTACCAAAAACCCAGGAAAAAAAGAGGAAGGAAGAGACAAAAAGAACTGTTGTTAGAATGCAGAAAACTCATGATTAACTCAGGCAAGATGAAAGATCTCTCCAGTTACTCCTTTAAAAACCCCACATTATGAAACTCACAACATGGAACATTAGAGGACTGGGGAGCAAAAGAAAACAGAGAAATTTAAGTAACAGAATCAAGGAAGAAAAACCTGATATGGTGTTCATACAGGAAACAAAATGCTCAGTAGAGAAAATTAGAGAAAAGCATAACAAATGGTTAAGTAAGTATGAGTATCTCGAAGTCAAAGCAACTAATGCAGCAGGGGGAATTCTCACTCTATGGAATCCACAGAAATTTGGTATTCTTGATGCGGAGGCATCCAGGCACCACCTCTCTCTGATTATTCAACCTGTGGGGGACAAGGAGTGCTACATGATTACCAATGTCTATGGTCCTCAACTTTTGGAAGAAAAACTCAGGCTCCTCACCTCTCTGGAGGAAATGAAAGAAAGGCACCCAGAATTACCCTGGATCCTGGGAGGAGATTTTAATATGATTAAATCTCTCATGGAAAAAAAAGGGGGAACCAGAATACTAGGTAGAGACTCAGTAGCATTCCAGAACTTCCTCACTAATATGAGACTGGTAGACATGGATACTGGAAATGGCACATTCACGTGGAATAACAAGAGAGGGGGTATAGCTCAAGTAGCCTCAAGACTTGATAGATTCATAGTCTCAGAGGAATTATTGCTCACAGGGAACAACTTGACAACTTGCATCCTCCCTTTTGGGGGATCAGACCACTGGCCCATACAACTGGAAGCTTCCATGATAGGAACTATGAGAAACAGGCCCTTCCGGTTTGAGAATGTCTGGCTCACACACTCTGATTTCATCACAAACATTGAGAAGTGGTGGGCTGAAGAGTTACACACCCAAGGAACGAAAATGTTCATCCTTCATCTTAGACTCAAACACATCAAGAGAAAGCTCAAAGAATGGAACAAAAACGAGTTTGGCAACATCTTCAAAGCTAAAGAAGAAGTGGAAAAGAAATTATAGGAGATTAATCAAATTCTCATCTCAGAAGGATTCACAGAGGAAAGAAAAGAGCTAGCAGACTCACTTCAACAAGAATGGGATAAAAGATGTTATCAGGAGGAAATCTTCTGGAGACAAAAATCCAGAGTGCAATGGATTAAGGAAGGGGAGAGGAACACTAAGTTCTTTAACATGTATACCGTTGCACACAGGGATAATAATAAGAGAACGAAACTTACAGATCCCCAAGGAATAGAGAAAAATACTCATGAAAAAATGGAAGATGTTATGGTCCAACACTTTCAAAGTATTGCAGAGGAGAATATGGCAGACAGATCCCAATTCACTAAAAGATTTACCTAGCACATTCCAAAGCTGGTAACCAAGGAAGACAATCATAATCTCAATAGGCCAGTGTTGGAGGAGGAGGTCAATGAGGTCATCAAAGAAATGCATAATGGGAAAGCTCCAGGACCAGACGGTTTCAATGTAGACTTCTTCAAATCATGTTGGAAGATAGTCAAACATGACATTCTGGAAGTAGTGGAGGAATCGAGAAACTCTAAATCAGGTTTGAGAGTGATTAATGAATCCTTCATTGCCTTAATCCCCAAACAAGAAAAAGCCACCACTCCTGACAGATTCCGACCCATAGCTTTATGCAATGTGGTGTACAAAATCATTTCCAAAGTCATTGCCAATAGACTCAAACCTCTTCTACCAACACTTGTGTCAGAAGAGTAGACTGGATATGTGGAAGGGAGGCAAATTCTCAATAATATCATTCAAGCTCATGAAGTGGTGCACTCCCTCAAAACCAATAAACAAGCAGGCATGATTATACAACTTGATATAGCGAAAGCTTATGATAAACTAAGTTGGTCTTACATCAGGGATGTTCTCAAAGCATATGGCTTTGACCACAATTGGATAAGGTGGGTCATGGCTCTTGTCACTACTGTCAGTTGCTCAATTCTCCTTAATGGCTCTCCATCTAGAACTTTCAAGCCTTCAAGAGGCCTCAGACAAGGTGATCCTCTTTCACCATTCCTCTTCATTCTCATGATGGAAGGATTGGGTAGAGCGATCACTGCTGCCAGGGAGGAAGGAAGAATACAAGGACTGAGACTTACTTAGAATGGAGACACTTTGACCCATCAACAATTTGTGGACGACACTATGCTACAAGGCATACCCACAGTCAAGGAAGCCAAAGCATTCAAACAAATTCTATATGAGTTTGCTTTGGCTGCTGGTACTGAAGTAAGCCTTGCAAAATCTAAGATCTTCTTTTTCAACACTGATATCTCTATTCAAAGGAATCTCTCTAGAATTCTAGGCTTTCAAAGAGATTCACTGCCCTCCAAATATCTGGGAGTACCCCTCACAGACAAACCATTGAGAAAGGACATCTAGGAGGCTATAACAAATAAACTGAAGGACAAGGTCAACAAGTGGACTAGCAGATCCTTGAATTTAGTGGGGAGGTTAGTCCTCACCAAGGCGGTACTACAAACCATCCCAATCTTCATGTTTTCAGCCCTTCCGACACCATCAGGTATCCTTTAGCAAATCAGAAATATCCAAAGAGACTTTCTTTGGGGAAAAGGAGAAGAGAAAAAGAAATGGGCTCTGGTAGCTTGGGACAATATTTGCAAACCCAAATCCCATGGTGGTTTAGGTCTACATGACCCAGTGATTCTAAACAGAGTCTTGGGAGCAAAACTATGGTGGAGATGGCTAAAGGAAATACAAAACCCCTGGGCGAAACTCTGGAAACAAAAATATGCAATGGATTGGCAAGAAAAGGACCACATAAGAATGTCAGGAAACATAAAAGGTTCCCATATTTGGAACAAGGCCTGGGAGAACAGAGCTTTAGTACAAAAACACAGTTTCTGGGAGATCAGAAATGGAAACCTTGCCTGGTTCTGGGAGGACAACTGGCAGTAGGAAGGTAACCTTAGCAGAGAGGAACTAGATAGTATTCAGACTGATACAATAAACAAAGGACTGAAAAAAGTGAGTGACTATTGGGAACAGTCAAGGGAGAATTGTAAATGGAGAATTTGGAAGCTACCAGAATACAATGAGGCGACCCCGCTGAAAACTCAAGCTAAAGCTCTAGAGATCATCCTGGAAAAGAGACAAATTTTGACCTCAACTTTGGATGACCTACTAAGATGGGGTAGAAATAATGAGGGTGTCTTCAACCTCAAGGAAGCCAAAAGAATAGCTATGGGACTTAACTTACCAAGCACTGACAAGACATGGAAAGATATATGGAACAACCCACACTGGTAGAAGATAAAACTGTTTAGGTGGTTGGTCCAACATGGAAAGATTCTAACTTGGGAGAATCTCAGAAAGAAAGGGTTTGTTGGTCCTTCAAGATGCCATTTCTGTGGCCAATAGGAAGAAACCATGAATCATCTTCTCAACCTCTACTCCTACACCTCAACCTTATGGAATTGGGTTGCCGATGTCTTCACGCATACAGACAGTAACAAAAATGACATTAATGGTACGTTGAAAAATGGAGAAGGGACTTCTCAGATAATCAGATAGTAAATACTGCCTAGGCCGTGATTCCAGGTTTCTTGGTCTGGAATGCCTCGAAAGAACGCAACAACAGAATCTTCAAAGATAAGACTGGCCTAGCTCAAAATATCATAACAATAATCCTAAAGCAGCTTAAGGAAACGATCAATGGCCTAGGGGGGCATTCTCTAGAAAAGCCCCTGGGCAACAGAGAAGCCCGCATTCTGAAACTGTTGGGACTTTAGTCACATAACCCTCAGAGTCCTAATGGAACTATGAAGCATACCTCAGAAGGAAAAGCTTTCTGGCAACCTCCTCCACATGGTTTTTTAAAATTCAACATAGATGGAGCCTCAAAAGGTAACCCTGGGGACGCTGGTTATGGTGGAGTTATAAGAGATGAGGAGGGCAACTTAAAAGTCATCTTCCACAGCCACCTGGGAAGGGCCACCAATAATATGGTGGAACTCATGGCTATGGAGCTATGCTTGGAGATTCTAATAGAGTACAACATTCACAACGCCATCATCGAGGCTGACTCTGAATTAATCATCAATTCGGTCAAACGGATAGGCTCAGGCACTTCACCAGATAAAGTCTCGAGCCACTGGAGACTTCTACAGGTCTATCATAGAATACAATCTCACCTCAGAATTCTAAGAACTCTAAGTTTTGTTCATGTAAGAAGAGAAGCCAACAGTGTAGCAGACTGGCTAGCCAATGAAGGGGTAAGATGCACACGAGACAATAGGTGTTGTAGGTGGGAGGAGGTACCAAACAACCAATTGCGTGAAGGTTGTTCATTTAGGGCCCTCACAGACATGGAGCAGTACCAGAACAGACAGGGCAACTGACTGTCTCCTCTCGTCAATGAAGGATAGGGGTATGTCAGGAAGATACACAGAGTTTGGGAACTTGTGGGTCTCAAAGGAAAACAGGCAGCGGCAGAGCAAAGGCTACAGGCCAACGAGTAGGTTGGTGGGTTCAGGAGTTAGTCAGTAGGAGTCAAAACAGTTTCCGGTTTACCACCCTTATTGGGCACCCTCAAAACCAAAAGTGGTTTCTATGAATTGCATGTGATGCCACTCAACTGTCAACACGTGGCTTTGGGAGGAGAGTGAATACCACCCTCATCGGGCAGGTATTCCTCGAGCTTCTGCTCTGCCCGATATGGCCATTGGCCATTTGATCATGGGGGAGCAGATCGACGGCTATCGACTATCGAGCAGGTTAGTGGGTCTAGGAGAAAGTCAGAGGGAGTCAAAACAACTTCCGGTTTACCACCCATATCGGGCGCCCTCAAAACCAAAAGTGGTTTCTACGAATTGCATGCGATGCCACTCAACAGTCTACACGTGGCTTTGGGAGGTGAGTGAATACCACCCTCATCGGGCAGGTATTCCTTGGGCTTATGTTTCCTGCAATATGGCCATTGACCGTTAGATCTTGAGGGAGCAGATCGACGACTATAGGCTGTCGAGCAGGTTGGTGGGTCCGGGAGAAAGGCAGCGGACCCGAAATCTCTTGGTTGCATTCTCTATTCCCATTTTTATGTCCGCCAAATGTTTTGTCAGGGCTTCCTTTTTTGTACGGGTACTAAGTGCTGCTAAAAATCTTCCCTTTGTTGGAGGAATTGCTTCCTTGTAACAGTGTATGTAACTTTTGTAACATATTTTTTGTCACAAGTTAATAGAAGGTCCGACTCTTGCTTTAGCAAAAACAAATATTGTATTATAATTTTTCATATGTTTTGTATTTTAATATTTTATTTTATTATTAATCTTTTGATTTTCTTTTTGGGTTAAAAATAATAATATTAGAGATTATTGTATTAGTCTTAGGTTTTAATATTAATCCTTGACTTATAACATTAATATTATATATCTAAAGAATTAATAAACACAAGGGATTAATATTAAAAACTTAAAGGATTAATATTATAAACCAAAGGAATTAATAAATCTAGAGGATTATTAATATTTCAATGTCAAGGGATTAATATTATAAACCAAATGGATTAATATTATTAATCTAGAAGATTAATAAACCCTAAGGGATAAATGTGGTTGACTATGACAAGGTTTATATTATTTATACATTAAAACATATTGACTATGGTTAAATTTTGTTCGCATGGTCAACTATTGTGAAGAAGGGCATCATAGTCAACAATACTAAACATGACTTCCATGGTGAACCATACTTACCTTGGGAATCATGTTCTTTGTATAAGTAACCTATAGTAAACCATAGTGAATGGTCATGGTTGACTATGGAGGCTTATAGAATATGGTTATGGTTGAGAATATTAATCATAGGGTTTAATATTAATTCTAAGATTTAAAATCCTATGGTTTATAATATTAATCCCTTCGGTTTATAAACCCTTGGGTTTTTAGTATTAATCCCTTGAGTTTATTATATCAATCCCTTGAGTTTATTAATATAAGGGTTCACATTCTTAGGGTTTAATATTATTCAAAGCATTTATAATATTAATCCTAGGGTTTAATATAAATCCCTTGGGCTTATAATCATGGTCAACCATAGTCCAACGTCACATTATGAGAAAGATTGTCTCAATATAAAAAGCAAGCATGTTCAACCATCATCAACCATGGTCAATCATGGTCAACCATGGTCACTCATGATTAATCATGGTCAATCATGGTGAATATGAAAATCAACCATGGTCAATGATGATCAATGAATGTCAACCATGCTCAACCATGGCCAACTATGATCAATATTAATCATAATATTTAATATTTATCTTTTGGTTTATAATACTAATCAACCTCACAATCATTGTTGCAATGTTTACCTTGTTGAACCATGGTCAATCATGGTTAACCTTGGTCACCCATGGTCAACCTTGGTCACCCATGGTCAACAATGTCTTATAAAATCAAACATGGTCATCCATGGTCAATCATCATCAACCATGGTTGAACGTTGCATTTTCATAAAAGCTATGTTGATATGAAAATCAACCATGGTTAAGCATGGTCAACTATGGTCCAACATCACATTGTGACAAGGATTGCCTCAATATGAAAATCAACCATGGTTAAGCATGCTCAACTATGGTCCAACATCGCATTGTGACAAAGATTTCCTTAATATGAAAATCAACCATGGTCAACCATGGTCCAACATCGCATTGTAACAAGGATTGCCTTAACTTGAAAATCAACCATGGTGAACCATGTTTATTTTGGTGTTTATAATATTTATCTTAGGGTTTATATAGATTGGGTTTATAATATTAGTCCCTGAGGTTTAATATTATTCACTTGGGTTCATAATCCATTTGGTATATTATTCCCTTGGGTAAATAATATCAATCCCTTGGGTTTATTATTCTCTCAGGTTTATAACATCAATCCCTTGGGTTTATTATTCTCTTGGGTTTATAATATCAATCCCTTGGGTTTATTATATCAATCATTGTCAACAATGGTAAATCATATCTAAAGATTGTCAACCATGGTCTAATGTCGCATTGTGATAATGATTGTGCCAATATGAAAATAAACCATGGTCAACCATGGTCGACTGCCGCATTATGACAATGATTGCCTCAATATGAAACTCAAACATGATCAACCATGGTCCAATGTCGCATTCAGACAAAGATTGTCTCTATATGAAAATAAATCATGGTCAAGCATGATCAAGCATAGTCCTGCATCACCTTCTGACGAATATTGTCTCAATATGAGAATCAACCATGGTCAATGATTGTCCAATGTCGCATTGTGAAAAAAAAATATGTCAATTTGAAAATCGATCATCATCAAGCATGGTCAAGCAAGGTCCAACATCACATTGTGACAAGTATTGTCTCAATATGAAAATCAACCATGGTCAACCACGACGAACAGTGTTTATTTTAGTATTTATATTATTTATCTTAGGGATTATATGCCTTGGGTTTATAATATTAGTCCTTTGGGTTTAATATTATTCAACCATGGTTAACGATGTTTTATAAAATCATTCGTGGTCAGCCATGGTTATTCATGCTCAACTATCATCCAATGTCATGTTGTGACAAAGATTGTCTCAATATGAAAATCAATCATTGTCTCAAACATGGTCCAACATTGCATTATGAAAAATATTGTCTCAATTTAATAAACATCATCAACCACGCTCCACCATGGTTGACCATGTTTTATAAAATCAAACATGGTCATCCATAGTCAATCATAGTCAAACATGGTTGAACTTTGCATTGTCACAAAGGTTAACCATGGTCACACATGGTCCAACATGGCATTTTGACAAGGATTGCCTCAATATGAAAATCAACCATGGTCAATCATGTTTATTTTAGTGTTTATAATATTTATCATAGAGTTTATATGGATTGGGTTTATAATATTAGTCCCTTGAGTTTAATATTATTCCCTTGGGTTCATAATTCATTCAGGTTTTAGTATTAACCCATCAGGTTTATAATATTACTCCATTGGGTTTATAATATCAAGTATGGTCAACCATGGTCATTCATAGCCAACCATGGTCAACCATGGTCAAATATTGCATTGTGACAATGATTGGCTTAGTATGAAAATGAACCATGGTCAACCATGCTCCAACGTTGCATTGTGACAAGGATTATCTCAATATGAAAATCAATTGTGGTCAACCTTTTCTATTTTAGTGTTTATAATATTTATATTAGGTTTTATATACATTGGGGTAATAATATTAGTCCCTTGGTTTATTATTATTCGCTTGGTTTCATAATCCCTTGGGTTTATCATATCAATCATGATAAACCATGGACAATCATAACTTACCATGGTCAATGTGGTCAAATGTCGCATTGTGATAATGATTGTCTCAATATGAAAATCAAACATGGTCAACCATGGTCCAATGTCACATTGGAACAAATCAACCATGGTAATGATCCAGGTGGATATTGGTGGCCACCTGCCAAGTCCACCTGGACCCCCACCATTGTCTTTCTCAGCATTTTTAGTTTCCTTAATTGTAGCACAACTTACTATTTTTAGCAGTTTTTCGGGTCCTGAACTTCAGGAGCCGTTTTGAGGCCCTAAACGACGTTTTTTGGGGAATCCGGGGGCAACATGGGTCCATGGAATGGACCGATGTTTCCCGTTCCAACAATGATAGTGCTCAGATAGATCTTTCTAACGAGCTATTGTACGCGTCAAACAGAGATCATATGCCAAAGTTACGACCCCGGGAAGTTGATGTACCAATTTACCCCAAACGGGGCCCACATTTTGGCGTTTCATCTCCTAGGGTTAGGTTTTGGAATGTGAAGGGTTTTCCATTGTTTCTCAACAATAAATAGGCCTTCGAGCCTCATTGTAACACAGTTCAGAGGCATGTAGCCATCACATCTCTTCTCAGAGATAAGCTACCATCGCCCTAGCTGATTTATTTCCATTTCTGATTGTAAGCATATTTCAGTATTTTTCCATTAATGAAATGAAGTATTATTTCCGCTGCATCTTTGTGTATATGGTTATCTCTGTAATTTGTTGCGTTCCTATTTAAATCCGGATCAGTGGTATCAGAGTGGTCTGCTTTTTCTCTGTTTTTCTTTACATGTCCCCAACAAGGTCGGGATATAAGGAGTTAGGGCTTGAACTGGTTGAACCTTTGCAAGACCAGCCTCGCAAATCCCGACGGCCTCCCATGGCGGACGAGAAGAAAGATGAGGGGGCAGGAGATCCCATCAAAATCTTCCTCGAAGAAGCCCTCGAGCGACAACGGAATGCGATGATGGACAGCTTTGCCCAGATCCTTCAGCGGCTACCCAGAAGCGGCGCATCGGCTTCCAGCAGCTACTCTGGAAACGCCACACCCTTTAAGGTACAAGTTAATTTTGAAATCCCCATATTCGAGGGTCAGATAGACGTAGATGCCGTAGATAAATGGTTAAATCTGCTAGAGGGTTATTTTTCTGTTCATGAATTTTCGAGTCGGGAAAAGATTGTTTTTGCTCTTCTCAAAGCAGCCCCCCACGTCAAGGACTGGTGGGAAACCTACTGCGAGCAGAAGGATGAAAGTACTGGCTCACTATTTTCAGCCGCACCCACCTGGGATTCGTTCCGGGATGCCATCAAGGAGCAATACTACCCTGTCGGAAGCTATGAGGATGAATACATAAAGTGGACCACGCTGCGGCAGGGAAGGGACCAAGACGTGCCAGAGTTCACAAATCTTTTCCATACCCTTCGCACAAAGTTGGGTATCAAGGATTCGGAGCAACATTTGATACTCAAATACCGTGGCTGCCTGCACAAGTACATCCAGGAAGAAATACAATTCCTAAACATCCCCTCGCTCGGCGCAGCATACCGATATGCCGTCAAGGTCGAGCAGAAGTTTAAACAAAAGAAGCGAGACTTTGGATCTGCGAATCCAAAGTAGGGGAAAGGTGCCCCTAAACCACAGAACAAAGGACAAAGCCAAGGCGGGACAGCCCAAGACAACCAGCCGAAGCTGCAAGCAAAGAACAGCGCCGCGAAGTCGAGAAAGGACACTGGAAAATGGTGCGAGTTCCATAAGAGCTCCACTCACAACACAAGTGAGTGTCGGGCCAAGCAGTCACTGGTGGCTGAGCTAAAGGTTTCAGAATCAGATGCATGTTCTGACTCTGAGTTAGAACCCGATAAGGGGTATGAAAAAGGGAAGCAGATCATTGATGCGGATCCCAGCGCCACTGTTGCTACCACAAAGATCCAGAAAAATGAACCTGAAGATCCAGAGGAGGAGGAGCGTCTCTTCCACTCCCAGATGTGGGTAAAGGGCTCCCCGATACAGTTCATTGTTGATAGCGGGAGTCAAAAGAACCTCATTTCGGCAGAGGTCGTGAAGCGGTTGGGCTTACCGACCACAGCACATCCACAACCATACACCATTGGGTGGCTTCACCAAGGACGAGATCTTCGCGTGAGCCAGCAGTGTCGCCTTCCATACAACATCAAGCCCTTCACGGATGAGGTATTGTGTGACATTGCTCCCCTTGAAGTTTGTGATGTATTACTAGGACAACCATACTTGTGGAAGCGACATGCTGTGTATGAATCAAGGCCCCATGCTGTTATTATTACATTGGGAAATAAGTTGTTCAGGATACCAGAGGTAGCACCACCTGCCGCCATCTCTTTGATTACTGCAAAACAATGCAGTAAGATCATTTCCAAAACCAGGAAATTTGTTTTCCTGATGATACGCCCTCAAGGAAAGAAGAAGACAGTGGCCGCGGCCTCCAAACGGGGTCCCTCTGCACGACAACTACAGATGGACAAGGTTGTGGAGGAGTACGAGGACATCTTCACCTCCCCGGCAGGGGTTCCTCTGCACTGTCAAGTCAAGCACTCCATCGATCTGACCCCAGGTGTGCCGCTACCCAATGGACCAATTTATCGGCGCTCCGTTCTGGAGAATGATGAAATCAAGAGGCAGATTCAGGAGCTCCTGCAGAAAGGTCACATCTGTCCGAGTTCATCGCCCTGTGGGAGCCCGATCGTGTTGGTACAGAAGAAGGATGGGACGTGGAGACTCTGTATTGACTATCGGGCGCTGAACAAGATCACTGTCCGTAATAGGTACCCGATCCCGCGGATTGATGACCTCCTAGACCAACTAAAGGGGGCGAAATATTTCAGCAAGATCGATCTGAAGTCAGGATATCACCAGGTACCAATCGAACCCTCGATGTGTGGAAGACTGCCTTCAAATCCAAGGAGGGCCTCTTCGAATGGTTGGTCATGCCTTTCGGATTGACGAATGCTCCTGCAACCTTTATGAGGCTAATGGATGACATCTTGCGGCCATTCACCAACTCCTTTGTAGTAGTATACTTGGATGACATTCTGATCTTCAGCCAGAGTTGGGAAGAGCACCTCCACCACATCCGACAGGTTCTCCAAACACTGCGGCAACACAAGCTATGTGCCAATTTGGAGAAATGCACTTTTGGCATGACCCAGGTTCAGTATCTGGGATACATCATTGATGAACAGGGGGTGCATGTCGATCCAGCCAAGATCCAAGTCATTCGGGATTGGCCCTCTCCAACCACTCTAACAGAGCTCCGCAGCTTTCTAGGTCTTGCCAACTTCTACCGCAGGTTTGTGTTGGGGTTTTCTCATATTTCTTGGCCCTTGAGTCAAGTCACCAAGGGCGGGGCGAAAGCAAAATTCTTTTGGTCTGAATCTCAACAGAAGGCATTCAGGGAGTTGAAGGATCGCCTCTGCACGGCACCAGTGCTCGCGTTACCAGATTTACAACAACCATTTGAGGTCGAGACAGATGCCTCTGACTATGCTATTGGGGCAGTCCTTACTCAACATGGACATCCAGTGGCATATCACAGTGAAACACTTTCAGACACAGTCCGGAAGTACCCCACTTATGATAAAGAGATGTATTCCATTGTACAGGCCTGCCGACAATGGAAGCATTACATTTTGGGGAAGGAAACGGTCATCCACACAGACCATCGACCTCTGCAGTTCATACAGACCCAAGGGAAATTGCAGAATGATCGCCATCAGAAGTGGTCTACATACCTGCAACAGTTTCACTTGAATATCAAGTATAAAAAGGGCAGCACCAATAATGTTGCAGATTGCCTCAGTCGACCACCGATCATGGCGCTAACCACCGTGCTCAACTCTTGTGGGCACGAGACTTCTGATTGGCCACTTCTCTACAAAAGCGACCCAGAATTCGGCCACACATACCAGACACTCTTGGAGGGTCGGCATGTTGCAGATTTTCACCTCCAGGATGCCTTATTATGCCACCTCGGTCACCTTTGTGTTCCTTCAAGCGAGCGTGCCAAGATGATTTGGGAAGCACACTACAGTCGGGCTGCTGGGCATTTCGGGGTCGAGAAAACAGTGGCAGTACTGCAAAATTATTTCTATTGGCCGAATCTTCGACAGGATGTTGGGAAGTACATCCGATCATGTACTGCCTGTGCCATTGCCAAACCGGCCATTAAGAAGCACGGCCTCTATACCCCGTTGCCTACCCCTAGTCGACCGTGGGAATCCATCTCCATGGATTACATGTTAGGCCTTCCTTCCACTAAGCATGGAAATGACTGTGTTTTTGTGGTCGTCGACAGGTTCTCGAAGATGGCCATTATGATGGCCTGCAAGAAGAATATCACAGCAGAAGCCACTGCTAAACTCTTCTTTGAACGAGTGTGGGTGCACTTTGGGATCCCACTGTCTATCATCTCAGATCGGGACAGTCGGTTTCTCAGCACATTTTGGTCCAGTCTCTGGTCAATGCTGGACACCAAACTCACGAAGTCCACAGCCTTCCATCCTCAAACTGATGGCCAGACAGAGGTTGTCAATAGGATGATTGTGCACATTTTGCGCATGTATAACTCAAAGCATCCACGCACATGGGACGAGAGCCTCCCCTATGTTCAGCACAGCTACAACCGAGCTCTTCACAGCTCCACTGGCCATAGCCCTTTTCAGGTGGGTTTGGGATTCCAGCCACTATGCCCCATTGATGTGGCCATGCCACTTGCAGCTACTCACATGAATTCAGCTCATGTCCAGTCCGAAACAGATAAGGCCACCAGCTTCATTGAGCGCATCCAACATATTTGCCAGCAGGTCCATGACATTCTTGAGAAATCAAATGCCAAGTACAAGCAGCGACATGATCAACATCGGGTGCCACACAAGTTTCAGGTGGGCGACAAAGTCTGGTTGCATTTGCAAAAGGAACGCCTTACTGGAGCCTATCGGAAATTGAGACCACTCCGATATGGTCCTTACAACATTACTAAGGCTATGGGAGACAATGCATTTGAGCTCAACATTCCCCCATTCCTTGGCCTGCACCCAGTGTTCAATGTGGACCGCCTTCTTTCCAACATTGCTAGACACATCCGACATTGCAGAACAGCTCAAACCCACAGAGTTAAATCCAGATTGCATGGAACAAGCTGCAACTGATCGGATCATGGACACACAGATCAAGGACACTCGCCAACAGAATATCCAACTGTATCGTGTTGTCAAAGCAGGCCAACTCCTTCAGCAGGGCAAGTGGCTCACCAGGGAACAAGTTTAGCAGAAGTTTCCTCATCTCATGGAGGAGCTCAACGCAATGGGGACCATTGCTTCCTAAGGGGGGAGGAATGATCCAGGTGGATATTGGTGGCCACCTGCAAAGTCCACCTAGACCCCCACCATTGTCTTTCTCAACATTTTTAGTTTCCTTAATTGTAGCACAACTTACTATTTTTAGCAGTTTTTCGGGTCCTGAACTTCCGGAGCCGTTTTGAGGCCCTAAACGACGTTTTTTGGGGAATCCGGGGGCAACATGGGTCCATGCCCATTCCAACAATGATAGTGCTTGGATAGATATTTCTAACGAACTATTGTACGCGTCAAACGAAGATCATATGCCAAAGTTACGACCCCGGGAAGTTGATGTACCAATTTACCCCAAACGGGGCCCACATTTTGGTGTTTCATCTCCTAGGGTTAGGTTTTGGAATGTGAAGGGTTTTCCATTGTTTCTCAACAATAAATAGGCCTTCGAGCCTCATTGTAACAAAGTTCAGAGGCATGTAGCCATCACATCTCTTCTCAGAGATAAGCTACCATCGCCCTAGCTGATTTATTTCCATTTCTGATTGTAAGCATATTTCAGTATTTTTCCATTAATGAAATGAAGTATTATTTCCGCTGCATCTTTGTGTATATGGTTATCTCTATAATTTGTTGCGTTCCTGTTTAAATCCGGATCAGGTAAACCATGGTACAATCTTCGTCAACCATGTTAAATCATTGTCAACCATGGTCCAGTGTCACGTTGTGAAAAATATTGTCTCAAAATGAAAATCCATCATTGTCTTAACCATGGCCCAATGTCACGTTATGACAAAGATTGTATCAATATGATAATCATGGTCAACCGTGGTGAACGATTGTGAATGATGGTCAACCTTGGTCAAACATGGTCATCCATAGTTAATAGTGCTCAACCATGGTCAAACATTACATTGTGGCAAATATTGTCTTGATATGAAAATCATCCATTGTTATTCATGGTCGACCATGGTCGAATGTCACATTGTGACAAGGATTCTCTCAATATCAAAATCAACCATTGTCAACCATATTCATTTTAGTGTTTATAATATTTATTTTAGGGTTTATAGACCTTGAGTTTATAATATTAGTCTCTTGGGTTTAATATTATTCCATTGGGTTCATAATTCCTTAGGGTTTTAGTATTAATTCCTTGGGTTTATTATTCCCTTCGGTATAATATTATTCATAGGCTTTATAAACCTAAGGGACCAATATTATAAATCTATGGGATTGATATTATAAACCCAATAGATTAATACTAAAAACCCAAGGGTTTTTAGTATTAATCCCTTGGGTTTATTATCCCTTGGATTAGTATTATTCCCTTTGGTTTACAATCACTTGGCATTTAAGTATTAACTCCTTGGGTTTATGATATCAGTTCCTTGGGTTTATTAACCCAAGGGTTCATATTCAGAGGGTGTAATATTATTCATAATGTTTGTAATTAATATTAATCCCTAAGGTTTAATATTATTCCCTAGGGTTTATAATTCCTTGAGTTTTTAGTATTAAACCTAAGGGATTATAAATCAAAATGAATAATATTAAATCCAAGAAATTAATATTGTAAACAAGATTAAAGAGAGCGATGGTAGGGTGCTGAGGGTCACAGGTTAGGGTTTGAAGTAGGTTTGCCCTCGTAGGCTTTCTACAGCACCAGTGGGCAGGGGATTTAGCAGACCCTGACAGCAGTGCATGACAACAAATCGCTGATCGAGACAAAGGGAGGCAGGTGAGGTCTGATAAAGGCAAGATGAGCCTGGAAGGGGGGGGTGCGATCCCCTCCTATAAGAATGTTACAGTAGGGGAAGCGAGCAGAAATGGGAATAACAAAGTTTAGTGAAAAAGGAGCAATACGCTAGTCATGGGAGTGCGATGGAAAGTGGCTCTGGGAGGTAAATGCTTGCCTAGAGCTACAAAAAAACCTAGACTTGTCATTCCCAATAATAAACTGGAAGAGTACAGGGGATACATGAAAGATCATGCATTGATCTATAAATTCATAGGAGCTTGGCCTACAGAGAAAGAACTGGTTAAATGTATCCAACAACGTTGGCAACCAAAAGGTCACATAGATCTGAAACTAGGAGCGAAAGGATTCTTTTTAGTAGTTTTTTCTCACCTAGCAGACAAGGAGAAAGTCTTTGAGGAGGGGCCCTATTTCTATAATAATGCTGGCCTATTCATGCGACATTGGGAAGAGTGTTATAACCCAGATCAAGAAAAAATGCTGGCGATGCCAATATGGGTTCAATTGTTTGGCCTCCCAATGGATTTTTGGGATCCAGAAATCCTAGAAGGAATAGGGAACTCTATTGGAACCTTCATAAAGGTGGTAGACACAACAAGAAAAGGAAGGTACACTTCTTATGCCCGGATATGTGTTTACATCAACATAACAGAACCTGTCGCTGACTGCATAGAAGTATGATATCATGATGAAATACGGAAACAACTGTTGGATTATGAGCACATACCATTCAGGTGTAGGAGATGCCATGAATACAACCATCTATTCAGATCTTGCCCCCAGAACATCCCAAACAACACTCAGGGAAACAAGAAAGAGGAAGGATCAAGTAAGGAAATAGAAGGAGGCTTTCAGGAGGTCCACAGAAGAAAAAGGAATAAAAAATTGTCGGGAATCTATAATAGTCATCAGAAAGAGAAGGAACAGGAAAACCAAAACAAATTTGCGGTGCTACAAGAGGAGGAAATATAAGAGGTACTTGTGGAAAGTAGTGAAGAACCAGCTGAGCCAAAACAAAAAGAAAAAGGAAAACAGCAAGAACAGACAAAAACAGTGGAAGAAAGAGAAAGGGAAATAAATAGAGAGCAAACGAAACAAAACCAGATGGAGATGGACACTTAGAAATGAAATTTTAGTGAAGAGGAACAAGTAATGAAGAGACTACTGTAGGAGTGGCAGAACTTGGATGAAAGGTTCATCCCTGAAGACCAAAAACAACTATACAAAGAAATGTTTCAACAATACAAACTAAAACGAGGAACAATAGTGTTAAATCAACTAGAATATCTTGGATCATAGGGAGGACAAGGCCAGGAAATGGGAGCATTAGGTAAAGGAGGAAAAAAAAAGGGCAGAAGACCCATGAGTGAATCCAACCAAATGGTGGAAGAAATGCTCATTAACTCAGGGAGAGTGGTGCCATTATTGGAGGTATTCCACCAACCAACCAAATTGTTGAAATGATAATTATGACCTGGAACATAAGAGGTTTGAATAGTAAGGGGAAACAGAGATACCTCAAAGAAAGATTGAGGAAAGATAAGCCTAGTGTTATGATACTAGAATAAACCAAGATCAGTGAAATAAGACTGAAGGAGATGAAGGGAAACTTCAGGCCTAGGTATGAGGTAGTAGGACAAGATGTCATGGGAAGTGCAGGAGGATTGGCCATACTGTGCAACCTAGAAGATGTTCATTTCGAGGAACGGACAAGTATGCCAAGAATACTCTCTGGAAAATTTAGAAATATTGGATCCAAGGAATGGGTCCTTCTCTCAAGGGTCTATTGTCCCCATATCCCAGGAGAGAGGGAAAAATTCATTAGCAACATGAAAAAAGTGAGAGGTCTATACCAAATATTACATGGATAATAAGAGGGGACTTCAATATGATTATGTCCCTAAATGAAAAAAGAGGAGGAGTGTGCAGGGTGGATGCAGACATGGAACTGTTTGGGGATATTATAAATGATCAGAGGTTAGAGGATATCAAAACTAATAATGGAACTCATACCTGGAATAATATAAGAGGGGGAAGACATCAAATTTCCTCAAGATTAGATAGATTCCTAATATCTAAAGAGATAGTAAGCAGAGATATTTTTGCGGAAGCAATGATATTACCTGGGATGGGATTGGACCACTGGCTGGTGAGATTGGAAATTGAACTCAAATCTATCCCTAAAAATTGACCATTCCGATTTGAAGCTTTCTGGCTTAGAGATCCTAAGTTCATAAACAAGGGAGAGGAATGGTGGAAACAGAGTGAACAAAGAGGTAGGAATATAATGGAAATGTTGTAATGCAAGTTAAAGGAACTAAAGAAAAAAAATAAAGGAATGGAACCAATGGGAATTTTGGAACATAATAAAGGATCAACAGGAGTTAAATCGAAAGATGAAGGAAATCCAACAAGAAATTATACGGGAAGGGAGAAATGTAGACTTAGCAGCATAAGAGGATAGATTGGTTATCCAAATAGAGGATCGCAGGAAGCAGGAAGAAATGTTATTGCGACATAAGTCAAGACTGAATTGGTTAAGGGAGGGAGAGAGGAACACTAATTTTTTCCACAAAGAAATGATATAGCATAGACAAAGAAACAGAATCTTCTCCCTGAAAAATGAAGAAGGTGAATGACAAACCCAACATGAGGAAATGGAGGAAACCTTGGTGAGGCATTTCAAATATCTTCTAATGGAACCTAAAGAGGAAAGACAGAAGGAAACACGCAGAATATGCAACCAGATCCCAAAGTTCATCACTAGAGAGCAAAACCTTGTGTTAATGAGAGAAGTCATGATAGAGGAGGTTGAGGAAGTCATGCAAGGACTGAAGAGAAATAAGGCCCCAGGATTGGATGGCTTTATGGTGGAATTCTATCAAGCGGCCTAGAAATTTATAGGTAATGACATCATAGTAGTGGTGGAAGAATCTAGAAGGAACCAAAAGGTATGTCCACGCCTAAACGCTACCTTGCTTTCTCTCATACCTAAATCCTTTAAGTCTGATGAACCATAGTGATTTAGACCTATTTCTCTCTGTAATGTTATATATAAAATTATCTCTACTTTGATAGCTAAGAGACTGAAACCAATTATTCCAAGTATTATATCCTCGGAACAAACAAGTTTTGTAGAAGGTCAACAGATTTTAGATGGTCTGATAGTATCCCGAGAAGTGGTGAATTCGTTAAAATCTAAGAAGATGGCAGGAGTGATGATTAAATTGGATCTATCCAAGGCCTGTGATAGATTAAACTGGGAGTACCTAAGGAAAGTTTTGGAAGCTTTCGGGTTCTGTAGAAGATGGATAGACTAGGTTCTAGCAATGATATCTACCCTGGTCTTCTCAATCCTTCTAAATGGAACCCCGTCATCCACCTTCAATGCCACCAGAGGGCTGAGATAGGGAGATCCCCTGTCACCCTTCCTATTCATTATTGCAGCAGAAGGGCTAGGGTGGTGTATCAAAAAGGAAGTAGAAGAGAATAGAATCAAAGGGATAAGGGTATGGGGGAATGAGCTCCCGATAACCCACCAACAATTCGTGGATGACATTATGTTATTCTGTAATGTGTCTCTTAGTGAAGTTAAAAGAAAGAAAGACATCCTGGATCTATTCATGGAAGCCTCAGGTACTCAAATTAACAAAGAGAAATCATGTGCTTACTTCTTTAACACAACTAGTAATGTCAAATCTTATCTTTTAAGAATGTTGGGTTTTAGGGAAGGGGAGCTACCAACCAAGTATCTACTTATACCTTTGGCAATCAACTCCTTAAATATGGTAAACTGGCAAAAAACTATATAGAAGATCCAAGAAGGATAACCAACTGGGCGTTCAAATCTCTAAACTTGGCAAGAAGAGTGGTATTGATAAAAGTAGTCCTGTAATCCATACCAATTTACCAATTATCGTGGATGGTAGCCTCGAAAGGAGCCTGCTCCAAAATGGTGGAAATATTGAAGAAATTCATATGGGGAGGCTCTCAACAATAGAAAAATTGGGCATTGATGTCATGGCAAGGGATGATTAGAAAAAAGGAGGAAGGGGGCCTAGGACTGAAGGACCCATAGCTCACCAACCAAATTATGGGAGCCAAGCTATGATGGAGGTGGATGACTGGACGAGGAGTGTTATAGAAATTTTTGGGCACTGCAACCCCAATCATAAATGTCCATAAACTGAGGGCTCCTAAGTCCCTAAAAGTGTTGCTTCACTACCTAAAGGAACAAGGTCAGCTGATTACATCATCTCCCAGAAGTTCTCCACTAAAAACTGCTCAGAAATGGTCAAAACTGGACCATACTGAATACCCAGTGCAGAGGGTGCGATGCATATCACCTTCCCAGTGTAAAGGGTGTGATTCATACTGAATGGCCCCTCTGTAGGGTGCGATGGGAGAGAATGGACAAATGGCAGAGACATTTTGCGAGGTGGAAGATCATGGAATCTTCCAGAAGCTTCCCCTCTCACACTTGCCTCTTTGTTTTCGACCAGGGATGAGTAAGATCTCATCAGTCTCCAAGTGGAATCAAGAACTATCAGAGAGAGGACACTAATCAAGACCCCAGAAGATGACTCACCCCCCTACACTCATCTATATATGGATCCCTCATCACAGAGATCCGGAGGCTGGAATCTTGTATCTTGTAGAGAAGTGTTGTTGGTTTTCTGGTGAAACTTCATAGTGTTGGGTGATCTAAGCTTTACTTGAGGTGAAGAAGGGCTTTCTTGCTGGAGGATGATGTTGGGTCAAAACTATTGGTTGTAATCCTCTTGCTTTTCTTGATATTAATAAAACTATTCAAGTTTTCCTCCATATTCTTGTATGTTTGATTATATATGCATTTGTATGGTTAACACATATCTAGTCCTGTGTTATTTATGAATATAGATCTCTGTTCTTCGATAGTATTATGTTGCTTTGATTCCACATGTGGTCTTTGAAGCTGGGAAGACGAAGAAGAAGCGGCAAAGATCTATCAGAAAGGAGAGGAATCAAGTAAGGACCCAAGCGCAAGACTAAGGTTGGTGTCCTTTGTTCCACTCTTATCTATTTTCATAAATGAAAAGGAGAGTAGACTTTCCTTGTTTGTTTCTAAGATAGCTACCAGTCTTAGTGGGAATAGCAGCTCCGAGTGGACACTATTCCCAGTAACAAAATGACAACTCCGCTGGGGAGCGAATATATTGTTTGTTAGTATATCTTTGTTTGTTTTATAAACTTACAGATGGAGCCTGAAGTCAAGCCAGCTAGCCTTGAAACTGCATTTTTTATACAAATGCAAAGTAGATCAATGCTGCTTCAGTCTATCTCTAGGTTTTGTTTATGAATTAAACAATCGATCTGCAAACGTTCTAATTGCCCTAAGTGGTGGCTCTAGTAACCTCCTTAGATCAACCCCTATGATTTACATTTACTGAACATCACTTACTCAGCCTAAATCCCTGAACTGAATTGCAAATTGTGAGCAAAAACTGGTTAAAGGTCTCGCACTGGTACCATCGCACCCTCCCTTCAAGGTAGCCTGTATGCATCACACTTCCCGTGTGTTGTAGGTGCGCTGCATACTGGATTCCCTGTGTGACAGATGCGATGGTCAGGGAAGGTTAACTTTACGTTCAGACTTTGGTTTTTTTTCACTATTTTCAATTCTATTCAGGAGTTTTGCTATCTGTGGTCAGTATATCTCTGTGAAAACCCCTTCTCTTACATTATTCCGCCTCTATTGTGCAAAGAACTGTAACTGTTTTTATGTATTGTGTGCCATTTTCAGTTCTCTTTTGGAAAGTAGTAGCGTAGTCGAGCTGTCGTTTCTAAATCTAAAAGTGTCGTAGCTATCGTTTTCAGTCATAGAAGAGAATCCCATTGTTCTTGATAGTCGACTATAATGTTACTCTTGTATATGATTTGAATTAGTAGTTTTTAAAGTGTCAAAAAGCAGTTTTCATTTCGAAATCGCAAAGTTTCACCCTTATTTTCACTTCATTTTGAAAAGAAATTTGTTTAGTATTGTCGCTTTGAAAATAATTCATATTTGCACTTAGCTTTCTTATCATCATTCATACATTAAGAAGGCTGAAAACAAATACATGCATGTGCATTTGCATTTAGACTGCTTGGTTTGATTTAGGAAAATGCATTTAGTGTGTGCTATGTGCTCTTTGTTGAAAGACTTTGAAATTTCTTTCCTTAGTAGCTAGGATTTTCATTGCCAAAAGAAGATTAAACAGTTGTTTATCATCTTAGACTGCATTTTAGGAATTGTATACACATCACGCGGTGAACCTGAAAGGCAAATTTTTAAACAAGATCAACTATAAAATAAATTTAATGAATCTAAAAACGCTTTGGAACCTAATGCATAACATCTAGAAGTCTAGGCTAGAGATGTATTCCGGAGTCGTAAAACCTGGTAACTATTGTTTTCATTGTTGGTTGGGTGATTCCTCCACTCTGAGATGACAAGTGCCAGTACAGACTTGTGCTCCCACGTACCGTCGAGTATATATTGGGAGACCACAATAGGCTACATCCTTTATCCTTAGGAAGCCGTGTCTACCACCCTATCGATCGTAATGCACTGAACACAACATTCGGGAAGATTGACTACCATATCGTAAAAAGTATTCTGCAGTTTTGCGATTGGTTTGGTAATCCCCTCTGCTTAGATTTCCAAAGATGTCTATTTTTCTCCTTTTCAGAATCCTTAAAATAAAAGGTCCATCTGAGCACTTGTCACTTCAGGCTCATTAAAAATCGAAGGCGACTAGAGTCATCTTTTGTTTTTTCTCGACTCTTTAAAATTGAAAAAACAAGTTGTGTCAAAGCATCTAAAATTTATTTTAATCGGAATAACATCACAAGTTCCATCATTGGTCTTTAGGTTGAGAAAAATGGAGTCTACCAACCAAGGATTTCCCCTTGGAGGAAATCCTAGTCCTTTCTCCTCTTGGGGAGATGTTGGTGCACCCCATATGGCCACATTGTCACTTCCAGGGTTCACGATTGGTTTGCCCATATTGCTCTTCGCTACCTCTATCATTCAGAATACTGTAATTCCTGAACAGTCAAGTCAGCAACTAGATGATACTAGGGTTGCCCCCAACCTTCTACTTCGTCTATTTCTCCCTTTCCTCCTTCCTCTTCGCTTGATGAAGCTGGAAAAGCTAAAGATCAAGTAACTGAGAAGAAGAAGAAGTAGAAAGAGAAAAAGGAAAAGAAGAAGAAGGATCCAAAGACAAAAGGGGCAACCATGTGTCGTCTAGCAAAAATCCTCACATCGCACCGTCTAAACCTAAATCTCCATGTGTCATTTGCAATGGAGACCACTATCACCGAGATTGTCCTTGCATCCCTCAGATCTTAAGGGACTGGTCTCCTCGTTTGCACAATCTTGTGTTGTCAACCTCTGATGATCATGTTGAAAGCACACCATCAACCAATCAAAGTGAAGTATCTGGACAAAGAAGGAATCGCAAATTTCCTTGTAAATTGTGTGAAGGTGATCACGCCATCCACCGTTGTCCCTTCCTAGACGAAGCTAAAAGAGTTTTGGATGACCGTCCTGCTTCACCGCGACGGCTCCCTCCTGGATATAAGAAACTCTTGCCAAGTCCCCCACTGGTTGAAAATCTGGCTGGCACGCCATTGTGGTCGGCTGAAACATCTATCATTGAAAATGAACCCTCTGAATCCATACCAAACGAAATTCAAAAGGTTGAGGCAGCAGTTGATCCGGTCTTGCCTTCAGAATGTTCATCTCCGAATGATACCGTCACCGAAGAGAAAGAGAAAAACACCGTTCAAATTCGTTTTGTAAACACAGACTTTGATGAACTTGGGGGTAGTCTACTCGTTCCTTTACCGCAGGAAGGAAGTTCATCAGAGTCATATTCGGTCGTCTATTCGGTCCCACCTCCAAGCAACCTAGTCGTTTCCTTCGACTGGAATCTACTAGGCAGACCCCGTTTACCAGCTAGTGTACCATTCTGAATCATTGTACAAGCTTATAGAATGGTAATGGCCGGTACCATCATAGATGAAGGGGCTTCTGTGAGTATCCTTTCCTCAACTGCTTGGAAAGCGCTTGGTTCGCCATCGCTTTTGCCTGAAATGAGAAATCTGATAGGCTTTGACAAAAGAACCAGTCGACCATTAGGGATCCATCCCAATGTGCCCATTACTTTGAGAAGGAAAACCGTTCACATGAACGTGATGGTAGTCGAAGTACCCCTGGATTATAATCTACTCCTTGGGTGTGACTATATTTATTGCATGGGAGCTGTCGTCTCCTCACTCTTTAGAGTAATGTGTTTTCCGCATGAAGGCAGAATGGTCAAGCTCGTAGATGAACTGTCATTTCTCGGTTCACACATAGAAAATAGTCAAATGCCATCCCTAAATGGTCTTTTCACACAAGGAATGTCTCATCGATCTCCGGTTCGTCCACCTGATGAGCGCAAGTGACTCAGAAGGATATGACGGAAACCCAGGGGGCATGCACCCTGGTTTGTTTCAGCAGGAAAGCCTTGGGTATAGAGTAGGTTTCCACGGAGTATATATGACTAGTCTGACACAACCGTCCTGATAGGAAAATGGGATTAGACTGGAATAACGTTCCCTCGTCAAAGTTATGTGAGTAGAGGCGACTGCGCCACTCACCTTTGTCTATTTCGGTAGACATCGCCAAGGAAGCATTTTTGTCTGCGACGCCAATGGAGAACTTTCATGGTAACCTGGGAATTCTTCGCTATACCTGGGGGCATGCAAACCTTTCTACATGTAAGTGAAGAGCGACCATTTATTTTTTAAATTTGTAGGTCCTCTAACCCTTTAAACTCGTAAGGCTGGTCGTTTCCTAGCTTGCATAAAGAAAGGATCCGGGGCAAAGCTTTAAAAGGTGCAAGCCCCATAAAAAATGGCATCTTAGATGAGACATCCTTATTATATGATTGGCGAGCAGTGTTACCACAGGGTTCAAGCTCGTTTAAAAATAAACCCGCCACGAGCAGTTTTAACATAGAATTCAAGCTCGTTAAAAAATAAACATAAGCAATGAGCAAATGTTTCCCCCAGAGTTTAAGCTCATTAAAAATTGAACCAATTTTTTGGTAAATAACCATTGTGAATGCATTATCACCAACTTTTGAGCCTTGGTCGTGTTCTCATCATCACCTCCACTCTGTTTTTAGCCGATCATTCACCTCCATTTGATTGTTTACCCTTTCGAGGAACACCTACGAAGAGTGATTCTATTAGCCATCCTTGTGACACTGCTGTGATTGGAAAGTTCCAAACCTTACCTGGAATCAGCTGCTACCCGAAATTATCACTCGTTCCTCGAAAAACGAGTCTCCTTTAAGGTCTTTTCAACTTACTCATAAAATATGAAAAGATTGCCGAGCGATTAGCCTCTCTGGCTCGTTAAAGTCATCGGAAGTGCTATCCCTCCTCTAGATTTTAATCTTTTTGGACTTGAGGGATTATTACACAAAAATATCGAGCGCTTGTCTTGTTCAGCTCGTTAAAACTATCAAAAATTCATCCCTTTCGTATTATTTTATGCTTTTTCGGACTTAAGGGATTATGTGACGAAAAAGAATCTTTGGAGTCTCCTTTCCGTCCCTTTTCAGACTCTTTAAAATTGAAAAGGATCAAGTTGTCTTTGTCGTTAAACTCGTTAAAACCGAATAGTGAAAAACTCGTCCAAATGGACGAGAAAAAGTTTTACTGTCGCTAGGCTCGTTAAAATATAGCGACAGGTTCACTCGAAGGGTGGCTTATAGAACAAGCATATGTTATCCTCCTCAAGCTTGACAAAAATAAAGAGGTACTGGTCAGCAATGACTGGGGAAAATTGGGAAGAAAACTTGAAAAATCTTTATTGATAGCAACTCGCTCTTGAACATGACACTTTCTCTCCACATCCAAGCCGGGTTGGGTTGTTCCGTTCATTGGTCATATCACCATTGGTCCGTCACACCATCCATCTTTGGGGTTAACGCTACCAATCCATCGTCAGTGTCGCCGATATGTTCAAGAGAAGTCATTCAGAGAATTCACCTTTGTCTCACCCGCTGCAATACATTCATGCTCCATTCTTTTCATGACTGCCACCCTGAACCTTGTATCATCAGATCGTTTTCACCTCCAAAATCATTTACTTCGTTCTGTGTCGTAGATGTGGGATTCATTAAGGCCCTCCTACGACGGGTCACTTCTTGTCGACATCAGCTCATTATCCAAGAAGTCGACCTAGGAACAACCCTTTCCGTACTTTGAAGCTTGCATGCCTCAATGGCAAGTTTCTCACTTTCGGCGATAGGTTTACATCAATTGCCTTCGACCGAGAGATTTTGCGTGGTGTTTGACACCAAGTCCCTTTTCACACCACGTGAATTGTACTGTAGTACCTTGAGGGTCATTTTCATTATTGGTGATTCCTCTCGCACCTTTTAACAACTTACATCATTGGCTGGTAATCAGGCGATGTCTTTCCATGTTCGACTCCAGAACATTTTTCACATGGATCGACTTGTACTCTGAGTGAAGATTGAATGAGTTTTGAAGACCCCAGATCTAGTTTCATCCATCCAGGTTGTGATGTATTCAGTAATATAAAGACATCAAATGTACATCATGTTGGAAATAATACTGAGAGGGGGGGGGGGGGTGAATCAGTATTATCAGATCAGTAAAACCTTTTCAATTTCATACTCAGAAACATATACGCTACTTCAATTAAGTGAACCCGCGTGTACACGCTACTGTGTCTAATGCAACTAGCATATATCCAGAGATCTTATGATTCAGTTAGCTTAATCTTCAGTAAATGCATCAGAACATTATTAAGCATATTAACAGTAAACAGGTGCAGTATAACAGAACAGAACATCACACAAGAGCCACACACATGAACACCATGATATAAGGTGGAAACCCAATGTGGGTGAAAACCACCTGCTGCAATTTGTCTCTTTCTTCTTTAATAAGAAACTTCTTTTACAATGTACTGGTGCAGTCCTTTACCAGTACGCAGGCTACAACCTGCAGAGGGCTACAACCCTCTCTCGTTTTCCAACTACTTCTGGAAGGGAGCTAAAACCCCCTCAGCTCTTGTACTAGCCGATCCATTTACTAGTACGTAGGTGCTGACCCTACAACCTTCTTTCCTTCAGGGACCACGTTTCATCAATTTTCAGACTGGATCCAAGAGTACAAAACAAACATTATTGCAATACAATCATCAACTTATACTTGCATCATGATTCATTAAACAACCCAATACTGAATTACTGAAACCCTGTCATCAAGAACACAGAACCCAAACCAGAGCCCAGAACTCTGCAACAACCACCAGAATCAACAGCAACCTGAAATATCAAATCTTATTATGCATACGCTACTTCACTGTACCAAAACCGCGTGTATACGCGCTTTCTCCAAAGGAAACCCGCGTGCAGATCTAGAAATAATTACTTATGCCTCCACTGTCAGATCCGACCCTTGCCAAGCATCTCGAACAGATAAACAGTAATACCAGATATTCTCACTTCGTCAGACACCCAATACTTGCTTACACTTGCCTAATTATCTTCTCCTTATATAGCCTTAGGCCCTTTACAATACCACGGTCCAAAACCATAGTAACCCAATACCATTAGCTTCAAAACTAGGGATCAACACGTTCGTCGAGACACCATGGTCCAAAACTATAGGCACAACTTCCAAGGAATAACCGCCATGAACCAAAGATAAGTTTTCCACATACACGCTCTTTTACTGAAGCCAACCTGCGTGTACACGCGACTTGGTATATAGCGAACCTGCGTATACGCGACTTGGTATATAGTGAACCTGCTTGTATACGTGACTTGGGCTTAATGAACATGTGTGTATGAACTTTCTTGGCATGCTGTACTAAGATCTGTCCTCTGATTAAGTTGCCATCACCTGTGCCAACCTCTGAGCACCTGTACCAACCTCTGAGTGAGTTGCCATCAAGGAAAACACTTGAATCATAATGCCAACAATATCCCCCTTTGGACTTGATGGCAACCACCACACCAAGTCACTCTCCCCCTTTGACATCAAGGGCAAAGGGCGGACCAAGATATTCTCTTCTTTGGTATACCTTTTATTGTCCATACTACTGTCCATACTCCCGCTGAGTACATGCTGAAGTTTCTGATTTGGCTCCCCCTTTGTATATGCCAAGTTGTATCAGTCCATCCATGCTCCCCCTGAGCAGATGCAGGTTCTAAGACCAGCCATTCAGATCTGTACCATAAGCATCAGCCTGCAATACTATTCCTTTGATCAAACAACAAGATGTATCATTTAGTTTCATCAGCAGCTTCTAACCATAATGCCAACAATGAATGATTTGAAGTATATGCTCCCCCTGAGAGTGAGCCAACCATGGCTGAACCATTTCCTGAGTCTGTTCTTCTCCCCCTGAGCCTGAGCCAACCATGACTGATCTTGGGTCTGTTCTGCTGCCCTTTCTTCATATACGCGACTTTGCGGCCTGTAACTCGCGTATATACACGACTTGTCTTCATTATATCAGCGTATGCAGGATGGAATACTGTATTTCATCACTTTCAGATTCCCCTGTGCCTGTTATGTCAGCTGTTTGAATTATGCCACACCTTTCTGTCTCTGTCTTCTTCAGTTCCTGGAACTGTGATGATGTATGGTCCTCTTGTTTTGAATTTTGAAATCTACTCCTGCATTCCCTTGCTTTATGCCCATAGTTGTTGCATGTATAACACCTTACATTTTTCATGTTCCTTCTATCACAATCAATTGCTTTGTGTCCATATGCATTGCAGGCAAAGCAATATCCTCTGAAATACCTGGGATGCGATCATCTTTCTTGAACCATTCTACTTCTACATCTGGCTGCAACATGTCCAGGATTATGACATACATAACATTCAACATTATTCAGTGGAGGAAATAATCGTCTATCACATCCATAGTTAGGAGTAAAGGATCTTCCTTGAGGAATTTCTTTCCTTGGTTGTTCCTTGTTGAGCATTTCAGGTTTCTCCTTAGAATTTCTTGCCTCACCTTGTGAACTAGATTCACCTTCAACATATTCATGAAAACCAGGACCAGTTTTGATAGCAGGAGACCTTTGGCTATTAAGAATATCATCCAAGACTTTAGTACTATCTTGAAATCGTAAAATCTTATCCTTTTCTTCTAGTTTACCTTTCAAGATATTTACCTCAACTTGATGTTGTTCTTCCTTTTTCAGATACTGATTCCTTAGGTCTTCTTCAGCTTTTCTTCCTTCCTCCACTTGTCGCTTTAGTTTGATCACTTCATGTTCTTGATCTTCAAGAGCTTCTCTGTTCTGTTCTCTTGATTTAAGATCTTCTTTTAGAGAGAGGATCTTTGATTCAAGCCTTTGAATAGTTATGCTCTGATCCTTTACTACATCCTGCAATTGCTCCCTTACCCTGGTTACTGTCTCCAATTGTTCATTTAATTTGGTAACTTCTTCAGTTTCTGCATTCTTCTTTTCATGTGCCATGAGACTTTTAATATCTTTGCTATTATTGGATGAAGCATTCTTCTTTTCATGTGCCATGAGACTTCTAATATCTTCACTATCATTGAATGAACTTGTAATATGGGTATAATAGCTTCTACCATCTTCTTCAGATATCTTTCCTTTGTTATGAGGGCATCTAGCAACATAGTGACCAACTCTACCACATAGAAAACATTTGAAAGGTAGCTTACCTTTGAACCGTCCAGTTCCCCGTTCAAGATTCTTGACAAAATTTACCTCATCTTCTTCCTCTGACACTTCGAATGCGGCTTCTGGTGGTACCTCTTGTCGCATTTCAAAAGCAGTTAAGATCCCGTGAAGCTGCGACATGGTGATTTTCTGCACATTCTCCTTTTCTTCTATGGCAGATACTTTAGAATCAAATTTAGTAGACAGAGATCTCAAAACCTTTTCAACTAAGACAACTTCCTCAAATTCTTCACCCAGATCCCTCATACAATTCACAATCTCATCCATACGCAAGAAATAATTAGCTATGCTTTCATTACTATGCATCTTAAGAGTTTCATACCGGATTCTGAGAGTTTGAAGCTTTGCTCTTTTTACCTGATCATCTCCTTCGTAGCTTGTGACGATTTTGTCCCATATTTCCTTAGCTGATTTGAAATGCATGATCTTCATAAATTCTGATTTTGTCAAACTACTCAATAGGATAGTAACAGCTTTGGCATTGAGCTCATATTGCTTTTTCTCTACTGGATCTGTAGGAGTTGCTGATGGGAATTTGTATCCTCCTTCTACGATTCCCCAAATTTCTGCTCCAAGTGATTGTAGATATGCAGTGGTTCTTATCTTTCAGTGAGTAAAATTGTTCCCATCAAAGACTGGTGGCCTGATGTGTGCCTCTCTTTCTGGATTAGCCATTCTGATGGATCTTTTCCTTCAAGCGATCAAGCTTCCTCTGAAGGACCTGCTCTGATACCAATTGTTGGAAATAATACTGAGAGGGGGGGGGTGAATTAGTATTATCAGATCAGTAAAACCTTTTAAATTCATACTCAGAAACATATACGCTACTTAAATTAAGTGAACCCGCGTGTACACGCTACTGTGTCTAATGCAACTAGCGTATATACAGAGATCTTATGATTCAGTTATCTTAATCTTCAGTAAATGCATCAGAACATTATTAAGCATATTAACAGTAAACAGGTGTAGTATAACAGAACAGAACATCACACAAGAGCCACACACATGAACACCATGATATAAGGTGGAAACCCAATGTGGGTGAAAACCACCTGCTGCAATTCGTCTCTTTCTTCTTTAATAAGAAACTTCTTTTACAATGTACTGGTGCAGTCTTTCACCAGTACGCAGGCTACAACCTACAGAGGGCTACAACCCTCTCTCGTTTTCCAACTACTTCTGGAAGGGAGCTACAACCCCCTCAGCTCTTGTACTAGCCGATCCATTTACTAGTACGTAGGTGCTGACCCTACAACCTTCTTTCCTTCAGGGACCACGTTTCATCAATTTTCAGACTGGATCCAAGAGTACAAAACAAACATTAGTGCAATACAATCATCAACTTATACTTGCATCATGATTCATTAAACAACCCAATACTGAATTACTGAAACCCTGTCATCAAGAACACAGAACCCAAACCAGAGCCCAGAACTCTGCAACAACCACCAGAATCAACAGCAACCTGAAATATCAAATCTTATTATGCATACGCTACTTCACTCTACCAAAACCGCGTGTATACGCGCTTTCTCCAAAGGAAACCCGCGTGCAGATCTAGAAATAATTACTTATGCCTCCGCTGTTAGATCTGACCCTTGCCAAGTGTCCCGAACAGATAAACAGTAATATCAGATCTTCTCACTTCGTCAGACACCCAATACTTGCTTACACTTGCCTAATGATCTTCTCCTTATATAGCCTTAGGCCCTTTACAATACCACAGTCCAAAACCATAGTAACCCAATACCATTAGCTTCAAAACTAGGGATCAACATGTTTGTCGAGACACCATGGTCCAAAACTATAGGCACAACTTCCAAGGAATAACCGCCACGGACCAAAGATAAGTTTTCCACATACACACTCTTTTACTGAAGCCAACCTGCGTGTACACGCGACTTGGTATATAGTGAACCTGCGTATACGCGACTTGGTATATAGTGAACCTGCTTGTATACGCGACTTGGGCTTAATGAACATGCGTGTATGAACTTTCTTGGCATGCTGTACTAAGATCTGTCCTCTGATTAAGTTGCCATCACCTGTACCAACCTCTGAGCACCTGTACCAACCTCTGAGTGAGTTGCCATCAAGGACAACACTTGAATCATAATGCCAACACATCATTGCCAAATAGATGATCATCCAAATCAAAGGATGATGAGTCCGAATCATTAGCTTTCCACACAGACGATTGTCTGTCCTATGTACATGAAAATGAATTTATAAAGCTGAGCATGGGAATGCTCGCCTTAGCTAGATCATGAAAAATGTTGTCAAGATAATGTATTGTATTATATCTTATTATAGGTCACCTACCAGCTAGAAAAAACTTTGGATCCTCATGGTAAAGCATTTCACCTGACATCAAAAGATTAACGACCTCATGCTTTAGTGGGCAACTATTATAGACATTTTTGGGCACTGCAACCCCAATCATAAATGTCCATAAACTGAGGGCTCCTGAGTCCCTAAAAGTTTTGCGTCACTACCTAAAGGAACAAGGTCAGCTGATTACATCATCTCCCAGAAGTTCTCCACTAAAAACTGCTAAGAAATGGTCAAAACTGGACCATACTGAATACCCATTGCAGAGGGTGCGATGCATATCACCTTCCCAGTGTAAAGGGTGTGATGCATACTGAATGGCCCCTCTGTAGGGTGCGATGGGTGAGAATGGACAAATGGCAGAGACAGTTTGCGAGGTGGAAGATCATGGAATCTTCCAGAAGCTTCCCCTCTGACACTTGCCTCTCTGTTTTCGACCAGGGATGAGTAAGATCTCATCAGTCTCCAAGTGGAATCAAGAAATATCAGAGAGAGGACACTAATCAAGAACCCAGAAGATGACTCACCCCCCTACAATCATCTATATATGGATCCCTCATCACAGAGATCCGAGTCTGGAATCTTGTATCTTGTAGAGAAGTGCTGTTGATTTTCTGGTGAAACTTCATAGTGTTGGGTGATCTAAGCTTTACTTGAGGTGAAGAAGGGCTTTCTTGCTGGAGGATGATGCTGGGTCAGAACTATTGGTTGTAATCCTCTTGCTTTTCTTGATATTAATAAAGCTATTCACGTTTTCCTCCATATTCTTGTATGTTTGATTATATATGCATTTGTATGGTTAACACATATCTGGTCCTGTGTTATTTATGAATATAGATCTCTCTTCTTCGATAGTATTATGTTGCTTTGATTCCACAGGTGCTCTTTGAAGCTGGGCAGACGCAGAAGAAGAGGCAAAGATCTATCAGAAAGGAGAGGAATCAAGTAAGGACCTAAGCACAAGACTAAGGTTGGTGTCCTTTGTTCCACTCTTACCTATTTTCATAAAGGAAAACGAAAGTAGACTTTACTTGTTTGTTTCTAAGATAGCTACCAGTCTTAGTGGGAATAGCAGCTCCAAGTGGACACTATTCCCGGTAACAAGGATACCTCTCGAAGCACATATGGATGAAGAAGTATAACATGCCAGGAAGAACAGAGGATATATGAAGACATACAGAAAAACCAAGAGGCTCCAACATTTGGAACTTGGCTAGCGATAACAGGGATGTAATCACAAATCATTCCTTCTGGGAAATAAGAAATGGCAAAAGAACAAAGTTTTGGGATGAAAGCTTGGAAGCAACAAGAAAAACTAAATGGAAAGCAAGAACGTAGAAGTATTCTTCAGTATTCAAAAGATGCAATATTAAATAGAGTAGATGATTTTTGGAAGAATGAAAACAATGAGGAGAATTGGAGAGTTTTGAAAAACCCAAAAGAATGGGGAAAAAATATAGAAGAAGAACAGAGAAAGCTTTATATGAATGAGATGGAAATGAGGAAAATACCAATTAGAGTAGGACCAGATATTTTGAGATGGGGCCACTCAATCAAAGGAACTTTCATGGTAAAGGAAGCATACAATCTAAAGGCAAAAATGGAATAGGAAGGGAACTAGCACTTATGGAAACAAATTTGGGAGAGTAAATGGTGGCTGAAAGTGGCCCACTTCCTATGGCTAACATGCAAAGGCAGAATTTTGACATGGGACCAACTACAAAGAAGAGAGATGTAGGGACCAGCCCGTTGTGGCCTTTGCAAGCAGGAAAACGAAAATATAGAACACTTACTAAACTCATGTTAGTTTGCTCAACATCAATGGGAAGCTATCTATTAGGTCTTTTGACAAATAGATAGAAATCCATAGAGCATAAAAGAGACTATTCAACAATGGGGACGCGACCACTTTATCAGCCCGATCTTAAATAGAGCATGGGGGCTAGCCGTAGGTTTCAATCTCTAGATGATATGGAAGGAAAGGAATAGAAGGACCTTTAAAAATGAGGAATCAACACCAGAGAAGGTATGCAGAGGAGTAATCAAACATATAAGAGAAACCATACTTGCATATGAATGGCGACAAGAAGACTGGGAGACCCTGCCTCAGGAAACAAGTATCCTAAAAAATCTTAACCTAGCGAAGGAGATGGTGGGAGCGAATTCCTGGAAAGCAACGAGAATGAGTGGGGTATCACGCCAAAAGTATAATAGACAAGTAAAGGGATTCATCAAATTGAACTTTGATGGAGCCTCCAAAGGCGACCCGGGTAATGCAGGAATAAGGGGCATCTTTAGAGATAGCCAGGGCAAGGTCCATTTGTTGTATGCAGCATATGGAGGCATGATGAGAAATAATGAAGCATAACTCATGGTAGCAAGACAAGGGATGAGAATAGTTGTCAAGATAGGATACAAACAACTGGAAGTTGATGGGGATTCATTAATGGTAATCAACATGATGAGGAAAATTCATAACGGAAAGGCATGGGATAGGATCTGCCACAGCTAGATAACATAAAGCCTCATCCAAGAGCTGGGAGAAATAATGAAATGATTTGATTACATGATAATCAAACACGTTAAACGAGAAGGAAATAAAGGAGCCATTTTCTTAGCCAATTTGGGAAGTAGCCCACAAATGGGAGCCAAGGGATACCAAAATGGATCCGCTAAATGAAATATTAGCCAAAGATGAGGAATATGAATAGTCAAAATTACAATGATTATAACAAGCCCCCGATTGGGGTGATGGAGTGGGTAAGAAGCCATAGTGGTGATGTCAGAAATAGGGAGATGCGAAGACTGCTTACTGCAGCTCGCATGATTGTAAGGCAAAATGTGGAGAGTTACTGTAGTGTGGACAAGAGAAGTGGCATGAGGAATGTTAGGGAGAGGAGAGGTGGTAAGGAGGGTGATGAAGGAAGGATGGGACAACAGGTTGATGGGAGGAAGTATGAAAGAGGGAATAAGGAAGGAACGATGGTTAGAATGAAAGAGAGAAGAAGAAGGGGCATGACGGGGAAGCCAGACAAACATCCAACACACAGGAAGCGTTATACCGGGTATGTCTATTGTCTCTACTATGTAATTTGAAAATAAAATTGCAATATGTTAGATGGGGTAAGAAACATGGGTCAAGGTGGTAAGAAACGACCAGGTGATGAGGTTCTGCTGCATAAATAGCACAGGAACTGGGAGAGAGGAAGGCCCAGTAGCCTGGCTTTGAGGCAAGATAAGAGAGGGGGTATAGACATTGATAGGGAGGGGCTGGCTGATTTAAGACCCAAGGTTACAAAGGTTAAAATGGAGAGTTTCAGTGATCCCGAGAGGCCCAAAAGTCAGGATAATTTCTCTAAATAGAGAGTCTGGGTAGAGGAGGGAAGCCGGAGCAGCAGGGAGGAGCATGCTTGGGAAGGGAAACTGGAAAAGACTCAAAGGAAGAAGGAGATGACCTTCGAGGGGGGGAATGTGGATGAGAAAGGGAGTGGTGCAAGCCAGCAAGGGAGAAAGGGAGCGAATTTTAATAGGCAGACCCATGGGTTCACCATCCTGGGGGAGCTTCGTGAGGGGGTTAGCCATCTAGAAACAAAGGGGGAAGAATGGGGAACTAGCGGAGAGACAGTACCCAGAATCCCAAGAGAAAATCAGGGAAGAGGGAGTAGGGAGAAGGAGCGGACTATCCTAGTTTCATCGGGTCACTTGGGAATAGAGGAGTGCCAACACAAGAGAGATAGTGTAGGTAGACATGAAACTTTTAATATAATGGGAATTTGGGTGGAAAACGAGGGTTTTATCCTGACTCAGTATTGTGCACACTGTGAACAGATAGCAGGGATTGATGACATGGAACGGGTAGCTAGAGGTTGCGGTCGAAGAGGCAAGACAAACAATGGACTACGCTCTCAGGACAGTGGAACCTTAGGAAAAATATTGGGGCGACAGCCCATGGATGAGACCGTGAAGGAAGCGGCCAAGGCTTATATGAAAGACATGGATGCAGGCATCAGAAAAATTATTGATGAGATGGAAGACAGGGTTAAGGAAGAAGACTCAGAGGAAGAGATGGAAGAATGGAGAGACCTCATTCCTGATCCTGGCAATACTAGAGGCTAGATGTCTCAATATAAAGAAACTTTACATTTGTACTGGCTCATGAAGAGGTTGGTGGGTAAAGCAGTGGAGCAAGTTTCCATGGGGATGGCACTAATAATCAGAGATATGCTTGATTATAAATGTGACCTGCAAAGGTCCATACATTTCCAACTGTGTAAACAAGATATGCGACTTGATCATATACAGAGACATATCCCCTGTATCGTGGAAATGACACCAGCAAACGAAGGCTCAGTAGAAGACCCAGCAGTCATTGAGCCAGACCAGGATGAGCCCAAGGAATAGACTGAGTTTATGATCTCAGGTTACTATTTTTTTTGTTTTTTAGCAGCAAGTTTTCTTTCTATATGCATGTTTATGGGACTTGTAGTTAAAAACTGGTTTTTAAATAGTGTTGTATATATAGCTTGAGTAGAAAGACTGTTAACTTACCAATTTTGGATGGCATATAATATTCATAGGTGGCCAACAGAGTTGGTTTCCCACTGGGCAAGTTGAGGCCACCTATTGACAGTATGTGGATTCAGCTTGTTTTTATATAAACTGAAAAGGAGGACCTACCTAAGCTTACCAGAAAAAATATTGTAAACAATATTTATATAAACCTTAAGATAATTATTATAAACCCTAGAATAAATATGGTTTACCATGGTGAACCATGGTCCAACATCACGTTGTGACAAGGATTGCCTCAAAATGAAAAACAAGCATTCTCAACCATGTTTATTTTATAGTTCAAAATAGTTATCTTAGGGTTTATATACATTGGGTTTATAATATTAATCCCTAGGGTTTAATATTATTCTCTTGGGTTTATAATTCCTTGGGTTTTTACTATTAATTGCTTGGGTTAATATTAAACATGGTCATTCATGGTCAACCATTGTTTAACATTGCATTGTGACAAAGATTGTCTTAAGATGAAAACCATCCATCGTTAAGAATGGTCAACCATGGTCCAAGGTCACATCATGAGAAGGATTGTATCAATATGAAAATCAACCATGGTTAAAAATCTTTATTTTACTCTTTATAATATTTATCTTCGATTTTATTGTAGAAAATCTAATGGTAGATTAACCCGATAATGCAGTATAAATCAAAGCATAAAACTATAACCTTCTTCTACTATGAATTTAGCGGAAGCTTAAAGATCGAGGTAAACAATATCACTAGAAGAAGTAGAATCAATCGCACAATACACATGAAAATACTTTGGTGAAAGCCTAAGATAAAAACCCCACACTATTGTATTACCATTCAAGGTGGAAATACATAGGAATTATAAAAAGCCTTAGCTCTCGCAGCTAGCTAGCTCTCAGTACAACCCTCACAGATCCTCATAGGAAATCTTGGCTTCTCTCCAACCTTCCTCTCTGCCCTCCAAGCTCCTATTTCCTTGTGTTGTTCCTTGCGGATGATTCACCTTTACCAAGTGGAAAACCTTGTCTCACACACTTCAAAACTATGCAATCCTCAAGGATTTATCCTTGACTGCATGCATGAGTTTTATATTTGAGAAAACACATGCAACTAATAGTACATTGTCCTTGACTTTAATCTCAAGTGGGTCTTTCTAAGAATAGACATGCATGAGTCTCTGATAAGGGAATATTCAGTTAACTCGAGTAGCACTAGTTAAGTGCATGCATGCATCAACTGATTATTAACTCACCATTAGTTCCTCCAACAGTTTGGAACTAATTTAACTGGACTTAACTCAGTAAACCGAGTTAACTAATTACAACTCAAACAATCTTATCTCTTTAATTTAAGGGATAACTCTTGCATGACTTCAGAAAGACTTCTAACTTGAATTTCACCAACTAATTAATTCGAAATAAATTAATTAATTATTTCCAAGTAGCTATTAAGACTAAATGTGATTTTAATTCACAATTTGATTCAAGGACAAATTAAATTGGAATATTCTTGTTTCCATATTTCAACACTCCTTCTCAACAAGAAAGGGATTATCTGTCACCCTGATCCTATCTCTATTGAACTCGAATTTACACTTTGACGATGCCTTTATCAAAATGTTAGAATCTTTCTCCTCTGTTGAAATATACTGCAACAACATGATCCTCTCCACCTGTGAAAAGCCACGGGCAACAAATCTTGCCTTATGCATCTCCAAACTACCATCAACAGCTTGATTTACCTTGTAAAGCCAACAGGAACTCACAACTGACTTGTTCTCCGGTGTGGGAACCAGGTCCAAAACACTATTACGAACTATGGAGTCATAGTCCTCCACCATAGCATCAACCCAAATCGGCTACTACACTACTTCCTCAAAGGAAGATGGCTCAGTCTCAACACATTCCCTAGCAAGGGCCATGTATCCAGTGTACCTCTCAGGTGACCTCCTCTGTCTGCACTGAGAAGATGGTGCTCCCATATTCTCTCTTGCATCCTCCAACAATCTGTCAGCTTCTCTTGTGTGCTTCTGTCCATCTTTGGAAGACTCTGCTTGAGTGTATGTCTCCACTCCTAGAACCTCTGCATGCGGCTACTCCACATGAGTTTGAGGCTCCTCCTCCTTAGGAACCAACAGTTCCTCCGCAACCTATAGTTGGAGCTTCCACTCAAGGGAAAATTGCATGGCCTTCTACTCATCAAACTTGAGATCGTTGTGAACCTTTGTCCGCCAACTGGTAGGCAAGTACACTTGATAGTTGTGAGGTGTATCAGTGTACAGCACAAATATCCCCAACTCTGCTGTCAGCTCAAGCTTCTTCCATCCATCCTTTGTCACATGGAAATATGTTGATGAGCCAAAGATCCTGAAGTGACCCATATTTGGTCTCTTACCGGAGAAATCTTCCTCTAGTGTCTTCATCCTAGGTATACAATGTGGAATTCTATTATGCAAATAGACCGATGTGTTGCATCCCTCAGCCCACAAGTGAAGTGGTAGGCCTTGGTCATGCAACATTTCTCGTGTTGCCCCTACAATAGTTCTATTCTTCCTCTCCACCACCTGATTGTGTTGTGGCTTATGAGGTGCTGCAAACTCTCATTTAATTCCTGTGACTGCACATAAGTCCTTAAACTCTTGAGAGATATATTCTCCACCGTTATTACTTCTCAAGGCCTTGATCTTCTTCCATGAATCTTTCTCGACCAAAGCTTTGAACTCACAAAACTTTGTGAAGGTTTGGTCCTTCTTCTACATGAAATAAATCCAAGATTTACGAGAATAGTCATAAATGAAATCACATAATACCTTTGCTTCACTATGGATGCCATCAAGAATGGTCCACATAAATTAGTATGAACTCACTCTAAGATAGCCTCTACTCAACTGTTTCGATCATGAAAGGAAGACTTGGTGTACATTCTCAAGGTACAGCCTTACATGTGTCAATTTGCTCAAGTTTACCTTTGGGAAGTCTTGTAGATTTCTGTTGCATTATCTTCAAAGCCCCATGATGCAAATGGTCCAACCACCTGTGCGAAAACTCGCCAATCTCTTGGCTTTTCACCAATTCTTCTTTCGCACTCACTGCTGCACAATCATCAACCTCTAGTTTATAGAGATTCTTCCCTCGAATCCCTATCCTCTTGGTCTGACCCGTGGCTCTATGTCTTAGGAATGCCTTTCCTTTATTGAAGACAACATCATAGCCTTTGTCCTCCAACATCTCAACCGATACTAAGTCCTTCTTTAGTCCGGGCACATACTTCACATCTGTCAAGGTGATAGGAGCTCCATGCTCCCTCTGAAAAGATACCATGCCCACTCTTGAAACACTATACCTTCCATCGTCACCCATCTCTATGCACATCTTGAGGTATTTCTCCTCCAAGGCATTGAATAAATTTTTGTCACTAGTCATGTGGAATGAGGCTCCACTATCAAGATACTAGAGACAACCCATCATCGATGACACCATGAATGCGATGAGGGTAAAGTCCATTTCGAACTGATAAGCTAATGCCTCACCTTCCAATCCTTTAGAGGATCCCTTCTTGGACTTCTTCGATGGGAAATTAGTCACATAATGTCCCATCTTGTGAAAATTAAAGCATCTTACTTTAGACATGTCACCTTTCTGCCCTCCGTGAGAAGAATTCGATTTGAAATGCGAAGCCTTCCCCTTCCCTTTCCTTGCCTTACTTGCTAAGGCCAGATTTTCTCCATCATCATTCTTGGATGAAGGACCATATTGTGTGCTCCCCTTGATCTCCTCCTGTATAAGATCTGACCACAGTCGTTCCCAATCTGGTAGTTTCTCCCTTTCATTCACATAGTCCTGGTAGCTATTCAAACTCTTTGGAAGGCCAAGGACAACAAGGTTCACCATATCATCATCCGTAGTAGTTATTCCTACACTGCCAAGCTCATCTCTATAAGTGGTGAGCTTGTTCAAATATGTGGAAATAGTATCGCCCTTCTTTATCTTGATTATTTGAAGCTTTTCCTTGGGCACCAATTTCCTCTAGTCGCTATTGTTCCGGTAGATGTCCTTCAATGTCTTCCACATTGAAAATGGAGTATCCTTCCCATGGAGACTTGAGACAATATGGTCTTGAACTCCCTTAAGGATGATCTATCTCGCCTTCACCACACGCTTCTTCCACTCAGCTAACTCTTATGCATTAGTTGAATCTAGCTTTTGGATTTCTTGATCAATGAATTCCTTCAAGCCATTGTCTTCTAATACAACCTCCATTTTATCTTTCCATGCTATGTAATTTGAGCTACCTTCCAACGCATACTCGAGTCTCAAGCCATACAATGCCATTGGCTAACCTTGAAGTATGATATGTTTTTTATTTGCACCTGCAACTCCGAACTTGAAACATCAAATTCTCTTCTTAGTATACTGTTCACAACTTTGATACCATGTAGAAATTTTTACAAATCTCTCTCTGATACCATTTAGAAAATCTGATGGTAGGCTAACCCGATAATGCAATATAAATCAAAGAAGAATACTATAACCTACTTCTACTATCAATTTTGAGGAAGCTTAAAGATCGAGCTGAATAATATAACCAGAAGATGTAGAATCAATCACGCAATACACATGAAAATACTTTGGGGAAAGCCTCAACTAAAAAGCCCACACTATTCTATTATCATACAAGGTGGAAATACATAGGAATTATACAAAGCCTTATCTCTCACAGCTAGCCAGCACCCAGTACAGTCCTCACAGATGCTCACAGGCAATCTTGGCTTCTCTCCAGCCTTCCTCTCTACCCTCCAAGATCCTATTTCCTTATGCTATTCCTTGTGCATGATTCACCTTTACCAAGTGTAAAACCTTATCTCACACACTTCAAAAGTGCGCAATCCTCAAGGATTTATCCTTGACTACATGCATGAGTTTTCTATTTGAGAAAACACATGCAACTGATAGTACACTATCCTTGACTTTAATCTCAATTGGGTCTTTCTCAAAATAAACATGCATGAGTTTCTGATGAGGGAATCCTTAGTTAACTCAAGTAGCACTAGTTGACTGCATGCATGCATCCACTGATTGTTAACTCACCATTAGTTCCTCAAGTAGCTTGGAACTAATTTAAGTGGACTTAGATCATTAAACTGAATTAACTAATTACAACTCAAATATAACTCAATCTTATCTCCTTAATTTAAGGGATAACTCTTGCATGACTTCAAAAAGACTTCTAACTTGAATTTCTCCAAATAATTAATTCAAAATAAATTAATGAGAGATTCTTTGGCGTAAATCACAAAAAATTTCATTTGTTGACGCGTTTCGAACCAACCAGTGTGGTTCATCATCATGACAAGTGAAGAAACAGATCTAGCTTAGCATGTTAAATAGTCTGAGCAGAGTCTCCAATGGCTAAATTTGATTAACAACTAATTTTTGACTTTAGGACCAAGGTCAAATTTTTATTTATTAATTTAATATTATTATTATTTATTATTTTTTAATGGAAATTAGTTAAATTAGGTAAAAATAAATAAAATAATTTTAATGGTTAGTTTAAAAAGGTAATTTATTTATCTAATTTAAATTATTTATTATTTATTATTAATATTATATATATGTTTTAATTAAAAATTATAATATTAGGTTGTTAGGATTAATAAAAATATTGTACCGACCTAACTTAAAAAAAAAAAAAATTAAATAAATAAATAAAAAATATAAAAATATAAATATAAATAAATAAATAAATTTAAATAAATAACTAAATATAAATATAAATAAAAATATTAATATATAAACTAGTTAAGAAAGTAGAAGGTAAAAAAAAATAAAAAAAAATAAATAAATGAATAAATAAATAAAAATAAAAATATAAATATAAAAATAAAAATATAAATAAATAAATAAATAACTAAATAAAAATAAATAAAAATATTAATATATAAATTAGTTAAGAAAGTAGAAGGTAAACATATATATATAATAATAATAATAATAATAATAATAATAATAATAATAATAATAATAATAAGTTAATTAATTAATTAATTAATAATTAAAATAAAAATAAAAAATAAAAAATAAATAAAAATAAAAAAATAAAAAATAAAAAATAAAAATAAAAAATAAAAGAAAATAAAATAAATAAATAAACTAAAATAAATAAAAATAAATATATATATATATATAAATAATGAGAAACTTTAACTAGGAAGAGAGGGCAGGGATCGAGCAACTGCTTATCTTCTATCCATCTTCTCTATTGAGATTGTTCGGTCTCTTCTAATCTCAAGGGCTTCCCTAAATTTTCGGTGATGGAACTGCGAAACCCTAGCCATAACACTCGGTCTGTAAAAGATCCTATCGACCCTAAGGACATGAAAGGGGTTTATATTATTCCTTGTTCCTTTGGGACCCCCTATATTGGTGAGACCGGTCGCTCCATTAATCAAAGGATTAGTGAGCATGCAGTTGACCTTAAGCATAGGAGCACCAAGTCTTCCACTTTAGCTGAGCATGCTGAGAGTACCAAACATCATGTTTGCATAGAGGAGGCGAGTGTTACCGCTAGGGTTTTGCAGTTCCATCACCGAAAATTTAGGGAAGCCCTTGAGATTGAGAAGAGACCGAACAATCTCAATAGAGAAGACGAATGGAAGATAAGCAGTTGTTGGATCCCTGCCCTCTCTTCCTAGTTAAAGTTTCTCGTTATTTTTTTTTATATATATATATTTTTATTTATTTTAGTTTATTTATTTTATTTTATTTTATATTTTTTCTATTTATTTTATTTATATATATATATATATATATATATATATATATTATTTTAATTATTAATTAATTCATTAACTTATTATTATTATTATTATTATATATAATTTTTTTTTTTTTACCTTCTACTTTCTTAACTAATTTATATATTAATATTTTTATTTTTATTTAGTTATTTATTTAAATTTATTTATTTATTTATACATTTATTTATTTATTTATATTTATATTTATATTTTTTTGTTTATTTATTTATGGTTTTTTTTTTAAGTTAGGTCGGTCCAATATTTTTATTAATCCTAACAACTTAATATTATAATTTTTAATATACATATATATATATATATATAATTAATAAATAATTTAAATTAAATAAATAAATTACCTTTTTAAACTAACCATTAAAATTATTTTATTTATTTTTACCTAATTTAACTAATTTCCATTAAAAAATAAATAATAATAATAATAATAATAATAATAATAATAATAATAATAATAATAATAATAATAATATTATTATTATTATTAAATTAGTAAATAAAAATTTGACCTTGGTCCTAAAGTCAAAAATTAGTTGTTAATCAAATTTAGTCGTTGGAGACTCTGCGCAGACTATTTAACATGCTAAGCTAGATCTGTTTCTTCAACTTGTCCTGACGATGAACCACACTGGTTGGTTCAGAACGCGTCGACAAATGAAATTTTTTGTGATTTACGCTTAAGAATCTCTCATAAATTTGATATGGATCACACAAGCCTCAATTCTACAAAATAAATTAATTAATTGTTTCCATGTAGCTGTTAATACTAAATTCGAACAAATGAAATTTTTTGTGATTTACGCTTAAGAATCTCTCATAAATTTGATATGGATCACACAAGCATCAATTCTACAAAATAAATTAATTAATTGTTTCCATATAGCTGTTAATACTAAATTCGATTTTAATTCACAATTTAATTCAAGGACAAATTAAATTGGAATAATCTTGTTGCCATATTTCAACATTTATATACCTTGCTTTATAATACTAGTCTCATGGGTTTAATGTTATTCCCTTGGGGTCATAATTCTTTGGGGTTTTAGTATTAATTCCTTAGGTTTATTATTCCCTTCAGTATAGTATTATTCATAGGGTTTATAAACCTAAGGGACCAATATTATAAATCCAATTGATATATATTATAAACTCAAGGGATTAATACTGAAAACTCAAGGGAATATAAACCCAAGGGTTTTTATTATTAATCCCTTAGGTTTATTACACCTTGGATTAATATTATTCCCTTGGGTTTATAATAAATTTCCTTAGAAATGATAGTTTTTTTCTTGTTGTCAACTTTCAAAACATTTTTTAGTTGAATTTCATTTGATTCATTTGATGTTCCTTCATGTAATTCATTTGATGTTCCTGCACACAAATATTTACAATTAATTGAATTGTTGTTTAAGTCTTAGAGTCATTTTTTTCTTGATAACAATTATAGCTTTTTGTTTAAAAAATAAATAAAAATTGTAATGTTTTTCATTGATAAAAATTATATTTGTTTTGATAAATCATGACGTTGTAACAATGTTACATAACTAGGTGTCATATAAAATGGCATACTTAATTAATTTACTGAAATTAATTATAATATTAATTTTTAATATTTAAAATTTAAATAACTAAATTATCTACAATTTTAGTTATTTTATTTAAAAAAATGTTCTTTAATTTTTATTTGATATTTTTATTTAAATAACAATAATAAGATAATTAAAATTAACGTAATAATATCAAAATTTAATATATTTGTAAACCTCATGTGTCATTAATATGATATTTATAACAACTAATCCACTTACGAAAAGAAAAAGACACTTTTAATTCACAAAACTTTACTATTATTAATTATCAATATTTATCTATAAGGATTGTATCAATTATTTTATTATTATTATTTATTAGACCCTTGGGTTTATAATATCAATCCCTTCGGTGTATTAATCTAAGGGTTCAAATTCTTAGGGTATAATATTATTCATGGGGTTTATATTATTAATCTTAGGGTTTAGTATAAATCCATTGGGTTTATAATCATGGTAAACCATTTTCCAACATCACATTGTGATCAGGTGCTCATGTCCTAAGTGTCGTAAAATGCTCAATATTTAAAGTGCTTAGAACTGGTTCAAAGTTGAACAAGTGGAAAGTTCTCGTCTTCCCGATTCCGGCGCTGCAAATGGTTCGAAAAACGGTCGCCGTATGAGGAAGTTATGGCAAAAAGAAGAATTTGTCCATAACATTAGAAATTTTAATTTTTCGAAAAAAAAATTAAAAAAGGAATATTCTGCAGAATATTCCCTTTGCACAGCCAATCAGAAGCTGCCACGTGGCAGGCCCGGAGGCCGCCACGTGGCCCCCAGATGACGTCAGCAAGAATGGGTTGGGCAGATGTATTCAAATTTTTTTGGTCGGATGGGGGATCAAACCCCCGACCTATGGTTTCATAGTCAAGCGCCTTACCGTTAGCCCACGGTCTTGGTTGTTGATTAAAGGGCAGAATAAATAGTTCTTGAAGTTTGAATTGCAGTGGGGCGGAAACCAAAGGGGGCCAGCCCCCCTTTCATATGACCACGACCCAGGAACCAGGGGCTTAAGCCCCAACCGCCAGCCAAACTGCCAGCACGAAATCCGAGGCAACCACACAACATTAAATGTAACTGCAGGATTTGGTGGAAATTTTGGCGGACATGGCGAATTTGGCAGACCCGCCATAATTGGCGGAGCTAACTAGACATTAACTAAAGTTAGCTGGAGTTCTTTTAGGCAAAACTGGAGGAGATCATTAAATGGCCATAACTTTGGCTAGGAAAGGCGGTTTTGGACGATTTTTTTTTTTATTTTCGGTATTTTCGACCTTCTGAAGCCATTGGTGCAGGTCTTATAGCCATATGAGGTCATTTACAAATGTTTTGGAGCCATGAAAGTTCTAGGAGCCACTAGGGCCCAGTTTTGTGAAGATTGTATAGGGTTGCAGGTATCCATTGGAGGTGATCCAATAGTCAATCCTAAAGGATTCAAGTGTTCTGAATCCATTTTTACCATCTATTTCACCTGTAGATGCTTCTATTCAGCTGTATATTCAATTTCAGCCTTTAATTGAAACAAGGACAAGCCCATTTGGGAGCTTTGGAGCCAGCAGACGTAGCCCTAGAGGGGGTGAACTGCTTTATTAACTTCTTTTGCATTTGTGGTTGATTTATTTTGCAAAACAAATTCATTTTAATGTGTTAAACAGTAAAAGGAAATAACTATGCTATGCTTAAATGGGTCATGAACAGCTGAAAATTTCATGTGTTCTCTTTCTGCAAGACATGGAAATCTTTTAAACATGTTTAATTCTGAATTGAATACCTTGCAAACAAATTTCAAGTAGTTTCAAATTCAGATCAAGTTGGTATCAGAGCTCAGGGTTTTTGTGCAAAGATCTTCTAACTGTCTTGCAAAGTATTGATGCTTACCAGGTTGAAACTTAAAAGAGGGGAAGGACAGTTGATTAGAGAACGAGAGAATCCTCAGTCAAGGAAGGCCAGAGAGCCATCACCTCCACCTTCAATTTCACCCTCAAGGGTCTCAGCAGAAGCTTCAAGGATGTCTGAACATGAAGGAGAAATTCCTACAGAGACGGATCCAAGAGAAGAAGAAAGAGTCTTCAGAAAGGCTTTCTTAGACCTCACTGAAATGGTGAGGATATTGTACCAAGAAAGAAATGAGAAATTGGCTGGAGAAGGGTCCAAACATCCACATGAAGGAGAGGGCTCTTCAGGAGGTAAGAAGGATGATGATCATTCCAAGAAAGGACATGGAGGAAATGGTGATCCACCACCCCCATCTTCACCTTCTTCCACTTCATCCTCGTCTTCTTCTGTTCATAAGCATAGATCCTCTGGAAAAAGTCCTTTTTTGAAGCTTGATGTAAAATTCGAATTACCTATGTTTAATGGTGAAGTGAATGCAGAAAAGCTTGACAACTGGATTAGGCAATTGGAAGTTTACTTGAGGATCCAAAATATGCATGATGATGCCACAAATATTCAGTTGGCTTCTTTGAGAATGGATGGAGCAGCATTGGTCTGGTGGGAGGCCAAGACTGAAGAGGAGATCAAGAAATTTGGTAAGGTTACCTTAACATGGCCTGAATTTCTGTTAGCCATTAAAAAATAGTTTTATCCTCTTGCTCACATGCAGAAAGCCATTATGAATTGGCAAAATTTCAGACAACTTAAGGGTCAGAGTGTCCAAGACTACACCCAAGAATTCAGGAGAAGAGCTCTCTTGTTAGGGGTAGATTTACAGACCCAAGAAACCTTGCTGAAATACATCGGTGGCTTGCATAGCTACCTTAGACACACCATCTTGATGTTTAACCCTACTAGCCTGGATGAGGTTTGTGTCCAAGCTACCCATTTAGAGGCAAGGGGAAAAAACACATTTGAAGAGGGTAGAAACAAGCCCCCCAAGGGGAAAAACAAAGAGAAAAACTCCAAGGGAAAGAGCAAAAAGAATGCATCTGTCAAACAGGAGAGTGAGAAAGTGATCTGTAAACACTGTTCTAAACCAGGCCATGAGGAGAAAAACTGTTGGAAATTACATCCTGAAAGAAGACCTCAATCTAACAAATCCAAAGGGAAACAGAAAACTACTGCTACTACATCTACACCACAAGATTTAGGGGAAGATTCAGGTGATGAAACCAAAATTGCAGCCATGGGTTTGAAAAACTTGAAGGGAAAAGAAATTGAAACTCAAGCCAGCACTAGTACCTCAAACTGCCATGTACAAGCTCCTAATGAGGAACAAAGAATTGAACTGTTTCATGTGAGGGTGATTTCAAAACATACTAAAATTGACACACTTTTTGATAGTGGGTCACAAGCAAACCTTATATCAGAGGACTTGGTCAAGCAGCTTAAACTTGAGACCGTTCCACATCCGAAGCCATATCCACTTGGATGGATTTGCAAGGATGCAAATTTACAAGTTTCAAGAAAGTGTACATTGCGCTTTGCAATTACTGCACATTTTATTGACACAATTGAACTTGATGTGGTACCTTTTGATATAGCAGGAATTGTTTTGGGAGGTCCTTACTTGTTTGACAGGAAAGCTATCTTTCATTGCCATGAAAGCAAATATCATCTTTTCAAAGATGGCAAGGAGTTCATTGTTAGAGCTCATCGCAAGAAGACAAATATAGCGATGGTGAATGTAGGACAGGTAAAAAGGCTGGTCAATTCAAGTAAGAATTTTGTTCTTCTTATGATTAAGGCCAAGGTTGATGTGAATCATGAGTCATTTGACAATTGTGATCCAAAACTTAAATCAGATCTGTATGATGTAGTTGATGCATATCATGAGATGTTTCAGGAGCCAACAGGTTTGCCTCCTAAGAGGGAGATTCAGCATGAAATCCATTTGCATACAGATTGTCCTCTTCCAAACATAGGCATGTACTACATGTCTATTATGGAAAATTCTGAAATAAAGAAGCAAATCAAGGACTTGTTGGACAAGGGTTTCATAAGGCCAAGTACTTCGCCATGTGGGTCACCAATTGTATTGATTCCAAAGAAAGATGGCACTTGGCGTATGTGTGTTGATTTCAGGGCATTGAACAAGATAACGGTAAAGGATCGTTACCCACTCCCAAGGATAGATGATTTGCTATACCAGCTGAAAGATGCTCGATATTTCACTAAGCTAGACTTGCGCAGTGGATATCATCAAGTAAGAATTGAAGAAATTGACATTTGGAAGACAGCCTTTAAAAGCAAACAAGGACTCTTTGAGTGGCTTGTGATGCCATTTGGTTTATGCAATGCACCTGCAACTTTCATGCGGGTAATGGATGATATCTTGCGTCCTTTTCTTGATGATTTCGTTATTGTCTACTTAGATGACATCTTAATTTTCAGCAAGTCTAGAGAAGATCATGTCATGCATGTTAGGAAAGTACTTGATGTTTTGAAGAAGAATCAGTTATTTCTTAAAATGTCAAAGTGTGAATTTGGAAAGACTTCTTTGGTTTATTTGGGACACATAGTAGGAGGAGGTGCTTTGAGAATTGATCCTGCTAGGATTGAGGCTATTGTGAAGTGGCCTACTCCCAAATCCATAATAGAGGTAAGAAGTTTTTTGGGTGCAACTCAATATTGGAGGAAGTTTATCTCTAACTTCTCTTCTATAGCAGCTCCTATGCATGCAGTGACAAGTGTGAAGCATGCTTTCCAATGGGGAGGCAAGCAGCAAAAAGCTTTCGAATCTTTGAAAGAGAAGATTAGTTCAGCCCCTGTCCTTGCATTACTGGATTTGAGACAGCCATTTGAGATACAAATTGATGCTAGTGATTATGCTATGGGTGCAGTTCTTCTACAGCATGGTAAGCCTATTGCTTTTCATTCTGAAACTTTTAATGGTGTTGTTGTAAATTATCCTACATATGATAAGGAGTTGTATGTGTTGGTACAAAGTGTCAAAAAGTGGAAACACTACTTGATGGGCAAAGAAACTGTTATACATACCGACCATCAGCCCTTACAGTACTTGCAATCACAAAGCAAGTTACAACAGTCACGACACTTCAGATGGATGGGCTTCTTGCAACAGTTCCATTTGGTAATAAGGTACAAGAAAGGTACTTTGAATAAGGTTTCTGATATGCTTTTAAGGCCTATTATTGGTGCTGTTACTTTACTTAAGAATGATTCCATTGTACATGATAGTTACATAGAACAATATGCATCTGATGATGACTTTAAAGATGTGTATGCTAACTTGAGTAAAGGAAATCATGTAGAGGAAAATGACTATCACATGCATAACAATTTGCTGTTTCATTTGGGAAAGTTGTGTATACCACAGGGGGAGAGAATAAATGTCATAAGAGAAGCTCATTCTTCTCTTATTGCTGGCCATTTTGGTGTGAGCAAAACAGTTACAAATCTACAGAGGTATTGCTATTGGCCTCGCATGGTAGATTCTGTTTCAAGGTTCATAGGAGGTTGTTCATTATGTGCTACAAGCAAGCCTAGCAATAGGAAGCTTGGTTTGTATACTCCTTTGCCGGTACCTTCTAGACCATGGGAGAGCATCTCTATGGATTTTGTAGGAGGTTTACCAAAATCTAGAAAGCAGCATGATTATTTATATGTAGTAGTTGATCGTTTTAGCAAAATGTGTATACTTATGCCTTGTAAGAAAACTATAAATGCTGAACAAACTGCTGAATTATTTTTTCATCATGTATGGATTCACTTTGGTTTTCCTACTTCCATTATTAGTGACAGGGATTCCATATTTGTGGGGAATTTTTGGTCCAACCTATGGGATATGATGGACACAAAGTTGAAGAAAAGTACTGCTTTCCATCCGCAAACAGATGGACAAACCGAAGTTATGAACAAAACCATTGTGCACCTCTTGAGAGGTTATTGCAGCAAGCATCCCAAACTATGGTATGAACATTTGCACTACATACAACATGCTTACAATTGTGCCAAGCACTCTTCCACAAACACCTCACCATTTGAAGCTTGTTTTGGTTACTTGCCAAAATCACCTCTTGATTTCATTCTTGAAAAAGATGTCGCCATTGAGGGACATAGTGATATTGACAAAGCTCGTTCATTCATTGAAAGAATTCAGCAAATACATCAGCAAATTAAAGAACAGCTTGAGAAGAGTCAAGGCAAGTACAAGGAAAGACACGACAAGCATAGAGTCGATCACAAGTTTTAAGAAGGGGATGAGGTATGGCTGTACATTAGTAAGGAAAGGATGCAAGGAGAAGGTAAAAAGCTGAAGCCTATTCGTTATGGTCCATTCAAAATCCTCAAGAAGGTTGGAAATAATGCTTTTCAATTAGATTTGCCTTCCTACATGCAAATGTATTCTGTTGTCAATGTGGAGAACTTACGTTTGTATGAACCTCCTTTTATTTTTGATCATGAAAATGCTGTTCAGCTGCCATCTATAGAAGATTTCTCGCCAGAATTATTAGATGAGCTGAAAGAAGATACAATCCTTGACAGAAGGACACGCACTTCAAGAAGGGGCAGTGTAGATTATGTTTGGGTTGGTTTCAAAGGTAGGAAACCGAACAAGGCAAAGTGGATGGAGGTGGACAGAGTGAGGGAGTTGTACCCTCACCTCTTTAACAGGTAGTTGAATGCTTTTGGGGTCCAAAAGCTTCCCAATGGGGAGGCGTGATCAGGTGCTCATGTCCTAAGTGTCGTAAAATGCTCAAAATTTAAAGTGCTCAGAACTGGTTCAATGTTGAACAACTGGAAAGTGCTCATCTTCCCGATTCTGGTGCCATAAATGGTTCGAAAAACGGTCGCCGTATGAGGAAGTTATGGCAAAAAGAAGAATTTGTCCATAACATTAGAAATTTTAATTTTTCAAAAAAAAAATTTAAAAAGGAATATTCTACAGAATATTCCCTTTGCACAACCAATCAAAAGCTGCCACGTGGCAGGCTCGGAGGCCGCCACGTGGCCCCTAGATGACGTCAGCAAGAATGGGTTGAGCGGATGTATTCAATTTTTTTTGGTCAAATGGGGGATCGAACCCCCGACCTATGGTTTCATAGTCAAGCACCTTACCGTTAGCCCACGGTCTTGGTTGTTGATTAAAGGGCGGAATAAACAGTTCTTGAAGTTTGAATTGCAGTGGGGCGGAAACCAAAGGGGGCCAGCCCCCCTTTCATATGACCACGACCCATGAACCAGGGGCTTAAGCCCCAACCGCCAGCCAAACTGCCATCACGAAATCCGAGGCAACCACACAACATTAAATGTAACTACAGGATTTGGCGGAAATTTTGGCAGACATGGCGAATTTGGCGGACCCGCCATAATTGGCGGAGCTAACTGGACATTAACTAAAGCTAGCTGGAGTTCTTTTAGGCAAAATTGGAGGAGATCATTAAATGGCCATAACTTTGGCTAGGAAAGGCGGTTTTGGATGAAGTTTTTTTTTATTTTGGGTATTTTCGACCTTCTGAAGCCATTGGTGCAGGTATTACAGCCATATGAGGTCACTTGCAGAATTTTTGGAGCCGTGAAAGTTCTATGAGCCACTAGGGCCCAGTTTTGTGAAGACTGTATAGGGTTGCAGGTATCCATTGGAGGTGATCCAATAGTCAATCCTGAAGGATTCAAGTGTTATGAATCCATTTTTACCATCTGTTTCACCTGTAGATGCTTCTATTCAGCTGTATATTCAATTTGAGCATTTAATTGAAACAAGGACAAGCCAATTTGGGAGCTTTGGACCCAGTAGACGTAGCCCTGGAGGGGGTGAACTGCTTTATCAACTTCTTTTGCATTTGTGGTTGATTTATTTTGCAGAACAAATTCATTTTAATGTGTTAATCAGTAAAAGGAAATAACTCTGCTATGCTTAAATGGGTCATGAACAGCTAAAAATTTCATGTGTTTTCTTTCTGCAAGACATGGAAATCTTTTAAACATGTTTAATTCTGAATTGAATACCTTGCAAATAAATTTCAAGTAGTTTCAAATTTAGATCACATTGTGGCAAAGATTGTCCCAATATGAAAATAAACCATGGTCAACCATGTTCAATCACAGCGTTGTCACTCACAACATTATGAGTTTTCAGTTGATCAAAGTTTCCAAAGAGAAGTGAAATTTTAAGCCATCTTCCAGGCCACAAAAGCACTCAAGGGCAAATTGGAACCTCTTGATTGCATAGTGCTTTGAATGACCTTTTCAATGGTATATAGAAGTCCAAACATGGACTCGTGGATCAGAAGTTAGAGCATATTACAGATACACCTTTTAAGGCCACAGAACAAAGAAGAAATGTTTAAGGGTCAAGCTCATCGCAAATCGGGGCTTACTAAAGCAACACCAAAGAGGAAGGCATGAAAAGTTGTGATCGACCGATTGCTGATATCGCAAATTGCATACTAGCACGGTCTGGTCCATCGGCTTATCGGGCATGTCGGCAGGTCAAGGCGTAGAGCACCGATATCACATATTGACAATTGCAGGTGCAAACGGGAGGCACACATGCACTTCGCCATAGAAATAGCCAATTCCCAATATCACAAATCGCACATCAGTAGGACTAGGATTATCGGTGATCAGAGGTCCACGAGCTCATCACAATCGCAAATTAGCAGGTTCTTTCGAAGTAAAATAGGGAGCCGAGTGAAATCTACAATGAACCAATCGTGATATTGTATATCACTAGGTCTAGTCTATCGACAGTCGACAGATCTAGGCTCAACGATTATCAGCAATCAGCGGGCACAGTGAATTGCAATCGGTGGATCAACGAGGGGGTATGAATATGAAAACCTTGAAATATCGTGATTTTGTGGTAATAGTGTTAAATCGACGGGGAAGGCCAAAATCATTTAAAAATGGAAATCCATGAAAAACAAAAGACAAACGACCCCTTTCTCTATCCTCTAGGAGGAGGAACATTGTGCAATACCATTGGCCCGTATGTATGACATGGAAGCTGACATCACAATGACGTGGAAGTACCAAAAATGATGTGGCATTACCAAGGATATGTGTCATGCATATTCAAAATTTTCAGTGGTCCTATGGGTGCATTTTTGGGTGACACGTGTCTCCACTCACAAGGTGACATATGGTAGTATGACTTCACCCATCACAATAGCAGATCAGTTATCACACAAGTCGAGTCCCTCCTCCAGCATGGTCCCTCCAACCTTGCAATTGTGGTAGGGTGGTATGCTCCCAGACGTGATATGTTATGCGATCTGGCCCATAAATGTTTCACATCCAGACGAGTCGGCCAACTATATAAAGAAAGGTACATGGCCTTCCCCTCCCATAATGTGATTTCAATACTTCTAGTGGGCCTGAACTCGCATATCGGTGATCGCAAGGGTTAAGGGGGATCTTGACTTATCTATTTCGAAATATTTTTTCATAGCAAAAGGGCAAGATAGGAAAGTCCTCCATATTGTCACCAAGAGAGAATCATCAAGTATATCAGGGCATTGATAGTGCAAGACAGGGCTTTAAAGGCATGATGGATCGGTAGTTGTGGTTGTAAGGGAAGCAGGTCATGCATTCAAAACCAGTATGGGTTGATTCAAAAAGGCCCATGGTGGCACGTAATTAGGGTCAACGCTCACAGGAGTGGCAAGAGACTTGGTAGCTCCGAAAGTTTTAATTCTTAGGCATGGTGTTCCATAAGAGAGAGAGAGAGAGATGAAGTACCACCTAGGGTTCTTATGTTTAAGTAATACGACATGGAGATGATGGGATCCACACCCAACTTCAAATAATGAATGGCTGAAGCAGTAAAGACAAAAATGACAACATTGAATTGAGTAGGAGAGGAAGACAAACAATGGGCTAACTACAACCTAAAGGAGAATAAATTATAGGGATGGGCGCAGAGATAGTTTACCACTACTTATTTTTGACATTTTACTTATGTCATGTCCTACGCTTTGCCTCCCTTCAATGAGGTAATTAATTCTGTAATGTTTTTCTGCCATAGAGCCATCCCTAGCAGAGACATCTAGTCAACCTGATAGCTGAGACTCGGCTTAAGATATTTCTATGTAATGAATGTTCAACGCTCCTCCTTTCCTAATAAATAGGAGGAAGCAAGACTTAAAAAAGGTTCAGAAACTCAAAAGAAAAAACTACATGTAATGTTCAAAATGTATGTCTTTGTAATAAATATCTTTCAGAATATCAAGAAAATGGTGGTGATTCCCCCTTCAATTATTAAAGTATGTTGTCCCTTTGTCAAAACCTATTTATGTTCACATTTCTTCTCTGAATTCTTGCAATAATAGCTGCTAGAAATAACTCAAACTCCTCACAGATTCATTTGTATTGATATGTTAATGCATGTGCCTGTAAATTCATCACATATTCATTTGTATTGACATTTTTAACCCATGTGCATGTACAGTTGATTGAAGTTATATCTTTAATAGTTGTGCTCCATGAATCATAGCACCTCGTCTCTTTGTTGTCCATTATATATACCTGTAACTCAAATAAGTGTAGGAATTCTTAAAGTTGCATGCTATATGTGTTAAGCATAGAATTATTGATGTTGTAAGCTCCATATGATGAGTTTCTCCTTCTCCTCATCCTCTATCATTGCTTTATAATAGCTTATTAGACTCTAAGTCCTTCAACTACTTAGCCTCCACTTTTTATGCATATTTATGAGATTTGTATATGTGAAGAAGTGCCAGAAATTCATGTCTTACTCCTTTAGGTGAATGAACCCACCCATTATATATACATATAGAATATAAGTGAGGTGCCCCTTTATTGAGAATCATTTGAGACACTCCAAATTTAGATGTGGCTAGGCAATAGTCTTGTAAGCCATCTACAGCTGTCTCTCGGAGCTATAACATCTTCTAGTGCCATGTCTGGGGAACATATGTAAGGATTTCTGCCCTGGGATACGACACATTGAGCACTCGTTGGTGACGTGAGAAAAGAAGTTATGATTGCATCCACTTCACCTTGGCCACTCCACACAAACCCCATCATCATTCATCGTCTTTACTTTTAAGAAGCCTCACACTCACTCATATAACTATCAACAGAAAGCCCCTTTAGTATGTGACCCAGAGAAAATAATTTTTATAATTGTATGGAAGGAGAAAACTCCTACTGCCTGCACTACCATCCCATCAGTATTTGAATCCTCCTCATCTAACTCTCAACCTATTGTTACTCACTGCTCAGGAATTACTCCTAAAACCCATACATACCCTACTTTTAGTCTAGCCACTCCTACCACTCTATTTTTGGGCCAAGTTCCTAAGGAAGGTCTCAATCCCTATCCATTAATCGAGATGGATCTTCGAGGTTTTTTGCTAAATAAATATGCACCTCTCAATTTACCTAAGCCTCTAATGGGAATGCCCTAGGACTACCTAAAGAATTTTCCTAGGTTCAATGGGGAAGATGATAACACAACACAAAGACACATTGAAACATTTAGTTCATTTGCTGAGAATCTAAATGTGGAACAATTTGATGTGCTCATCAGAATTTTTTTACAATCCCTCGACGGAGAGGCTAGAAAGTGGTTCAAATCCCTACACAATTCCTCCATCACTACCTGTGAGGAACTTGAAAACTCTTTCACATACAAATGGGGTGAAAAGAGAAACCATGAGTACCTCCTCAGAGAATTTAACGACATAAAGAAGAATCCAAAAGAGGATATCTCAGAATTTATAAGAAGGTTCAACTAGGAGTACAATAACTTACTAGCTAAGATAAAGTCTCCTCAAGATGTTGCTTGATTATCTTTTTTGGGAGCCTTTAAATCTGACTTTGGCTTTACTCTAAGGGAAAGGAAGTCTTTCAAACTAGATCAACTCGAAATCGATGCACTTGAGGTGGACGCAAATTTCACCTTAGTAGGAACGTCGAGAGGAAATCAAGAATCTACTAAGAATAAAAGAGCAAAAGAAGATGCTAAAAATAGCAACAAGAAATGCTAAAAATAGAAATACTATAAAAAGCATTGCTATAAATAACATTCAGGTACCAGTGTTGGAAATAGCAACAAGGAATGATAAAATATAAATTCTAAAAATAACATTGCTATAAATAGCATTTTGGGATAGATTCCAATTTTAATTAGTCCCTGAATTAAAATTGTGAATTAAAATTTGAATTTGAGCCCAGTAGTTGTTTGTAAAATAATCAATCAATTCATCTTGAGTTAATTAGTTAGAGAAAATCAAACATGAAGTCTATGTGAAGAGATGCAACAGTTATCCCTTTGATTGAGGAAGTTATCCCTTAATTAAGGAGATCAGAATGAGTTGTACTTTGAGTTGTAATTAGTTAGCTCAGTTAACTGAGTTAAGTCTAGTTAGATTAGTTCCAACAGTAAATGGAACTGATTGTGAGTTTAGTTAGTCAATGCATGCGTGCATGCAATTAGTTTACTTTAGATAATTGAATATTCTCTCATAAATAACTCATGCATGTCAGTGGAGGTAGAGACCCAGTTGAGATCAGAGGAAGGGACAATGTACTATCAGTTGGAGGAATTTTCCTATATAGGAAACTCGTCCATGCAGAAGGAATTAACTCCTTCAGGATTGCTCAGTTTAGTCTGAGGACAGTGTTGTGTGTGTGAGAAGAATTCACACAGGTGGCAGCCAGAGGACCCAGGAGAAACTCCGCAAGGAAATATGAGGCTTGCAGGACTAAAGGAAGGCATATGTGTTGTCTATTCTATCTATGAGTAGCAGTGAGGGATTGTACTGAGAGCTGGATAGCTTGTGAGCTAAATCTTTGTGTAATCTTGAGATATTTCCACTTGTATGATAATACAGATAGCGGGGTTTTTAGCTGAGGCTTTCCCGAGAGTATTCTTCTATGTTTCATGTGTGATTGAATATTCTTCTTTGTTATATGTGTTCTATTTGATCTTGCTAAAAATCGATTAAGCTTCTGCAAGTTTGATTGTAGAAGTAGATTAAGTATTTTGCTTTAGTACCTTGCATAATTAGTTTAATCTATAGTGAGAATTTTTACATGGTATCAGAGCAAAGGTGATTAAAGTAGAGAATAGTATACAAATAAGGGAGAAGTTCAAAGTTTGAAGTTCCTGATTATAGAAAGTGAATTCTTATCACATCTCAAATTTCATCAATGGCGTTCAACAGTTTGAGACTCGAGTATGCCTTGGATGGTAGCTTGAATTATATACCCTAGAAGGATCGCATGGAAGCGGTATTAGAGGACAACGGTTTGAAGCACTTCATTGATCAAGAATTCCCCAAGCCAACAACTGCTAATGCCAAAGAATTGGCGGAACAGAAGAAATGTGTGGCTAGAGCGAGGAGGATTCTTCTGGAGGGAGTTCGAGACCACATTGTCTTGAGTCTCCATGGGAAGGAGACACCATTTTGAAAGTTGAAAACATTGAAGGATCTATATCAGAACAATAACAATTAGAGGAAGCTAGTGATGAAAGACAAGCTTCGAAAAATCAAGTGTGAGAAGGGCAACACGATCTCTACATATCTGAACAAGCTCACCACCTGCAGGAATGAGCTTGGAAGTGTAGGAATCATGACAGCTGATTATGACATGGTGAGTCTTGCTCTCCTCGCTCATCTTAAGAGATGGCATGGCTAGCAAGATTCAGTAAATGGAAGAGAGAAACTACCAGATTGGGAATGACTATGGTCGGATTTGATGCAGGAGGAGATCAAGAGAAGCACAAGAGATGGTTCTTCATCTAAGGAGGATGAAGAAAATTGTGCCTTAGCGAGTAAGGCAAAGAAAGGGAAGGAGAAGGACTCTCATCTCAAATCGAGTTCTTCTCATGTAGGGAAGAAGATTGACAAATCTAAAGTGTGATGCTTTAATTGTCATGAGGTGGGCCATTATGCAAATAATTGTGCATTTAAGAAATCCAAGAAGGGATCCAAGGAATGATCTGAAGGTGAGGCATTGGAGTCTTAGTTCGAATTGGATTTTACCCTCATCACATGCATGGTTTCATCAATGATGGGTTGTGGTTGGCTTCTTGACAGCGGAGCCTCATTCCACATGGCCAAAGATAAGAGTCTGTTTAGTACCTTGGAGGAGAAAGACACCAATATACTCATAGAGATGGGTAATGATGAAAAATATAGTGTTTCAGGTTTGGGCATGGTTTCTTTTTAGAGGGAGCATGGAGCTCACATTACCTTGATAGATGTAAATTATGTGCTAGGACTGAAGAAGAAACTGCTATCGATCACAATGCTGGAGGACAAAGGCTATGATGTAGTCTTCAGTAAGGGAAAGGTTTTCCTTAGACACATCACCACGAGACAGGCGAAGCAGATCGGTTCATGAGTCAAGAACTTGTATGCTCTTGAGGTTCAAGATGCATGCAAAGCCTTGAGGAGCAAGGCAACTCTTAGAGAATTGGTGGTTGAGAGCGAGAGTACATTACCTCTCGAAATGTAGCACCAGAAGAAGTCTCAAACAATTGTGGAGCAGGCACAATTGGTGAAGCGGCTTCTGAAGGTTTTGGAGCAGCCACAACTGGAGAAGTTGAGAGGAGACCGAGTGGAGGTATCCACCCATGTAGAGACCTCCAGTAGGGGTAAATTTTAAGCCAAGTGGGCAGAGGGATCACATGCATCCATACCCCTAGGTGGGAGGTGGGGCGATGTGGAGTGATAGTCCTAAGAAGGCTAAAATACGGGTAAGATCCTTGAGATACCTAGCCTCTTTGATTAGACCTTACTATGGGAGCCCTGACGAGGAGTAGCAATACTGGCTGTGTGGGTATAGACGGATGCAGATGGAGTATCAAAGGGAGCTTCAGCATCAAAGGGTGTTTCTAGTCCAAAAGGGAGGTCAGTTAGGAGATCAGTTAGTTACTTCTGAGTAACTGAGTTGCGGTGCAGCAGTGGGCAACACAATGCAACATGATGATAGGAGGTGCAATGCGGATGCAGTGCTAGGAGACAGGACCAGCAGCAACAACGATGCAGCAGGAGGAATCAGTGCGATTGATGTAGTCAGAGATCAAAGTGATAGAGGCTAGAGCAGTCAGATACTGAAGAGCACAGAGGTAATAGCAGTCAGAGACTTTGATGATAGAGGCATCATTCTGATTCAGGTTGGATATTTTTTGTTTCTAGAGTTGTTGGAGCAACAACAATAGAGAGAAGTGTTGCATGCAGAACATTCCAAAGGTTTAGGATCGGGTTCAATTTGAATGCCTTTCTTGTTGAGAGGGAGTGTTGAAAATAGCAACAAGAAATTCTAAAAATAGGAATACTATAAATAGCATTGCTATAAATAGCATTTAAGGTACCAGTGTTGGGAATAGCAACAAGGAATGATAAAATAGAAATGTTAAAAACGTCATTGCTATAAATAACATTTTAGAATAGATTCCAATTTTAATTATTTGCTGAATTAAAATTCGAATTTGAGCTCAACAATTGTTTCTAAAATAATTAATTAATTCATCTTTAGTTAATTAGTTAGAGAAAATCAAACATGAAGTCTATGTGAAGACATGCAATACTTATCCCTTTGATTGAGGAAGTTATCCCTTAATTAAGGAGATTAGGATGAGTTGTACTTTGAGTTGTAATTAGTTAGCTTAGTTAGTTGAGTTAAGTTCGGTTAGAGTAGTTCAATTAGTCTGTGGAACTGATTGTGAGTTCAGTTAGTCAATGCATGCATGCATGCAACTAATGTACTTCAGATAATTGAATATTCTCTCATAAATAACTCATGCATGTCACTGGAGTGAGAGACCTAGTTGAGATCAGAGGAAGGGACAATGTACTATGAGTTGGAGGAATTTTGCTATATAGGAAACTCATCCATGTAGAAGGAATTAACTCCTTCAAGATTGTGCAGTTTAGTCTAAGGATAGTGTTGTGTGTGAGAGAAGAATTCACACAGGTGGTAGCTAGAGGACCCAGGAGAAATTGCGCAAGGAAATAGGACGCTTGGAGGAATAAAGGGAGGCATATGTGTTGTCTATTTTGTATATGAGCAGCAGTGAGGGATTGTACTGAGAGCTAGATAGCTTGTCAGCAAAATCTTTGTGTAATCCTGAGATATTTCCACTTGTATGATAATACAGATAGCGGGATTTTTAGTTGAGGCTTTCCCCAGAGTATTCTTCTGTTTTTCTTGTGTGATTGGATCTTCATCTTTGGTATATGTGTTCTATTTGATCTTGCTCAAAATCGATTAAGATTCTGCAAGTTTGATTGTAGATGTAGATTAAGTATTTTGCTTTAGTACCTTGCATAATTAGTTTAATCTAGAGTGAGAATTTCTACAGAAGAGGCATCCTCCTCTAGTCGAGATAGAGAATCACCAAAACTAAAGTTGGATGAACTGGAAAAACACATCAGGATTTTATCGCTGAAGGTCGGAAAGCTTGAGATTGAGAACAAGAGCCTCTCCAAATAGAATGCTCAAATAAACAACTGGAGTTACAACCCATAGTATAGAACGCCTCCATTGCAAATACTTCCAAAGGAGAGAAGGGAACAACTCGACCAGATTCGTCATCCTCTATATTTAGATGAGGATCTCGATGAGAAATTGTTAGATACACAGGAGATGCAAGGAAATTTTTCTTTTTCTTTTTCCAAAGAAGAACATGAGAATATGGCTCACCAGGAGGCTAGTCATGATAGAGAAGTAGTCACAGATGAGGAATATATAGATTATTATTGCAAACAGTTTGCAAATTTCATGCAAGCACAACCCCAACGTAAGTATAATATAAGATATTGAAAGAAAAGGTCAAGAGAACCAAAGCAACAAGAGGAAACTTCTCCACAAGTTATTCTTCCAGTACTAGACAAAGAGAAAGGTAAGCTAAATCCTAACCCTTCCATGATAAAAGTCTCTGCAAATAAAGAAAGCAATAGTTTTGAGGGACACATGGAAAAGGAGGCACCTATTCTACTGAAAACTGCCAGTGGGGAGGTAGAAGGAATAGAGCCAGGAGGTATAGAAAAAGACCAACCCACATTCAATCTCCAGAAGGAGCTTGAAAAGGGAAAAATTCATGTTCCCTTGACTAAGCTTCTAAAGTAGCCTACTTATAAAGCTCCTGTATCTTAATTCACGCATCCATCTACTTCAGCACCAAGCCATGATAGTTTAAACCTATAAGAGGATAGGCCAATGGTTGTTTTTTAGCCATAAGTGGAAGAGTTGGATCCTTCTACTGCACCCTTCTACGTGACCCTAGTAATCCATGACCTCTTACTACATAATTGCATGTTGGATTCTAGATCCTCACACAACTGCATGCCATTGAAAGTGATGGAACATCTCGGCATGGAGATCACTATACCATACAAGGGCCTATACTCCTTTTACTCTAAGAGAGTCAAGTGCTTAGGGATGATAAATGATATGGTGGTAAACCCAGCTCAGATCCCTATGAAGAGTGTCGTAATGGACATAGTGGTGGCCAACATTCCGCCTCAGTTCGGCATGATCTTATACGGATGTTGGGGTTCCAAGGTGGGGGGCTCTATCAAGTTAGATCTGACTTATACCACTATCACCAATTTTGGAGGCATGTAAAGGAGGAGATACAGAGAATCCAAGTTTGTAAAAACTGTGACCCCTGCTAAAGGCTCAGAAAACTCCCCAACGTATGGGAAGAAAAGTGACATCTCCTGCCTATTATTGGAATAAGATGAGACCTTACTAGAGGAAACATAAGTATGCCTAACAAGGAAATTAAATACTAGTGTGCAAATGAAAATGAGGTATGTAAATTGTACTTCGACAGAGAAAACTCAAAAGAGGGAAATGGAGCTGGAATACTGTTTGTATCTTTGCAGGGAAACCTGATACCCTCTCATTCTAGCTTGAATTTGAGGCAACCAACAACTCTGCAGAGTATGAAGCATTGATACTTAGGTTACAAATGGAAACAAATATGAATATTGAATGCCTAACGGTCTATGGAGACTCTGAGTTGGTAGTAACGTAGATCATAAATCAATGCTAGGCCAAAAACCCTAGAATGAGGACATACTAGAATGAAGTGTGGGATCTAATTGATAATTTCTTCCTGGCCTTTAATATCCATTTTTTTCCAAAGGAAGGGAAAAAAATGGTTGACTCACTTGCTATAGTTGTAATCAGTTTCAGGTGCCCTCAAAATCTTCTCCTTAGATATGAGGTAGAAGTCACTAGGGAGTTCGCCGGCTCCACCATCGATCAAGAAGAAGAAGAAGAAAATCAAGAAGCCACTTTGTGGAAAGACATCGTGGTTGTTGGCTTGATGGGGCTTGACCCAGGTTCGAAGTTAATTAACGAAAAAAATCCCTACACTACTGGCCCTTTTGGCATCAGCCAGTGGATTGCAGATTGAAGTCTCGCCCGAAGCAATATGGGGGGATGCTGGAACCAAGTTTTCACACCCTTAAGATGTTTGAGGTGTCGATTTAGTCCAACTATTCCTACCTTCGCACAAGTCACTTCACGCACTTTTATAACCTGCGAGACCTTCGTGATCTATTATAATCGCTCTCACGCAACCCTAACAAGGGGTTGAAGTGATTTCACACTACTATGGCAACGATTTGTGCTATTTCCCCAAACTATACAGTGAATCTTACTTATCTTCTTAAATATCTTAGTTAACTTTTCATAAACAGATACTTTATCTCACATTCACTTAATCATCACAGTCACATATGTTTATGCAACATATAAACAGTAGAAATACAATTCATACCCAATACACATAATGTAGAAAACAAGAAATAAATACACAAGAATGATATAAAACTTCTCTTTATTAATGCTTCCAAATGTTACAGATTCGACTCGCCCTGCGTAGTCAGCTGCAGGGGTCCGCGCAGTTAGTTGTGGACTACTAGGCCTTTGTGCACTTAGCTATAGAGCCTTCTCTCCTACTCTACAACCCAAACTATACATTACACTTCAGATACTCCGCTATGCTTCTATTCCATGATCATCCTTTGATTAGATTCCATTACTGATTTATACTTAGATCCCATGGTCCACAGACCATGGGTAGATCTCTATAGCCGAAATTACATTACAAAATTAAGGGTGGACAACCCTATGACTCATATACAAGCTACGCACTCTGTAGAATTTCCCACTGTAGATCACCTGATAATGAAATATACTAAAGAAAAATACTTGATCTACTTCTACAAACAAACTTGCAGAAGCTTAATTCATTTTGAGCAAGATCAAATAGAACACGTATAATAGAGAATGAGAAAGCAATAACACATGAACATAGAAGAATACTCTGGGGAAAGCCTCAACTAAAAACCCCGATCTCTGTGTGATCGTACAAGTGGAAATATGTCCAGATTACACAAATCTTTAGCTCACAAGCTATCCAACTCTCAATACAATCCCTCAATGCTGCTCATAGACTGAATATACACAACATATGCCTTCCCTTAGTCCTCCAAGCCTCCTATTTCCTTGCGAAGTTTCTCTTGGGTCCTCCAGCTGCAACCTGTATGATTCTCACCTCACATACAACACTAACCTCTGAAATAACTGCACAATCCTGAAGGAGATAAATCCTTCTGCATGGATGAGTTTCCTATATAGGAAAATTCCTCCAAACTATAGTACACTATCCCTTCCTTTGATGATCCAAGTGGATATTGGTGGCCACCCACTAATTCCACTTGGATCCCCACCAATTCTTCTTTCAGTTTTTCAGTTTCCTTAATTATAGCACAGTTTACTACTTTTAGCAGTTTTTCGAGTCCTAAACTTCCGGAGCCGTTTTGAGGCCCTAAACGACGTTTTTTGGGAAATCTACCAATTTTTCAGAGAAAGGTTATTATATGCATATTTCATGAAGTATAGTTGTGTACACATGTGAGTTTCTGTGGGTCAATGAGCGTATATGTTTTTCATACAAGAAAAATAGTGGGGCAGGCTCTGATATGGGTGTTCTGACTAATATTGATGATTAATGTTTATTGATATGCCTTTTTCATTAATTTTTATCTGACTGACAAAGATGCCTTGATCATTGACCTATTAACAATGCACAAGTAGCACAGGTTCAGGGGAGCATTAGCCTTCATGTACATTCAACATTGTTGGCATTATGGTTGCTGACTCCAGCTATGGCTTCAGATATTTATACCATTTGTTGCCTAAGTCATGTAAAAGTCTAGGGTGTGATATGTCTTCTCATATAGTTGAATGAGTCCTCTTGGACAAATGATGTAACTTGTATCCCCACTTTACATCGGATGGATGATGTAATATTTATTGTTTATGTCATGTACAAACAATTGGTATATCCCTACTTGGTTGGGTGGGTGAGTCAAATTTGGTATATCCCCACTTGGTTGGGAGATGGATGTATGTATGAGTCATTGGTGATAGGAAGGTCATCCTCACATAATTGAGTTATAGATTCATGTTATTCTTTTAGAAAATATTTTTGCAGACTCTGGTTGTGCTCAGGGGGAGCATGGATGGTTTTAGTACATCTCAACATGTACAAAAATGGGAGCTAAATCAGAGAAATCAGCATGTACTCTGGGGGAGCATGAACATCATAATGTATGTCAAAGGGAGAAAATATCTTGGTCCACCCTTTTCCCTTGATGTCAAAGGGGGAGAGTGACTTGATGTTGTTGTTGCCATCAAGTCCAATGCAGGATATTGTTGGCATTATGATACAGGTGTTGTCCTTGATGGAAAGTCACTCAGATGAAAGATCATAGTGTAGTAGGTCAACAACAAAGAATTACATATCAGACTCCAAAGAATGAAGAAAGAGGGATATACGCAAGTTCACCTTGTCCAAGCTATGTATACACACACATTTACAGAACAAAAGGAGTGTATATGTACACACGCACGTTCACAGAAGGAAAAGCGCATGTATCTTGGAAAACCAAAATTATTTTGGTCCAAGGTATTTCTTGGTCCAAGGTATTTGACCCAAGGTAATTGGTCCAAGCTATTTGGTCCAAGGTATTGGTCCTAAGTAGTTTTCGTCCATGATATTGAGAAAGGCCTAAAACTATGTAAGGAGGAGAACATCCTTAGGCCAGTACTGTGCTTTGAATATCTTATGAAGTGTTGAATCATATATGCAAGTTGATGAGCTTCTGATGGATTACTTGATCTAATCTAAGGATGCACCTATATCGCTGATGAAGGTTGATGGACTAGGATCATAGAGGCTTAAAAGTATTATCATTATGTGGTTTGATCTTGAACAGTATAGATTTGAATATTGACGCATGTTTTATTCTGTAAATGTGATGATCTGCCTATGACTGAAGTATGAAATAGTTGTGATGTTTTAAGTTAGCATTTATAGATCTGTACGCGGGTTTGCTCTAGCCAAAGAGCGTATACACGTTTGTTCAACATATCAAAGTAGTGTATACTTCATAAATTTGAATTTGCAGATTTGTATGCTGGTTCCTTTTGGTAAAAGTGCGTATACACGCTGGTTCAACACATGGAAGTAACGTATACCTTATGAAGTATGTTTTAGTTGTTTCTATTTGCTGTTGCAGAGTTCTGGGTTCTGCTTTGGGTTCCGGTGATTGTATTCTGGTGACAGTGTTCTCAATGATCAAATTGATTGATTGTGATTTGCTACAGTGATGATAGGTTGTCAAGTGATTGAGTGATTCAGTTTTGGTTGATTCAGAAAGTGATGATTGAGTTTCAGTGATTGGTTGATGTAGATGTATTTTATGATTGTATTGTAGTTATGATTTTCTAAGTTTCAATGTTGTTGATGGGTCCAGTATGAAAATTGAATGAAATCTAGCCTTCAGATTGAGGTGTTGTGTTCCAAGAGTATCTAGTCTGAAAATTCATGAAACATAGTCCTTGGTAGAAGAGTGGAGTTTTCTGTAGGCTGGCACCTACGTACTAGTAAACATATTGGCTAGTACAAGAGCTAGGGGGTTGTAGCTCCCTTCCAGTAGTAGCTGGAGAATGAGAGAAGGTTGTAGCATTTTGTAGGTGGGTGCCTCCGTACTGGTATGAGTCTGCACCAGTACAAGATGGTAAATAGATTTTATTATTATTAAAAGAAGATAGAGATGACAACAGCAAGTGGTTTTTACCCACATTGGGTTTCCACCTTATATCTTGGTTTTCATGTGTGTTTATTATGTGTGATGCTTTATTCTTCTTTTACTGCATAGTCTAATAAATCTCTAATATACTGGTTAAAGTTCAATACATGATAAATTATCTAAATCAAAAGTTCTCTGCATATATGTTGGTTTCTTTAAGTACAGTCATGTGTACACGCTAGTTCACTTAGCTGAAGTAGCATATATAAATCTGTTTGGTAAATAAAATTATTGATCTGATAATATTGATTCACCCCCTCTCTCAGTATTATTTCCAACACAAAGTTCTAGATTTATATGTATTTTTCAGCAGACATACCAAATATGGGCTCATTCGGCTCTTGGTTGGCGGTAGATAATAAAATCATGTCATTGGAGGAGGTCCCAAGGTCAAACCCATAAGCCTCCCCCATTTCAACATTTTCTTTTGGTCCATTTTGAAATTCATTTGGTGGCGGTTGTAACATTTGTTATATTTGTTGCATATGGGGGATGGGACCACCTGTGGAGTGGGCTGACAACATAGCTAGGTAGGTTTGATCCCCACCAACCCCACATCAGTTATGGTTTATGGCAGGTGGTGGGCCTACCATTGGAGACCTAGAAAATAATATTTGTTATATATATTGAATGTATGTGGTGCATGGGGTGGTGGGGGTGGTGGCTAGTAACCCCTTCTTTTGTATTATATAACCCACTAGCCAAACAATTTTGGCCAATTTCTAAGGGTCACTGGAAAAATTAAAGAGAAGAGAAATTCACCCTCTCTGACCACCATTTTCTATGCACTGTCCCTTCACCAAAATGTTACCTCGTTAATGGTTGCCAGTCGGCTTAGTTTAACCAAAATGTTTACCATGAATACCTTGAGCATATGAACTCATATTTGAGGGATGTTGACACCATTGGAATGAGGATGACCAGAACTATGACCTAGTCCTCTTTTGGGTGAAATTCGATAACTTTGATTTTTGAGGTATTTTGAGCCACTGCCGAACTCTTAGTGTTTCTAGAGCCACCTGGATCACCATTTTTGCATTTCCTAAATCTTTTTCAGATCAGCCTTTACTCCTTCAAAACCCACAATGTGTCCTAAATGCTCTACTTCTTCCATTCCAAAGTAACACTTGGATAATTTTACAAATAGTGTATGATCTTGGAGCAGTTGTAATACCTAGTCAACATGGTGAAGGTGAGTGTCCCATGTTACACCATAGATGAGAATGTTATCAAACATTACTATGGCACATTTTCATAGATACCATTTCATCAGGCTCTAAAAATGGGATGGGGCATTACAAAGACCAATTGGCATGACTAGGAATTGGGAATGGCCTTGATGAGTTCGGAAGACTATCTTGGGAATGTCAACTTCCTTCATTCATATTTGGTGAAAGAATGAGTCGTGGTCCATCTTGGTAAAAAATTAGGCACCATGCAGTTCATTAAGCATATCATCGACTACTAGGATACGAAATTTGTACTTGATGGTAGCTTGTGAAGGGTCCTAAAGTCTGGACACAGTTGCCATTCACTCTCTTTCTTTAGAATCATGAGCATTGGAGATGGATAAGAGTTGGTATTGGGATTAATAACACCAACATTGAGGAATTCCTTAATGATTTTTTCAATTTCATTCTTTTGGGAAAAAATATGTCGATAAGGGTGGACATTTGCCGTTTGGTACATAGAAGCAAATGGATGTTATGATCATGTTCACTCCTAGAGGGTGGAAGCAACTTAGTTTTGTCAAAGACCCACAGATGGTGATATAATACCTATTTCATATCGGGTTGAATGGGATGAGGAGTGGATATAATGGAATGAATGGAATTAAATAGTGATACTAGCCCATGATGGCCTTTTTTAAAAAACTTCTCCCTTTAATGCGAGATAATGATAATAAGAGTACCTGCCTTGATTTCTCGCAGTGTATGAGTGTGTTCGTTCTGGTTAAAGATCATATAGAACTCCTAGAAGTCCATTGTGATAGGGAAACAAGTTGGATTGTGTCATAATCTTTCCACGACTAGCTCCCCTATATTAGGTGGGTGTATCTACCTATGGTTTTGTGCATGGTTTTCACACATTTTTGGGCGTGATGGTTTTCAGTCCATGGTATTGGATGCTTCAGCATGTATATATATGTATTGTAACATTGAAAGGAACATAATGAAAAATCAAGTTGGTCATCCCGGTTTTGGGATCCACAGGAATATCTCTGTGTATATGTGTTTTATGTGTTATTCTCTCGCATTGTTTATTTTATGTTCCTAGAATTCGTATGTAGGTAATTTATGTACGAGATTAAAACCTACATTTCATATCAGACCTATTTTGGCTTCAAGGGGATGCCTTTGTTGCTGAGGGGTTTTTCTCTGGCCTGTGGCAGACCCTGCTCAGTGGGAGATCTGTGGGATCGATTCTAGTTGTTAAAGAAGATGGCGAGTAGTGGAAAGATAGAGATCGAGAAAGTTAATGGTCATAGTTTTGAGTTATGGAAACTCAAGATGAAGGATCTATTAGTAGATAAAGATCAATGGATCAAAGTAGACCCAGGTACTAAACCAATGGGAGTGTCCGATGAAGAATGGAAGAAGTTGGATTGGATGGCAAAGAGCATAATACGATTGTGTGTTTCAGATTCAGTATTTCTGAGTGTATCAGGGGAAGCTATGGCTAAGGATTTGTGGGACAACTTAGGGACATTGTACCATTCTAATTCTTTGGTCAATAAAATGTTCCTACAGAAAAAGTTGTATAAACTGAGGATGAAAGATTGAGACTCAGTGAGAGAGCATATGAACGCATTTAGTACTGTGGTAAGTCAGTTATTATATGTTGATATTAAAATTTCAGATGATGATAAGTGCATCAGTTTGTTGTGTTCCCTACCATATTCGTGGGATAGTCTGGTTATTGCAATAGGTAGCAATGCAACTACCTTGCATTTTGATGAAATAGTCTCATCCTTACTAACAGACGAGATGAGATGGAAAAATATGGAGAGCCATAATGGTTATGCCTTTTCTGTACAAGGAAGGTCCCAGAACATAAACACAAATAAGTCATCGAGTGGTAGGTCTAAATCTAGAGGGAGATCTAAATCTCCAGGAAAACCTGTAAAGGTGTGCCGGAAATGCAGAAAGGAAGGGCACTACAAAAGGGATTGTAAATCTAAAGCTCCTGACAAAGGAAATGGATCTAATGATGCTCCTTTTGTACGGGTGAAAACCACCTCAAATGAAGGTGGGGATGTGTACTTGGCTTCTTCAAGTACACATGTAGATCATGATGTTATAGGAAAAAAGGCACGGTGCATGGAGAATGGAGATACACTCAAAGGTCTTCCCAGGACCTTTGGTAGACTATAAGATTATCTGCAACTATCACAAAGTGACATGCATGTCCATAAACAATAACTAACTATCAAATCAAGAAATATTGATTACCTCAGGCCTCCATGTAGATTTTCTGGAGAGTGCGATGTAGCTAGGTGGAAGTCCCCTAAGCCAGCTCCAGATCAAGTCCTGCACATAGAAGAGACAATCATAATCATAGCATACAACCTTGATAACTAATACATGAATATATAAAAGACATCTAGTTACACATAAATAAGCTACTCATGCTAAAAGGTATTGGACAAATAAGTAAATGAATGATAGTACCAACACCATGGAGTATAAAGTACAATTGCAGTTCTATATTAATGTCGAAAGAGTGATTACAACCATCTGTTGCATCAACCTTCCCTTACCCCTCCAGCTCCTCTCTCTCTCTCCCTTCTTAACAACTTCTTATGCTTAGATTTGAGACTATGCTCGACAATCAAGTAAGCTATCCTTTCAAATGATCTGACCTTAATCACCATAGCCCTAGCTTTGCTTATGTAGCAATTGAGTTAGGGTTGCCAAGTTCCTCCATGATTCTCTTAGGGTAAAAGAAATGATGTTGCCATGCTTTTCAGCCCTTTCCCATTTGCCTCCTTCATTAGGATTTAGAAATCCCACAAATATGTCAAACTTCAGATGTTTCCTTGCTTTTCTGAGTAGATTTAGGAGGGAATATAGAGATATTTATGAGTCAATTCGCTCCTTTGACCTCTAGATTCTTATTAGGATCCACTAACACTTTCCTCGAACCAACAAGTAAAGTTAGTAGGGTCACTAATGCTCCCTTAGGCTTACAGAGAATATTTATAAAGCATGTTGTCAATGTTTAGCCAACGTTAGTGTGGAAACAAGGCTTGTGATCTTGGTCTTTGCTTCAGCTATCATGTCTTCCCCTCTGAGCTGATGAGGGGGTTATTTTGCTGTATAACAGATGCCCCCTAAAGTTTGAGATTAGAGGTTGCGATGATGGCCGAAATACTTTACTTAACTATAGTTTTCCTTCTTCGATAAAAAGAGGAAGAGGATCAGAGTTTCGGGTGGTACGGGAAACCTGATACAACACATATATATAAAACAACTAAAATCATGTCCTAAGTCGGGCATTCCCATGCTTAGTAGCTATGTCAGAGTGATTTTCTCATAAAAGAGATATGACGATGCTAGCCGTTGATAAGCACAATGTAGATCTGATGTCATAATAGGATCATTCTGATGAGATGTCTCCAAAAAACAATATACGCAACTTGGGAGAGGAAGAAAGGCTGAGTGATGCAAGCCTCTACCCAAGGTCTTGATTTCCACTTCACGAAATAGCATAGATCGATATGTGTGAATATATGCGTTGATGTCGAACATGCACAAAATCATCTGATTACCAATGAATAATGGAGATCGTTAATAGATACGAGGAAGGGCACCAATAATGGTGATGGTCTCCAAGATGCACAATACAATATAACGAGTGCGAAAGATTTTTTTGTCGCTGAACACCCGTAGAATCGTTTAACCAGGAGCCAATAATGAGAACCCCTAATCAAACACAAGGTGACCTGCCACTAATGTCTGAAAGTACCAAGGCACTAAATGTGTTTCTGGGTTGTCTTCTTAGATAGAGTCTTGAAGTCGATAGGAAGATACCTGTCGAAAGGTAGGAAATAATGTGTCCTACATCAATCGACATGAAACAGGACAAGAATGATTTGTTTTCTAAGGAATGTTTGAGCATTGGGCCTAAATGACAGAGGGCATGACGAAAGGATATGCTTGATGGGTTGATGGAGGAAACAAAAGGTTAACCCTTGAACAATAGAAGGCACAACAATGGTTTTAAACATGCCACACTAGACTCATGAATAGCAAAGAGTGTTAGGATACAAAGATGCAAGAACATCAGGTTATTTAGGCTAAAACTCATAGGATAGTAGGATTCATATTGACAGGCCATCAAAAGGAAGGTTTATCTAAGGGAGTGCCATGTTCAAGGGAACAACTGCTACCAAATCATGCTTTCTGATACTAAATGCAGTTGTATTGCCTACTTTCCTCGTTTGATTAGTTTAGTGAGTCCAGAAGGGTGAACTCATCAATCTTTTCATATTTTAAGAGTCTGAAAAGGATCCAAAAAAGAGCGACTCTATGCCCTATCTGATTATTTTAATGAGTCCAGATAGGCAAACTCGTCAATACTTTCATGTTTTGAGAGTCTTAAAAGGATCGTAGAAAGAGTGACTCTATATCATGTCTATTCAATTTAATGAGTCCAGATGAGACAACTTGGTGGTCTTTTCATTTTTAGAGAGTATTAAAAGATCATTAAGAATGACTCCAGGGTGGTCCCTTTTTCATAGTTGTTAACCGGGTGCGACAAAAGGTTAATAGTATACTCGGATCAGTTACTTTTCCATGAGTTAGTCTATTGAATATCGATAAAGAGAAACCTATGTTCAATAGATGTTGACCTCATTTTTGTTACGAGTACGAGGAGACAGACTAAACTCGTTTTTTGTCGTGAATTTTTAATGAGTCACGTGACGATAAACTCGATACGTTCATCAAATTTTAACGATTCAAATGAAGAAAGCTCAAGGTATGTTTTTCAGTTTATTTAGCAAGGAAAAGAGGTAAAAGAACTTCTCGTACCTTCGTCATAGATTTAACAAGTCCGAAGAAGGGGAAAAACTCGGGGATTTTTCGATTTAAGAGTGAGAAATGGTCCCAAAAAAGCAAGTGCTCTTGTTTCTGCCATAGATTTTTAACGAGCCTGATGACAAAAACTTGAGATTTTTAGTTTAACGAGTGAGAAAAGTACCTAAAAGAATGCTCGAGTCATCTTAAAGAGTGAAAAAGAGTTGCTCAGACCATCGTCGTATGTGTTTAACGAGTCCAACGATGACAAACTCGGGGATTTTTCAGTTTTTTGAGAGTGAGAAAATATCCCATAAAATAAAAGTGCTCATTGAGAATTGCATGCAGTGCTTTACTGCTTTTCATTCCTGAGGGTAATTGCATCAAAAAGCAGAAAAAAGTATAAAAAGGTAGCAATTTCTATCCATATGGGTTCATGCATGATAAAAAATCATGGGGAATGGACTTCTTACTCTTTAATGATTTCAAAAAATCATGTCTCCAAAAATAAATATAAGGAAGTTCTTTGAGCTTTCACATTCACCATTTTCACTATTTGAGAATTGTGAGAGCGTGTTGGAGCCAAAGAGGAGCAGATTTTACTTGGAGTATTGCAGGAGATCCGGGTAGCCATTCGATGTGCTGTCAGTCCCAGGTAGAGGCCAAAAACTTGCTCTATGCATTTCTTAACCTTTCTTATCAGTTTCTAGGGTGGATTTTTGCAGATCTGAGGTGCCCTAAAGCAGTATTTGTGCACTAATGGCCTTTGGATGGCCTGTAGGGAGTGTTAAACGCCCTATATGACCTACTGGAGGACATTAATCCTCCCTGTGTACCACTGGGTGAGCATTAGAGCTTGAGGGAGTAGTTTAAAACCTTATGTAGTGATTCCTGAAGTTGTATTTCCCTATTTTGGCTGATTATTGGGTTATTTTGCAGAGGTTTCAGGCCATAATGACTAGCCTATGGAGAGAATGGGCCCATGATAGTGAGAAATTTCTGATGCAAAATGATCCAGCGTGCATACTTTATTTCTGCCGCTACAGTTTATTGAAGTATGCAAAGTTGGAGCTGATTAAAGGGCAGGAGGATTCATTAAGATGTATTATCCAATGTTGGGATGAACATGAGCAAGTGTTTAGGATTGTAGATCATGAGTTGGTTATTAACCATGATGATATATACATTTTAACTGGTCTATCGTGCCATGGGGCATAGGAAAACTTCATCGAGGGTAGGTCTGATCCACGATCTACCCTAGAGCTGGTGCTATCCTAGTACATCCGTGAGAGTGGACTTGTCAGCAACAGAGTCCCCATAGAGAGGATAAGGTCCAGGTCTATGAGGGCCATTTTATGGTTGATTGTGTGGTTGGAAGGGTCAAAGAGCCCCCACATTGTGACAAAGGCCCAACTATGGCTTGCAGTTGACTGTGTCCAGCTAGAGATGTTCAACTGGTGTGAAGCAGTGCTTCACTAGTTGAAAGCAGAGTTAACTGCATGCAAGACTTGAACCCAACAATGTTTTGAGTATGGTACTCTCATAGTTTCATTCTTTCTTGAGAGGGTACTTTTTATGTGCCCAAGGATGAGCTTAGGTCTCTTTGATCCGAGGGAGCCAAGATAGGGGCGATGGTCATCACTTGATCCTCAAATAGGAGGAGGAATGATCCGAAATTTCTTTGAGGAATATTTCTTCCAGTGGCTTCGTGGCCAGATCATGATGATTGAAAACTATGCTTATGAGGGCATGGACTTCACCAGTGACCCTGACTTGATGCTGCTGCCTGGGACCAATTGGGGTCCTCAAAGTGAGAATGGTTTTTGAAAGTACTTCAAGTATTTTTTAGCTTTTGAATGTTTATGTGAGGTTTTTATGGGTGCACAAGTATTAACATGAAGCTTTATGCTTAACACATATGTGGCACCATTACTACCTGTAGGAAAAACCCGCCATATGCGATGAGGAGGCAAACTACCTGCTATGGGGGGTGATGCTCACAGTCTTCACGAGGTTTTGAGGAACCTGGAGGGCTTAATCATGGGTGTCCCCACCCCTTCCTCTGAGGGAGATTCCCACTCCTCTGCAGCGGCACACAGTCGGTGTACCTGAGTGGTTTCTGGTTCCTCTTGGGAGGATAGCTAGAGTAGTTTTAACATTTCAGGAGTAGTAGGCACTTTTTAGCAGGTGCTTTGGTGTAGCCAAAGGGTGTTTGTAGCTAGGCTTAGTAGCTATTTTTTACTTAAAACATCCAAGTTTTGGAATATTTTAATGTAAAAGACTAGATTTTATCTATCTATCTATATATATATATATATATATATATATATATATATATATATATATATATATATATATATATATATATATATATATATATATATATATATATATATATATATATATATATATATATATATATATATATATATATATATACAATCATTTTGGTATTTTGACGGCATAAATTTTTTTGAAATGTTTTTGTAAAATTTTTAACTCTGTAAATTTTTACTTTTCATGCATGCTTCTATAGTGAATGAGACAGATGTTAATTTAACACATAGTTTGTTAATGAATTAGTAACCGAATTAAATTCTCTAGGAATGTGTTCATATGTGATTATTCCAAACTGACGTTCCAAGAGTTGTACCCTTAAATAAAGACGTAACAAGGTTGGATTATGAATGTGATAACAATTTGTCAATTGCATAACAACTAGCTAAGAGTCTAACCTGACCACCAGATTGGAGATGTCCCTTGATGAAGCTTCAGTGAGAAGTGAAATTACGGACATGTACACAGAAATATTGTTGGTGGTTGTACCCAGAAAGATTCCTCCGAAACAAAACAGTTCCAACTTAGGTGTGTAGATGACCTAAGCATCTGATGTAATGTGTCATGTGTGACGACTGGAACCATTTGCGTATCCTACATATGCTAAGCGTAGCGAAGACGTCTGCATTGTGAGAAGGACGTATGAGCCAAATACTCCAATAAATACCAAAACAATCCAATCACACCAAAAAAAAAGGAAAGCAAAACTTATAAATACATAAAATTACAAAGCACACGCCTAGTGTAATACTAGGTAGAATAATTTTTCAGAAAGAGTCCATTTCTGGGCTCGATGAGTGGGACTCCTTCCTAGTACTGAAGTTCATATGCCCCTTTTTACAGGGATTTCTTGACCACATAGGGACCTATCCATAAGGGTTGAAGAATTCTTGTCCCCAAGAGGTCATGTTTTTTATCATAGAGCAAAACAAGATATCCCTCTTGGTAAGACCGAGGCTTGACCATTTTGTCATATTGGGTTTTTACCCGATGCTTGTGAGCGTCAAGTGCCAATTTGACATCTCGATGGGTTTCTTCCAGTTGATTGAGATATAGTAGGCACTCTGTCACACGGAAAGAGTCGACGATGCGGACACAACCAACCTTCCTAGAAGCCTAAGACTTTCTAATGACAAACAAGACAAATGAGAGCAATCCTTCTCTAAATATGCATTACAATATGAGAAATCAAGTGTTTAGCTCTTACCTCTAACCCAACGCTGCTGTCGTGGTCCAGCTTCGTTGATCCAGATGAGCTCCTCCTTCTCTTCAAAACCTGCATTCACCAACAGTCAAACAATTAAATAGCACCTGATTATGACATAAAATAAAACATATTTAACATATAGACCAAGGAGTATATGAAACAACTCATAAATAACAAATTGTTGAGAAGAATGGACTAATTTGTATTAAAGGTAACAAAAGGAACCATTACAACCTGAGCCTTGGTGTTGTGCAAGCTCCTCCCAGGGTCCACAAGAGTTCTCCTTTACTCTGATCAGCTCACCCACCTCCCAATGGAAACAAGTAAAGATGGTAATCTCTCCTCACAAGTTCTCACAAGGAAGTCCTAATACCAGCAGCATCTACCCTTAGGAATGTTCAGCTTTCAGCCTCTCTCCCTTTGGCCCGATGCCTGTATTTATAGTGCTCTAGAGGAAGTTAATTAGCTCTACCATGGATGGGATAAGCCCCTCTTTCAATGGGATAGGCTCCCCTCTTCATGGGATAAGTTCCTCTTTCTTTCGGTACATGAACCATCTGGAGGCGCTTCATACACGTCAAACAAGCTTCTAGAATGCTCTAGAAATGACCACAAGTAACTTTTTTAAGATGAAACTCACGGCTTTTGACCTTTACAGGGGTACGCACCCACCCCTTTACATACAGAGCGTACAAGTACGCAGGTATTGTGAACTTGGGTTGCGTACACGCAGGTAAGGCTAAGAGAAACTGCGTACCAGAGATAATTGACTTTAAATGACTTTTCTCTTCTTTTTTGGAGTTTGACATGAAGAGCAGAGGCATAAGACTTGCCAAGGAGGATAGTATGATAGTGGATGGAGCCATACTAACTGCAAATAGTCATGGTGACATTTTTTAGTGTAACAGATTGCCCCCTAAAGTGCGAAGCCTGTAGTAGATTAGGGTTTCATAAGATCTAGGAAGGGTGAAGTACTTTATCATTTCAAGGAGTATCTTGCGGAGAGCCTGGTCAGAACCTGCAATTATTCAACACAAAATACATATATAAAATGATATCATCGCTGAGGTAGGCATTCCCATACTCAGATTGAAAACTTTAACTAACAATCTAACTACTGCTCTGATACAAGAATGATTTTGCAGTACATCACAATCATAGACTTTTGTAGACACAGTATGGACGCAGCCATCTGTTTATGATAAGTCTACTATATAATGAATACAAAACTCCTCGCAGCCTGGATGGTGGAAACTAGATCCAGGGTCTTCATCTCTACTTCTCGAATTGGTACGATTCTATCCATGCGAATAAATGAATTGATGTCGAACATGGTAGAAACCACTTGATTACCAATCGACGATGTAAACTGTTAACAAGTGTGAGAGAGACCACCAGTGATGTCAATGGTTCTCAAAGTACCCAGTACAATCCATGAAATGTGAATGAATGAGTTGATGTCGAACACGTCACGGAATCCTTTGATCGAAAGTCAATGATGTAAACTGTCGTCAAAGGCGAGAAACCTGCCACTGATGCATGCAGACTTCAAGGTACTGACGATTTCTAAGTCATCTTTCTAGATAATGTGCTGATGTCGATAGAAAGCGACCTGTTGCAGGCAAGCCCACAACACGAAATCATTGTTCAAGTTGAAGAAATGTTGCTGTAAGGACTGACTTAGGGATGGTCAAATGGATGACATGTGCTTTGCGTATGAATGGTTTATTTGCAGAGACCTCTTGAACACATAACGACACAACAGATGGCTTGGTGACGATTGACCCAAAGTTAATACCCAGAAATGGTTGAAGACTTTCAAAGAGGTTTGATCAACTTTAAGGCAAAGGATTTCCCAACCCAGGTGAATGAAAAGTGTCGTGTTCAAGAGCGGTGATAAGGTTCTTCTGTAGCAAAGGATAACAAATAGGTTCATTCTTCTCTCTTTTCCCCCACCATTTCTAGCAAGTACCTCTTTATTTTTTACAAGCTTGAGGAGGATAACATATGCTTGATTATAAGCTCATCCTTCGGATGAGTCCAGCTTAGTTTAGATTCGGACCCTAAGAAAGAGTGGTCCGTTCCTGTTTGTAATCCAACAGGTCCTTTACTGTGAAATTTTAACGAGTCCAGTATAGGAGAAACTCGGCGTTTTTCAATTTTATAGAGTCTGAAAAAACTAAAGAAGACTCCAAGGTGAACTTTTTCGTAAGTTTGTGTCTCTCAAGCCCGAAAAAGTATAAAATCATACCTGAGAGAACCGCTTGATCTTGCGACCAAGGAGTACTTTCATGATTAGTGACTTTGACCTGAAAAGTAAAAAGTGATCAAGGACACGTCGTTTTATTTCCAATATCGAGTTTGAAACGACAAAAACCAGGTAATATTTTCTTGTTTTTACGGTCAGAAAAGGGCTATAAGAGGACCGTCTTTTAATTCCATTTTAACGAGTGTAAAAGAAACGCTCGGCAATCTTTTCATGTTTTAGGAGTCAGAAAAGGGCTTAAAAGATGACTCTGATTTCTTAGTTTGCGAAAAATGATGATTTTACCCTAAAGTCCCTTTGTCCTGCACAAAAACAACACATTACTCATACCTGTTTAAGATAGGCAAACATTCATTGAAAAATATCCTTTCATGGTGAAAAATAAACAAACTTAGCATTCATTTATCCAAAAAACCTATAAAAAGACTTTTTACCATGTCATTTTTACCATTTTACTGTTGAGGTTGAGAAAAGGGCTTTTGGCAAGAAACTTCCCGTGCACATTGCAGAGAATCTGACCGTCAGAATCGAGCGCCGTCTCTTTCAGGTATTTCAAAACATCCTCCTCTTCAATTTCATCCGTTTAGAATTTCATTTTTAGTCCTAGTTTGATTTTTTAGAGGGTTTTGGGTTTTAGGGTCCGCCTTTCAGGGTACGCAGGTGCCCCATGGGTGACCTGCGTACCCCGACTTTTTCGTATATAGGAAAAAGGTCGGAGTACGTAGCTCAGCTTCGGAACAGCTGCGTACCCACGCTCTGTTTTCTGAACGCGGGGTGCGTACTCCGCGCAAAGCGGATTTTCAAACCCCAAACCCCAAATTTAACCAACCAAATTTTATTTTATGAATTCTAATCAGTGTTTTTTGGTGTGTAGATTGTTCACCATGCTAGATTGGCGTGAAAGAGAACACGAAGACGTTGATTTGGCCGCAATAGGTCATCAACCTTCTATTGATTCGTTAAAGGCATGCGGTCTGTACAAGTACTGGGCCATACCTAGCATGAGGGCCCAGGTGCCATTCTTAGAGTGGCTGGTTGAAAGGTGGAACGTTCAGGATCAGTGCTTCTACATCGGAGAGCACCAGCTCGAGATAGAGCCCTCCGACATATATTTTCTCACTGGCTTGCCTAACAGAGGCGAGCAACTCTCTCTATACGGGACTAGGCCGGGTGGCCAATCCCTTGCTAGTCTCCGGCTAGAGTGGTGCAACAATCAAAACCAGGAGAAAGGGATAGAGATCAAATACATATCCCATCCTGAACTTATGGTGATAGCCTTTACTGTTACCAGACTTTGTGGTGCTGCCGCTTTGCACATAGCCACTGGTTCCCAAATGCAGAAGGCTATAGATTGCTTCCAAGGCACCATTTTCAATTGGTGCGATGCTGTGTTGGCCAATATGAAGGGCCAACTAACTAGGGCAAAGAACGGACAACTGAAGACCTTTGGATATGGGCCTTTAGTTGTGAGCTTTGCCTTAGAGAGAGTTCCGATGCTGATCCCCCAGCATCTTACAGTTCCAGTTGGGCCTTCTCGGGAGCCTAAGTTGACGTGGTGGGTTGCGGTAATGGCCCGGAATCCTGATGAGGGAGCGACCGTTGTTCGATTTCCTGATGGTTACTTTCACTGGCTAGAGAGCCAGGTCTTTGTGATTCAGGATTTTCCTTATGTCGGAATGGATTTTCGGAATGATCCGGACATGGTTCTTCCACAGGGAGAAAAATGGGACGACAGAGGTACTTCATTTTTCACAAGTTTTTAAATTATCTATTTTTTTGTTTTTTATATATATCGTCTCAAACTGGCAGTAAAAATGTTCAAAATGCAGATGTAGGCCCACGGCATCCAGCCAATCTCTGGGCTTTTGAGAGGAGACATCCAGCTGCACCGGCACCGTCCCCACAGGACGCGGCTGCAGAGACACTAGCTGAGTTGGAGCAGGATCTAGAGCGTCTGACGGCGGATATACCGGAGACGACCATAGATGATATTCCTATCAGACTGCAGCACTATGTAGTCGCAGTCCCAGGACCTTTTAGGAGGTTTCTGTGTAGAGTGGCCCGCGTAGTGGTGTCGTATAGAGAGCACCACCAGTGATCGGATGGTCACTTTTGTAGACACATGTGACATTTTGACTTTTTGTACTTATCATTTTTGCTGATCATAAGGTGTTTTAAACCTATGATCGAAGACGATGTATATTTTTTGACACACTCCTATCTATATATATCATTATTACCGGCTTATTTTGTTAAACATGTGTGATGAGATGTTTATAAATTTACATTTATGATTGTTACAAATGTCTATTTAACATTCGAGACGCCATTGCATCTGCTAATGTATTTAAAGACCTTGGAATATGTTGATATACAATGTAATCAAATTCACGTTCCAAGAGACGCACCCTCAAAAACAATCTCAGTAACACTGGATTTCTAATGGCATAGACTCTATTAAGTTGTAATACAACGAGTTCAGAATCTAACCTCACTATCAAACTCCGAATCCCAAATGAAATAGATTCAGATAATAACTCAATCACTACACTGTATTCTGCAATGTTGTTTGTTGTTTGACCGAGGCTCACCCCATGCATAGAAACTAACTCGTTAGAGGGCGAATAGATAGCCTAAGCTGCGGAAGAGATATTCCATGTACTACGACAAGCACCATCAGCAAATCCAATGTACGTTTGGAGAGGCGTCGACATCTGCAATATCAAGAGTAAAACCAAGATAAGCCAGAATAACGACAAAACCCACTCTCTAAACTAAGCACACTGTCTTAAACTAAACACACAGTCTAAACTAAGCACACATAGCGACTAGAAAGAGAAAACTAATCCTAACTAAAATCTCCATACCCATCATTTAAGCATAATACCTCTTTAGGTAAAGTCCATTTCTAGGTTTACCCAAAGAGTCCCCATCAAAGTCTACCAGCTCACAGGCCCCTTTTGCTAGCTTTCGCTTGACAATGTAGGGCCCATGCCACATAGGAACGAATTTTCCAACACCTAACTTATCATTAGCTTGATCATATAACAACACTAGGTCTCCTTCCGAAAAATTTCGAGGGGTCACATTCCGGTCATACTGAGCTTTCATTCGTTTTGCGTGAGTCTCGATTGCTAAAGCAGCTTCATGTCGAGTCTCATCTAATTTAGCTAAGTATAACAAACGCTTCTCCTCTTCGGAAGTAGCTGGGAGAAATTCGATGGCCATTTGCAGTGACGGGATTTCGCATTCAATGGGTAGCATGGCTTCCAAACCATAAACTAGTTGGAAAGGAGTGAACCCTGTTGATGTTTTCACTGAGGTTCGGTATGCCCACAGCGCCGAAAATAACATGTTGTGCCAATTCGACCGATGAATACCAATGATCCGTCGGATCATGATAACTAGAACTTTGTTGATAGACTCAACCAGACCATTCGCTTGGGGATAATAAGGAGTAGAGCTATCATGACGTAAACCAAGCTGGCCTGTAAGTTCTGTCATCATAATGTTTCGAAAATGGCACCCATGGTCAGTGATTATCACTTGTGGGACACCAAACCTAGCTATAATGTGATTGAATACAAAAATTTCTGCTGTCTTGCTGTCTTCCTCGAATGTAGGCATCGCCTCGGCCCACTTAGTAAAATAATCAACCGCAAGGATGATATACGCATGCCCCCCGGCCGAGTGAGGGTTACAAGTAATAAATTTGATACCCCATTTGGCGAAAGGACCAACGACAATTATAGGGTGGAGAGGAGTAGGTGGCGCGCACATCTTTCGATCAAACACCTGACAGTTGTGGCATTTTCGGACCGCAATAATACAGTATTTAAATAAGGACGGCCAGAAATAGCCAGCGCGCAATATCTTTTGGGTAGTGGCATACCCAGACATATGACCGCCACACGCTCCAGAGTGACAGTCATTCAAAACCCTTTCAGCTTCCTCATGAGTTAAGCAACGTCGAAAAATCAAGTCCGCCCCACGACGATAAAGAGTATCCCCAATAATTTTGTATTGTTGGGACTGGAATCAAATTTTCCGACGTGCCGACTTTGAGATTTCGGGCCGAAAGGATTGGGTCTGGAGATAGACGATTATATCCCCATACCACGGATCTACAGTACTGATAAGAAACAAAGATTCATCCGCAATGGGCTCCTCTGCCTGGATGGTGGTCATTTCTAGAGCATTCTAGAAGCTTGTTTGACGTATATGAAGCGCCTCCAGATGGTTCATGTACCCAAAGAAAGAGGAACTTATCCCATGAAGAGGGGAGCCTATCCCATTGAAAGAGGGGCTTATCCCATCCATGGTGGAGCTAATTAACTTCCTCTAGAGCACTATAAATACAGGCATTGGGCCAGAGGGAGAGAGGCTGAAAGCTGAACATTCCTAAGGGTAGATGCTGCTGGAATTAGGACTTCCTTGTGAGAGCTTGTGAGGAGAGATTACCATCTTTACTTGTTTCCATTGGGAGGTGGGTGAGCTGATCAGAGTAAAGGAGAACTCTTGTGGACCCTGGGAGGAGCTTGCACAACACCAAGGCTCAGGTTGTAATGGTTCCTTTTGTTACCTTTAATACAAATTAGTCCATTCTTCTCAACAATTTGTTATTTATGAGTTGTTTCATATACTCCTTGGTCTATATGTTAAATATGTTTTATTTTATGTCATAATCAGGTGCTATTTAATTGTTTGACTGTTGGTGAATGCAGGTTTCGAAGAGAAGGAGGAGCTCATCCGGATCAACGAAGCTGGACTACGACAACAGCGTTGGGTTAGAGGTAAGAGCTAAACACTTGATTTCTCATATTGTAATGCATATTTAGAGAAGGATTGCTCTTGTTTGTCTTGTTTTTCATTAGAAAGTCTTAGGCTTCTAGGAAGGTCGGTTGTGTCCGCACCATCGACTCTTTCCGAGTTTGAAACGACAAAAACCCAGCAATCTTTTCTTGTTTTTACGGTCAGAAAAGGGCTATAAGAGGACCGTCTTTTAATTCCATTTTAACGAGTGTAAAAGAAACGCAGGTAAGGCTAAGGCATAGCATCACTGAATGAGTCTAAGAGAAAAGTCATTTAAAGTCAATTATCTCTGGTATGCAGTTTCTCTTAGCCTTACCTGTGTGTACGCAACCCGAGTTCACAATACCTGCGTACTTGTACGCTCTGTATGTAAAGGGGTGGGTGCATACCCCTGTAAAGGTCAAAAGGCACGAGTTTCATCTTTAAAAAGTTACTTGTGGTCATTTCTAGAGCATTCTAGAAGCTTGTTTGACGTGTATGAAGCGCCTCCAGATGGTTCATGTACCCAAAGAAAGAGGAACTTATCCCATGAAGAGGGGAGCCTATCCCATTGAAAGAGGGGCTTATCCCATCCATGGTGGAGCTAATTAACTTCCTCTAGAGCACTATAAATACAGGCATTGGGCCAGAGGGAGGAAGGCTGAAAGCTGAACATTCCTAAGGGTAGATGCTGCTAGAATTAGGACTTCCTTGTGAGAGCTTGTGAGGAGAGATTACCATCTTTACTTGTTTCCATTGGGAGGTGGGTGAGCTGATCAGAGTAAAGGAGAACTCTTGTGGACCCTGGGAGGAGCTTGCACAACACCAAGGCTCAGGTTGTAATGGTTCCTTTTGTTACCTTTAATACAAATTAGTCCATTCTTCTCAACAATTTGTTATTTATGAGTTGTTTCATATACTCCTTGGTCTATATGTTAAATATGTTTTATTTTATGTCATAATCAGGTGCTATTTAATTGTTTGACTGTTGGTGAATGCAGGTTTCGAAGAGAAGGAGGAGCTCATCCGGATCAACGAAGCTGGACTACGACAACAACGTTGGGTTAGAGGTAAGAGCTAAACACTTGATTTCTCATATTGTAATACATATTTAGAGAAGGATTGCTCTTATTTGTCTTGTTTGTCATTAGAAATTCTTAGACTTCTAGGAAGGTCGGTTGTGTCCGCACCGTCGACTTTTTCTGTGTGACAAAATGGCGACTCCGCTGGGGACACCATGGATGTGTTTGAGCTCTTTTTGATTTCATATTTTGATCTGAGAAAAATCGCTTGTTTTCTGGTTTTTGACTGTTTAACTGTGTATTTGGGTGGGTTAGCTTAGGGTCAAATTAGTTTTTTATTTTTCTTAGCTTTGCCAGCAGTACGCAGCCTCTGAGTTAGGCACAGTGCGTACTTGTACGCACTACGGCTTTGCGCACAGAGCATACCCGCACCTGTGTAAACAGATGACCTGCGTACCCCTGTCAATTTTGAGAAAATTTTAATTTTTTCGTTTTTCCTGTTTAGATTTTGTTTTTAATTTGTTTTTACTGGCTAGATCCATTAGTTTACTGTCAGAGATCTTCACCTGAACTTGTTCCATTAGTGTCGAGAGTTTTGGTGGAATTCATAGAGATTTTGCCTTAGGGTTTGATTTTTAACTGGTCCTGTAGTGACTTTGGCGTTAGAGGTTGTCAAACTTTGGATCTCCCTGGTTTTGTTAATCCCTCTTAGGAGTCAGGCCTGTCATAGAATTCACCCTTGTGAGAAACCTACCTTTGTGTCTTCTCTTTGCAAATCTCGAAAACGTTTGTTGATTAAAGCTTTGAATTTCATTTTTGTGAAAACGAACAAAAAGATTTCGATTTTGTTTTTCGATTAGTTTATGATTCTGCATGGACTGATCCTTAGTTGCATTTCAACTAAGTAAAACATCCAGGAATTATCCTTGTAGGCTTTTGTCCTCATTATTTTTTACTTTTAGGTAAAATTCCCTTTAATTTTCTTTTGAGTGATTTTGATTTGATTACCTTAGATTTGTTAAATTTGATTTTTGATAAATAGTTTTATATGCTTGATTAATATAGGAAAAATACAAAAATTCTTTTGGAAACAAGTTTGCTTTGGTAGCATTTGTAGTCTTTTGAAGAAAAGGAAATTTCGTGAATAATTAGTGGTCATGAGTTGCATGTTTTGAAAAGATAAAGAGAATTGTTTCTTTGATTGTCTTTGTTAAGAAAGTTGTTTTCTATAAAGTTTGCATTCTCTCAACTCTCTTAGCTAGGAGATTCATTGAAAAAGAAAAGTAGTGTAAATCATCTTAGGTGCATCTTTTTACTGGTTGCGAGTCGAGTCTACACACCACCAGTTTCATCTCCACTACCTTTTTTCTTAGGGAAGCCATAAAATTAACGCTTAAAGTAAAATCAACTTAGTAACTGTTTATTTACTAGGGCTCTGAAACACCAATATAGATCAGGCTAGTGTCTTGGAGTAGGAGAGTAATAAACTCTCCAAGACAACAAAACCAAACAAGTAGCTTATCTTGTGATAGATTAAATCCAGCTGTTTCATTTATACTCTGGGAAAGCTCCTCTTAAAGGAGAAGCACGAGCTCGTGTCCGAACCAGTGAGGGGATCAATCCTCCCTCGTTGGGAACGACGCCAGACATGCACGTATTACAAACGGTAAACCTCGGATTAACCATTGTCGAGGTGCCAGGGGTCACTTGTTGGTAAACCTTGGATTATTGTCAAGGAGCCGGCAAGGGGATTGAGCTTGATACTCTGCCCTTGCGTGCTGTCGGAGTGTAGACTGTTCCCCCAGGTGTATTTGTTGCTGTTGGTAACCTTAGTGACCATAATCTTTAGGATTCTACCGAGGTGACGGTGGAGAGAAGATCCCACTGTACCTGGAGCAGACGTCGGCTAGACTCACTTGGATTTTCTGGGGGGTTCACTTCACTCGAGATGGTTAAAGTGGAGGAACTTGTGCCGGTCTATTCATTAAGCAGGTTGCCGGGGGTAACTGTTCCACCCGCCACTTCTGTATTGAATCCAGCGATGTTGGACTTCATCACCAACTAGCGCTTTCGGTCCGGAAGGCTACTGTTTGTGCTTGGTTTGACGCCCTAGATTCTTTAGGCGCGTGCTTCAAATTTGTTTGGTTCTTTAGAGACTTTAGGCAGTTTTGCTTTGAGATTTTACTTTGTTTGTGTGTGCAGTAGTTAAAAGTCTTTAACTGTGGCAGAATTACCGAGACAGTCCCGTAGACTTCGGGGCCAGTCTCCTGAGATTGTTTCCGTGGCCGAATTGTTGAGGACATCCCGTAGAATTCGGGGTGAACCTCCCGAAGAGGTTCTGAGTCATTACGAAGGTTTGAAAGTCCTTGTAACTCCTCCTAGTGGCAGTAGAGTAGGTTCACCTGAAGAAGGAGAGTCTTCGTTGGTAGTCCATCAAGATTACCAAAGTCTAGAGACAGGTTATAATCCTGAAGCTGTTGCAGTTTCTGAGCTTGCTGGTAGTTTTTCATCTGCTAGTGATATAGGTGAAGAACCTGAAATATCTGAACCTGTTACTCCAACTTCTAGTGTTCTTGATTCACCTAGGGTAGAAAGAGTCATAACCGAAAATCTTCCTTCTGGTTTGATAGCTATTGAAGAACTTGCTCCAGAAGAACAAGTAGGCCCTTTTCTTGAAGATCAACCTACCATTGATCTAAGAGAGCGTGAATCTATCTTTTACAGTCCTCCTAGAAGTACTACTTGGTATCTTTCGTTAACTAATTATTTAGACAACTCAGGTACAAGTTTTCTCCACCTCGTACTCCTTTTCCACCTAGAGGTATTTATACTCCTGCAAATATGTCTGGTCAGTTGTCCATGTTCACTCAATCACCTGAATCATTTTTGTATGGCGGTCCTTCTGTTCCTACTAGGTATCAGTCACTTGCTGGTACTTTTGCAGGAGCATCTCCTGAACCCATTGAACATGAGTTATTAGCTGGAAACAATGGTAATAAGCCGTTGGGTGTAGGAGACATCTACATGATGTTAGGTTCAACTCCTAGTTCTCAACCTCAAGGTGGGCAGTTACCGCCCGGGGGGCAACCTCAAGTAACGCCTGGGGGGCAACCTCAAGGTACACAAATTACGTCTAGGGGGCAACCTCAAGATCAGTATATACCTGTGGTACAATACATTCCTCAAGGTCAACCCCAGCCTCAATATGTACCCCAAGGTCAACCCCAGTATCAGTACTTACCTCAAGGGTATCAACCCCAAGGTCAGTACTCGAGTCAAGGTCAACCCCAGTATCAGTACATGCCTCAAGGGTATGAACCCCAGGGTCAGTACTCGACTCAAGGTTATCTACCACCTCAAGGTCAAGCTTATGTTCAAATTATAGGAAATGTACTTGTCAATTATCAATCCTACCCTCAACCTGGTTACGGATCTCAATATCCTCAACCTTTTACGGGTCAATACCCCGGAATGATAGTGTGGGATACATCACAAGGTCAACAGGTGATGCAGCCAAGTATACAGTTGTTACCTCAAACTGGATAAACCGTACTTTCTGGTACACCCCAGCAACCACAACCTGTCCAGTCAACTATTCAAACTTCTGTAACTTCGGTAATTACTCAGTCGCCAATTGCGCCTAGTACTCCATCTCAAACGACTGCTGCAACTACCGCACCATCTGTATAGTCTACTGCACTTACTTCTGGAGTATCGACAGCTCCGGTTTCTACTGTCTCTGCAACCACCCCTCAGACATCTTTACCGTTGTCCGGATCTACGATTCAAACCACGGTTCAGATGCCTGTAGGGCAGCCTGGTTTAAGTACTGTTGTAACAAGTCAACCTCAATTTACGTATCAACAGTACCAGGGACAGTATCAATTCGGTCCTGCTGTCCAACAACCGGTTTACCAGTATCAACCGTATCCTGGGTATACTTATCAACAACCTCAACAGCCCCAGTACGGTCCGGTTAATCCTGGTTTTCCAGGAGGATATAATATCCCGAATGCGATTCCTATTCCTAGTTATCTTGGATATCCTCCTCCTGGAACTGGTATTGTGACCCAGAGTTTTAGAGATCCTAACCGGCAATTGCTGTTTATCGCAACTTTGGATTTAGACGACTTGATGCGCCTGATGAACGATCCAATCAATTATCTTCCGTTCTGGCCGCCAATGCCAAATAAGTTGCCCAGTGATATACCTAAGTTCGAAGGTAAGTCTGGAGAGGATCCGTCAAATCATGTGATGACTTACCACCTCTGGTGTGCTTCAAATTCTATCTCGGATGATTCGATCCGTTTACGTCTTTTCCAGCGTATGCTCATTGGTCTCGCGGCCAAGTGGTACATTGAGTTACCACGGTCCTCTTTTTATAATTTCAGCCAGTTAGCTACCTCGTTCCTTACTCATTTTCAGTTGCCGGTCAGATACGATAACGGTACTGAGTTATTAACTTCATTAAAACAATCGACGTCCACTTATATTTCCGATCATATTCATGAATGGCGACGTTGAAGACGTTTAGTGAAAGTTTCTATCCCGGACCAAATCTTAGCTGAATGGTTTGTAAAATCATTGTTACCGAAGATTACTGAAGATGTAGCTAAGGCCGGAATAGTTACTGAGGAGCAAGTCATTGCTCAAGCCCAGTACCTTGACTTAGTTTACACTCAGTCGGGTACGTTGCACGAGAGGATCCCAGATATTCCTAAGTCAAATCAAATCGCTGCTGCTCCTTCGGGGTCTCATGCTACTGATGGCATGATTGGTACAGTAAATACTAAAAGTAAGAAGAAATCCTCAAAGAATTCTTCTCCAATTATAACCTTACCAGACTCCCCGACAGGAGAGTCTTCTCCTGAAATTACCGCCGACGTTCACGCTGTAGAGTCATCTATGGCTAAATCAAAAAACGGTGGTAAGAAGAAAGGTAAGAGAAGTCAGAATCTAACGACGAGAAGCGCAAACCTCGTTATCCTTGTTTAATTTGTGAAGAAGATCATTTCATAAGAGATTTCCCTCATCGGGCGGAGGTTGTGAAAATCGTTAAAGTTTCCCCAACTCCTGTTGTTTTGACAAATCCATTTCCAAAGCAGGAGAGTAAAATGATAGGTTCTTCCTTGAGTGCCAGTGAAGAACCCATATTGATGATGTCTCATGTACGGATTGCGACTCGATCGCAAGGTTATGGTAGTAAGAGTCATGTTGATGGTAAAGAAGCAGAATCTTCTCATTCGAATCCATCAACCTCAGCTCCCGGTTCCGATCCACTACAAATCGAGAAACCTAACCCGGACTTAGTAATCAAACCGCCCGCCTAGGGTATACTTCGAAAGTCTGCTTTCAATCCACATGCGAGAGCAGCTCAGAATTATAACATTGTCGAGGACTTAGCTGTTTCACCCTCAACAATGTCGGCTTTGGAAGTGCTGCAATCATGTCCAGCACAACAAAAATTACATTTGTCGGCTATAGGAGCTGTTGATATTCAGGACCCAAACCTGATAATCTTTGATCTAGAAAATAGTACACCACGTCTCCCTCATCAAATGGCTTTCCAGATCCCAGTGATAGTAAAAAACAGGCCTATTCATCGGACTGTAGTTGATGAAGGAGCTTTTACGTGTATTATGTCGATTCAGTGTTGGAGATCGCTTGGTTCTCCTGCACTGAACCAATCCCCGACGATTCTTAAGGCCTTTGATGGCCATGGGTTCCATCCGTTTGGCATTCTACAGGATTTGCCTATAGTGGTTGAAGGAAAAACCATTAGTCTAGATGTGGAAGTGGTTGATGCCCCTCTGGACTACAACCTTCTTTTGGGTCGCAGTTGGTCTTATGCTATGACAACGGTCGTGTCATCGGTCTTCAGAGTTATAAAGTTTCCACACAATGGCAAGATTGTGACCATAGACCAGCTGGCTTATTTTTCATCCGACCCAGCCTCTTTAGAGAGTATCCAGCATGTCGGTAAAACGACTATCCCTTACAAGGATGTTGGTGTAGGATTAGTTAAAGATTCCGGTTTACTGGGAACTTTTCCTTTCCCTCCACTGAATGCAGACCCTTCATTTGCTTTCATTCATATGATTACTTCAGACACTATTATTTACGATGATCCTTGGATTGTCCCATCTGAATCTGAGATAGACTCATTCGGTGATGCTATGCCTTTGAGTCCATATGAAATTGCTTATGAAGCCATGCAGTCTTTTTCCGACCCGAGTTCAACCCAAATTGACCAAATGAATGTGGTCGGTGAAGAATCACTTTTCACATCAACCTCAGAACGGATAATGTTTCCTGAAGTCGTGTCATCTGATGAACAACTTCGCGAAATCCTAAGTGTAGACGATCTACCATGGGAAGATCTCCATCATAGATCTTCGTTTTTACCTGAGGGTGATGACTTTGAAAATGATTTTTCATCCATTTTTACCACTGAATATGTCAAGGACACTCAGAATCCCATGAAACATCCTGATTCAGAGTTGAATTTGGGAAACATTTCTCAGACTATTGCCATTGACATTTCAGTCAAAATCGGAATTATTGAGAACATTCATATAGGTGCCTCGTGTACAGATGATGAAATTAAAAAATACAAGGCCCTATTTCAAGAATTCCGTGACGTGTTTTCCTGGTCTTATGAGGAAATGCCAGGAATTGATCCCTCCATTGTTGTTCATGAAATGAACACTTACCCGGACGCTAAACCCGTTCGGCAACGTCTGTGTCAGATACACCCTAGGAAAGCGGCTGCAATCAAAGCAGAAGTCGAGAAGCTGTTGAAAGCAGGTTTCATTTATCCGATCCCATTAACGGATTGGGTATCGAATATTGTTCTGGTTAACAAGAAACAAGGAACAATAAGAATATGTATCGATTATAGGGATATAAATCGTGCTTGTCCAAAAGACAACTATCCTACGCCCTATATCGATCAAATAATTGATGATTGTGCCGGCAGTGAAATATTTTCCTTTATGGACGGTTTTTCCGGTTACAACCAAATCAATATTCTACCTACCGATCAACCAAAAACGGCTTTCATTTGTCCTTGGGGGACATTTTCTTATTGAAAATTACCTTTTGGACTTAAGAATGCCGGAGCCACTTTCCAACGGGCAATGTCTTATGCATTTCACGACATCAAGCACATTGTGCAACCGTATCTCAATGATTTGCCTGCTCACTCTTTACATCGAGCTGATCACCTTGTACACTTACGAGCTATCTTTATGAGGTGTCGGCATTATCGAATTCAGTTGAACCCACACAAATGTGTCTTCTGCATAGAAGTGGGACGATTGCTAGGATTTGTCGTTTCAAAAGCCGGTATCCGCGTCGATCCCTCGAAGGTAGAAGCTATCATCAAATTGCCTCCTCCTTCGAGTTTGCGCCAACTCCAAAGTTTGCAAGGGAAAGCGAACTTTTTACGTCGATTCATTCCTAACTACGCCGAGGTTACAAAGGGTTTCACCCGGTTGTTAAAACAAAATGCTCAATTCTCTTGGGATGAGATAGCTCAGAAATCTTTTGATGCACTTAAGCACGCGCTGACCCATGCACCGTTGCTGCATCCTCCCAACTACAACCAGGATTACTTTTTGTATCTCGCCGCCTCCCACTCCACTATTGGAATGGTCTTAGTTCAGGAAGATGAATTCGGAATGGAACATGTGATATATTATCTTAGTCGGACCTTAAATCCAACCGAGTTAAAGTACTCACATGTGGAAAAGTTGGCCCTGGCAGCCGTTCAAGCTGTCCAGCGTTTTCGTCACTACATTCTTCTCCGCAAAACTACAGTGATTTCGGATTGCAACCCTATGATCTATATTCTAACTAAACAATTGCTAGGGGGCAAGTACTCCAAATGGATCGTTATCCTGCAGGAGTTCGATTTGGAGTTCGAGAAATCCAAGTCTAAGAAATCCTTAGTCTTTGCCGAATTAATGTGTGATTTCGCGCATGCTGACACAGAAACAGTGGCAGAGGAGCCCATTGCGGACGAATCTTTGTTTCTTATCAGTACTGTAGATCCGTGGTATGGGGATATAATCGTCTATCTCCAGACCCAATCCTTTCGGCCCGAAATCTCAAAGTCGGAGCGTCGGAAAATTCGATTCCAGTCCCAACAATACAAAATTATTGGAGATACTCTTTATCGTCGTGGGGCGGACTTAATTTTTCGACGTTGCTTAACTCATGAGGAAGCTGAAAGGGTTTTGAATGACTGTCACTTTGGAGCGTGTGGCGGTCATATGTCTGGGTATGCCACTGCCCAAAAGATATTGCGCGCTGGCTATTTTTGGCCGTCCTTATTTAAAGACTGTATTATTGCGGTCCGAAAATGCCACAACTGTCAGGTGTTTGATCGAAAAATGCACGCCCCACCTGCTCCTCTCCACCCTATAATTGCCGTTGGTCCTTTCACCAAATGGGGTATCGACTTTATTACTTGTAACCCTCACTCGGTCGGGGGGCATGCGTATATCATCCTTGCGGTTGATTATTTTACTAAGTGGGCTGAGGCGATGCCTACATTTGAGGTAGATGGCAAGACAACAGCGATTTTCGTATTCAATTACATTATTACTAGGTTTGGTGTCCCACAAGCGATAATCACTGACCATGGGCACCATTTTCGAAACATTATGATGACAGAAATTACAGGCCAGCTTGGTTTACGTCATGATAGCTCTACTCCTAATTATCCCGAAGCGAATGGTCTGGTTGAGTCTATCAACAAAGTTCTAGTCATCATGATCCGACGGATCATTGGTATTCATCGGTCGAATTGGCACAACATGTTATTTTCGTTGCTATGGGCATACCGAACCTCAGTGAAAACATCAACAGGGTTCACTCCTTTCCAACTAGTTTATGGTTTGGAAGCCGTGCTGCCCATTGAATGCGAAATCCTGTCACTGCAAATGGCCATTGAATTACTCCCAGCTACTTCCAAAGAGGAGAAGCGTCTGTTATACTTAGCTAAATTAGATGAGACTCGACGTGAAGCTGCTTTAGCAATCGAGACTCACGCAAAACGAATGAAAGCTCAGTATGACCGGAATGTGACCCCTCAAAATTTTTCGGAAGGAGACCTAGTGTTGTTATATGATCAAGCTAATGATAAGTTAGGTGCTGGAAAATTCGTTCCTATGTGGCATGGGCCCTACATTGTCAAGCGAAAGCTAGCAAAAGGGGCCTATGAGCTGGTAGACTTTGACGGGGACTCTTTGGGTAATCCCAGAAATGGACTTTACCTAAAGAGGTATTATGCTTAAATGATGGGTATGGAGATTTTAGTTAGGATTAGTTTTCTCTTTCTACTTGCTATGTGTGCTTAGTTTAGACTGTGTGTTTAGTTTAAGACAGTGTGTTTAGTTTAGAGAGTTGGTTTTTGTCGTTATTCTGGCTTATCTTGGTTTTACTCTTGATATTGCAGATGTCGACGCCTCTCCAAACGTACATTGGATTTGCTGATGGTGCTTGTCGTAATACACGGAATATCTCTTCCGCAGCTTGGGTTATCTATTCGCCCTCTGACGAGTTAGTTTCTATGCATGGGGTGAGCCTCGGTCAAACAACAAACAACATTGAAGAATACAGTGCAGTGATTGAATTATTATCTGAATCTATTTCATTTGGGATTCGGAGTTTGATAGTGAGGTTAGATTCTGAACTCGTTGTATTACAGCTTAATAGAGTCTATGCCATTAGAAATCCAGTGTTACTAAGATTTTTTTTGAGGGTGCGTCTCTTGGAACGTGAATTTGATTACATTGAATATCAACATATTCCAAGGTCTTTAAACACATTAGCAGATGCAATAGCGTCTCGAATGTTAAATAGACATTTGTAACAATCATAAATGTAAATTTATAAACATTTCATCACACATGTTTAACAAAATAAGCCGGTAATAATGATATATATAGATAGGAGTGTGTCAAAAAATATACATCGTCTTCGATCATAGGTTTAAAACACCTTATGATCGGCAAAAATGATAAGTACAAAAAGTCAAAATGTCACATGTGTCTACAAAAGTGACCATCCGATCACTGGTGGTGCTCTCTATACGACACCACTGCGCGGGCCACTCTACACAGAAACCTCCTAAAAGGTCCCGGGACTGCGACTACATAGCGCTGCAGTCTGATAGGAATATCATCTATGGTCGTCTCCGGTATATCCGCCGTCAGACGCTCTAGATCCTGCTCCAACTCAGCTAGTGTCTCTGCGGCCACGTCCTGTGGGGCCGGTGCCGGTACAGCTGGATGTCTCCTCTCAAAAGCCCGGAGATTGGCTAGACGCCGTGGGCCTACATCTGCATTTTGAACGTTTTTACTGTCAGTTTGAGATGATATATATAAAAAACAAAAAACAAATAAATAATTTAAAAACTTGTGAAAAATGAAGTACCTCTGTCGTCCCATTGTTCTCCCTGTGGAAGAAGCATGTCTGGATCATTCCGAAAATCCATTCCGGCATAAGGAAAATCCTGAATCGCAAAGACCTAGCTCTCTAGCCAGTGAAAGTAACCATCAGGAAATCGAACAACGGCCGCTCCCTCATCAGGATGCCGGGCCATTACCGCAACCCACCGCGTCAACTTAGGCTCCCCAGGAGGCCCAACTAGAACTGTAAGATGCTTGGGGATCAGCAATGGAACTCTCTCTAAGGTAAAGCTCACAACTAAAGGCCCATATCCAAAGGTCTTCAGTTGTCTGTTCTTTGCCCTAGTTAGTTGGCCCTTCATATTGGCCAACACAACATCGCACTAGTTGAAAATGGTGCCTTGGAAGAAATCTATAACCATCCGCATTTGGGAACCAGTGGCTATGTACAAAGCGGCAGCACCGCAAAGTCTGGTAACAGTAAAGGCTATCACCATAAGTTTAGGATGGGATATGTATTTGATCTCTATCCCTTTCTCCTGGTTTTGATTGTTGCACCACTCTAGCCGGAGACTAGAAAGGGATTGGCCACCCGGCCTAGTCCCGTATAGAGAGAGTTGCTCGCCCCTGTTAGGCAAGCCAATGAGAAAATATATGTCGGAGGGCTCTATCTCGAGCTGGTGCTCTCCGATGTAGAAGCACTGATCCTGAACGTTCCACCTTTCAACCAGCCACTCTAAGAATGGCACCTGGGCCCTCATGCCAGGTATGGCCCAGTACTTGTACAGACTGCATGCCTTTAACGCATCAATAGAAGGTTGATGACCAATTGCGGCCAAATCAACGTCTTCGTGTTCTCTTTCACACCAATCTAGCATGGTGAACAATCTACACACCAAAAAACACTGATTAGAATTCATAAAATAAAATTTGGTTGGTTAAATTTGGGGTTTGGGGTTTGAAAATCTGCTTTAAGCGGAGTACGCACCCCGCGTTCAAAAAAAAGAGTGTGGGTACGCACCTGTTCTGAAGGTGGGCTGCGTACTCCGACCTTTTTCCTATATACGAAAAAGTCGGGGTACGCAGGTCACCCATGGGGCACCTGCGTACCCCGAAAGGCAGACCCTAAAACCCAAAACCCTCTAAAAAATCAAACTAGGACTAAAAATGAAATTCTAAACGGATGAAATTTAAGAGGAGGATGTTGTGAAATACCTGAAAGAGACGGCGCTCGATTCTGACGGTCGGATTCTCGGCAATGTCCACAGGAAGTTTCTTGCCAAAAGCCCTTTTCTCAACCTCAACAGTAAAATGGTAAAAATGACATGGTAAAGAGTCTTTTTATAGGTTTTTTGGATAAATGAATGCTAAGTTTGTTTATTTTTCACCATGAAAGGATATTTTCCAATGAATTTTTGCCTATCTTAAACAGGTATGAGTAATGTGTTGTTTTTGTGCAGGACAAAGGGACTTTAGGGTAAAATCATCATTTTTCGCAAACTAAGAAATCAGAGTCATCTTTTAAGCCCTTTTCTGACTCCTAAAACATGAAAAGATTGCCGAGCGTTTCTTTTACACTCGTTAAAATGGAATTAAAAGACGGTCCTCTTATAGCCCTTTTCTGACCGTAAAAACAAGAAAAGATTACCGGGTTTTTGTCGTTTCAAACTCGATATTGGAAATAAAACGACGTGTCCTTGATCGCTTTTTACTTTTCAGGTCAAAGGCACTAATCATGAAAGTACTCCTTGGTCGCAAGATCAAGCGGTTCTCTCAGGTATGATTTTATACTTTTTCGGGCTTGAGAGACACAAACTTACGAAAAAGTTCACCTTGGAGTCTTCTTTAGTTTTTTCAGACTCTCTAAAATTGAAAAACGCCGAGTTTCTCCTATACTGGACTCCTTAAAATTTCACAGTAAAGGACCTGTTGGATTACAAACAGGAACGGACCACTCCTTCTTAGGGTCCGAATCTAAACTAAGTTGGACTCATCCGAAGGATGAGCTTATAATCAAGCATATGTTATCCTCCTCAAGCTTGTACAAAATAAAGAGGTACTTGCCAGAAATGGTGGGGGAAAAGAGAGAAGAATGAACCTATTTGTTATCCTTTGCTATAGAAGAACCTTATCACCACTCTTGAACACGACACTTTTCATTCACCTGGGTTGGGAAATCCTTTGCCTTAAAGTTGATCAAACCTCTTTGAAAGTCTTCAACCGTTTCTAGGTATTAACTTTGGGTCAATCGTCACCAAGCCATCTGTCGTGTCGTTATGTGTTCAAGAGGTCTCTGCAAATAAACCATTCATACGCAAAACACATGTCATCCATTTGACCATCCCTAAGTCAGTCCTTACAGCAACATTTCTTCAACTTGAACAATGATTTCGTGTTGTGGGCTTGCCTGCAACGGGTCGCTTTCTATCGACATCAGCACATTATCTAGAAAGATGACTTAGAAATCGTCAGTACCTTGAAGTCTGCATGCATCAGTGGCAGGTTTCTCGCCTTTGACGACAGTTTACATCATTGACTTTCGATCAAAGGATTCCGTGACGTGTTCGACATCAACTCATTCATTCACATTTCATGGATTGTACTGGGTACTTTGAGAACCATTGACATCATTGGTGGTCTCTCTCACACTTGTTAACAGTTTACATCGTCGATTGGTAATCAAGTGGTTTCTACCATGTTCAACATCAATTCATTTATTCGCATGGATAGAATCGTACCAATTCGAGAAGTAGAGATGAAGACCCTGGATCTAGTTTCCACCATCCAGGCTGCGAGGAGTTTTGTATTCATTATATAGTAGACTTATCATAAACAGATGGCTGCGTCCATACTGTGTCTACAAAAGTCTATGATTGTGATGTACTGCAAAATCATTCTTGTATCAGAGCAGTAGTTAGATTGTTAGTTAAAGTTTTCAATCTGAGTATGGGAATGCCTACCTCAGCGATGATATCATTTTATATATGTATTTTGTGTTGAATAATTGCAGGTTCTGACCAAGCTCTCTGCAAGATACTCCTTGAAATGATAAAGTACTTCACCCTTCCTAGATCTTATGAAACACTAATCTACTACAGGCTTCGCACTTTAGGGGGCAATCTGTTACACTAAAAAATGTCACCATGACTATTTGCAGTTAGTATGGCTCCATCCACTCTCATACTATCCTCCTTGGCAAGTCTTATGCCTCTGCTCTTCATGTCAAACTCCAAAAAAGAAGAGAAAAGTCATTTAAAGTCAGTTATCTCTGGTACGCAGTTTCTCTTAGCCTTACCTGTGTGTACGCAACCCAAGTTCACAATACCTGCGTACTTGTACGCTCTGTATGTAAAGGGGTGGGTGCGTACCCCTGTAAAGGTCAAAAGGCACGAGTTTCATCTTTAAAAAGTTACTTGTGGTCATTTCTAGAGCATTCTAGAAGCTTGTTTGACGTGTATGAAGCGCCTCCAGATGGTTCATGTACCCAAAGAAAGAGGAACTTATCCCATGAAGAGGGGAGCCTATCCCATTGAAAGAGGGGCTTATCCCATCCATGGTGGAGCTAATTAACTTCCTCTAGAGCACTATAAATACAGGCATTGGGCCAGAGGGAGGAAGGCTGAAAGCTGAACATTCCTAAGGGTAGATGCTGCTGGAATTAGGACTTCCTTGTGAGAGCTTGTGAGGAGAGATTACTATCTTTACTTGTTTCCATTGGGAGGTGGGTGAGCTGATCAAAGTAAAGGAGAACTCTTGTGGACCCTGGGAGGAGCTTGCACAACACCAAGGCTCAGGTTGTAATGGTTCCTTTTGTTACCTTTAATACAAATTAGTCCATTCTTCTCAACAATTTGTTATTTATGAGTTGTTTCATATACTCCTTGGTCTATATGTTAAATATGTTTTATTTTATGTCATAATCAGGTCCTATTTAATTGTTTGACTGTTGGTGAATGCAGGTTTCGAAGAGAAGGAGGAGCTCATCCGGATCAACGAAGCTGGACTACGACAACAACATTGGGTTAGAGGTAAGAGCTAAACACTTGATTTCTCATATTGTAATGCATATTTAGAGAAGGATTGCTCTTATTTGTCTTGTTTGTCATTAGAAAGTCTTAGACTTCTAGGAAGGTCGGTTGTGTCCGCACCGTCGACTCTTTCCGTGTGACAAAATACTCTTTCTACCCTAGGTGAATCAGGAACACTAGAAGTTCGAGTAACAGGTTCAGATATTTCAGGTTCTTCACCTATATCACTAGCAGATGAAAAACTACCAGCAAGCTCAGAAACTGCAACAGCTTCAGGATTATAACCTGTCTCTAGACTTTGGTAATCTTGATGGACTACCAACGAAGACTCTCCTTCTTCAGGTGAACCTACTCTACTGCCACTAGGAGTTACAAGGACTTTCAAACCTTCGTAATGAATCGGAACCTCTTCGGGAGGTTCACCCCGAATTCTACGGGATGTCCTCAACAATTCGGCCACGGAAACAATCTCAGGAGACTGGCACCGAAGTCTACGGGACTGTCTCGGTAATTCTGCCACAGTTAAAGACTTTTAACTACTGCACACGCAAACAAATTAAAATCTCAAAGCAAACTGCCTAAAGTCTCTAAAGAACCAAACAAATTTGAAGCACATGCCTAAAGAATCTAGGGCGTCAAACGAAACACAAACAGTAGCCTTCCGGACCGAAAGCGCTAGTTGGTGATGAAGTCCAACATTGCCGGATTTAGTACAGAAGTGGCGGGTGGAACAGTTACCCCGGCAACCTGCTTAATGAATAGACCGGCACAAGTTCCTCCACTTTAACTGTCTCGAGTGAAGTGAACCCCCCGGAAAATCCAAGTGAGTCTAGCCGACGTCTGCTCCGGGTACAGTGGGATCTTCCCTCCACCATCACCTTGGTAGAATCCTAAAGATTATGGTCACTAAGGTTACCAACAACAACAAATACACCTGGGGGAACAGTCTACACTCCGACAGCACGCAAGGGCAGAGTATCAAGCTCAATCCCCTTGCCGGCTCCTTGACAATAATCCAAGGTTTACCGACAAGTGACCCCTAGCTCCTCGACAATGGTTAATCCGAGGTTTACCGTTTGTAATACGTGCATGTCTGGCATCATTCCCAACGAGGGAGGATTGATCCCCTCACTGGTTCGGACACGAGCTTGTGCTTCTCCTTTAAGAGGAGATTTCCCAGAGTATAAATGAAACAGCTGGATTTAATCTATCACAAGATAAGATACTTGTTTGGTTTTGTTGTCTTGGAGAGTTTATTACTCCCCTACTCCAAGACACTAGCCTGATCTATATTGGTGTTTCAGAGCCCTAGTAAATAAAAAGTTACTAAGTTGATTTTACTTTAAGCGTTAATTTTATGGCTTCCTTAAGACAAAAGGTAGTGGAGATGAAACTGGTGGTGTGTAGACTCGACTCGCAACCACTACAAAGATGCACCTAAGATGATTTACACTACTTTTCTTTTTCAATGAATCTCCTAGCTAAGAGAGTTGAGAGAATGCAAATTTTATAGAAAACAACTTTCTTAACAAAGACAATCAAAGAAACAATTCTCTTTATCTTTTCAAAACATGCAACTCATGACCACTAATTATTCACGAAATTTCCTTTTCTTCAAAAGACTACAAATGCTACCAAAGCAAACTTGTTTCCAAAAGAATTTTTTATATTTTTCCTATATTAATCAAGCATATAAAACTATTTATCAAAAATCAAATTTAACAAATCTAAGGCAATCAAATCAAAATCACTCAAAAGCAAATTAAAGGGAAATTTACCTAAAAGCAAAAAATAATGAGGACAAAAGCCTACAAGGATAATTCCCAGATGTTTTACTTAGTCAAAATGCAACTAAGGATCAGTCCATGCAGAATCATAAACTAATCGAAAAACAAAATCGAAATCTTTTTGTTCTTTTTCACAAAAATGAAATTCAAAGCTTTAATCAAAAAACTTTTTCGAGATTTGCAAAGAGAAGACACAAAGGCAGGTTTCTCACAAGGGTGAATTCTATGACAGGCTCGACTCCTAAGAGGGATGAACAAAACCAGGGAGATCCAAAGTTTGACAACCTCTAACGCCAAAGTCACTACAGGACCAGTTAAAAATCAAACCCTAAGGCAAAATCTCTATGAATTCCACCAAAACTCTCGACACTAACGGAACAAGTTCAGGTGAAGATCTCTGACAGTAAACTAATGGATCTGGGCAGTAAAAACAAATTAAAAACAAAATCTAAAGAGCAAAAAAGAAAAAATTGAAATTTTCTCAAAATTGACAGGGGTACGCAGGTCATCTGTTCACACAGGTGCGGGTACGCTCTGTGCGCAAAGCCGCAGTGCGTACAATTATGCATTGTGCCTAACTCAGAGGCTACGTACTGCTGGCAAAGCTAAGAAAATTAAAAAACTAATTTGACCCTAAGCTAACCCACCCAAATACACAGTTAAACAGCCAAAAATCAGAAAACAAGCGAATTTTCTCAGATCAAAATATGAAATCAAAAAGAACTCAAACACATCCATGGTTTCCCCAGCGGAGTCGCCATTTTGTCACACGGAAAGAGTCGACGGTGCGGACACAACCGACCTTCCTAGAAGTCTAAGACTTTCTAATGACAAACAAGACAAATAAGAGCAATCCTTCTCTAAATATGCATTACAATATGAGAAATCAAGTGTTTAGCTCTTACCTCTAACACAATGCTGTTGTCGTAGTCCAGCTTCGTTGATCCGGATGAGCTCCTCCTTCTCTTCGAAACCTGCATTCACCAACAGTCAAACAATTAAATAGCACCTGATTATGACATAAAATAAAACATATTTAACATATAGACCAAGGAGTATATGAAACAACTCATAAATAACAAATTGTTGAGAATAATGGACTAATTTGTATTAAAGGTAACAAAAGGAACCATTACAACCTGAGCCTTGGTGTTGTGCAAGCTCCTCCCAGGGTCCACAAGAGTTCTCCTTTACTCTGATCAGCTCACCCACCTCCCAATGGAAACAAGTAAAGATGGTAATCTCTCCTCACAAGCTCTCACAAGGAAGTCCTAATTCTAGTAGCATCTACCCTTAGGAATGTTCAGCTTTCAGCCTCTCTCCCTTTGGCCCAATGCTTGTATTTATAGTGCTCTAGAGGAAGTTAATTAGCTCCACCATGGATGGCATAAGCCCCTCTTTCAATCGGATATGCTCCCCTCTTCATGGGATAAGTTCCTCTTTCTTTGGGTACATGAACCATCTGGAGGCGCTTCATACATGTCAAACAAGTTTCTAGAATGCTCTAGAAATGACCACAAGTAACTTTTTTAAGATGAAACTCGCGCCTTTTGACCTTTACAGGGGTACGCACCCACCCGTTTACATACAGAGCATACAAGTACGCAGGTATTGTGAACTTGGGGTTCATACACGGAGGTAAGGCTAAGAGAAACTGCGTACCAGAGATAATTGACTTTAAATGACTTTTCTCTTCTTTTTTGGAGTTTGACATGAATAGCAGAGGCATAAGACTTGCCAAGGAGGATAGTATGACAGTGGATGGAGCCATACTAACTGCAAATAGTCATGGTGACATTTTTTAGTGTAACAAATGTAATCACGCCCAAGGAGTAAATTGTAATCTAAAGGTCCTTGGACTACCATCACGTTTAGATGAACAGTTTTCCTTCTCAAAGTTATAGGCAAATTTGGAAGGATCCCTAACGGTCGACTGGTTCCTTTGTTGAAGCCTGTCAGATTTCAAATCTCACGCAGAAGCGATGGCAAACCAAGCGCTTTCCAATCTGTTGAGGAAATGATACTCACAGAAGCCCCTTCATCTATGATAGTACCAACCATGATCATTCTGTAAGCTTGTACTATGATCCAGAATGGTACATTAGATTGTAGGCAGGGTCTGCCTAGTAGATTCCAATCGAACGAAACGACTATATTGCTTGGAGGTGGGACCGAATAAACGGCCAGGTAAATCTCCGACGAACTTCCTTCCTGCGGTAAAGGAACGGGTAGATTGCCCCCATGTTCGTCAGAGTCTGTGTTTACGAAAATAATTGAATGGTGTCATTCTCATTCTCTTTGGTGACGGTATCATCCGAAGGTGGATCCTCTGAAGATAAGATTGGGTTCACTGTCGTCTCGACCTGTTGAATTTCGTCTGGTGTGGACTCAGAGGGTTTATCTTCGATGATAGGTGCTTCGACCGACAACAAAGTTGTGTCAGTCAGATTTTGAACTAGCGATGGACATGGCAAGAGTTTCTTGTATCCAGGAGGAAGCCGCGGTGGTGAAGCAGGACGGTTGTCCAAGACTCTTTTAGCTTCATCCAAGAAGGGACAACAGTGGAGGGCATGATCGCTTTCACACAATCTATAAGGAAATTTAGATCTTCCTTTCTGTCCATTGACTTTGTTTTCACTAGTTGATAGTGTACTCTCAACATGATCGTTAGAGGTTGACGACACCAGATTGTGCAAGTGGGGAGACCAGTCGCTTAAGATTCGGGGGATGCAAGGAAAATCTCGATGATGGTGGTCCCCTTTGCAAATGACACATGGAGATTTAGGTTTGGACGGTGCAGTGTGTGGATTTTCACTAAATGATGCTTGGTTGCCCCCTTTTGTCGTTGGCTTCTTCTTCTTCTTCTCCTTCTCTTTCTTCTTCTTATTAGTTACTTGGTTTTTAGTTTTACCAGCTTTACCAAGCGAAGAGGAAGAAGGAGAGGGAGAAATAAACAAAGTAGAAGGTTGGGGGGTAACTTTAGTATCATCCAGTTGCTGATTTGATTGCTCAGGAATCACGTGTTTTTAACGACAGAGGTTGAGAAAAGCCATACCAGCAGGACAATTGTCAGTCCTGGAAGGGACAATGTGGCCATATGGTGTGCACCAACATCTCCCCAAGAGAAGAAGGGACTAGGACTTCCCCCAAGGTGAAATCCTTGATTGGTGGACTCCATTTTCTCAACCTAAGACCAACGAGGGAACAGTGACGTTATTCCGATTAAAATAAATTTTATGACACTTTGACACAACTTGCTTTTTTAATTTTTAAGAGTTGAGAAAAAGCTAAAGATGACTCTACTCGCCTCCGATTTTTAATGAGCCCGGAATGACAAGTGCTCAGATGGACCTTTTCTTTTAAGGAGTCTAAAAAGGAACGAAAGTGACTACTCTAGAAATCTAGACAAAGGGATTACCAAACCAATTGCAAAACTGCAGAATACATTTTACGGTATGGCAGCCAATCTTCCCAAATGCTGTGTTCAGTGCATTACGATCAATAGGGCGGCAGACACGGCTTCCTAAGGATAAAGGATATAGCCTATTGTGGTCTCCCAATATATACTCGACGGTACATGGGAGCACAAGTTTGTACTGGCACTTGTCGCCTCAAAGAGGAGGAATCACCCAAACTACAATGAAAGCGATAGTTACCAGGCTTTACGACGCCGGAATACGTCTCTAGCATAGACTTCTAAATGTTGTGCGTTAGGTTCCAAAGCGTTTTTATGTTCATTGAGATTTATTTTACAGTTGATTTTTCTTAAGAAGTTTGTCTTTAAGGTTCACCGCGTGATGTAGATATACAATTCCTAAATATGCAATCTAAGATGATAAACAGTCGTTTACTTTTTTTTGCAATGAAAATCCTAGCTACTAAGGAAAGAAAAGTAAAATCCTTTCAACATAGAGCAGAGAGCACACACTAAGATGCACTGTCATAAATCAATATCAACAAGTAGTCTAAATGCAAATGCACATGCATGTATTTGTTTTCCGCTTTCTTAATGTGTGAATGACAAAAATAATGCTAAGTACAGATCTAAACTATTCTTCTTTCAAAGCGACAGTACTAACAATTTTCTTTTCAAAAAACGAAAGGAAGACTAAGACGACACTTTGCGATTTCGAATTCAAAAATTGCTTTCGACACTTGAAATACTACTAATTCAAATCAAATACAATGGCAAAAGTGTAATCGATAATCAAAAAGAGGAATACTCTTTTCTTTGACTGAAAATGACACTTGCGACACTTTCAAATCAAAACACAATAGTTCGATTAAGTCATTGTTTGCACAAGAGAACTGTAAACGACAAAAAATACATAAAAACATTCACAATTCTTTATCAATGGAGGCTGAATAATGCAAAGGAAGGGAGTTTCAACAGTGGTATACTGATCACAGACAGTAAAACCACTGAATAAAGCTAAAGACAATGAAGAAAAAACCAAAATATGGAGGCAGAAACAGTCTTATCTGATCATTGCACCTGTAACACAGGGAAACATGGATGCATCTCACCATAGCACACGGGCGGTATGATGCATCCAGTATGCTAACGAGAGACAGTGCGATGGTCCAGGAACGAGACTGAGCTTGGTTTTTGCTCACAGTTTGCAGCTAAGTTCAGGGGTTTAGGCTGAGCTAATGATAGGCAGTAAACACAAAGTATGGGGGCTGATCTAATGAGGTTACTTGAACTACCACCAGGGCACTTAGGATGTTTGCGAGTTAGTTATTCAATCTATAAACAAAACCTGGAGATGGACTGAAGCAACATTGATCTACTTTGCAATTGCATAGCAAGTGCAATTCGAAGGCTAGCTGGCTTAACTTCAAGCTCCGTCTGTAGCTTATAAAGCAAACAAATAGAAACAAGCAAACAAGCTATTCGCTCCCCAGTGGAGTCGCCATTTTGTTATCGGGAAAACTAATGTCCATTCAAAGCTGCTAGACCCACTAAGACGGGTAGCTATCTTAGAAACAAACAAACAAAAGTTAATTTTGTTTTCCTTTATGAGTGATAGATTAGGGAGAAGCAGAGAGTACGAACCTTAGTCTTTCGCTTGGCTCCTTGCTTGTTTCCTCCCTCCTTTGACAGAGCTTCGCCACTCCTTCCTTACTTGTTCCATTTCAGGGAACACTTGTAGAGTCAAAGTACCATAATACCATCAAAGCATAGAGATCTATAATCATAAACAATATAGGATCAGATGTATATTAACCATATAAACGCATATATCAACACAAGATTCAGAGATATACAAGAATATGGAGGAAAACTCAAATAGCTTTATTGATAGAAGTAATAGAAGAGAGGATTACAACTCATTGGTCTGACCCAGTGCCATCCTCTCAGCATGAAAGCCCTCTTCACCTCATGAAAAGCTTACATCACCCAACAATACAATGCTTACACAGAGAAACCAACAACACTTCCTTACAAAATACAAAATTACAGCGTCTGGATCTCTAGGATGAGGGATCCATATAGAGATGTTTGCAGGTGGGTGAGTTAGCCTCTGGGATTTTGATTAGTGTCATCTCTCTGATAGTTCTTGGTTCCACTTGGAAATTTCATGATCTCTTACTCATCCCTGGGCGAATTCAGAGAGGCAAGTGTCAAATGGGTAGTTTCTAGAAGATTCTCTGGGTTTCCACCTAGCTAATTGCCTCTGCCATTTGTCTTCTCTCACTCATCACACCCTATAGAAGGGCCTTTCAGTATGCATCACACTTTTTGCATGTGGCAGGTGAGATGCATCGCACTCTCAACACTGAGAAATTTGTATGGTCATGTTTTGACCAGTTTTGAGTGGTTTTTTAGGGAGAACTTCTGGGAGATGATGTAATCAGCAGACCTTGCTCTTTTAGGGTATGAAACAACACTTTTAGGGACTTAAAATCCCTTGGTTTATAGACATGTGATTGGGGTTGCAGTGCCCAAATATGTCTATAACACTTATGGTGATTTAATGGGAAAAAATTGAAACCCTACCTCCTTGCATTTCTTGTCAAAAAACAATTGCATAGGGTTTATAAATTGTATTTCTTGCTGCTAATTCCACTCCTAGCCATTTCTCACTCCCTCACTCCTTTATTCCCTCATTCATTTTCTCCCTCTCTTTACATTCTCATCTACCCACTCCCTAATCCCCATATCCCTACATTTACTAATCCTAAATCCCTAATCCCACTATCCCAAACCCTAAGTTAAATATCCTCAAACCCTAATTGTTGTCCCAAAGCCTAAATATTATTCCCTAAACCCTTCTATTCCCAAAAAACCTAACAGCAACATTCCCAAACCCATCATACACATTCCCTCCACAGTCCCTCATACATTCATATCTTTGGTAGCAAAAACCTAAAGACACCATTGTTGTTTGGAAAAGTATCCAATACGGAATGACCCTATCCCACTCTAAGGGTGATAGTACCTCAGCAACAACTGAATGCAAAGCTATCCAAGATTACTTCTTTATGATATGTAAGAGAGAGGAGAAAGAGATCCACTAACCGTTATCTTCCGCTAATGGTTGATCCAATCTTCCCTCTTTGCTGCTTGCTCCCAGCTCCTTGCTCTTTCACTGGCCTAGCTACACAGAGATCCTGCAAAAGCACAAGAAAGAGAAACTACAAGAAACATACATCCATAACTGATTCAAGGATTAGAATAAATCAAACATACAAGTATCAATACGCCACAAAGACACATGCATATAGAAGAACCTCAAATGCTTTATTAATGGAAGAAGTAAAGTTCTGAGAGTGTTACAACCATAAGAGGCCCAATCCAGCAACACCTCCCAGCAGAAAGAAATCTCCTCTTCACCTCCTTCAAAGCAATCACCCAATAGTTCTATGCACAAACCAACAGCACTTCCTTACATTCACAAGATTCCAGCCCCCCTAGACCTCATGAGAGAGCTCTATATATAGGAGTTTTGGAGAAAGGATGAGTCAGCTTGAGCTTGGCATGGAGCTGACTAGTGTCCTCTCCCACTTCAGTTATTCTTCAGTTCTTGAGTCCACTTGGAGTTTCTTGCTTCCACTTGGAGATCTAGATCCTCTTACTCATCACAAGGCAAATTCCCTGATCCAAGTGTCATTTTGGAAGCTTCCTGGGCATTTGACACCTTGCAGAATGACTGTGCCACTTGGCCAATCTCGCCCAGCGCAGGTAGCCTTCATTAAAGTTGAAATTCAGCGCAGGTACAGAGTGGAGCAGTTGACATTCAGCGCAGATGCTCAGTGGAGCAGTTGACATGATCCAGAATTTGCTTGTTTTTGAGTGTTTTCAGGTGGAGAACTGATATTTAGTGCTGTGGTTTGCTGACCTTGTTCCTCTAGGGGTAGGAACAACATGTTTAGGGACTTTGGATCCCTTAGATTATTGACATTTCATGCTTCATGTTGTAAGGCACAAAAATGTCTATAACAGTTGCCCCCTAAAGTATGAGGTCGTTTATCGGGTGAAATGCTTTATCAGGAGGATCCGAAGTTCATTCAATCGCTGAGAGGTGCCCTGTAATAAAATACAATACAATACATTATTTTTCATTCTGCTTTCATGATCTAGCTGAGGCGGGCATTCCCATGCTCAGCTTTATAAATTCATTTTGGTACATAGAACAGACGATCGTCTGATGGTAGACTGATAATTCTCTGCTGAAATTATCATCCTTTGAGTAGGATGATCATCTGTTGTAATGATGTACATATCAAATGTCTTTATATTTCCTGAATATATATCGCAGCCCGGATGGATGAAACTAGATCTGGGTCTTCAATACTCGTTCGATCTTCACTCTAAGTACAAGTCGATCCATGTGAGAATTGCGCTGAAGTCGAACATGGAAAGACATCGCTTGATTACCGGTCAATAATGTAAACCGTTAACAAGCGCGAGAGGAATCACCAATAATGACAATGACCCTCAAGGTACTGCAGTACAATTCACGTGGTGTGAATAAAGGACTTGGCGTCGAACACCACGCAAAATCTTCTGGTCGAAGGTCATTGATGTATACCTGTCGCCGGAAGTGAGAAACTTGCCATTGAGGCATGCAAGCTTCAAAGTACTGAGGGGGTGTTCCTAGATCAACTTCTTGGATAATGAGCTGAAGTCGACAAGAAGCGATCCATCAAAGGAGGGCCTTAATGAATCCCACATCAGTGACACGGAACGGAGCTAATGATTTTAGTGGAGGTGAAAACAATCTGTGAAATATGATTCAGGGTGGCGATCATGGGTGGATGAAGGATAATGTATGGCAGTGGATGGGACACGGTTGACTCTTTCTGAACAACATCTCTTGAACATATAACGACACTGATGTGATGGATCGGTAGCATTACCCCAGATGTGGATGGTTTGGCGAAGACCATGGTGATGAGACCGGTGAATGAAACAACCCAACCCGATGTGATACAGAGGACAAAGTGTCATGTTCAAGAGCGACTTGCTACCATTAAAGCTTTGAGGTTCTCCCAATTTTTCCCCAGTCATTTCTGACCAGTACCTCTTTATTTTTGTCAAGCTTGAGGAGGATAACATATGCTTGTTCTATAACCTGCCCTTCGGGCAAGCCCATCGCTATGTTTTAACGAGCCTAGCGATAGGGAAACTCGTTCTCGTCTAAAGACAAGTTTGTCGCTATTTAATCATTTTAACGAGTCTAACGACAAGGAAAACTCGGTCCTTTTCATTTTTAGAGAGTCTGAAAAGGTACAGAAAGTTAACTCCAAAATTTCTTTTTCGTCATCTAATCCCTTAAGTCCGAAAAAATATAAAACAATACAGAAGGGATGAGTTTTCGATAACTTTAACGAGCCGAATAAAACAAGCGCTCGACCTTTTTGTGTAATAATCCCTCAGGTCCAAAAAGATTAAAATCTAGAGGAGGGATAGCTCTTCCGGTCCTTTTAACGAGCTGGAAGGCCAAAACTCGGCAAACTTTTCATATTTTACGAGTCAGATGAAAAGAGCTCAAAGAAGACTCGTCTTTTGAGGAACGAGTGATAAACAGGGATAGCAGCAGATTCCAGGTACAGGTTGGAATTTTCCAATCACGGCAGTGTCACAAGGATGGCTAGGTGAAATCACTCTTCGCAGCTGTTCCTCAAAATGGGTAAACAATCATATGGAGGTGAACGATTGGCCAAATGGAATGGAGGTGGCGAGTGCAAACACGACCAAGGCTTTTTATGGCTAATAATTTTACGATCACAAATGGTTATTTACCGGGATAGGTTCATTTTTAATGAGCTTAAACTCTGGAGGAAACTCTTGCTCACGCTTTTCTATTTTTTAACGAGCATAAATTCCACGATAAAACTGCTCGATCTTATGTTTATTTTTTAACGAGCATGAACTATGTGCTAAAATTGCTCGGATCTCGCTTTTCTATTTTTTAACGAGCATAAATTCCGCGGTAAAACTGCTCGATTATATGGTCAAAATTTTGATTTTTTACCATTACTAGCTTTTCTCTTTTCAAGTATAGTACTGCGTTTTCAATTGCTGCAACAAACTTTGTTAGAAATGAATAATATTTGCATGAAAATGAGATTATAACCCTAATATTTTACTTTAAACTGCGTAAAAAGCCATTAAAAGGTGTTTTTACCTCTCATTTACCATTTCATTTGCATTTGGTTTGTTGGAGCTCTGGAGGTGCCTCTTCCCCCTTGATTTTCACCAGCTGATTCCGGGAGATTCTGCGGACGATTTTCGGCACCGTCTGGACCAGGTAGGAGCTAAATCCTAGCTCTTTCTTTTCATGGTTTCATTTTCCTGTTTCATGCTTGTTTTCCAGTATTTCTGAGCCCCAGGGATTTTGAAAAATCGCCCTAGTTCCAGCGCAGGTTCCCCTTTTCGAAACCTGCACTGAAGGTCAAGCTGCCTTAAGCCAGCCTGACCCTCAGCGCAGGTGGGAGACTCTCTGCCTGCGTTGGGCTCAGAAAACTGAGTTTTCAGGTCATTTTTTTTCGCCAGTTTTTCATCAAAATCAGGAACTTACTCCTTCTCTTGTTTTCTTTGCAGGGAAATTTGAACAAAATGTTCCTTACGTGGCGAGAACGAGAACATGAAGAGGAGGACATGATTGCCCTCCATGACCCTGTCACGGTGAACGCGTTGCGGAACTGTGGCCTGCTGAAGTTCTTCCGTATCTCTAGTATGAGAGCACAGATTTCTTTGCTGCAGTACATGCTTGATGCTTGGGATCCTGTTAACCAAGTGTTCCAGATTAGGGGAAAGGCCATCCCCTTGACCATAGAGGACATGTACTTCTTGACTGGACTGTCAAGACGAGGTGCCCCCATTTCCTTGTCAGGTACGGCCCGGGGGACTGATTCCACCAGAGATTATGTTCGCCAGTATTGCAGGGAAGGTTCTCAGCCAAGCAGAGACGGCAAGATTGTTATCCGTGAGATTACTGATCGGGCTCTCAGGTCCATTCTGTTCACTATTGGTAGGATGGTCGATAGTGCAGCTCTACATGTTGCCAACAGGTCTTATATGCAGCACGCCTTGGAGTGTCTCCAACCGAAAGTATTCAACTGGTGTGATGCAGTACTTGTTCAGATGAAAAGTCAATTGACCAAGGTAAAGGACGGGAAGCTGAAGAACTTTGGATTTGGTTCTATTCTGACTGCCTTTGCCTTGGAGAAAATCCCACTGATGCAGCCTCAGTACATCATACTTGACTTGCCTTCTCCGACCGAGCCACGCATGCAGAGGTGGGTCGACCACATGTCTAGGCATGCTGGTCAACCTCAGATTACTTTTACTGAGGCCTTTTTTAGGTGGTTCGAGCGCCAGGAGATGGCGTTTTCCGAGTATCCATATGTGGGTATGGATTTCCGAGGTGATCCGGATTTGGTGCTACCGGATGGCGAACAGTGGGGTGCTATTGGTAAACTCCTTGACCATATTACTGCTTACTGTTCTTATTCATAATGTTGTTGTGCTTTATTCTATCAAGACTTTTAATTGTACTCTTGGGTGCATGCAGATATTGGTCCTGTTCGTCCAGCAGTTCGTCCGAGATCGCCGGTTGCTGCCCCGGCAGTGGAGCCTGCTAGGAGAGTCGTTATTCGCGATCTTGACGATACTGAGACCCTTACAGCTGTGCAGGAGCAGGTTGAGAGCCTTACTCGTGGCCTTTCGGATGTACAGATTGACGAGTTACCTTTACAGCTGCAGCGGCATACTATTGGTGTGCCTAGACGATGGACTCGTCTCTTGCGCATGATTGCACAGGCCGTGACGTACTATCATGAGCACCACTAGGCTAGGGTGCCCCCTAGCATCTTTTTGAGTTTTAGGTCATATGACCAATTTTGTCTTGGTTACAGAACATTATGTATGAACTATATAAACAACTTATATATATTTTGATTTTCGAGTTTTATTCTGGTTGATTTGCGTGATCCATATGTACAATCTTTGATGATGTGTCCTTTTTTATAAATGTTGCAAATGTCTATCTAACACATAGTTTGCTAATGAGTCAGTTAATGTGTTTAAGTTTCTTGAAATATGTTGATATTGAATTGAATCAAATCGTCTTTCCAAGATCTTAACCCTTAGGAACATGCGATAAATAGCTGGATTGCGAACAGAATATATACCATTGAGTTGTAGTATTACGAGCTGTGAGTCTAGCCTGACAATTAGTCGGCGTATGCCACGTGTGATGGCATCAGAGAGTAGTTCTATCAACGCGCTATACTCAGCGATGTTATTCGTTGATTGCCCAATACATACACCTCTGAAACTTACTAACTCACCGCTTGGATCAAAAATGGCCCAGGCTGCGGAGGATAGGTTCCACGAACTACGACTCGCTCCGTCGGCATATCCAACACATGTCTCCATAAGGTTCGACATCTGCAACGAACGAAAAAGGTGGATCACTCGACCAGAACAAACACTTTAGCGAAAACAAAATACAACAAAAGCATGCAGGTTACTATTTAAGCATAGTAACGCTTGAGGTACAGCCCGTTGCGGGGCTGCGCCAGCAGAATTCCGTCGTAATCCATTAACTCGTAGGCTCCTTTTGCTAACACCCTCTTAACAATATAGGGGCCCATCCATAAGGACTTGAATTTTCCTGCTCCCAATTTATCGGATTCTTGGTCATAAAGCAAGACCAAATCACCTTCTGAGAAGACACGGGGTTTGACATTTTGTCGAACTGAGCCTTGACTCATTTCTTATGGGCCTCGTTAGCCAAAGCGGCATCACGACGGGTTTCATCCAACTGGATTAATTCCAAGAAACGAGCCTCTTCTTCTGAAGTTCCGGGGAGAAGATCGATTGCGAGTTTAAGCGACGAAATTTCGCACTGGATTGGCAAGACTGCTTCCAGGCCATACACCAATTGAAAAGGTGTGAACCCGGTTGCGTTCTTTACCAACGTTCGGTAAGCCCACAAGGCTGAGTACAGGATTAGGTGCCACCTTCTTTTATGAACCCCAATCATCCTTTGCAACATACGCTTTAGGACATTGTTGATTGCCTCAACTTGTCCGTTGGCTTGCGGATAATATGGGGTAGAGCTATCGTGAGATAGCCCTAGCTTGGCAGCTAATTCGACCATCATGTGATTGCGAAAATGCGACCCATGATCTGTAACTATAGCCTGTGGTATGCCGAACCTGGCGACTACATGATTGAAAAAGAAAAGGGCAGTTGTTTCACCAGTGTTATCCAATGTAGGCATCGCCTCGGCCCATTTGGTAAAATAGTCAACAGCGACTATAATATACCCATGCCCCCCGGTCGAGGTGGGGTTACATTGCATGAAATCGATGCCCCACTTGGCGAAGGGCCCAACAGCAACTATTGGCTGTAAAGGTGCGGGTGGTTGTCTGGTTTTTCTATCAAAAATTTGACAAGCATGGCAACTTCTGACTGCGGTTATGCAATCTTTGAACATGGTTGGCCAGAAGTATCCTGCTCGTAAGATTCTTTGTGCTGTTGCATATCCAGATTGATGCCCCCCACAAGTGCCTGAATGACAATCATTCAGGGCTTTTTCGGCCTCCTCATGGGTAAGGCACCTCCTCAGAACTGTATCGACACCACGACGGTAAAGTGTATCACCGACGATCATGTAGTCTTTTTCTTGGTATCGTATACGTTTTTGTTCGGAGTGAGAGGTGTTAGGCCTGAATTTTTGGGTTTGGAGATAAACAATGATATCTCCATACCACTCATCGCTTACAGATATCAGAAACAAACTTTCGTCCACGATTGACTCTTCCGATGTTTCATCGTTGGACGACGATGGGAGATCGCATAATAATTCTGCGAAAACTAGAGCTTTCTTTGATTTGGATTTTACAAATTCCAGATAAAACTCTTGAAGGATCGCTATCCATTTTGAATATTTGCCCCCCAGCAACTGTCGCGACAGTATATAAGTCATGGGGTTGCAATCTGACAAGATGGTAGTTTTCCGAAAGAGGACATAATGTCGAAACCTTTGAATCGCTTGAACAGCTGCAAGCGCTAGTTTTTCCACATAAGAATATTTACTTTCTGTATCGTTTAAGTTTTTACTTAAATAATAGATAGGATGTTCAATTCCATCGACTTCTTGAACTAAAACCATCGCAATGGTCGTATTTGCTGCAGCCAGATACAGGTTAAAATCTCTTTGATAGTCCGGGGCGTACATTAATGATGCTTTTACTAGACAATCTTTCAGAGCATCAAAGGAAGCTTGCGCCACCTAGTCCCAGACAAAAGGTACATCCTTTTTCAAAAGACGAGTATAACCCTTAGCAAGTTCTGCGTAATTTGGAATGAACCTCCTCAGAAAGTTTGCTTTCCCTTGGAGTTTCTGAATCTGAAGCAAATTTGAAGGTGGAGGCAAATTAATGATTGCCTGAACCTTGCAGGGGTCGAGACGAATCCCATCCTTAGAGACTACAAAGCCAAGTAAATGACCAGAACCGACGCAAAACACACATTTGTGTGGATTGAGTCTTATCTTGTAGTGTTGGCAACGTAGAAATATCGCTCTTAAATGCTGCGGATGATCAGTCCGCTTTCGCGAATGAGCCGGAAGATCGTCGAGATAAGGTTGAACAATGTTCTTGATGTCATGGAAGGCATAATTCATCGCCCTCTGAAACGTCGCCCCTGCATTCTTTAAACCAAAGGGTAATTTTCGATAAGCGAATGTGCCCCACAGACAAATAAATGCAGTCTTTGACTGGTCCTGTGGGCGGATATTTATTTGATTATACCCGGAAAATCCATCCATAAATGAAAAGATTTCACATCCGGCGCATTCATCAATTATCTGGTCGATGAAGGGTGTAGGGTAGTTGTCCTTTGGACAAGCTTGGTTTACATCCCTATAATCAACACACACTCTAATCGTCCCTTGTTTTTTCATAACAGGGACAATATTTGATACCTAATCGGTTAGAGGAACCGGGTAGATGAATCCAGCATGGAGAAGTTTTTCAACTTCTGCCTTAATGGCAGCGGCTTTCTTCGGGTGCACTTGCCGAAGTCGTTGTCTTACTGGTTTGACATCAGGATACATTTTAATTTCATGTTCAACGATAGTCGAGTCAATGCCTGGCATTTCATCATATGACCAAGCAAAGACATCTCTAAATTCGCGAAAAAGAGCGTTATATATTTCCAGTTCTGAAGGGGAACAACCTTTGCCGACATAAATATTCTCTACAACATCTGTTTTAGTCGAGATATTTATGGCTATAGTCTCTTCAATATTGGATAGGTTTCGCTCGGAATCCACCGTGTTTACAGTATTTGTTAGGAATTCAAATACTGAAGGGTGATAAAGGTCACTTTGAGTATCTTCTTCATATTCCGGAAGAAGGGAACGATGGTGGTGATCATTCCATGGTGCCCCCTCAATCAACATTGATTGTAAGATTCCTTCGTCAGTCCCATGTACTTTCGACCAAGGATCTAATGGGGTACCATATTCTTTAGACCTATCTACCCAAACGCTTGACGAGCGTTGATTTGGGCTCGCCTCCCATGCTTGAAACATTGATTGCTACAATATTTATAAAGGCCTTGGGGGAAAAACCATTGAATGATCCATGTCGACCTTCGTGGAAGATATCATGTTGCAGGTTGCTACAAATGGTACATTTCCTATATAAATAGGAGGTGGTAGCGCGAAAGTTCCCATCAATGTGGGGTCTTTCAATAATCCTACTCCGATATCTTGAATTGAATGGTTGCTCTCATGGATCATGGGGATGCTTCCTGTAACTTGTGAACCATTAGGGAGGAAGTTCTGTTGGTCGACGATCGTAATCCCTCCTTCAAACGGGAATGCGATCTTCCTAAAATAAGTCGACACGACAGCTGCCATGGCATAAATCCATGGTCTACCCAGTAGGATGTTATAGTCAAGATTTCCATCAATGACTTCTACATCAATTTCTACTGTTTTTCCTCCTAGTTCAACTTTCAAGTTATTAAGGATACCGTATGGGGTATAAGTCCTTCCGTCGAAAGCTTTTAATGTCGTCGATGATCGTGACAAGGTTGGAGATCCTAAAGTTTTCCAGCAGCTCATCGACATAATACATGTTGATGCTCCCTCATCAATAATCGTTCTGTGAACAGTTTTGTTGAGTGCTTTCACTTGAATAAGGAAAGCTAGCTGAGCTGGTAATTGAGGATCATATCCCTTGTGATCAAAGGATACAAGATTGGAATCCTTGGGATCAACCCCACCAATAGCTGATAACAATGCCCGCCTTTGGGATGGACAATTCTGTAGCACTTCAAGAGTCGACATAGCAGATGGCGATTGCGTCAAATCTTCCACTATGTTATAATGTTGCGCCGCTCTGGCGCGAGGATTAAATGTTGACTTGTGTACTACACCCTTTGGCGGTTTTATTGTTAATTCAGGGATGGTGGGCATCACAACTTCTGACGAAGTTGTTGTCGAACTACTTGGTTGATCTTTACCTTTTTCGTTCGACAGCTGAGGATTCCCATAATCTTTGTTCCTTGTCGAAATCAAAGCATCATCCTGCTGTTTCGAAACCGACAACATAAGCACTTGAGACGGGGAAGCATTTCCACTATCAACCAGATTTTGACCTGGGTTGGGAAATGGATCAGTTAACACAGCTGAGGTTTGGGAACTTTTAAAGAACCTCTTTAACTCAGCTTTAAATGGGCAATTCTTTGTGGTATGATCCTTATCATCACATATTAGACATGGATAATTTGGTTTCCCTTTCCCAGGAGGGTTTGAAGAATTCTTTCCAGGGGATGACTCACCCTGTTTCTTCTTCTTCCCTTTGTTTTGTTTCTTCTTGCTTCCTGGTTGATTGGTTTCTTTGCCTTTATCTTCTGATACGGAATTTACTTCCGAAGCAAGAATTTCTTCTTTTGCATTTTTATCCGAATTCTTACGGGCTTTCTTTGACGAAGCCTTTATCGATTTCGCGTTTGCCGTGCCAATCACACCGTCACCGGCATGAGAGTCACTATTTGATTTAGGAGGGGGAGGAATTGAAAACTCTGGTCTAGGGGCGTCAGGTATTTTGTCATAGAGTGTGCCGGACTGAGTATAAACTAAGTCCAAATATTATGCACGAGCAATCACTTGCTCCTCTGTTATGACTCCCCCCTTGGCCACATCTTCCGTAATATCCGGAAGTAACGACTTTATAAACCATTCAGCTAATAGCTGATCAGGAACATATGTTTTCACCATCCTACGACGACGACGCCACTCATGTATATGATCAGATATATGGGTAGCAGTTGTCTGTTTGAAGTTGGTTAATATTTTTGTTCCCGTTTCATACCTTATCGGTAATTGAAAATGGGTTAAGAAAGTCATGGCCAGGGAACTAAAATTGTCGAAAGAGGCTCTTGGCAATTCAATATACCATTTAGTCGCTGGACCTGTCAATGTCCTCTGAAAAAGGTGAAGCCTTATCGAATCGTCGTTAAGGGTGTTCGACGAACACCACAGATGAAAAGTCATCACGTGATTCGACGGGTCTTCACCTGGATTTCCATTGAATTTAGGAATGTCAGATGGAAGTTTATGAGGAATTGTCAGCCACCAAGGGGCATAAGCAATCGGATCGTTCGTTAACTGGTGTAGATCGGGTAACTCTAAAGTTGCCACGAATGGTAACTGTTGATTCAGGTTCGGCGAAGCGTAACCAGGGTATGATGGAATCGCTTGAGCAGTGGGTCTTTGCATACCAGCATAATGTAATTGATGTTGGTATGACTGATACGGTTGGTGGACTTGACCACTGTAAAGTAGTTGGTTTTAACCGTTTTGGATATACGGTTGTCCACTGTTCGCAAAGATCTGCTGCTCAGAACCTTGGTACACTTGCTGGAATTGCGGTTGTTGGTATTGTACAAGCCATGGTTGTGACGCCATGTTTTGTTGCGCCATGCTAACCATTGGACCAAGGTGTGGGGTAATTGTACCCGTTTGTACTTGTGTCACCCCATCAGTTGGTGATTGTGGTTGTGACCCATGGTCAAGTGGCTGTTGCATTACAACCTAAGAAATCTAAGGTTGACACACAACAGGTATCGCTTGAACTTGTGACACTGTTACAATAGCCGGTGTGGTTGGGATGTTCGTCACAGGTACACACTGTTGCATAAAATATACAACCCTTGGTTGTTGAGGTAGCACAGGTACCCAACCACTTGATGCAATTCCAGTATAACCTGGATACTGTTGAGAACTGCCATATGGATATCCTCCTGGAGGAGGTAGTGAAAGGGCATACTGCCCCCCATACGGTAGCAATCCGGAACTCAGAGGGATTGTTAGTCCTTGAGGACTGGATGGCCCAAATTGACTTCCATGAGGATCAATCTGTCGAGTTTCAACATAAGAATTACCGGGTATTACTCCGGATGAACAAACTGGAACAGACCATACTGTCGAAATAGTCCCTTGGTGGACTCCTTCTAGTTGTTGAGAACTAGTTGGGACAGCTGGTATGCCGGCAAACATCGTCGGAGTGACGGCAGGGGCTTCTGCTGTCGCTGTGTCATTTGACACAGTCCTAGATGATGACGGTTGTTCAGACATTTTAAGTCTATCCAATAGATTGCCTAGCGATTCTACAGGAACTTCCACTTGTGGTGGATTAACTTCTGATGAAGGAAATAGAGTGACCCCGACTCCAAAATGAGTTGGAGTGCTTGCTTGCGGATCCTCTGCAATTTCCTCTATCGCAATCAAACCCGGTGGAAGAGGAAGACCGTCAGGTCCGTAAAATATTTCTGGTGCCGAAGAAGTGGTTGTTTCGACAGCGACAGTTGTTTGAGGAACAAAACTCTCTGGACCGGTTACAGATGGAACTGGTTCAGCTATGTAAGTATTTGCCCCCAGACTAGGATCAGTATTACTGTCCTTTTGTGGCTGTGGAACTTCTTCTATAGAGGCAGGGTTTCCAGAAATGTTAGGATTAACCGGAACCTCAGATGTAGTTGGAACACTTGTTCTAACTTTTAAAGGAGATTTTGAACCGGTTAAACGAGTTCGCTTTGCCCATACTGTTTTCGATTCCGGAGACAAAGACGGTTGACTCGTAAGCCTCCGCGAATGATGGGGTTTCAATTGACTTTCTTCCACGATTGCGGATTACTCGATCAACCAAAATATTAAAAGGGGAAAATTTGTGTTTCCGAATTGAATGAATTTTATTAGACGCTTTTAGACACAACTTGCTTTTTCACTTTTTAAGAGTCGAGAAAAAGCTAAAGATGACTCTAGTCTCCTTCGATGTATTAACGAGCCCGAAGTGACAAATGCTCGGTTGGACTTTTTTAGTTATAGAGTTTGAAAAAGGCCAAAAGAAACTTCTCTGGAGATCTAGGCAGAGGGTGTGCCAAACCTTTCGCAAAACCACAGAATACGTTTTACGGTACGGGTGGTCAATCTTCGTGAATGCTGTGTTCACTGCATTGTGATCAGTAGGGTGGCCGACACGGCTTCCTATGGATAAAAGATATATGCCTATAGGGGTATCCCAATATATACGCGACGGTACGTGGGAGCACAAGTCCGTATTAGTGTCACCGACTCTCAGGAGGAATCACCCACCTTCGTCGAGATCGACAGTCACTATGTTTAACGACGTCGAAACACGTCTCTAGCTTAGACCTCTATGTGTTTGCGTTATGTTTCAAAGCGTTGTTAGGTTCATTCAGTATATTTTAAGTTGATCTTTTTAAAGTTTGCCTTTCAAGGTTCACCACGAGATGTTTTGATACAAATTCCTAAATGCAGTCTAAGATGAGAAGCAAGCTTTTTCAATCTTTTCGACTTATGAAAATCTTAACTACTGAGGGAAAAGAGAGATAAAATCTTTTCACACAGATCAAAGAGCATACACTAATGCACTTTTTCCCTAAATCAACATACAAACTTATATGCAAAATGCAAAATGCAAGTATTTCTTTTCTCTTTCTTAATGTTTGTGCGACACAAAAAGAAAGCTGTTGTATAATTTCGAATTCAATTTCAAGTGAAAGCAAGCAAGCTTGTCCAAAATCAAAAGACACCTTAAGATTTACTTGTTTCGACACTAGAAATATATAAACTCAAACCATATGATGAAAGCAAAAGCTCAATCAGCTATGAACAGTAAACAAACTAACTCTTAAGATCAAAACGACACTTTACACAGGTCTAGATCTAAGAGGCCACAGCAAGACTGGTTCACTTTCGTTATGGGAAACTGCAAATGATGTAAGAAATACACAAAGAACAAACACAGTTTCTTTATACAACCGAGGCGGAATAGTGGTAAAGAAAGTTGGTTTCAGATAGGCACATTGACTGGTAACAGGCAGCAAAAACAAGAGTGAAAACAGGGCAAGAAACAGTAGGAAACCCCAGTAGCACAAGGCAAGACTGGTTCAGCGCAGGTGGTACACTGTCAGTTTGACCTTCAGCGCAGGTAGCCCCTTCGGGAACTACGCTAAAATGCAGACAGCCTTCACACAGCCTGCACTGAAGAATGAAACTTTCGTTTCTCTTGGTTTCCGGGTCACAGATTGCTCAAAAATTCACAGTTTTTGGCCAAATCAGAAGCTATCAGTCAAGTACACACTAAGGGATGAAAAGGAGGATGAAAAGCTATCACTAAGAGCTGTTCAGAGTCCTTGTGGATCAGCTCTTCAAATCATAAACATGCCCAGAAACTGAGCTAGAGTAGCTGCCCTCTACTTTCCATTTGAAAGCTCCAAATGCAGTTCGATTCGGTACTCCCTGTGTTTATGAAATGAATAGCAAAAACACAAACAACCAACAAGATACGATCCCCAGCGGAGTCGCCAATTTGTTGTTGGGAAAAGTATCCAATACGGAATGACCCTATCCCACTCTAAGGGTGATAGTACCTCAGCAACAACCGAATGCAAAGCTATCCAAGATTACTTCTTTATGAGATGTAAGAGAGAGGAGAAAGAGATCCACTAACCGTTATCTTCTGCTAATGGTTGATCCAATCTTCCCTCTTTGCTGCTTGCTCCCAGCTCCTTGCTCTTTCACTGGCCTAGCTACACAGAGATCCTGCAAAAGCACAAGAAAGGGAAACTACAAGAAACATACATCCATAACTGATTCAAGGATTAGAATAAATCAAACATACAAGTATCAATACGCCACAAAGACACATGCATATAGAAGAACCTCAAATGCTTTATTAATGGAAGAAGTAAAGTTCTGAGAGTGTTACAACCATAAGAGGCCCAATCCAGCAACACCTCCCAGCAGAAAGAAATCTCCTCTTCACCTCCTTCAAAGCAATCACCCAATAGTTCTATGCACAAACCAACAACACTTCCTTACATTCACAAGATTCCAGCCCCCCTAGACCTCATGAGAGAGCTCTATATATAGGAGTTTTGGAGAAAGGATGAGTCAGCTTGAGCTTGGCATGGAGCTGACTAGTGTCCTCTCCCACTTCAATTATTCTTCAGTTCTTGAGTCCACTTGGAGTTTCTTGCTTCCACTTGGAGATCTAGATCCTCTTACTCATCACAAGGCGAATTCCCTGATCCAAGTGTCATTTTGGAAGCTTCCTGGCCATTTGACACCTTGCAGAATGACTGTGCCACTTGGCCAATCTCGCCCAGCGCAGGTAGCCTTCATTAAAGTTGACATTCAGCGCAGGTACAGAGTGGAGCAGTTGACATTCAACGCAGATGCTCAGTGGAGCAGTTGACATGATCCAGAATTTGCTTGTTTTTGAGTGTTTTCAGGTGGAGAACTGATATTTAGTGCTGTGGTTTGCTGACCTTGTTCCTCTAGGGGTAGGAACAACATGTTTAGGGACTTTGGATCCCTTAGATTATTGACATTTCATGCTTCATGCTGTAAGGCACAAAAATGTCTATAACAACCATAAAATCTCTTCATACTCATCTAAGAAAACTCAAACATTGGCAAACATGGAGTCAGATTCTTCCTATGACAGAGATGAGGAGACAGTCAATGATTCTTCTAGAGAAATGCATGCACCAAGGAGACCTCACAAGGGTGGTAAACATAACCGAGAGGAGCCTACTTCACTTGCTGAGCTACTGGCCTATCCTCTTGTTGTCCATGCTTTCAACACCAATCTTGTTATTAGTTCTGTGAGATGGTAGAGAGAGCCAAGTACCACCATGAGCTGGCTAGATTATTTGTGCTCCATCTTCATAATGGCCAAGTCACTTTGGCAAGTGTGACATTCACCTTGACACCTGAGAATATTTCTCAAGCAACTGGCATTCCAAATGTCGGTGAGCAGTGGAATAAAAGGCAGCTGATAGACAGAAAGCATTATGAGCCTTACATGAAGGCTGGTTTTTAGAGACATATCAGTAGAGTTTTTTCTTTCCACTATTTGCAGGACACATATTCTCCCTTGATGAAACTCATAATTAAATATTTCAGCTGTGAGGGTAGATTTTCTCGCCTGTATGCCTACCACATCAGATTGTTGATGCACTTCACTAGGGTGAGAATAATGAATCTCCCCTATTTTATTTGCCAAAACATTGAGAAGATGACCACCTTAATGCACAGGAAGCCTTCTCAGCAGCAGTATAATAGCATATATCATTTTGCACTAATCAAAATTGTGTTCTTGCATTAGCTTGGTTTACAGAACATCTCATGGGAGGATTTCATTTCACACGAGGTCTTTACAGGTCCTCAAGTACCCCCAACAATTTTTCATGAGACAGGAGGGCCCTCACATCAACAGGAGATTCATGAGACACAAACCACTAGTATGCCAGTGTTTGTCACCTACCAAAAGGGCACTAGAAGGTTGTTTGCAACAACAAAATGAGTACTATCTTCACTCGAGGTGGAAGGGGTCTCATTTCCTCCATCAGCAGAGCAGGTACAGGACAAGGGCAAGAAGCCATTACATGATGAGGGGCCTTCAGGAGAACAAGAGACAAATTTCATTCTTATTCAGGACGATGACACCGATTTGGGCTCCCAAAGCTCAAAGCTCAAGGAGATCATTCGGGAACAAGAAGAGGACATTCATGATTTGTATCTCAACCTAGAAAGAGCCAAGTGGATAATCAAATATTTAGAGCAAAGAAACAAACATCTAGAGGATTAGCAAACCATTATGGAGCTACAAAACATATGAGAAAATTGGCAAGCTGCCAAGAGGAGGAAAATCAAGCTGACACCACTTGAACAAGAAATTGATGCTAATCGTGAATCTTGGCTTGAGAGGGAAAATATGAATTTGGAAAAGATGCTTGAGAAGGCCAACAGAGAGAAAAAGATGCTGAGCCACATGGCCTACCACTACTTGGCGAGAAACAAGGTCTGCAAAGCAAGAATCCGGGTTTTGAAGGTCAAGTTGAAGAAAGCATCAAGGAAGTGAAAAGAGCAAGATAGACTCTAGATCTTGGCTTAGGCTTCCTTAGCCCAACACAACATTTAATTAAGGACACTCAGACCAAGAAATTTGGGACACTTTTTGCAATTTTGAAAATTTTGGCCTAAAAAACAGGTTTTTCTGCCTGATGCGCCTCGCCACTTGGCGCGCGCTTTTGCTAGAGACCTCTTTTTGAGGAAAACTCAGCATTTTTGGACTTTTCATGAAAAAATATGAATGTCCTCACATGGCCAAGAAATTTTGACAAGTTTTGAGCTTCCAAAAAGGTCAAAAAAGCCTTAAAAATGATCTTTCTGCCCCTTTTTGACACACAGGAAATAATGTTGGGAGAACTCAGTTTTGGAGGGGCAAATGGAAGCCAAATTTACAAATTCAACTTGTTCTGGAAAGTAGATAGGCAATCCTTTCCAACAAGCCCATTTGGACCAAATTTGGTGCACGGGAAGGCCTCCAAAATCAGCTGAAAAAAGGCGCTACGCATAGGGAAATCAGCGCGGCACATAGGATGAAATTTGCTCATTTTGACCAAAAAAACTCTATTTTTCACCTAGTTTCCTCACAATTTGACTTTTCTCTTTCTAATAGTCAAAATCATGATGTAATTTAATGTGACTTGATGGATTTTGATGGAATTATGATAAATTTTCACTCATAGAGGTAGATTCATCCATGAAAAGGTAGTTTGCAACTGAATGAATCAGTTCCCTAGTTTTTAGAGGCAAGCTGTTCCACTGCCTATTTTTTAGTTCTCAGTTTAGATTTTGTTGGAATAGCTCCTAAACTTATGAGCTCGACCCCTAAAAGCTAGGATGAGTTGTTTATTGCCTATATCTACTTTTTTTTCATTCATTAGCAAAGGTTGGACTCTTTTGAATGCTTTGAGTATTATTGTACATTTATTTCTGTAGTTTGGCAAAGGAATAGACCAAGGTTTGTAGCACTTTATTGGATTCTTGTGGTAACTTGATTTGGTATTGTGTTTCCTTTTGTAATTGCAAGTTTACATGTGTTTTATGTATGCCATTATCTCTCTCTATTCATCTCAACAAAATGAAACAAGGATAAAGGTATAATTCATTGAGTTGCAGTGCTCTACCTAGGGTTTTACTTAGTTATTCATGTTTTCAGCTGTTTGGAGAGGATCCCCGAGACTTTCATGCCCTCTCTAACTCCTCACCAGTCTAAAACTCTCCATCTCACTTATTTCAAAGTACTAAACCATTTTCCTACCTCGCCCCATAGAGATCTCTGTAAGACTGTGTCCATTCCCCGAACCCAAATCTGCCTTTCACTTTTGAGCTAGTAAAACATTATGAAATTCAATCAAACTCATCTGAGCATATACTAGCCTAAAATTAGTCTTTATATCAATCATCTCAAGCCTCATTTGTTATATTTTACTGAGATTGATAAGGAGTGTTACACAGTAATTTGTCACTGCCATCCTGTCAGTCACCCTACTGTGTCAAGAATTCACAATAACCAAGTTCATGCCTTCTGCACTGGCCCAAAAACCCATTTTTCTAAAGTTTTATTCATCAGCGCGTCTGTTTCCAAAATACCCGCGATGACTGGCGCTCCATAGTGTATTTCGTGCGCTGCCAGCGCGGAAGGACATCACTTTTCCGCACTGGTCGCCAGCGCGCCTTTCCCGTGTGCTTCCGCGCTGACATGACTGTCCTAGTTATGTAGACGCGGCGACATCGCGTCAGTTGCCTCATAATCTGTGCTGATCCAGTTTGGGTGAATTTGTTCAAACAGCCAGCCTTCCAGATCACACCAGGCTTGGTTGTTAGCTTTGTGAATATCGACTCCCTTCTATGGCATGTCTGTTCGACCCTTTGCAACCACTTCCCTTGAAGATAAGCTCATCCTTCCACCCTTTTAGGAGGCTCCTTCTCCTATATAAACTTCCACCATTACCATGAGTAGCTAGTTAGACATAGTTTGGAATAGCTTGGATTGTATAGAGCTTATAGTGCTCAGATTGCTGCTACTATAGGTATTTGGTGTGCTAGGTGTGGAAGTGATTGATAGCTTAGGGAAGGTTGTTTTGCGTTGCTTGTGTGAGAGAGAGTTTCTTGTCTTGGGAGAACCATTTCCAAAGGTGAATGCTTGAGACGCTTGCTGACTGGCCCCTCCTGAGAAGGATACCGACGTCAGAACATTTGGTTGTACTCTTCTCTGTCTTGATTAATAATAGATGACTGCTATTATTGTTCCATTCTCATTTGTACTTGCAATGGTTAAATGTGAATTACATCTTTTCTGACTGATGTATGGTTTCTTTTACTAGATTTCACGCTTGTGTTTGTTTCTTCTTCGTGTGTGCAGGTATCTATTCGCGGGGATCGCGGAGGATTGTGACCAGCCAAAGCGAAGGAGCGAAGGCAACATCTCTTCGTCAAACGACAGTGCGGGAATCCAAGTAGGTGCTCTTTACCTCTTGTTTAATTGTAATTAGGAACATGCATAGCAGCATTGTGTGATTGTTGCTAGACCCTTGCTGGGCTAGTAGGGATCGCCTCTATCTGTAGAGGGGATTTACCTCTCCAACAATTTGGCGACTCCGCTGGGGATCAGCCTTTTTGTCTCTTGAGTCCATCTTTGTGTTTGAATTTGATTGTTCTCTGTTGTCGAGATTCTGGGATTGTTTCTCTGCTTGTAAACTTTCTGGGTGCATCTGAGAAGTGTTTTAACTGTTAAAAGGTCTTTACCTTTGGTTTGGGAAGTTTTTGCTTCGGCTTTACTGGTTTTTACCCTCAGCGCGCTTTAATTCAAAACAGACGCGCTGACGTCGCGTCCCTTCTTTTGTATTGTCTTTGTCATCGCGTTTGTACGTCTAATAGTCGCGCTGACCTCGTTTTCAGAGACAGCGCGTTTTATTCGTGTCCTTCCGCGCTGGCATCGTGCCCCCGCTTCTTTGTGATCTGTGTCATCGCGTCTGTGTGGCTAATGTCCGCGCTGACCTCGTTTTTGTGATACAGCGCGTTTTATCTCTGTCCTTCCGCGCTGACGTCGCAAAGTTGCTACATGCCTCCTCCTGTCAGCGCCGAGTTGCTGAAGGCTACCCGCGTTGATCCTGTAAAGTTCATTTTTGACAAGATTGACCTCTTGATCCTGTTTCTTCAGCTTTCCCCTCTTCTCTCCACTTGGTTTGTGACTTGTTTTTCACTGTCTGAACTCTGAGCTGCTTGATTGCGGAGTCTGGTGTCATAAGGTTCCGTTTTTGCTCAGTTTTTGGTTTTGCAAATACCTTCCTCTTTGCTTTCGCTGCTTGGTGTGTATTTCCACCATCACTTTTACGATTGCTGGGTGGTTTTTAGTCTCTAATTGACTGGTTGTAACTCTTATCCTTCGGGTGTTTTCCTTTTTCTGTTGATTCCGCACTCTAGCCCTAGGCAATCTAGTGGCCGTGTGTGTGTCAAGCCTTCCGTAAGGATCTTGCTTTCTTGTTTGACCAGCCAACTTCAGATTTGTTGTTTGTACCTGTTCAGTGATTGTGGAGTGTCTTTGGTTGTGTTTCCGAGCGTTTCTCGCTTCCCCCTTGTTCGAATCCTTGCTTGTCTTGCCGAGCTTAGATCACATAGCTCGTGCGGAACTTAGTTTTCCTTTTGATTTGAAAGCCTTTGTTGGGTGTTTTGGGAACTTTGTGTGCTTTCATTAAGTGATTTGCTTGGTGTTCTAGTTCCTCCAAATTATTTTAGATGCTTTATGTCATTTGAAAGAAAATCAAACTAGTAGCTTTGCTTTGAAAATTGAAAAGGAAAAGAACATTTCGTTGATTTGCATTTTCAAGAGAAAAAGTTTCCTTTCCTCGCTTTTAGTTGCATTAGGCTGTTTGATTGTTTGTGTTCGTTTTGTTTGATTGAAATATCTTTACCCTTTCATAACTAGAATTCATCGAACAAAATGATTTTCTTTGGCATGTAGTTTGCATCTAGGTAATTGTGAGAGAACATACGATAGAGCCTGAAATCGAAACTTAATTTCAAGATCAACTATAAAATGAACCGAATGAATCTAAAAACGCATTGGAACTAAACGCAAACATCTAGAGGTCTAGGTTAGAGACGTGTTCCGGCGTCTTTAAACATAGTCACTGTTGTTTCACATTAGGTTGGGTGATTCCTCCTTCTGTGACTCAATAGTGGTCTAACACGGACTGCGCTCCCACGTACCGTCGCGTATATAGGGAGACCCCACTAGGCTTTTATCCTTTATCCACAGGAAGCCGAGTCTGCCGCCTTGTGAACCGTAACGCACCGAACAAAGCATTCTGGAAGATTGACTGCAGTACGGAAAGTCCTTGGCTCTCATACGATTGCTGAGGTGTATAAGCAGTTTTACGGGTTGCTTGGTAAACCTTATACCTAGAGTCTCCAGAGCAGTCACTTTTGATCCTTTTCGGACTCCCTAAATGAAAAGGTGCCTGTGAGCGTCTTGTCACTTCGTGCTCATTAAACATTCGAAGGAGACTGGAGTCATCTTTTCGTCCTTTTCTCGACTCCTGAAACATGAAAAGGTCAAGTTTGGTTCTTGTGTCTAAAAATTAATTCGGCCACGATAACATCACCTGGTTAGATCTTGTGTGCGGTAGTTTGAGTAGGTTTTGTTTTCGTTTGCTATGGCAACTTTTTCGGGATTCACTAACCTAGGTTCCCCCTCTGATGGGAATCCAGGACAATTCCCTCCTCTTGGGAATGTTGGTGCTCCGTATATGGCGACGTTATCCCTACCAGGGTTAACTGTTGGGTTGCCTGTTTGGTTGTTTTCAACCTCTTTGGTTCCTACCGTATCGGCTGTTAGTCCATTAGTCCCTCCACCTGAACAGCATCATGTTGATCCTAAGGTGGACCTCTCCCCTTCGACGCCTACTTCTACATCCTCCTCTTGTGCTTCGCCTGGTGAAATTCCCGATGTAAGTAACCAGGTGGCTAAGAAGAAGAAGAGGAAGACCAAGAAGAAGAAGTCCCCTAAGGGAGAGCCTACACACACAGTCCCCCTCTTAAGTCTAACTATCCACTCCAGTACACCTGAAGTCGAGTCACCTTCTGCTCCTCCGCGGAAGGTTAAGTTTCCTTGTCGATTATGCAGGGAGGACCATCTGCTTCGTGATTGTCCTGGCATCCCCAGGGTATTAGAAGTTTGGTCTCACGATCCGGCTCGCCCTCCATCGTCCACTGATGATCATGGCGATGCTACCTCATCAGTTGGGAATGGTAAGGAGAAGGGGAAGCTTCGAATCCCCTGTCGACTTTGTGAAGGCAAACATCCCCTTCACCTTTGTCCACTCATGGATAAAGCCTCTGCTGTGTTGGAAAGTCTTGCTGCTCCTCCGAATCCATTTCCCGCTGGTTATCAACGTCTTTCTACAGCTGTAGATCGCGCCCCTGTTCACAAAGAAATCGCTTCAGATTCCCCTTTTGTCCAGGCCTCTCTTCCCGAACCTGGTTGTTCCCAGCCTGTTCCAGACCCGCCGTTGGTCGGAAAGGGTGTTGATTCGATTTCACCTCCTCTCAACCACTCTGTTTCGGAAGCGCAAAATTGTCATGTTCTTCTCGTCTCCTCGGATTCTCCTGAGCTTGATAAAGGTTCTCCCGAAACCTCTCCGGAGAATTTAGATTCGGTTCTTTCTGAGCAGGGGGGAAACCATATGGTTCCCCCACCAAGTAGCTCGGTCATCTCCTTTGATTGGAGTCGTTTGACTGCCCCTCCCCTTCCGTCCCATGTGCCTTTCTGGGTCACCGCCTATGCTTGCAATAAGGCGCTGCCTGGCACTGTGTTAGACGAAGGAGCATCGGTTAGTCTTATGCCCGTTACTACTTGGCGAGCTTTGGGTTCCCCATCGCTTGTACTTGTCGCACCGCATCTCACCGCGTTTGACGGAGGAACGAGTCAGCCATTAGGGATCCTTCCAAAGTTTCCTATTACTTTGGGGGGCAAGACTGTCTATATAGACATCTCAGTTACCCAAGGTTCTCTAGACTTCAGTCTTCTCCTTGGTCGTGATTATGTGTATGCCATGGGAGCCCTTGTTTCTTCACTTTTCCGTGTGGTCTGCTTCCCACACGATGGAAGAATCGTGACGTTCGATCAATTATCATTCGTTCGTCCACAAGCCCCTCCCGCGCATTCATCTTTCCCTCCTGGTTTTCATCCACAAGTTGCATCTCCCTCGCCGCAAATCAACTACGTGGCCACCCACCCCGTGCCCGTACCCAGTGATGACACCATCGTGCATAGTGTCCTGGGGGCATTAGGTCCTAATTTCCAAGATGTTGGCCTTCCCTCCGGAGCCACTTTCTTGGGGGCCTCCACTTCCCATTCATTATGACGAAGTTTGGATGGAGCACAGTTCCTTGTCTTGTGTCAAGCTCGCTAAACAATGAAACAAGGCGTTCCGAGGATAGTTCTTTTACCTGTGTCAACCTCGTTAAAACAATGAAACATGAGCTCGTGCAATTCGAGCGCAATAACTGTTTTGTCAACCTTCAACCCATTTTCCATGGCTTGAAGCTTGGGGGGCATGTACCTCGAATTGAGACACGATGCTGGGGGCATGCCCGTTCCTTTCCCATCAAGCATAGTTTGCATGTATATACGTGCCTTTAAGCTTGCATCAGAAATAAAATCCATTGTTCAAAGCATAGTTTGCAGACGTGATTATCATGTGTGTTTTCAAGCTTTCATAAAAATAAAATATGTGCATATTTCACGATGGGTCGCTTGTCATGCAAGTAGATACATCAGATCACATGTGTGTCGAACAGTCGCATGGCATATAAAACACATCATCATATGTAAAAGATCCATCTAAGAATAAGCATATGTAAATATTTTCTCAAGCATAGTTTGCATGCGTGCTGTGTGTGCTTTTAAGCTTGCATTAAAAACATTAAAATACATGGGTCATGTGTCGTGCAAATTCATACATAAGATCACAGTTGTACTGAACAATTGCATAACATAAACAAAACATCATCACATGTAACAATGATCCATCCAAAACAGCCGGTATGTATATATATATATATATTATATATATATATATCGTGTGGCGCACTAAGGCGCTCAAAAATAAGTGTATATGTCCAAAATATCAGGACATCTGAGTCATGTGTCTCAAAATAACAGTGGAAATAAAGCCTAGGCGACTATTGAGCCGGGTGGTGCTCTCTGTAGTACACAGCCGCTCGTGCTACCCGCCTCAGAAGGCGGTGCACCCTGGGTTCCACCCCCACTGTATGGATCTGGTGCTCTAAGGGGACCTCCTCGACCCCCTGGTAGTCAGGCACTCCCTCCAGCAACCCCTCAAGGTTGCGAGCTACAGTCTCCGACGTGTCAACCCCTGGAGGGACTAAGGCCTGGGCCCCAGCTCCCTGCCCTTCTCTCCATGCCTCTGCAGCTAGGCCAATCGGTCTAGTGGGCCCCACATCTGCACACCATGACATTTATTAGGACATGTACATAAAAAATTCAAAAACATTACAAAACTCAAAAAGTCAAGTGTCATACCTCCATCATCCCACTGTTCCCCTGGGGGCAGCACCATATCGGGGTCATTGTGGAAATCCATACCTGCGTATGGCCAGTCCTCCACGAAGATAACCTGCTGATCTAGCCAGTCCCGGAAGAATGCCCTCCAGGCATGTGGCCGGCCACCACCTCCGCGTGGCATGATGCGAGCCCATCGTGTGGCCCTCGTCTCCCGAGGACCCCTAGGAGCATCCACGGCCATCGTCTGCAGCCGCATGGCTGGCACTCGCTCTAGGATAAGCGGGACTAGGATAGACCCGTAGCCGAACTGCTTCGTCTCTCCGTGACGACAGTTGCTGAGCTGCCTCTTCATGTTGTTGGTCACCGCTGTGGCCCAATCAAACACAGTAGGCTCAAGGCAATCGAGAGCTAGCATAAGGTGAGTCTTCGAGGCCTCATGGTTGGCCATACTTCCCGCTGCCCAGGTCACCATGAACAGGATGGTGCGAAGGACTATGTTTCTCACCGTGGGGATTGCCACTTTCCCACTCCGCGTCTTCTCGGCTTCTGGACATACTCGAGCCATAAGATCGTCTAGAGGACCGCCACCAGGTCGTTGTCCCTCTATGATGGGCCTTGCACCCCAGCGTGACAACCCAGTCAGAAAGAAGATGTCCATATGGTCGAATTCAATGTCTTGGCCCCAGATGGTGAATTTCCCATCCACCGGGTTCCATGCCCTGATCAGTAGCTCGAGGAGATCATGCTGGGCCCTTAGGCGCGGTGTGAGGAAGAACTTCATGAACCCGCATGCCCGCATGGCATTACAGCAATCCACACTTGCAAAAGCGGCTATATCCTCAACTTCGTGAACCCTTTCCTGCCACTGGAAAGCCATTGCGCCCTGCATAAGCAATGCAAAAAATTAGAAGTGCTGGCATTGGAATTTTTACGTTCAGGAATTGAAAAAACAAATCTTTCCGCGCCAGCGCGGCTGTTTTAAAAACAGCTGCGCTGGCCATGGCAGCCCTTTGTTATTTTTCAAGGTCAGCGCGGAAGGACACGGGTTTTCTGCGCTGACCCGAAGTTGGGTGTGTTTTGTCCTAATTCGGCCAGCGCAGACCCGCGTGGGAAATCCGCGCTGACCGAGAGCGCATCCATGCTCAAGAAATTTGCTCAATTGGGCGTATTCCACCGTTAAAAACTTGCTAAACATAATCAAAATGTAGGGCAAGGAGAGGGGAACCTACCTGGAAGAAACGGTTCGAATAATGGTGTCCGTACGAGCTGGAAATCACTTCGTCAACTTTCTGGCTTCTCCACGTCCTTCACGTCCCAAAATGGTAAAATGGTAACAATGATTTTTCAACCCCCCTATTTATAGTAAAAACTCATAAATGACCATATTTTTGGGTTTCTACCATCTTTTTGCCATGGATTTAGCCCTGGCCTTATTGAATGCATGTTTTAATATGTTTTTTTACACATATCGAACGGATTTATGCGGGTATTTTCATTGTGCAGGTCCTTCGAAATGGTGGAAATCATAATGATCCTAAAATCACTTGACCGCAAACAATGTCGTCTTTGAGCTCTTTTCCGACATAAAACAAGAAAAGATGGCCGAGCCTCCTTTTAGCTCGTTAAAGGGAACGAGAGGTGGTCATTTTAAGCTCTTTTTCCGACCGTATAACTTAAAAAGATTGCCGGGTGTTTGTCGTTTCGCACTCGTTATCGGCTCTAAAACGACGTGTTTTCGACCGCTTTTTTACTTTTTCGGGTCAAGAACACTATTTACGAAAAGTACTCCTCGATCGTAATGGTCGGGCAGTTCTTTCGAGCATTGTTTTATACTTTTTCGGGCTCGAGAGACACAACTGTACGAAAAAGGACCCCCCTGGAGTCTCCTTTTCTGCTGTCTTTTCAGACTCTCTAAACAAGAAAAGACGCTGAGTTTTTCCTTTGTCAGGCTCGTTAAACACTTGATGACATCGGATATTGTCGAAATGACACTCTTCAAGCATATGCTATCCCCGTCAAGCTTGTCATCCAAAAATAACCGGGGTACCTGCCAGAAATGGTGGGGAACATGGAACTGTAATCATAGTCGTGTCAGCAGTATGTCGCTCTTGAACATGGCACTCTTCTGCTTCGTGTCTGGGTGGGACCATCTCATTTTGTTTTTCACTGGCCTCCGTGGGTTTGGGTTATCCTATTCGACCTCTCATCTGCCCATTGCCATCATCACTATACCCTCTGCTCATTTGATGTCAAATACTGCCAAACCCGCTACAGTGCCGCCGATATGTTCAAGAGAAGTTGACCTCTGCAATAATACAACCTCATCTGCTATCTCACACAAATCATTTTTCCTTTGTCTCGTGTCGATGATGTGGGAATCATTATGGTCCACCTTCGATCAAGGTCACTTCCTGTCGACTTCAGCTCATTATCCGGGAAGGTGACTTAGAGACTCCCTTCAGGTGCCTTAGAGCCTGCATGCCCTAATGGCAGGTTCTTCGTGTTCGACGCGAGGTTTATGTCATTGGCCTCCGATCGAATGATTCCGTGGGTGTTCGACACCAGCTCATTGATTCACATGCCGCGGATTGTACCTATAGTACCTTGAGGGCCATTGTCATTATTGGTGGTACCTCTCGCGTCTGTTAACAGTTTTCATCATTGACTGGTAATCAGACGATGTTCATGCGTGTTCGACTTCAACCCATATATTCACATGCTTGAACTTGTACTTTGTTCGGATCGGGACAGAGCGCAAGACCCTGGATCCCTGTCTGTTATGGTCCAGGTTGCGATTTTGTGGATGATCATTACATGACTCATTGATGGATGGCTGCACCCATACCTGAGTCTTCATGGATGGCTGCGACCATACCTTATCATTATTCTGGTCTCTTTAACTGGGTGGCTGCGTCCATTCCACAGACCTTTTCGCATGTCTTTTGGATAGCTGCTCCCATGCCTAGACTGCATGTACCTGATTATCAGAGATATTCGGCCCTTCCTGGTGGTGTTCCAGTTCGGCAAAGTGTTGTAAAGCATTTCACCCCTCCCACTCTCTCGGTCTTCATGCTTTAGGGGGCATCTGTTACACAGTAATTTGTCACTGCCATCCTGTCAGTCACCCTACTGTGTCAAGAATTCACAATAACCAAGTTCATGCCTTCTGCACTGGCCCAAAAACCCATTTTTCTAAAGTTTTATTCATCAGCGTGTCTGTTTCCAAAATACCCGCGATGACTGGCGCTCCATAGTGTATTTCGTGCACTGCCAGCACGGAAGGACATCACTTTTCCGCGCTGGTCGCCAGCGCGCCTTTCCCGTGTGCTTCCGCGATGACATCACTGTCCCAGTTATGTAGACATGGCGACATCGCGTCAGTTGCTTCATAATCCGCGCTGATCCAGTTTGGGTGAATTTGTTCAAACAGCTAGCCTTCCAGATCACACCAGGCTTGGTTGTTAGCTTTGTGAATATCGACTCCCTTCTATGGCATGTCTGTTCGACCCTTTGCAACCACTTCCCTTGAAGATAAGCTCATCCTTCCACCCTTTTAGGAGGCTCCTTCTCCTATATAAACTTCCACCATTACCATGAGCAGCTAGTTAGACATAGTTTGGAATAGCTTGGATTGTATAGAGCTTATAGTGCTCAGATTGCTGCTACTATAGGTATTTGGTGTGCTAGGTGTGGAAGTGATTGATAGCTTAGGGAAGGTTGTTTTGTGTTGCTTGTGTGAGAGAGAGTTTCTTGTCTTGGGAGAACCATTTCCAAAGGTGAATGCTTGAGACGCTTGCTGACTGGCCCCTCCTGAGAAGGATACCGACGTCAGAACATTTGGTTGTACTCTTCTCTGTCTTGATTAATAATAGATGACTGCTATTATTGTTCCATTCTCATTTGTACTTGCAATGGTTAAATGTGAATTACATCTTTTCTGACTGATGTATGGTTGCTTTTACTAGATTTCACGCTTGTGTTTGTTTCTTCTTCGTGTGTGCAGGTATCTATTCGCGGGGATCGCGGAGGATTGTGACCAGCCAAAGCGAAGGAGCGAAGGCAACATCTCTTCGTCAAACGACAGCGCGGGAATCCAAGTAGGTGCTCTTTACCTCTTGTTTAATTGTAATTAGGAACATGCATAGCAGCATTGTTTGATTGTTGCTAGACCCTTGCTGGGCTAGTAGGGATCTCCTCTATCCGTAGAGGGGATTTACCTCTCCAACAAATTTGTTGGAGAGGTAAATCCCCTCTACGGATAGAGGAGATCCCTACTAGCCCAGCAAGGGTCTAGCAACAATCAAACAATGCTGCTATGCATGTTCCTAATTACAATTAAACAAGAGGTAAAGAGCACCTACTTGGATTCCCGCGCTGTCGTTTGACGAAGAGATGTTGCCTTCGCTCCTTCGCTTTGGCTGGTCACAATCCTCCGCGATCCCCGCGAATAAATACCTGCACACACAAAGAAGAAACAAACACAAGCGTGAAATCTAGTAAAAGCAACCATACATCAATCGGAAAAGATGTAATTCACATTTAACCATTGCAAGTACAAATGAGAATGGAACAATAATAGCAGTCATCTATTATTAATCAAGACAGAGAAGAGTACAACCAAATGTTCTGACGTCGGTATCCTTCTCAGGAGGGGCCAGTCAGCAAGCGTCTCAAGCATTCACCTTTGGAAATGGTTCTCCCAAGACAAGAAACTCTCTCTCACACAAGCAACAAAAAACAACCTTCCCTAAGCTATCAATCACTTCCACACCTAGCACACCAAATACCTATAGTAGCAGCAATCTGAGCACTATAAGCTCTATGCAATCCAAGCTATTCCAAACTATGTCTAACTAGCTGCTCATGGTAATGGTGCAAGTTTATATAGGAGAAGGAGCCTCCTAAAAGGGTGGAAGGATGAGCTTATCTTCAAGGGAAGTGGTTGCAAAGGGTCGAACAGACATGCCATAGAAGGGAGTTGATATTCACAAAGCTAACAACCAAGCCTGGTGTGATCTGGAAGGCTGGCTGTTTGAACAAATTCGCCCAAACTGGATCAGCGCGGATTATGAGGCAACTGACGCGATGTCACCGCGTCTACATAACTGGGACAGTCATGTCAGCGCGGAAGCACACGGGAAAGGCGCGCTGGCGACCAGCGCGGAAAAGTGATGTCCTTCCGCGCTGGCAGCGCACGAAATACACTATGGAGCGCCAGTCATCGTGGGTATTTTGGAAACAGACGCGCTGATGAATAAAACTTTAGAAAAATGGGTTTTTGGGCCAGTGCAGAAGGCATGAACTTGGTTATTGTGAATTCTTGACACAGTAGGGTGACTGACAGGATGGCAGTGAAAAATTACTGTGTAACAGATGCCCCCTAAAGCATGAAGACCGAGAGAGTGGGAGGGGTGAAATGCTTTACAACACTTTTCCGAACTGGAACACCACCAGGAAGGGCCGAATATCTCTGATAATCAAGTACATGCAGTCTAGGCATGGGCGCAGCCATCCAAAAGACATGCGAAAAGGTCTGTGGAATGGACGCAGCCACCCAGCTAAAGAGACCAGAATAATGATAAGGTATGGTCGCAGCCATCCATGAAGACTCAGGTATGGGTGCAGCCATCCATCAATGAGTCATGTAATGATCATCCACAAAATCGCAACCTGGACCATAACAGACAGGGATCCAGGGTCTTGCGCTCTGTCCCGATCCGAACAAAGTACAAGTTCAAGCATGTGAATATATGGGTTGAAGTCGAACACGCATGAACATCGTCTGATTACCAGTCAATGATGAAAACTGTTAACAGACGCGAGAGGTACCACCAATAATGACAATGGCCCTCAAGGTACTATAGGTACAATCCGCGGCATGTGAATCAATGAGCTGGTGTTGAACACCCACGGAATCATTCGATCGGAGGCCAATGACGTAAACCTCGTGTCGAACACAAAGAACCTGCCATTAGGGCATGCAGGCTCTAAGGCACCTGAAGGGAGTCTCTAAGTCACCTTCCTAGATAATGAGCTGAAGTCGACAGGAAGTGACCTTGATCGAAGGTGGACCATAATGATTCCCACATCATCGACGCGAGACAGAGGAAAAATGATTTGTGTGAGATAGCAGATGAGGTTGTATTATTGCAGAGGTCAACTTCTCTTGAACATATCGGCGGCACTGTAGCGGGTTTGGCAGTATTTGACATCAAATGAGCAGAGGGTATAGTGATGATGGCAATGGGCAGATGAGAGGTCGAATAGGATAACCCAAACCCACGGAGGCCAGTGAAAAACAAAATGAGATGATCCCACCCAGACACGAAGCAGAAGAGTGCCATGTTCAAGAGCGACATACTGCCGACACGACTATGATTACAGTTCCATGTTCCCCACCATTTCTGGCAGGTACCCCGGTTATTTTTGGATGACAAGCTTGACGGGGATAGCATATGCTTGAAGAGTGTCATTTCGACAATATCCGATGTCATCAAGTGTTTAACGAGCCTGACAAAGGAAAAACTCGGCGTCTTTTCTTGTTTAGAGAGTCTGAAAAGACAGCAGAAAAGGAGACTCCAGGGGGGGTCCTTTTTCGTACAGTTGTGTCTCTCGAGCCCGAAAAAGTATAAAACAATGCTCGAAAGAACCGCCCGACCATTACGATCGAGGAGTACTTTTCGTAAATAGTGTTCTTGACCCGAAAAAGTAAAAAAGCGGTCGAAAACACGTCGTTTTAGAGCCGATAACGAGTGCGAAACGACAAACACCCGACAATCTTTTTAAGTTATACGGTCGGAAAAAGAGCTTAAAATGACCGCCTCTCGTTCCCTTTAACGAGCTGAAAGGAGGCTCAGCCATATTTTCTTGTTTTATGTCGGAAAAGAGCTCAAAGACGACATTGTTTGCGGTCAAGTGATTTTAGGATCATTATGATTTCCACCGTTTCGAAGGACCTGCACAATGAAAATACCCATGGCATTCAATAAGGCTAGGGCTAAATCCATGGCAAAAGATGGTAGAAAACCAAAAATATGGTCATTTATGAGTTTTTACTATAAATAGGGGGGGTGAAAAATCATTTTTACCATTTTACCATTTTGGGACGTGAAGGACGTGGAGAAGCCAGAAAGTTGACGGAGTGATTTCCAGCTCGTACGGACACCATTCTTCGAACCGTTTCTTCCAGGTAGGTTCTCCTCTCCTTGCCCTGCATTTTGATTATGTTTAGCAAGTTTTTAACGGTGGAATACGCCCAATTGGGCGAATTTCTTGAGCATGGATGCGCTCTCGGTCAGCGCGGATTTCCCACGCGGGTCCGCGCTGGCCGAATTAGGACAAAACGCACCCAACTTCGGGTCAGCGCGGAAAACCCGTGTTCTTCCGCGCTGACCTTGAAAAATAACAAAGGGCTGCCATGGCCAGCGCGGCTGTTTTTAAAACAGCCGCGCTGGCGCGGAAAGATTTGTTTTTTCAATTTCTGAACGTAAAAATTCCAATGCCAGCACTTCTAATTTTTTGCATTGCTTATGCAGGGCGCAATGGCTTTCCAGTGGCAGGAAAGGGTTCACGAAGTTGAGGATATAGCCGCTTTTGCAAGTGTGGATTGCTGCAATGCCATGCGGGCATGCGGGTTCATGAAGTTCTTCCTCACACCGCGCCTAAGGGCCCAGCATGATCTCCTCGAGCTACTGATCAGGGCATGGAACCCGGTGGATGGGAAATTCACCATCCGGGGCCAAGACATTGAATTCGACCATATGGACATCTTCTTTCTGACTGGGTTGTCACGCCGGGGTGCAAGGCCCATCATAGAGGGACAACGACCTGGCGGCGGTCCTCTAGACGATCTCATGGCTCGAGTATGTCCAGAAGCCGAGAAGACGCGGAGTGGGAAAGTGGCAATCCCCACGGTGAGAAACATAGTCCTTCGCACCATCCTGTTCATGGTGACCCGGGCAGCGGGAAGCATGGCCAACCATGAGGCGTCGAAGACTCACCTTATGCTAGCTCTCGATTGCCTTGAGCCTACTGTGTTTGATTTGGCCACAGCGGTGACCAACAACATGAAGAGGCAGCTCAGCAACTGTCTTCGCGGAGAGACGAAGCAGTTCGGCTACAGGTCTATCCTAGTCCTGCTTATCCTAGAGCGAGTGCCAGCCATGCGGCTGCAGACGATGGCCGTGGATGCTCCTAGGGGTCCTCGGGAGACGAGGGCCACACGATGGGCTCGCATCATGCCACGCGGAGGTGGTGGCCGGCCACATGCCTGGGGGGCATTCTTCCGGGACTGGCTAGATCAGTAGGTTATCTTCGTGGAGGACTGGCCATACGCAGGTATGGATTTCCGCAATGACCCCGATATGGTGCTGCCCCCAGGGGAACAGTGGGATGATGGAGGTATGACACTTGACTTTTTGAGTTTTGTAATGTTTTTGAATTTTTTATGTACATGTCCTAATAAATGTCATGGTGTGTAGATGTGGGGCCCAATAGACCGATTGGCCTGGCTGCAGAGGCACGGAGAGAAGGGCAGGGAGCTGGGGCCCTGGCCTTAGTCCCTCCAGGGGTTGACACGTCGGAGACTGTAGCTCGCAACCTTGAGGGGTTGCTAGAGGGAGTGCCTGACTACCAGGGGGTCGAGGAGGTCCCCTTAGAGCACCAGATCCATACAGTGGGGGTGGAACCCAGGGTGCACCGCCTTCTGAGGCGGGTAGCACGAGTGGCTGTGTACTACAGAGAGCACCACCCAGCTCAATAGTCGCCTAGGCTTTATTTCCACTGTTATTTTGAGACACATGACTCAGATGTCCTGATATTTTGGACATATACACTTATTTTTTAGCGCCTTAGTGCGCCACACGATATATATATATATATATATATATATATATATATATATATATATATATATATATATATATATATACATACCGGCTTTTTGGATGGATCATTGTTACATGTGATGATGTTTTGTTTATGTTATGCAATTGTTTAGTACAACTGTGATCTTATGTATGAATTTGCACGACACATGACCCATGTATTTTAATGTTTTTAATGCAAGCTTAAAAGCACACACAGCACGCATGCAAACTATGCTTGAGAAAATATTTACATATGCTTATTCTTAGATGGATCTTTTACATATGATGATGTGTTTTATATGCCATGCAACTGTTCGACACACATGTGATCTGATGTATCTACTTGCATGACAAGCGACCCATCGTGAAATATGCACATATTTTATTTTTATGAAAGCTTGAAAACACACATGATAATCACGTATGCAAACTATGCTTTGAACAATGGATTTTATTTTTGATGCAAGCTTAAAGGCACGTATATACATGCAAACTATGCTTGATGGGAAAGGAATGGGCATGCCCCCAGCATCGTGTCTCAATTCGAGGTAAATGCCCCCCAAGCTTCAAGCCATGGAAAATGGGTTGAAGGTTGACAAAACAGTTATTGCACTCGAATTGCACGAGCTCATGTTTCATTGTTTTAACGAGGTTGACACAGGTAAAAGAACTATCCTCGGAACGCCTTGTTTCATTGTTTAGCGAGCTTGACACAAGACAAGGAACTGTGCTCCATCCAGACTTCGTCATAATGAATGGGAAGTGGAGGCCCCCAAGGAAGTGGCTCCGGAGGGAAGGCCAAGATCTTGGAAATCAGGACCTAATGCCCCCAGGACACTATGCACGATGGTGTCATCACTGGGTACGGGCACGGGGTGGGTGGCCACGTAGTTGATTTGCGGCGAGGCAGATGCAACTTGTGGATGAAAACCAGGAGGGAAAGACGAATGCGCGGGAGGGGCTTGTGGACGAACGAACGATAATTGATCGAACGTCACGATTCTTCCATCGTGTGGGAAGCAGACCACACGGAAAAGTGAAGAAACAAGGGCTCCCATGGCATACACATAATCACGACTAAGGAGAAGACTGAAGTCTAGAGAACCTTGGGTAACTGAGATGTCTATATAGAAAGTCTTGCCCCCCAAAGTAATAGGAAACTTTGGAAGGATCCCTAATGGCTGACTTGTTCCTCCGTCAAACGCGGTGAGATGCGGTGCGACAGGTACAAGCGATGGGGAACCCAAAGCTCGCCAAGTAGTAACGGGCATAAGACTAACCGATGCTCCTTCGTCTAACACAGTGCCAGGCAGCGCCTTATTGCAAGCATAGGCGGTGACCCAGAAAGGCACATGCGACGGAAGGGGAGGGGCAGTCAAACGACTCCAATCAAAGGAGATGACCGAGCTACTTGGTGGGGGAACCATATGGTTGCCCCCCTGCTCGGAAAGAACCGAATCTAAATTCTCCGGAGAGGTTTCGGGAGAACCTTTATCAAGCTCAGGAGAATCCGAGGAGATGAGAAGAACATGAGAATTTTGCGCTTCCGAAACAGAGTGGTTGAGAGGAGGTGAACTCGAATCAACACCCTTTCCGACCAACGGCGGGTCTGGAACAGGCTGGGAACAGCCAGGTTCGGGAAGAGAGGCCTGGACAAAAGGGGAATCTGAAGCGATTTCTTTGTGAACAGGGGCGCGATCTACAGCTGTAGAAAGACGTTGATAACCAGCAGGAAATGGATTCGGAGGAGCAGCAAGACTTTCCAACACAGCAGAGGCTTTATCCATGAGTGGACAAAGGTGAAGGGGATGTTTGCCTTCACAAAGTCGACAGGGGATTCGAAGCTTCCCCTTCTCCTTACCATTCCCAACTGATGAGGTAGCATCGCCATGATCATCAGTGGACGATGGAGGGCGAGCCGGATCGTGAGACCAAACTTCTAATACCCTGGGGATGCCAGGACAATCACGAAGTATATGGTCCTCCCTGCATAATCGACAAGGAAACTTAACCTTCCGCGGAGGAGCAGAAGGTGAGCCGACTTCAGGTGTACTGGAGTGGATAGTTGGACTTAAGAGGGGGACTGTGTGTGTAGGCTCTCCCTTAGGGGACTTCTTCTTCTTGGTCTTCCTCTTCTTCTTCTTAGCCACCTGGTTACTTACATCGGGAATTTCACCAGGCGAAGCACAAGAGGAGGATGTAGAAGTAGGCGTCGAAGGGGAGAGGTCCACCTTAGGATCAACATGATGCTGTTCAGGTGGAGGGACTGATGGACTAACAACCGATATGGTAGGAACCAAAGAGGTTGAAAACAACCAAACAGGCAACCCAACAGTTAACCCTGGTAGGGATAACGTCGCCATATACGGAGCACCAACATTCCCAAGAGGAGGGAATTGTCCTGGATTCCCATCAGAGGGGGAACCTGGGTTAGTGAATCCCGGAAAAGTTGCCATAGCAAACGAAAACGAAACCTACTCAAACTACCGCACACAAGATCTAACCAGGTGATGTTATCGTGGCCGAATTCATTTTTAGACACAATAACCAAACTTGACCTTTTCATGTTTCAGGAGTCGAGAAAGGACGAAAAGATGACTCCAGTCTCCTTCGAATGTTTAATGAGCACGAAGTGACAAGATGCTCACAGGCACCTTTTCATTTAGGGAGTCTGAAAAGGATCAAAAGTGACTTCTCTGGAGACTCTAGTTATAAGGTTTACCAAGCAACCCGTAAAAGTGCTTATACACCTCAGCAATCGTATGAGAGCCAAGGACTTTCCGTACTGCAGTCAATCTTCCCAAATGCTGTGTTCGGTGCGTTACGGTTCGCAAGGCGGCAGACTCGGCTTCCTGTGGATAAAGGATAAAAGCCTAGTGGGGTCTCCCTATATACGCGACGGTACGTGGGAGTGCAGTCCGTGTTAGACCACTATCGAGTCACAGAAGGAGGAATCACCCAACCTAATGTGAAACAACAGTGACTATGTTTAAAGACGCCGGAACACGTCTCTAACCTAGACCTCTAGATGTTTGCGTTTAGTTCCAATGCGTTTTTAGATTCATTCGGTTCATTTTATAGTTGATCTTGAAATTAAGTTTCGATTTCAGGCTCTATCGTATGTTCTCTCACAATTACCTAGATGCAAACTACATGCCAAAGAAAATCATTTTGTTCGATGAATTCTAGCTATGAAAGGGTAAAGAGATTTCAATCAAACAAAACGAACACAAACAATCAAACAGCCTAATGCAACTAAAAGCGAGGAAAGGAAACTTTTTCTCTTGAAAATGCAAATCAACGAAATGTTCTTTTCCTTTTCAATTTTCAAAGCAAAGCTACTAGTTTGATTTTCTTTTAAATGACATAAAGCATCTAAAATAATTTGGAGGAACTAGAACACCAAGCAAATCACTTAATGAAAGCACACAAAGTTCCCAAAACACCCAACAAAGGCTTTCAAATCAAAAGGAAAACTAAGTTCCGCACGAGCTATGTGATCTAAGCTCGGCAAGACAAGCAAGGATTTGAACAAGGGGGAAGCGAGAAACGCTTGGAAACACAACCAAAGACACTCCACAATCACTGAATGGGTACAAACAACAAATCTGAAGTTGGCTGGTCAAACAAGAAAGCAAGATCCTTACGGAAGGCTTGACACACACACGGCCACTAGATGCCCTAGGGCTAGAGTGCGGAATCAACAGAAAAAGGCAAACACCCGAAGGATAAGAGTTACAACCAGTCAATTAGAGACTAAAAACCACCCAGCAATCGTAAAAGTGATGGTGGAAATACACACCAAGCAGCGAAAGCAAAGAGGAAGGTATTTTCAAAACCAGTGCTCTACCTAGGGTTTTACTTAGTTATTCATGTTTTCAGCTGTTTGGAGAGGATCCCCGAGACTTTCATGCCCTCTCCAACTCCTCACCAGTCTTAAACTCTCCATCTCACTTATTTCAAAGTACTAAACCATTTTCCTACCTCGCCCCATAGAGATCTCTGTAAGACTGTGTCCATTCCCCGAACCCAAATCTGCCTTTCACTTTTGAGCTAGTAAAACATTATGAAATTCAATCAAACTCATCTGAGCATATACTAGCCTAAAATTAGTCTTTATATCAATCATCTCAAGCCTCATTTGTTATATTTTACTGAGATTGATAAGGAGAGAGCCCTCTCCCAACTTGGTAGGGCTAGCTACTAGGTTAAACGTGGTTTGATATTACCCTAGATCCTGCCTTTCTCAGCCTGAGGTAGATTTAGGCACTAACAGGTCATATGAAGCAAATAATATTCAAGGAGCCTAGAAACAAAGGAGATTTTTCTCCGAATCCTTAACAACAAGAATTTTTTGTCTTGGGTGGTTCCACTCCATCCCCATCTCCATATACATCCATAATATTAACTCTGTTGAGAGACAATTGAGACTTATAGGAATCTGAATTCAACATTTTCTTGCTCACATTAGTGTAAACCTCCTTGACCACAATTTGGAATGCAGCCAATAGATTTGTATTATCTAGAGCTGAGGTCTCAATGAAGAACAACCCCTCTAATTCAGCAAGCTTCTTCCCATCTTCCACAGGAACTTCCCTTATATGAGCTAAATCAGACTTATTCCCCACAAGCATTTTCACGACATTGCCATCAGCATGCACTGCAACATCAAAATTTCCAATGAGTTTGAAAATAGCTTGCAACATCACATAGATGACAACCAAAAGCCAAAGCCAATTTCAAAGATGCTCTATAAGGCATTACAACAGTAATTTCTTGAAATGCAAAAGTCAAAGCCAGAGCCAATTTCAAAGATGCTCTACAAGGCATTACACAAAAACTGCTTGCAATGTTAGTATCAGAACTAAGGAAGATGCTATCACATCAAAGCCAAAGATGATCCTCAGGGCATGACACCTAGACATCAATGATCCACAAGGCATAACACAAAACTACCCATAATATTGGTAGGAGAGTGGTGGAGTGCTATTACTTCAACCCAAAGATAGCTTTAGAGTCTACCCTATCCCCCAATTGTAATAGAAAAGTTGTTCCAAATGTTGTTGATGAAGCTCAACCTTTAACAAGTGTAGTGTGAAGGAACCATTCATGTAGAGTGGCTGAATAAATTTCTTGTGATGTTATATGACAAATGGTATTTCTGTCACACATAAGGCATATACATGAATCATGATTTGCTTAGACAATGCTCTGTTAGTCTAGGGTTATGTGGCTTTTGGTGTATGGACAGTCGATAAGGATAAATATTTTTAGAGTTTGCATATGGCATTCAAAAACCAGAGAAGCCTAATTCAGTATCATTTAATTTAAAACTCATAGATGTATTTGGGTCCTATAATGAGCATTTCATCTATATAAAGTGGTTATTGCTAAATGTGGTTTTTGCATAATAGTTGCCAGTATTGAAAGTGTTTCAGTCTAAATGAACACAAATTATCTACTTTTCTTTAATTATATATGATTGAAAAATATGTTGAGTATTAGGAAATAGATAACTGTCTACTTTTGTAACATGAATTTATTGTTATCTTACTTTTCAGGTTTTTGAAGTATAAAAAATGGTGCAAAAGTGGCATTTATGCGTTGAAGTGTCTTGCTTTCCAAATCCAAGTCGAGCAGTTATTAAATTCATCCTTTACAATATGGCAACAAATCATTTATTTCATGGAAAGAGAGAAGTGTTTGGAATTACGACAAACAATGAGGCATATTACATTGCCCTTGTTGAAGGGTTAAAAGAGGCAAAACAACATGATGTCAATGATATTGAAGTCTTCACCAACTCGGAGTTGATATCTAATCAAATGAAAGGCATCTATCGGGCTCGGAAGGACAATTTAAAACCTCTTCATAAAGAAGCAATAAGTTGGAGTTGTCAATTTCAACATTTTACCATCAATCACTTTGTAGATATTGAAAAGATGTCCACTGATATAATGTCCAGAGCATTTTTAAGCACATATGTAGATGTCAAATATTACATAAGATCACCATCCACTGCAACAGAAATCATTGATCACCATCAATATAAATCCCCATTGTGTGAATGGGTTGTTGTTATCATTTTTCTGGGGTCTATCATAGCATGGTTCTTTCACTAAAGAAGAACCTGTTAATGTTTTATTTTTCCCCAACATGCAATGATTACGGTTTTTTGTATGGGAGACAAATTTATGGACAAATGTAATATATTCCATGTACATGGACAAATGTATTTTGAGAAAAGTAACTGGTTCATGGTTTTGTGATTATCACTAATACATTATGATGTTGTATGATCCTTCCAAACACCTTCTCAGATCTTTGTTTCTGGAGAGATATTGATATGCTATGTGATTTGTTCATTGGTTGTTGATCATTGATGAAAGGTTTCTTTACTATGTTTATAAGGAATTTATTCTTAATAACACTTATTTCTCAATCACCCAGTCACTCTTCTCGTCTCCACCTTGTATTTCATCGCAATAGTTTTCCCAGATCACAACTCTATTTTGGCTTGACTTCTCTATATTTCAGACCTTGTGTTTGTGGATTTATCATGATAGTAAGGACCTAGTCTTTTTAAATCAAAGCAAATATTGCTCATGCTTAGTGTGTCATAAGTAAAGAAATGTCAATATTTCTCCAAGAAATCACATCTATCATGATGGTCTACTATGCTAAATCTCCCATGTGACCACTCCACTTCCTCCAAATCTTGCACTAGTTTTTCCTCTACAAAGGGATTCTTAGATAAAAACTAGAAAATATGTAGTTGGTGTTCTGGATGTTCTTGTAAGAGAGCTAAGAGGATTACTTGAAGTTAGTGAAACCTCTGCAATCCCTCTAATAGTCAACCATTTAGGATTGGGTTCATCTTCAGCTAAATGCAAGGAAAATTTATTTCTGTTTTGCTATCATTGTGTTGCAGTAGAAGTGACAAAGTTGTAAATAGTTTTTTGAGATTGCCATCATTAATGCCTTCTTTGTATAATCTTCTCACATCTGGTACTCCTAAAGCAAAAAATAATGCTCGTTCTCTTCATAGAATCCTTCACAGTTGGGACTCTTCAAGAACTGCTCAAACAATTCTCTTGCCCAAGACTGGAAATTCAGTCACTTCAGCACACTAGTGAAGCAACTGCTAATTTTCCACCAATTCATGCAAGGGCCTGGCTTTTACTTGTACAGATATTCTTTGGCAGTCAAGAATCAAAATAAATGTAAATATCTATGTTATTCGACAAGATTTTGTTTTTTAGAGTATTTAATCAGTCATAAAGGAGATGGACGACATAGAAATTCGGGGTGTCCAACTCACCTCTGTAATTTACCCTTCTAGGAGATCCCTAATCGCTTCCACATGGTCATTGTAGCTTGATGTACCTTTGGGTCCCATTGACCTGATTTGATCGTTTGTGTAATTGATATAAATTTCTATCTTATCAAACTTATATATTTGAGTTGGACTAGCTTAATTGATATGTGCCCACTTTTGCTAAACAGTACATATTTTATGTCTGGAATCTGGATTAGGTATTCTCACACATAGCCATCATACCATTATCATCAAGGTCATGACTTTTTTTGTTTAGGTTTTAATCCTTATTAGCAAATCTATGTTTAGGTTTTACCCTCCACTTTTTTTAGTGAACAGATTGAGGAATGTGATTGCACAATCTTGCTAGAATATTTCATTGAACATGTATGTTAACCCAAATAAAAGGTTACAATTCATAAGAGTTAAAATATTTCATGCATAGTATGGAAATTTATTAATATAAATGTTTTTGCATTTATGTAATTTTGGCCTAATTAAATTATCTCATACAATATTTTGGAATGGGAAATTTCCCACTAGTGTTTCTAAATCTTTTTTGTTCAGTCAATGGTTGTGAAGGAGGATTTTTTTTCTAAATCCTTTTTGGCTGAACAATGTGAATATATGTAATATGTAATGTTCTGCTAACCTTAGAAAAATAAATGTAACAATTGGAATAGTAAGGTAGCTATTTTGGCCGCTGAGATGTGGAAATATTCATGGTTCTCATTTTACATAGGAGCAAATGGGATAGAACTGATTGCAGTAAATTCTCTCTAGTTTATTTAAAATAAATTGAGTTGCGCAATTTACATTGAACATTACCAATGGTATGATGCTATAAGTGGACGACATAGAAATTCGGGGTGTCCAACTCACCTCTGTAATTTACCCTTCTAGGAGATCCCTAATCGCTTCCACATGGTCATTGTAGCTTGATGTACCTTTGGGTCCCATTGACCTGATTTGATCGTTTGTGTAATTGATATAAATTTCTATCTTATCAAACTTATATATTTGAGTTGGACTAGCTTAATTGATATGTGCCCACTTTTGCTAAACAGTACATATTTTATGTCTGGAATCTGGATTAGGTATTCTCACACATAGCCATCATACCATTATCATCAAGGTCATGACTTTTTTTGTTTAGGTTTTAATCCTTATCAGCAAATCTATGTTTAGGTTTTACCCTCCACTTTTTTTAGTGAACAGATTGAGGAATATGATTGCACAATCTTGCTAGAATATTTCCTTGAACATGTATGTTAACCCAAATAAAATGTTACAATTCATAAGAGTTAAAATATTTCATGCATAGTATGGAAATTTATTAATATAAATGTTTTTGCATTTATGTAATTTTGGCCTAATTAAATTATCTCATACAATATTTTGGAATGGGAAATTTCCCACTAGTGTTTCTAAATCTTTTTTGTTCAGTCAATGGTTGTGAAGGAGGATTTTTTTTCTAAATCCTTTTTGGCTGAACAATGTGAATATATGTAATATGTAATGTTCTGCTAACCTTAGAAAAATAAATGTAACAATTGGAATAGTAAGGTAGCTATTTTGGCCGCTGAGATGTGGAAATATTCATGGTTCTCATTTTACATAGGAGCAAATGGGATAGAACTGATTGCAGTAAATTCTCTCTAGTTTATTTAAAATAATTTGAGTTGCACAATTTACATTGAACATTACCAATGGTGTGATGCATTGGATGGTTGTTTGTTTGGTAAATACCATTCATTTTTCAGATAAGTTTCTTGGCAAAGTCACAATTTGTACAGTCACAAAGCAATTGAGATTTAAAATCTTGAGATTGAATGCTTGTTGTTTTTTTTTAAGATAAACATATTGGAAAAGACTATCCAACATGTAAAATTTGCAGCAATCGAGGTTGAAATTGCATGCCTCCCCTCCCCTTGGATGGGTGCAAATTCGGCATGGAAAATAATCTTTGATAAAGTCAGAGTATTTTCCATTAAATAGTTTCAGAAAAAAGTACTCCAAAAATAAGCCCTATGTTCAAATGGTGCATATTATCTACCCTATTCTCTACCCAAAACAATGTGGGCAGAGGTATTATCTACCTAAAACAGTGTGAGCAAATGCAATGCCAATGAGGTTGTTCTACTCAAAGCCTTAGAATTTGGACAAATTGTGCTTTTAAAGATGTGAAAAACAAAATGAACCATTAATCTACTTACTTGTTGATATCCAGTCCCTCACACAATACTCAATAGAGATCGTACTAAATTCTTGATATCCTATTTACAAAAAGGTGTGGAGGTTTTTGTTTATGTCATTGCAGCCTTTGATGAACCAGGTGGGCTCCTTTAAATAGTTCAGAAGCTGGTCCAGTAGAAGAAGCACTAGTAAGAGTGGGTTCTATTATTGTGAGTGTTAATTATAGTTTATACGTGTGAACCTATACTCAATGATATATGCTAGTCTTGCATAGCAATTTTGATTATGTCATGTTTAGTAATATATGCTTGTCTTGCATAAAAATTTTGATCATGTCATCTTTAGTAATATCCCTACCAAGTTTCTTACATAGATAATCGTGGGAAGGCTTTTGTATTTAAGGACTTGTGAACATTTCTTATAAAATTCTTAAAGACTGATTTCTCCTTCTACTCTGCCACATCTATCCCTTAATCAGTAAAGTTGGTTAGTCCAAAAAATCTGTCGGTAAAGACATTGATTGTGGCTGTGGGTTTTGCTACTGCCGTGTAGCTGTTGTTGGCCACTTTCCATAAGTTGTGGTCTTCTCTGAGCTAGTAATTGAGCAAGTGCTTCTCCAATAGTTGAAACAAGTCCTTGTGGATTTTGATCTTGGTGTACTATGGATTGACATTGGAGTTTGATTCTTGGTGTGAAATAAGATTCATACTGCATCTTACCCTTGGTAAAACCATGACCATCAATTGGCCAGGCCTGTCCATGTTTGATAGCAACAAATAGTGCCCACTGTAGCATGAATAAGAAACCAAAGATTAGGATATCTAGACTTTTTTATTATACTACTTGCAGATCTGTCTCAGATGTTTTTAGCCCATGAACACTCACGGCATGTGCTTAATTCTCCCACACATAGCACGAGCAAAGTCACCCCCACAGGATTTGAATATTGGTTGATGGGAGTAAATAGAGGATTTGAAAATGAATGGATGGAACTAAATCGATGTAAATGGATTTTTTAAGGGTTAAATTTAGCGGATAAACTGATTTTTTTTAATGTAAATATCCTTGTAAAAGAATGTATCATTTTCAGAGCCATCCATTAATTTTACATAAAATATATCATCTATATTGCAATTATCAAAAAAATAGTTTCAATCTGTTTTCAAAGCTTGTGAGTATGACAGGAAGCCAAATGAAGTTCATTTGAAGTTTGACAATGTATTGCAGAAGAGAAATCTTTATTTCCAACCTTTGAGAATTTTATCCACATGGTTTCTTGGTGACTCCAACATTCTCTCAGATGCTTTTGGAAAATGAACAAATGTATGTTTTAGAATGGTCTTTTCAATGATGAAAATGACTTGTCGATAAGCCCTCAAATACATTTCAAGGCAACTGCCATATTTCGCCCACATATACCTCCCTACATGAATATTTCTCACTAGCAAACAAATGCAGACCTGATTGATAAACTCCAGATGACACAAGTATGAATTAATAGTCCCAATTCTAGCATACAATAAGTTAATTCTATGCACTTTTCAGGCATTTTTGTGTTACTCTGTTGAATTAGAATACTTCCTATTTTTCTTTCACAAAAAAATCTTGATGACACTGAGGAATTCTTGAAAGATTTTCAAGAGAAACACAGTCAAGCTAACTGCACAATAAAGGAAAAGGAGTTCATTATCTCAAATTTGTTACAATCAGGCAGGTTCTCAGTTGTCACAACATCTGGATGTCTTACATAGATTGGTTTCAGATTCAGTGTCACAACAGCAACAACAACTAAGGAGTATGGAAGAACAAGTGCAGCTTTTTGTTTATACTAAAAAGCAATTAACACAAGACTGTAAACAAGAACTTGACTTTTGGTTTTGGCTCCATTTCCTTGTTAATATAAGCAATCCTCATTTACAATGTCATTTTATAACATATTGTTATGAAACCAGCTTAAGAAAAGATAGATCAACGCCTTAGAATTTAGCCTCTTCGAGGGGGCAACCTCCTTTACATTACATAAATGAACAATTCTTTGATGATACAAATGACAAAACCTCCTTTCTATATATAGGAGTCTAAGGAGTCACAATATAATCCAACCGACCTAACAATAATAATATAAAGCCACAAAAATAACAAAAGAGGGATTCTATGGGGCACAGAAATAACAACATGGGGGTAATAGGGGCACAACAATATAAATAAGGGGTATAACTACAATATTAATAGGGTAATCACTAATATTATAGGGACCCAACACATATTGCCGAAGGTTACAGAAGGACTAACAGAGAGAGTGGAGAAATTGAAGACAACATATAGTTCTGGCATCAAAGATCTGCATAATCTATCCCATGCACTTGATGAAACGTCCCTGTCAAGTTTTGAGAAGCTCAACTTAACAGTATCTAAACAGTCTTCAGCTCTAGATGATGTAAGATTTTGCTTTGTCACAATTCACAAAGTAGTGAAGTGAAGAGTGGATTTATATATATTTTAATTTTTGCTTGTGTGCAGGTTTCCCTACAATACCCCTTAATTCAACTTCCTTTCCTTTCGTAGAAAATCTAATGAAAAGTTCTTGAAAATTAAAAGCTATTGTACGCAAGGATTGTAGCCATTAGACTCCTAGTACAACATCAGCACCTCCCATTGGAATGGAAAGCATTGGGCTAGTCAATACATATTCTCCCATGGATAGCTTGATATTATGGCACTTTCCAGAGCAATTTATTGTTCCTCCATTTGCAATCATTACTTGACACTCTGGTGCTGGATATAGGAAGCAATTCAATTCTTTTGCTACCTTACAATGAATAAAATTGTGAGTGCTTCCTGAATCAATCAAAACTATTACCTTTTTCTTCTTGATTTGTCCTTCTATCTTGATGGTTTGAGGAGTGGTAATTCCTGCTAATGCATTACAAGATATGGTTGGATTTATTTTTTCTTCATCTAGGCTTTGTTCCTGGAGTATATCCTCTTCTTTTGACCTTTGTTGCTCCCTTTCTTCTTCCTCTTCACAATCTATGTAGAATAATTTCATCTCAGCACACTTATGGCCTTTAGTGTATTTGCTATCACAACTGTAACAAAGCCCTTTTGCTCTTTTTTCTTCTAATTTTTGTGGTGTCAACCTTATAGGTTGTGGAAGACTAGGGGCAACAACACTTCCGTCTTTATAGTTGTGAGTGGTATGCTTCCTGGTTGTCGTAATTTTGCTTTCCATTTTTCTTGCTAACCTGAATGCCTTCTCTAATGAATCAGGTTCCCAAAGGCGAACATCATGTTGGATATTATCCTTTAAAGACCCTATGAACACATCAATCCTATGCTCCTCTGGAATATCTTTTACCCTTATGTTCAATTTTTGGAACTCCTCAATGTGCTCCATTATTGAACCATTTTGTTTGAGACTTATCAATTGGCTAAAAAAAGTGTTGCTTTTTGTATCCTCATAATGTGCTACCAATTCTTCCGTAAAATTTTCCCAAGTGATAAATTTTCTACGAGAGCAAAGCCATTGATACCATACAAACTGATTTGGTTCCAAATATAAAGTTTCCATACATACCTTTTGTGTGTTTTGCACATTATTGAGATCAAAGAATTGCTCCATCTGTAATATCCATGTGGCAGGATCCTTGCCATCAAACTTCCTCATATCGATTTTTGGAATATGGTGAGTCTTCAATCCAACATTAGCATCTATGGAATCATGATTAACATTTCTTTTATTCTCATCATGAGTTTCCTTTAGTACCCTTTCGCCCTTGGTGCCCATTTCTTGTAGCAACTTATTCATATTTATCTTCAATTCGTCCATGTCTGTCTTCAAATCTGTCTTCAAATCTGCCATGTCTCTCTTCAGTTCTATCTTCGAATAATCCATCTTAGCTTCCATGCCCTTTATCTTAGCTTCTGTTAGCTTTTGTGAGCGCGACATTTGTTGCACTTGTTCTTGTAATTTTGATATATCATGTAGCATTTCTTCCTCTTCTTCATGAGTCATGCTAGAGCTTTCAGGTTCCTTACTAGGTGTTTGCATTTTCTTTCGGGGCATCATTTACCGATAATAATGCTTTACTATGCCCTTTGAATTCCTTCAAACCAAGCTTACACAAAAATTTAAAAAAAACTACACACCTTTTTTCACTTTGTAGAAGCCTGATATTGAATCTGATGTATCTCTGTAATTTCGGATCATCCAGTTCTGAAATTGTGACCTATAGTAGCCTTCTGCGTCCTCTTTTCAATGCCACAAGTCTGACCCAAATTGGATTCTCCAAGGAATAGTTATGTGAAACCTCCCACAGTGACTTGATTTTAGACTAGTTCAGTAGAGCAAACTTGTACGACGTGCCACAAGTCACTGTTTCAACCTATAGATCTAAAAAATGCATATAAGAAACTAGAGTCCGTCCTCTTTCTGCACCTTCTTAAGAAATTTCAGTCTGATCTTCAGAGAGAAAGTTATGACAATTTTCCTCAGGTCACCTGTTTAGAATGTAATTCAGGAGTCTGCAAAAGGACCAACTTCCTCAGATCATATCTCCGCAAATATAGTGCGAAAAGATCTGAAATTCGGACCCAAAGTTCAGCACGATTTCTTCTCAAATGGGTTTTTTTTGCGACTTCTGAAACGTCACAGAAAAAAGTTATAGCGAAAATGCCACGATGACTTGTTTGGAGCAGCGAAACCCTAGAATCCAAAGCTCTGATACCAAATGTTATGAAACCAACTTAAGAAAAGATAGAAAAGATAGATAAACGCCTTAGAATTTAGCCTCTTCGAGGGGGAAACCTCCTTTACACTACATAAATGAACAATTCTTTGATGATACAAATGACAAAACCTCCTTTCTATATATAGGAGTCTAAGGAGTCACAATATAATCCAGCCGACCTAACAATAATAATATAAAGCCACAAAAATAAAAAGAGAGGGATTCTATGGGGCATAGAAATAACAACATGGGGGTAATAGGGGCACAACAATATAAATAAGGGGTATAACTACAATAGTAATGGGGTAATCACTAATATTATAGGGACCCAACACATATTGCCGAAGGTTACAGAAGGACTAACAGAGAGAGTGGAGAAATTGAAGACAACATATAGTTCTCGCCTCAAAGATCTGCATAATCTAGCCCATGCACTTGATGAAACGTCCCTGTCAAGTTTTGAGAAGCTCAACTTAACAGTATCTAAACAGTCTTCAGCTCTAGATGATTTAAGATTTTGCTTTGTCACAATTCACAAAGTAGTGAAGTGAAGCGTGGATTTATATATATTTTAATTTTTGCTTGTGTGCAGGTTTTGGCCATTGTTGTTTCAGAGGTTGATGCAATGCTCTAACCAACTCAGACTCTGTAATCAATATTACCAGCTATGTGTACTCTAATAGAGTAATCCTTTGCCACAAAATGTTGTTGCTTTGATTTCCTTCATCTAAGGTCTCTTTCAAGCTACCATTCAATATCGTTTTCATTTTACTGAAAACATGAAACATGCTTATCATTTGGGTTACTAACAATATCTATTTCATGTATTTTAATTGATACACAGTCACATCGTGGCACTTTAAGATCACATTTTTTACTACTCCGTTAGGAACAATTAGAAAATATTTTTTTATGGGAATTTACACAAAAAATTCATAAACAGGGAAACTTTACTATGGCCATATCTATCTATCTATCTATCTATCTATATCTATATCTATATATATATATATATATATATATATATATGTATGTATGTATGTATGTATATATATAGTTGCTTCTTGATCTGAGTTCAAATTTTTATAAATCATAACTTTTTGAGTGAATAGAATTAACCACTGCGACAGTAAAAGAGGCACACCAGAGGCTAGAGAGCATAATAGCTCAAAGAAAGGAGTAGCAAATCCAATGCAATGCATAAGTCAACAGCCTTAAAAGTTTCCTCGGCTCAAATCTATCCACTTCAATCAACAAAAATTTGTCCCCCTTCTTGGCATACATTGTGAAACCTTTTCCCAGTCTCTTAAAGATTATTCTTGTAGACCTCAAATAACACCAACCTTAGGTGATGCGACAAGTAATGATCAGGACTAGGAGCAAAAATTGAAACAATTCCCCAAAAAATTAGATTCAAACCACACAACTAAAGATCCAATATCATGCCTCAATCTACTTGTTTCTTGCATCCTACCCTAATTCCATTTGTCTCTTCAAAGAGAATTCAGGCACCTTCAGGGCTTTTGCTTGTTGGCATTATGATTCTGGTATGGCTCTATGTTACAGATGTTGTACTTGATGGCAACACTCTCAAGTGGCAATGCTCTGATCAGGCCCTCAAAATGTTGAAAATTAAGAAGTACGCAGGAGAACAGTTCAGAAGATGCATACACGCAGGTACACCGTGAAGGGACCGCGACCAGACACGCAGGTCACTCGTTCAGGAGGTGCGTACCCCCAGTTTCACTTACTTCAAGGCAGAGAAGCGCGTTCATGTGGGGTTTCCTATGTTTGGCCCGTGGTATTTAGCCCGCCGCTCTTGATTCTATGGTTTTGGCTCGGGGTATTGTTTTATATTATTATTATTATTGAGCCCCATGTTTGTGGGCCCCTGGTATTGGTTATCTATGGTATTGATCCATGATTTTAGGAGGAGCTTGCCTATATAAAGCAAACGAGATCACTTGGCTAAGCATCTTTTATAAATTGAATATCTTAAGATCTGAAATATTGGGTTATTATTTTAAAGCTTGATCTATATGAAAGGGAAGTTGAAAGTGAATATGTGAAGGGTGATCTCTCGAGCGCATGATCAGATCTGGGCATCTGACTATTTGTGGCACACTAGTGGACTACTAATTCGGCCCTAATCAGAAGTACGCAGGTGCTTAACGGTGTAGGTGCGTGGGTACGCAGAGCAGAAACAGGAGAACTGCGTGGGTACACGCGCAGAAGAAGGAGCATTGCGTGGGTATGCAGAGCAGAAGAACGAGTACTGCGTGGGTACGCAGCGCGACGAAGGTTCAGGTGTGTACGCACAGTAAAAGTACGCGGCGCGATAGTATCTATGAGTGCGTGGCTTTAGTAACAGTACGCGGCGTGATAGTGTCTCTCGGTGTGTACCTACAGTAATAGTACATAGTGCGATTGAAGAAGCAGTGCGTGGGTACGCTGAGCAGCAGAAGGCTCTCTGCGGGTATACGCAGGGAAGCAGAAGGTGAAGTGCGTAGCGTCGCAGGCCAGAGAAATAAAAACTGCGTATCTGTCTTAAGATCTTCTGTTGACTGAATTTTTTCTGTTGATAAGGTGTTCTGCGTTTAGTTCTGTTATTGTTGATCTGGTTACTGCAGTTGACTGTGTAATTTACATGTACTTGATGATCATTTGATGTTTATGGACCTAGTTTGAAAATCTATGTAAAGTGGTCCTTGTAAGAAAAGAAGTAGGGGGTTGTAGCTCCCTTCCAGGAGAGACTGGAAAACGAGAGAGAGTTGTAGCTCTCTGCAGGTTGCAGCCTGCGTACTGGTAAAGGACTACACCAGTACAAAATTATTTTCTAATTTGAAAGAAGATAGAGACGTATTGCAGGAGGTGGTTTTCACCCACATTGGGTTTCCACCTTATATCTGGTGTTCTTTGGTGTGACTATCTGTTTTTCTTGTTCATGCTCATTATTTTATGGTATTGATATGCAAAGATAATTCAAAGTATAAATAAAGAAGATTTGTTAAAAGAACTTGATAATACTAATTCACCCCCCCTCTCAGTATTATTTCCAACAATTGGTATCAGAGCCAGGTTCTTCGGAGAAGCTTGATCGCTTGAAGGAAGATCATTCATCATGAGCAACTATGAGAGGGAAGCATCAATCAGGCCACCAATTTTTGATGGGACAAACTTCAATTATTGGAAGGTAAGGGTTACTGCCTATTTTCAATCTCTTGGCACAAAAGTTTGGGATATCATAGAAACAGGCTACACTTTTCCTTCAACTACTCCTACAGATACGGCCGAAAAGAAGAAATATGAAACAAATGCTAAAGCAGTCAATACTTTGCTGGGATGTTTATCTCAAACAGAATTCGTAAAGGTTATGCAATATAAATCTGCAAAAGAAATATGGGACAAGATTGTCTTGAGCTACGAAGGAGATGAACAGGTAAAGCGTGCTAAACTTCAAACTCTCAGGATTCAGTATGAGAATCTCAGGATGTATAATGATGAAAGTGTGGCTAACTATTTTCTTCGGGTAGATGAGATTGTTAATTGCATGAAAAACTTGGGTGAAGAAATAAAAGAGGCTATTGTGGTTGAAAAAGTTCTAAGATCATTGTCCCCCAAATTTGAATCTAAAGTGTCTGCAATAGAAGAAAAATAAAATCTACGAATTCTTACTATGTCTCAACTACATGGAATACTAACTTCTTATGAAATGAGAAAGGGAGGTCCATCAGACAGAAGAGAAGCTGCTTTCAAGGCGTCGGGCAAAGGAGATTATTATGAAGCAAGTCACGTGCCAGAAGAAGAAGAATCAAATTTTGTTAGAAATCTTCAGAGGGGTTCTAGAAGGTTCAGAGGTAAGTTACCTTTTAAATGCTTTGCTTGTGGAAGAGTAGGTCATTATGCTGCAAAATGTCCTTATAAGGATAAAGGAAAGGAACCTGCTAGATGGAACAAGAAACAAAGTGCAAACAAGAAAAGCTACTACACTCATGAAGATAGTGATGGTCTATCAAATAGTGATGAAGATGAACGAGGTAATGACTATAAACTGTTAATGGCATTTGAAGATGATGATTATATGGATGCTATAGATGTGGATAGCCTTTATGAAGAAACTACTAGGCTCAAGAGATGTGTAGAAGAAAAGAATATGATCATTGACACTCTACAACTTCGAATTGATGAAAAAGAAAAACATCTTGAAAAATTAGAAGGTGAAATTGTTGGTCTTAGAAAAGAAATTGAGAAAACAAAAGCTATTAATCTTAAGTTTGTCAAAGGATCTGAAACTTTGGATGAGATTATCAATGTACAACGTTCTCCGCTAAACAAGACAGGTCTGGGCTATAATGGAGGAACTTCTCAAGCATCCACCTCAAAAAGTTATCTTGATGCAGCAAGAAGGAATGAGCAAAAGCACAATGAAGACCATTAGGTAAAGCAGCGACGAATTGCAAACAGAGGCTATCAGGGGCAATCCATCTTAAGGATGAACAAAAGCTACAACTAGCCACAGGTAAAATCTTCTCAATTTGGTTCAAGAATGGATGACAATAGAAATTATAGTCAGTTGGCCAGAAGATTTGATAATCGTAGAAGTTTCTTCAATGGACAATGATTTTCTTGCCATAACTTTGGTCACAAGGCAGCTCAATGTGTTGCATATAAAACAATCATGACTAAAGAAGCTCAAAAACAAAGAAGTATGACCGGGATTACAAAAAGGACCTATAACAACTTTTCGGTTCTTGAAAATGAAGTTGAATGTTCTATTTGCAATAATTTTGGTCATGAAGATTCTGAATGCATGAGCAGGTTTCAGCAGACGAAGGAACAAGCATCAAGCACCAAAACATGGAGAATAAAGGAACCACAAACAGAAAGATGTGGGATAGAATTTTATGTAGAGGGACAGGAAAATCTATGGTACATTTACAATGGATGTTCGAAGCATATGACAGGTGATAAAGAAAAACTTGAGTCATACTCTGCTCTTGAAAAAGGAAAGAAAGTTTCTTTTGGAAATGATACTCCTGCAACTATAAAAGGAAAAGGCATTGCTCAGTTGAAAGAAAAGGTCAAGGCTGGAAATGTTTTGTTTGTTGATGGATTGAAACATAATCTTCTAAGTGTCAGCCAGATGTGTGATCAAGGAACCGAGGTGATATTTAGATCAAACGGATGTCGTGTTCGTGATCTTGATACAGGTGAAACAGTGATCAAAGGTAGAAGAACTCCAAATAATCTATACATATTTGAAGAAGGACAACAACAATGCTATCTAAGCAAGGATGATGAACACTGGTTATGGCATCGGAGGTTGGGGCATCTAAACTTTTCACAAATAAGGAAAGCATGCAAATATCAAGCAGTTTGCGATCTTCCAGATATCAAAATTCCAGACAACACCATATGCAAATCATGTCAGTTTGGAAAGAAAACCAGAACTAACTTTCCAGAGAAGGAAGGATCAGCTAGCAGGCCTCTTGAGCTAGTACATACAGATACATGTGGTCCATTCAGGAAAAGGACACCTCGAGGAGAAGAATACTTGATATTATTCATTGACGATTTCTCCAGGTTTGTCTGGTTAGGACTTATGAAGCACAAAGATGAAGCATTCGAAAAATTCAAATCCTTCAAAGCCTTGGTTGAAAATGAATTAGGATACAAAATTAAGTGCCTCAGATCCGACGGAGGTGGGGAGTTTACCTCAAATGAATTTTTCGATTTCTGTGAAGAACATGGCATAAGAAGAGAATTCTCTATAGCTAGAACTCCTAAGCAAAATGGAGTTGTGGAAAGAATGAACAGAACAGTCCAACAAATGGCTCATGCTATGCTTGATGAGTCGGGAACTCCCACAACCTTTTAGGGTGAAGCTGCACATGCTGCGGTTGTTATTCTCAACAAAACAAATGTCCGGGTGAATAGCACTCAAACCCCTCATGAGCTCTGGTGTGGTGAGACTCCTTCGGTAAAGCACTTCAAAATCTTTGGGAGCAAATGTTATATTAAGAATACTGATGAGCAACTTGGCAAACTTGAACCTAGAGCAGATGAAGGCATTCTTCTTGGTTACTCTCCACATAGAAAAGCATATAAGTGCTACAATAAAAGACTTGGCAGAATTGTTGACAACATTGATGTAGTGGTTGATGAGAAGGGATACATTCCTAGGCAAGTACATCATGAAGACATCGAAGAAGATGAAGGCTACCCTCAAAGACAGAATGATGAAGAAGAAGAACCTCAAGAAGAACCAGAGGAGCAGACAAGAATAGAAGAAAAGACTCCATCCAGATATGTTCAGAAGAATCATCCTGAATCTCAAATTGTGGGGCAGAAAGAAGCAGGTGTACAAACAAGAAGAATAGTTGCAGAAGCTTCAAGCTATTTGGCATTACTTTCCTCCACTGAACCATAAAATGTGAAAGAGGCATGCAAAGATGAATGTTGGGTGAAAGCAATGGATGAAGAACTTGAGTAGATCGAAAAGAACAACACTTGGGAGCTAGTTCCTAGACCAAAGGATAAGAATGTTATCGGAACAAAATGGGTCTTCAAAAATAAATTGAATGAAAATGGAGAAGTAATTAGAAACAAGGCCAGACTTGTTTGTAAAGGGTATGTGCCACAAGAAGGAATAGACTTTGAAGAAACCTTTGCTCTTGTTGCAAGACTTGAGGCCATCCGAACGTTCCTTGCTCTCTCAAGCTTTCAAAACTTCAAGGTATTTCAAATGGACGTGAAATCAGCCTTTCTGAATGGAGACTTGGAAGAAGAAGTATACATTGAGCAGCCAGATGGGTTCATTCTTGGAAATGATCCAAATCTTGTATGCAGATTGAAAAAGGCTCTCTATGGTCTCAAACAAGCTCCAAGGGCCTGGTACTATCATTTGGACAAATATCTTCATCAACAAGGTTTTTCAAAAGGATCAGCAGACAACAATCTTTATATAAAAGTTGAAAATGACAAATTACTAATACTTGTTGTGTTTGTAGATGACATTATCTTTGGCAGCAATGAAGAAGCTATGAGTCAAAGCCTTGCCTTGGTGATGTAGAAAGAATTCAAAATGTCCTTGGTGGGAGAATTGACATATTTTCTTGGTTTGCAAATCCAACAAAAGGAAGGAGGGATCTTTTTGTCTCAAACCAAGTATCTCAAACAGATTTTGAAGAAATATGGCATGGAAGATGCAAAACCAGTATGTACACCCATGGTCACAGGATGTAGCCTCAGTGCAAATGATGAATCTGCAGCAGTGCATCAACCAACCTACAGATCTATGATTGGAAGTTTACTTTATTTGACAGGTACCCGATCGGATATCATGCATGCATTTGGAATAGTTGGAAGATTTCAGGCAAATCCGAAGGAGACTCATCTTCAGGCAGTGAAGAGAATTTTCAAATATCTTCAAGGGACTCAAAATTATGGCTTATGGTATCCTAGAGATACAGATCTCACACTTCATGCTTATACAGATGCAGATTGGGCCGGAAGCGTGGATGACAGGAAGAGCACAAGTGGTGGTGCATTCTTTATGGGTTCCAGACTAGTATCTTGGTTCAGCAAGAAACAGAGTTCGATTGCCTTGTCTACAGCTGAAGTGGAATATGTTGCTGCTGCATCTTGTTGCACTCAACTCCTTTGGATGATGCAGACCTTGCAGGATTTTCAAATCACTTGTACTCCACCTATCCCCATATTATGTGATAACACAAGTGCAATCAGCATCTCAAAGAACCCAGTCATGCATTCAAAAACCAAGCACATACCAATCAAGTATCATTTTCTCCGGGAACAAGTGCTTGAATAGAAGGTCAAGTTGGAGTATGTTCCTTCTAAGGAACAAGTTGCTGATATACTCACCAAACCATTGCCCAGGGAGACTTTTGAATACCTCAGGCAAAAGCAGGGGGTAGTTGATGCATCATTGTATTGTTGAAACTCTTCTGATTAATGGTTGTACGTATGGTTCATCTGGGGTATATGCTGGGTTGTGGAATGGTTGAAGATTGAATGGCACAGGTTCAGGGGGAGCATATAGTGCATTGTTGGCATTATGGAGGATGTACAGAAGGAGTTCATGGATGCTGATCTGAATATAGCTACAATATGTCTCTATCTCTTTCATGGTCATTTATGGTGTTCAGGGGGAGCATAACCCTTTGCCCTTGATGTCAAAGGGGGAGAATGAAGTTGAAGATCTTGAGGTTGCCATCAAGTCCAAAGGGGGAGATTGTTAGCATTATGATTCTGGTATGGCTCTATGTTACAGATGTTATACTTGATAGCAACACTCTCAAGTGGCAATGCTCTGATCAGGCCCTCAAAATGTTGAAAATTAAGAAGTACGCAGGAGAACAGTTCAAAAGATGTGTACACGCAGGTACACTGTGAAGGGACCACGGCCAGACACGCAGGTCACTCGTTCAGGAGGTGCGTACCCCCAGTTTCACTTACTTCAAGGCAGAGAAGTGCGTTCACGTGGGGTTTCCTATGTTTGGCCCGTGGTATTTAGCCCGTCGCTCTTGATTCTATGGTTTTGGCTCATGGTATTGTTTTATATTATTATTATTATTGAGCCCCATGTTTGTGGGCCCCTGGTATTGGTTATCTATGGTATTGATCCATGATTTTGGGAGGAGCTTGCCTATATAAAGCAAAGGAGATCACTTGGCTAAGCATCTTTTGCAAATTGAATATCTTAAGATCTGAAATATTGGGTTATTATTTTAAAGCTTGATCTATATGAAAGGGAAGTCGAAAGTGAATATGTGAAGGGTGATCTCTCGAGCGCATAATCAGATCTGGGCATCTAACTATTTGTGGCACACTGGTGGACTACTAATTCGGCCCTAATCAGAAGTACGCAGGTGCTTAACGGTGTAGGTGCGTGGGTACGCAGAGCAGAAATAGGAGAACTGCGTGGGTACGCAGCGCAGAAGAAGGAGCACTGCGTGGGTACACAAAGCAGAAGAAGGAGTACTGCGTGGGTACGCAGCGCGACGAAGGTTCAGGTTCGTACGCACAGTAAAAGTACGCAGCGCGATAGTATCTATGAGTGCGTGGCTTTAGTAACAGTATGCGACGCGATAGTGTCTCTGGGTGCGTACCTACAGTAATAGTACGCAACGCGATTGAAGAAGCAGTGTGTGGGTATGCTGAGCAGCAGAAGGCTCGCTGCGGGTATACGCAGGGAAGCAGAAGGTGAAGTGCGTAGCGTCGCAGGCCAGAGAAAGAAAAACTGCATATCTGTCTTAAGATCTTCTGTTGACTGAATTTTTTCTATTGATAAGGTGTTCTGGGTTTAGTTCTGTTATTGTTGATCTAGTTATTGCAGTTGACTATGTAATTTACATGTACTTGATGATCATTTGATGTTTATGGACCTAGTTTGAAAATTTATGTAAAGTGGTCCTTGTAAGAAAAGAAGTAGGGGGTTGTAGCTCCCTTCCAGGAGAGACTGGAAAACGAGAGAGAGTTGTAGCTCTCTGCAGGTTGCAGCCTGCGTACCGGTAAAGGACTGCACCCGTAAAAAATTATTTTCTAATTTGAAAGAAGATAGAGACATATTGCAGCAGGTGGTTTTCACCCAAATTGGATTTCCACCTTATATCTGGTGTTCTTTGGTGTGACTATCTGTTTTTCTTGTTCATGCTCATTATTTTATGGTACTGATATGCAAAGATAATTCAAAGTATAAATAAAGAAGATTTGTTAAAAGAACTTGATAATACTGATTCACCCCCCCTCTCAGTATTATTTCCAACATTGCTATTTAGTCATCTCTTAGCTCTCTTGCGGAATGCATGTTTCCATTTGTCTTAGCCCTTTTTGGAGGGAGTTCCTATGCTTGCAAAATTCAGGATCACAAATAAGGAGTAATCTACAAGATAGTTAACACTTTATCACAAGCATAAAAGGACAGAACATCATTCAATGAACATCAACAAATCATGAAGAGGGCATGTTTAAAATAACATAACAATTTACTACGCTACCATATACTATTCCATGAAGGCAAAATCAACTTGATGAAGTCATGAAAATCCAACGAGATCTTTGACTAGAGGCAAGGAATCAAAAATCCAACAACAAAAAACGCAATGATAAGGTTCAAACCTCGTTGGCCTTTGACCATCTAACCATAACTTTATAAAGATGTAAAATTTAAAGATCTATAAATTTAATAAACATCGAACGATGAACATAGGTATGAGAACATAGTAACTACATGTTTAAGTATAAAAATCAAACATGTTGCTTGAACATAAATAAGTAAAGAGATTCTATTTGACAATGAGCAAATTTTTCAATGACCATGAATAGATTATGAAAAAGGTATTTTCATAACACCATAACAATGGGAAAACATAAATATACTTATCATATGAAAAAGGGCCACCTGACGACGCCATGATAACCTAGCTTATCTATTCTTTGTGCATACCTCATTGATTCCCACTAGAGTTGAAGTCCTTCCGTAGATGATCAGTCATGGTAGAAGATGATGCTTCTCCACTTATTCTATAGTTACCTAGAAAAGTGTCAAACATTATCGCAAAGAAATTCTCTAGAGCATCAAGGTATATTTGCACACACAATGAAAGAGTGTCAAATGTACCTGGCATGGCAGGTAAGGTTGGATGGTCTTGCATCTCCCTTTGGTCTTGGGTTATCACCATGGTTGGGGATTGTTGCATTCCTGTAAAAATAAACATACCACATGTTAAAGAATAGTGATGATTAAATACTTAAATCTAAAACCATGACTCTATTCAACACATGAAAATAACCTGGAACCATAGACACAACATTATTTGATCAATGACGTCCTTGTTTATTGAGGTATCGAAACTAAAATGGTTCATATTTTGATGGATCAACATTTAAATCAATTTTCAAACCATTGTTTCTTCTTCTTTTCTTTGTGGGGCTAAGGAACCTCTTCTTCCTCTTCAAAGATGGATCAAGAGAACCCAATCCATGTGTGAAGTCAAAATCAGTAACATGCAAATTATTGGTTTCATCCAACATTTTTTTAAACATACCAGTCAACTGGATTGTCTTCGCCAAAGTAGTAGGAGGGTTATCTAAAATAATATGTGTATAGCGAAACAACTCTTCCCTTGCCAAATGAAGTGCCTCGACATCTGCATCAACAACATTTGTGGCCATAAGGGTAGCATCCACATCTACATCACGGTTTTCAAGCTCTATATTAATCTCAGGTGGGTCATTGCATATGTTATCCTCTGCATGCTGATGAAGCACTGGATTTGAATTAGTCGAGTGGAAATACAACCAATTAACCTTTATGGCATGCTTTCAAATGTTTCCATGGATAGACCATGGATATTCACACATTATAAAATCCTTACGATACTAGGTGACAAGGTATTTTTCACCTCGATTTGTCTGATTTCTCACCCAATAAGCATGGGTTATGCTCTCATGAGGACAACAATCAGTATCCATAATTTTTCTTGCTCGTTTCACTCATAATTCTAGCTGATTTTCTCTCGTAGTTGTTTAGAAATCCTTCTTCTTTTAAGATTTCCTTGAACCGATAAAAAGGTTCAACTATTGTTAGTAGCATATGCAATAACCAATCCATCCTTTGGGCACATTTTTTCCTTCTATCAGATAGAAATGTTGTTATTAGATAACAATGGTATGACTCAACATCATTATTGGTCTCTTGCTTTGCATGAGGAAACTGCCGACAACCTTTCACCCACATACCTAATTGCAAATAAAACGATGTAAGTCTCACTATATCACCTTTATAAAAGAAAAAAATGCATATAATACCAAAAAAATGTTTCCTTACAAATCTTATCTCCAATGACCCAATTCTCGTTGAAATAGTCTAATAACTTCTCTTCATCTGCAAACTTGATAAAAAAATTGATTGATTGCATCTTCCACTTCATAATTGAGAGTGTCTTTCATGATGAAACCTAACTCACTGAGCATCTCCTTGGCTTTTATGGAACTAGTGGCCAACCAATTGACATTTTTCAACCAAGCCCTCCGTACATGCCAAACGCATAAGATCACATCACAACCTGTGATCCTCCTGCCATATTCAATGCATTTTAGTGTGGTATTTTTATAAAAAATGCAAGTTTGGTTATATCATGACAATGTTAAAGTTACTTCAAGGCACTGATTTGAGCCAGTGCATCATCAACCATGAAAGTATTGACTTTCCAATCAGGACGGGCTTGGAAACACTTGCGCATGAGCTGCTCCAGCCATATTGCAATATCATCTGATGTGTTTTGTGATGCCATGACCCATGCAACAGTCACCCCACTTTGTTGTTCATCAAATGTCACGAGTGTATACAACTGATATTATCATTTTCAACATTACATAAATTCAAATACAATTTATTAATCATTCTGAATGTATACAACTTAAATAAATATATTCAATAAATCATTGGCATCTAACTTACCCCATATTTATTTGTGTTAAATGTTGAATCCATGGCTATTAAGCTATTGTGTGATAGCTTGACCATTGTCTCCAACATCCACTTTGTTTGAATCCCTATTATAAAAGGGACCTCCACACCATTGGGCTTTTGGTAAAAGAACAAATCTTCTCGATACTTTTAATACCAAAGGTTTACACTGATTTCATCCTTTTTGTGAAGTTGATAATTTCCCTTCGCCAACCTATTATAGATGTTTACAATATATTTCCTGCATAAGAAGAAATCTCTATCTCGAGCTGCCACATCGATGTCAATATGTCTCTTAATGTGAGTTCTATACACTACAGCAATAGGCATTCCCAAAAAGAAACAACTCTCTACATATACAACAACGTCGCTTGAAAGCTTTGGCTTATGCAAGGCTGTGGTCTCACCTGAAGTGTCACATTGACCATGACAAGCCCAACCTTCCCCATCTTCATGTTCATATATATTGAAAGTTAATATTGCTCTATCAGGAATTTCATGCATAACATTCACAATAAAGTGGCATTGGCAACCCCTATTCTACACAAGTGAGGTCCTTCGTTTAGCTCAAAGATTTCCTCTTTTGTCCTTTGGACCAAATGAACAATGATAACTACACAAAAGATTTAAATTGTTAGTACATACAAATAAAGATAACCGTGGTTTCAAAAGATCTAAACAATACATATTTTAAATACTCACATATCATATTGCAATGCAGCAGTAGCTCTTTCTTTTGGTTCTTTTTTTCTTTTTCGTATGAATTTACATGGAGCAATAGGACTTTCTTCATTTTCATTGATAAATTCAGCAACTCGTCGTAATGGGATTACAACAATTTGATCAATACTATTGTTTTTTCTATTTATTTCCATACAAACCAAGTCTTTACTAAAGAGCATCATTTTGCCTTTGAGGTCTTGCACCTCAAGATCCATGATATATTGCCATTTGCTTTGCTTGCCCATTTTGAACTGATCTGGTCAAACAATATGCAAGGACATCAAAACCGAAATTTCAATCTTAGCAAGTTATCCAACATATATATAAATATAAAACCTCTTTTATGGTTTTTTCGAGGTCTAAAATATCAATCACTTAATAATGACAAAAATAAATAGCACAAAATGATGCAAAAAATTTGGGATGCAAGCATTTCCTTTAAGTCTGTGTTGCAGGAAACGTGGTATAGAGGTCCATTTCCGTACGGAAACGGATAAGAAACGCGGAAACGCGTTTGGTACGGCCGTGAAACGCGTTTCCAGCCATACTGCCACGTTTCCCGAAATGGAAATGTGGCCAGTACGGCCGGAAACGCATTTCAGGGCCGTACGACCCACGTTTCCTCATTAACTTGTGTTTTTTAATTTTTTTTTTTTAATTTGTTTTTTTAATTTACTTTTAGGGTATGTTAGTGACTTTTGTTGCTTCTAGATGCGTGTCTAAAGTTATAAAAGTGAATTTTTGCCCTAGTGTTGATATACAGTTCATGGTAATGTTAAATTCTTAAAGTAAAAGTGATATTCTCTTTTATTTTTCATTTTCATCATTTTACTTAAATTTTTAACATTACCATGAAATGACTCAGGATGTTTGAAAGTGGTTTCGCCCTAATTGGATTTCATATGGAGAAAGTAGAATTTTAGATCTCACTCAAAATCCAGCAGACTTATTTGTTTTTCAAGATTTCAGGATTGGGGGGATTGTAATGTTTCCATTGGATTTTATCATGTACTAGGGTATGGAACTTGTATTTAATCAAGAGAACCAAGCCCTCTATGCAGGGGAAACTCCCAATAATCAAGATCATGTAGGGTACTAGAGTATGAAACGTGTATTTAATTGAGAGCACTGAGGTCGTTCGACTATGTAGGAGGAGACTTCCAATACAACAGTGGTCCTTCTAAAGAATGGGATGTGGATGCAGAAAATCCTAATTTGGATCTCTCTCTTATAGCCTTATAGTCTTTATTGTACTTGCAGCCTCATATATTAATATAAATAAAGGCTGATTTTGAGATTTGGATATATAATAAAGGTTGCTCTTGGATATTCCGATATTTTTATTTTCATTATGTGATCATTCATAAGTAAATGTGATGTAAATTAAATCTTAATGTTTAAGTGTAATAAATTATAATGTATCATTTATGCTTTATGATTGCACATATATATATATATATATATATATATATATATATATATATATATATATATATATATATATATATATATATATATATATATATATATATATATATATATATATATATATATATATATATATTCGTGTTTCCCCGTTTCCAAAATTTGGGGAGGTCGCATTTTGTATCGCTTCCCGTTTCGGAAACTCGTACCCGTTTCCCTGTTTCGTGCAACTTAGCTTTAAGATGTTGCTTCTTGCATCACTCACTTTGAACATGGTGTTCCTAAAAGGAAAGATTCCTTTGACAACATGAAGAGATGCAATTCAATGAATGTTGGCCATGTTTTTTTAGGGTCACCATTTGCTAAGCATGACTATACTTGAATGAAAGGGCTTCCTACAATGTATGTTTACATCACAACTCTACTAGTAGTTTGTCCTCAAAGATTATCAGTGTTGCCATAATATATGTGAAATTTATAGCGGGAAATCATTAGGCTCACATGCCACTACCTGTGGCAAAAGAGATATGTTAGAACAAAGAAAAATCAATGAAATCTTCTCAGGCATTTCGTCAAACATTTGGCAAGCAAACTCAATTGCACCCTGTTTAACATATCCTTGTAATAGCATTCCGCTCATACATTTTGTTAAACACTTGGCGCACATCATTGACACTTCCACATTTAACATACATGTTGATGAGATTGTTTTCTACAAATACATTTGGCTCTAACCCACTTTTTATCATATGGGTATGGATCCCCTTACCCTCTGCCAAGGCTTTTGTGTCAACACATCCCTACAAGACACTGGCATATTCATTCTTAATGGTTTTATGTTTTACTTCAGTTAACGGTTGCTTTCTATTCTTACTTTCTCGCAGCTGTCCAATTTCTCAGATGGGAATGTTTATTGCAATCCAGCAATATTATGTGTAAATGGAAAAATTGAGCTGATCAAAAACAACAATTTGAATATCAAAATAAAAGAAATATTGTTCCTATTGTTATTATTTTTCCACCTTTGAAGTTTGACTAGTTGTTGTTTCTTTTCCAACAAATACAAAACTTTGAAGATGGCCTAACCCTCCTTTCTAAGATGACAATGGACTAACTGGTACATACTTGCATCTTGTTAGTAAAACTGGAGTTATGTAGCTGATTAACCAACTATTTTTTTTCCTTTTAAAATGATTTCCATTTTTGTAGAGGCACTTTTCTTTCACGTTCATCGCTAATGGAGACTGTCTAACTTTCACCTTCTTTTTGGGATATTTTCAGAATACTATGTAATATAATTCATAGTCATGACCTTCCACAGCAGAAGATTGTTTTGCAATAACACAAATTTCCAGAAAAGACATCTAATGGGTAGAAGAAGCAGAGGTTCATTGGTTAAACTTATTTTAGTAGTACAGTGATCAATATCTTGACCATGCAAATATGAATATAAAATAAATTTGATAAATGGAAGTATTTTCAAGAGAAAGTAAATTCATTTGAAGCAAAACTTGGGAAAATTGGAATCACGATTTACTGGCAAAATCTATAAAATAAGCTTACATAGGAGAGGCAATCTGTAGATTGTGTTTTGTATGCACTTTCTCCGTAGTAGAGGAATTTAGTATATTGTTGGTTTTATCAATAAATTGCAGACTTCACAAGCTGAGGAGTGGATTAAGCTTTGGGGAGGTTCAGTAGATTCAATCAAAGACAGTTTAAGGAAGGTAGATAAAGCAAACCCTTTATAATTTACTATGTGATATCTTGTGTTATACAGAGATGTTAGACTACTCCATGCTAGAATGTTTTCATATTTTCTTTGAAACTGGAATGTTTTCATATTTTCCTTGAAACATGGACTATCCTTCATGTCAGGATTCACTTTGGTTCGTGCGGGATTACAAATTTGGTTTAGTTGTTGGTTTCATATAATGTTTAAGATTCCAAACCTAGAGAGCCATTTCATTTGTCTTTTCAACAAAATATATAGGTGGAAGTGACTGCCGACGAGGAACATGCTTTTTCATCATGTGTCCTGGTGTTTTTAATCTATGGTTTCTTTATTGTCTTAAAGGTATTTGTTCCATTTGCAGATTATCCATAAGAAGTTAGAGCTAGGACATCCATGCCCTATTTTTGATTGATAGGGGTTTTCATTCTCTAATTAAATTATCACCTTAAATATCCTTGTTCGGTTTCTAGATGTCTTATGAGAACCCAAACAAAGAGTTCCATTTAATCCTTCTTTGCTGGTTGGAACTTGGATTTATGCTTCAAATTCAAACTTTGTGAGGGAGTTTTTATCTGATTTACTGGAGTCTCTGAGGATTGATAATATTGAATATGCACAGATCGAAATTTACTACCTAGTGACATGCATAGACAGAGACTTGATAGAGAACTGTTTTAGGCAGATGTGTATCCTGCACGATTATTAATTAGTAGTTAACAAGTTGGTTTAAATTGCACCTTCATTGAACACAGACCCACAAGACAATTTTCAGCTTTACAGCCACACAGACAGGAATGTGAAATCCTTATCCAAATATCTAAATTTGTCCTTGTTTCAATGCCCCCCCCCCCCCCCCCCCCCTCAATACTTTTACGCTTGGAGGAGAGTTTTGAACTGTTTCATGACAAATTGAATTGTATGTGCAGGGAAAATATGTGCAAAAACAGGCGATGCTGATATGGAAGTTATTTATGCTTTTGCTGCTCAGGGTTAGTGGAATATTCATGTGCTTTCTTGGTGTTGATCGGAGGATCACTGTTGGGAAATCAAGACAGGGTTCCCCTTTGGAGAACAAGACAAATTTCACACAATGCCAGCAACCAAATACTTTTAAATAATTGACCGGAGAATCCACAATTTTATCATTTTTGGATCGACGTTTCGAATCCCAAGTGGGATCCATCTTCAGGATGAGAGAATGATGATGATAGAAGAGCAGCGGAGAGGTAATAAATAGTGATGAGGATGAAACGATTATGAAAACAAACAAGTCGGCAGGAATGATCTTGTTATCCCTACACTTTTTGAGAAAATGTAGGGATAACCAAATACTCACAATTTTCCTGTTCATTACCCTCAACCAGGTTCTTAGAATAGGTACTGGAATGGCAATGAGACAACTTCCCTAAATCCCTTAAATTATCCATGGTACATTAGTGAGGTCTGATTGTTGGTTTGCTATTGTTTCTATTTTTGGTTGCCAAAGAAGAATGTTCTTGCACTCCTGTACACAATTTTCTAATATTGTCTATGCAAAGATTGAGAAGTGGATGGTTTGAAACCCTCCTTAAGAACCATCCAAACTTCAATTCACATGGAGCACTATTTGCAAATGAGACCACGAGGGAAAACTTTGCTTCCATAAGACAGATTCTTGATAAAGTATATAATCTTGACTGGAATAGTAGTGCTTCTAAGAAAGATTGCACTATGGCCGTTGGATTCAAGTGGATGCTTAATCCGATAAACTGATTTATTGCTCTAACCAGTTTTTGATAATTTCAAGTTACCTTTTTTAGCATGCTGTCAACTGCTAGCTCAATGGGCATACGATTGAACGTTCATGGTGTCTTTTTATTTCTGAATTTCACCTTGCATCCTTATACTAACCTATTTTTATGATTTTCCTCTGCTTTCTAATGTTGTATTTGAGTAGAATCCAGAAAAAGAGAGATATACTTGAGTAGGTAATTTTTTATCTTCTGTGGCATATGTGTGAAAAATAAATAAGAACAAGGATTCCTTTAGTGCTGTCCATTTTGAGTTGGATTGTTGTATCCATTTCTAAAGCCTTTTTATAGGATAAATTTGTTGAATCTTTTAGATTTCTATTTGAAATTCATGAGTGATTTCTGTTTTATAAATCTATTAAGAAAATGTTGCTTACACAAGGATCTCATTTCTAGGCGTTGAAACAAGGGCCCTTTGCCAGTCTGTAAGATGTACAGTAAGCTAAATATCAAACTATACATGTTTAGAAGGTATTTTTTTTGACAGTACGCAAGGAGCAGACATGTTTAGAAGGGAGTTTTATTGACAGTATGTGAGGAGGACAGAATAGTCCAGCAGAAGCAAAGGAGTCATTCTATGCTAACAACTGGGTTAGCAGAAAATCATGCTATGCTAACAATTGGGCAATTAGAAGTCGTGTATTATCTTAGGGTTCTTCTCTTGGGTATGCTGCATGAATATAATCTATAGCTAAAACTTCTACCTTCCATTAGAATTGCTCTCCATCTATTTGAAGATGAATAATTTCCATAAGATGCTTCTTTCATGTTTGATGGCATAAGAACCTTTTCCCATGACCCACTGTTCAATTTTAAATCTCAGTGTGTTACTATTTTAAAGTCACTCCTTTGCTGGTATAAATCTGTGTCTCACCAACCTGTCAACCATACCTCCCTAAAAAGACCTCCTTTAAATCATTAGAGGGAAAAAGGAATCCTGCATCAAATAACTTTTCACAAGGTTGTCACTTGATAACAAGAAAATTGATGCAGATGGTCATTCCATTTAGAGCCATAACTAAGCAGAACAAAGGATCAATTTTCAATACATGTCGAAGATATTACACATGCAGCATGTATAATGGGTGTGTTAAGCTCCATTAATTTTGCACAAAAGCTGCCTTGATTTATGGAATTATATCTTTTCTTAACTTATGGAAACCAACTGCAGTAGTTTCCTTAAGTTAAGAAAATCAACTGCAATTACTAAATTTATAATTGGGAGCTACTAAAGTGGTCCATCACTTTGATCTGATCTCTACCTTGATTTGTGGTTTTTCCAACACATAGCTTTTAGAAGCTTGATGGAAGCTTAGCTATATGTTCATCTGTTTGGTCCCCAAGCTCATATCTCAATCCCCTTCAGTTCTACACCATCTAGCTGAGATATCAGAGCTTGGAAGTGCCTTCAGATCAGCTGTCTTCTTTCCCTTTTGCTTGTACAGCTGGAGCGTGGTGTTTCAGAAGGAAATTGCATCAACAGTTTCACCAATGGCTGGAGGTAATTCGTATCCCTGGGCATTAAGTTTCAGTGATTCTTTTCAGTTCTTTCCGCATGCATAATCGTTGTTTAAGTTTATTAGTTTTCTAACATTTGGTATCGGAGCCCTTTTTACCTCTGCCTTGCTGTGCGTTGACCAAGAATCGAATTCTTTTTCTGGGCATGGCCTATTAAGCATAACAGTCTTTTTCAGTATATGCATGTCGTTCTCAGAGGGTTTTGGCCTTGCGCTGTTTAGAAACCCTCAAACTCTATGCGCTGTTTAGAAAACCGTTTCGGATTAAATCCATGATCATGAGGCGCTCTGTGTCGGCAAGATAAGCTAGAGATACTTTTAAGTTTCCCCTTATCACCATTTTGTATTCTGTTTCTGTATTTGGATTATTATTGCGGATATAATTTCCCAATTCTTAAAAGTTTTATTTTCCAACTCGATTAAGATTTGGCGAATACAGCTGCATGTGTTTTGCTCTCTAGTTTCGTTGAAAGATCTTTATAGTTGTAGTAACTTGGACATGTAAGTCGTTGGTTTCGTTTGAGCTGCGACCTCCAAGGTTTGCAGGGTTTTAGTTTGTATAATGTTGGGTGTTTTATTCAAAAAGATGGGTTTTGTTGTTCATTTCCATTTTTTGCTATTTCCGAAAGGATCTGTGTTTACAACTCAACTAAAATGATTTCCTCCCTTTCAAAGTTAAGTGAAAACCTTGTTCTGCAAGGTGGACAGAGGCTTAACACGTTGCGAGGATAGGACTGGATTCAGAATTAACGATTTCGCTGAGAAATATAAATTAAATTGCAGAGTTCGACTTAACTGTTTTAAAAATCAAGTTATTTATTTATTTTGTTTCTAATATTTATTTCTGAATCAGTTGTATGGTTTTGAGGCTGAAATTAGAATTAAATCAAGGGATTATGTGGAAGTATTGTCTCTCTGTTACGTCCACTGGTAACCTTGGCATTTACGGTTCGGTGTGACCATCGAATTATTTTTGCCTACCCCTGAATGGCAAAGCGTGTTGTTAATAGTTAATTTGTGCATTTCATGATAAATTGTGGTGTGAATTAAAGTTTTAAAAGTTTAATTCAATGGAACGATAATGTGGCATGAAACGATAATTCCAAATAGGCAAGTTATAATGGAACGATAATGTAGCATTTGTTTAATTCAATGGAGCGATTATATGCCAAATTATATGCCACTCAAAAAGGCTCCTCAATTCTGGTTGGACTGTGATTATAGAAACATCAGAGCAATTAACATTTCATCATTGGTTAAGTAACGCAATAAGTATCTTTACTTAACAGTCATTTTGTTCAAGGATATCTAAATGTAACACTACGGTTGAGAGTCTTGTGGATTATGATCTATTTCATAGTTATCAGGCTTAGCATATAACCTTAATTTGCTTCAAATTGCAATTACTTGGTGATATATGATATGCTTCTATCGAACTAAAGCTTTTTTTCTATTATCGAGAAAATTAAAGAGCATTCGTTTGTCTTTTCCTCGTCTTTTCTGCAAATCTTTATGAGAAATTTTGAGTTGCATTTTCTTGATAGAAGTTGTTAAAGATTTGCGATTTCTTGATAGAAGTTGTTAAAGATTTGTAGTTTTTGTTGATAAAGATTTTGAGCGCTTAGAAGTATTGCAGTGCTTTTTCGTGATAGAAATTATTAAGTGCTAAAAGATTTTCACTGTATTTTCTTGATGGCTATTATCGAGCGCTAAAGGATTCGCAGCGCACGGATTTTCTTGATAGAAACTATTCAGTGTTTAAACAATTGCAGCGCCTTTTATTGATTAAAATTATTCAATGCTTAGGAATTACGCTGCATCTTCCTGATCGAAAATGTTGAGAGCTTCAGAATTGCTCTCCATATTCTTAATTGGATATGTTGAGTGCTTAAGAATTTCGTGGCATCTTCTTGAACGAAAAATGCTGGTGCTTAAAAGTACTGCAGTGCATTTCCTTGATCAAAATAATTAAGAAAAGAAAACAATTGCATCTTCTTGATTGAAAATGTTGATGATGAAAATATTGCAGTGCATTTTCTTGATAGTTTATGCATTCTTAAATATTTCAATATTTCAATATTGAAATGGTTTAGTCTTTTTTGATTATTTCAAATTTGCAGTTTTTGCAAATTATTTAAAGAAATAGTTTATAACTGTTTAGAGCCCATTTTGTAATTAATTTAAGAATTAGTCTTAAATAAATTATGGGACAGTTAGACTAAGGAATGTAAATTTGATTTTTCTTGTGAGCAAAATAGCTTGTTTGCTGGTCAATTTTTTAAACTTAAGGACGGAGCCTGAAGTCAAGCCAGCTAGCCTTCGAACTGCATTTGCTATGCAAGTGCAAAGTAGATCAACGCTGCTTCAGTCAATCTCCGGGTTTAGTTTATAAATTTAACAATCAATTTGTAGTCATTTTGGTAATACTGACTGCTTTAACCTTAATTTTGATTTGCTGGAGAATTATTACAGTTATATGGAGTTTATTAAAATGTCATTTTGACTTACTCCTTTCAGTAAACATTATTTTTCTCTCTGGTTAAGTTTTGTTTATGCAACAAAATAATGTCTAGTGATCCATATGATTTTAATTAATTAGAGAATAGCCACAGCATCTTTAATTAAATAAAATTATATATTGATTGGCAAGATCACATAAAGATTATTTAGACATTAAATTGTAATTAATTACACTGAATATAATAAATTTTATCCCACAGGGATTTTTATTATATTTGTGTGATTAATTAGGATAAAATTTCATAACCTACCCACAGGAGTTATGAATTAATAAGTTTTATCATAAAGTTTTATTGAATCTGTTTGAATTGAAAATTTAGCCCACAGGCAATTTTCATGTCATTTGATTCAATTCTTTTTAGCATGTTTTACATTGGTAAAACATGAAAGTTCATAAAGTTTTATTGAATCTGTTTGAATTGAAAATTTAGCCCACAGGCAATTTTCATGTCATTTGATTCAATTCTTTTTAGCATGTTTTACATTAGTAAAACATGAAAGTTCATAAAGTTTTATTTGAATCTGTTTGAATTGAAAATTTAGCCTACAGGCAATTTTCATGTCATTTGATATAATTCTTTTTAGCATGTTTTACATTGGTAAAACATGAAATTTTATTAAGCCTCAACATAAGCATGTGATTCTTTATTTTGATGTAGTAGTACAACCTGCAAATTTCTCTGAAATTCATTCTGACATTCCCGAACTTGAGGAAGTAATCTCGTTTGTTTGTTATGAATCTGATATGGTTAATGTTAATATTAACACATGGTGGATTGATTCTGGATCAACAATTCACATTTCGAATTCCTTGCAAGGTTTGCAAAACCTAAGGAAGCCAGTGGGAGGTGAGCAAAGCATCTTATTAGGAAACAAGATGGGCTCGCATGTGGAAGCTATAAGAACATGTTATTTAACTTTAAGTAGTGGCTTTGTTTTAGAGTTAGAAAAGACCTTTTATGTTCCAAGTTTTTCTAGAAACTTGATTTCAGTTTCAAGGCTTGTACCTTTTGGATATTCCTTAAACTTTTCAGAAAAATCTTTCAGTCTATTCTATAAATCTGATTATGTTGGGAATGGTATTTTGTCTAATGGTCTTTACTGCATTAATTTACAAAACAATGTCACATATGATTCAATGCATGTTCACACTGGCACTAAAAGATGTGTTATTAATGAAGATTCCTCTAAATTATGGCACCGGAGACTAGGTCATATCTCCATAGATAGAATTAAAAGATTGGTAAATGAAGGAATACTTAATACTCTAGATTTTACTGATCTTGAGACTTGTGTGGACTGCATAAAGGGAAAGCAGACCAACAAGTCAAAGAAAGGTGCCAATAGGAGTTCAGACATATTAGAAATCATACATACTTACAGATTTTATTGTCCATCTCACAGCACTAGGATTGTGGAATCAAGAAATGCAAAGTTTCTTGAAAATGACTTGATCAGTGGGAGTGATCAAACCAGAAACATAGTTTCTGAGAAAGATCATTCAGAATCTCAACTTTCCACTTCAAGTGATAGATTGGTTATTATTCATAGCACCTCTCAAGTATGAACTGGTGTTGAACAACCAATTGTTGAAGTTCCACAAGCTGCTGACGATATTCCAGTAGATCAAGGAGTTCAAGAGTTGCCAAGAACTTTTGAACAATAAGTTGAACCACATACTTCTCAGGAAGATGATGGTACAACATTAAGAAGATCTACTAGACCTAAGAGATCAGCAATTCCTAATGATTATGTTGTGTATATACAAGACCTGACATTGCATTTGTTGTGGGAATGTTGGGACGATATCAGAGTGATCCAGGTTTAGACCACTGGAGAGCTGCAAAGAAAGTAATGAGGTACCTTCAAGGGACCAAAGACTACATGCTTATGTATAGACAGACGGACAACTTGGAAGTAACTGGCTACTCAGATTCTGACTTTGCTGAATGTGTTGATTCACGCAAATCAACATCAGGATACATTTGACAAGCAGACCTTGATTGCCACTTCCACTATGGAAGCCGAGCTCGTCTCCTGTTTTGAGGCTAGTTTACATGGTGTATGGCTTAAGAATTTCATTTCTGGGCTTAGAATTATGGATTCTATATCTAAGCCATTGAGAATATATTGTGATAATTCAGCTGATGGTTTTATGGCTAAAAACGTGGGAGTCGAAATAAACACATCGACATTAAGTATTTAGCTATAAGGGAACGTGTTAAAGAAAATAAAGTGGTCATTGAGCACGTCAACACTGAGTTAATGATCGCTGATCCTTTGACTAAGGGCATGCCACCGTTTAAATTCAAGGATCATGTATTGAATATGGGACTTGGTTCCATTATGTAGTTTCTCATTGTATGGACAATGTTATTTTAATGAAATTCTTAATTATTGTGATGTTTTTTCTCATATTTATGTGCACCTTAAGTTGATTTGAGAAAATTCATTTAAGAAGGACCAAGAATAAACATAAGGTTTATTCATTAAGAAATTGTTGCCACATAAATTAGAATAAGAATAAATGCATAGTAATACATGGAAGATAATACTCGCTATTAGAGGACTTATCGCCATGATTCATGTATCTATTACTTAATACAGATTATCAATGAGACATTAAGTTTGGAAGTATGGACCAAGTGGGAGAATGTTAAGCTCCATTAATTTTGCACAAAAGCTGCCTTGATTTATGGAATTGCAGCTTTTCTTAACTTATGGAAACCAACTGCAGTAGTTTCCTTAAGTTAAGAAAATCAACTGCAATTACTAAATTTATAATTGGGAGCTACTAAAGTGGTCCATCACTTTGATCTGATCTCTACCTTGATTTGTGGTTTTTCTAACACATAGCTTTTAGAAGCTTGATGGAAGCTTAGCTATATGTTCATCTGTTTGGTCCCCAAGCTCATATCTCAATCCCCTTCAGTTCTACACCATCTAGCTGAGATATCAGAGCTTGGAAGTGCCTTCAGATCAGCTTTCTTCTTTCCCTTTTGCTTGTACAACTGGAGCGTGGTGTTTCAGAAGGAAATTGCATCAACAGTTTCACCAATGGCTGGAGGTAATTCGTATCCCTGGGCATTAAGTTTCAGTGATTCTTTTCAGTTCTTTCCACATGCAGAATCACTGTTTAAGTTTATTAGTTTTCTAACAGGGTGAGATTTGGCATGCAAAACAGTCGTTTGGGTACTGATTTTAGAAAATAAATTATTATTTTAAAATGCATTTGCATGTGATCTACCATGAACGATCTACAATGAACCTCGCGTGGGTGGTGAGGTGCAGAGCTCAGGAGTGAACTTTACGCCTTAATCTGGTGATTTGGAGGCGCGGAGTGAGTCTTCCAAAATGTTCTGGTTACGTGGTGAGCTGCAGGGGATTCCGGGTCGAATTGGTAAGGGAGCAGCCCGCAGGTTATTTCCGAATTCAAATTCCATGGTGAATTAACTCCCCGACGGCAAGACGCGATGGAAATCGGAATGTTTGTCAAAATCCTGTCAGTCGTCGACATTAATGCGGAGGGCGGTGGAGGGCGGAGGAATTGCTGGTGGCCGGAGCTGGAGGTTTTCCCGGGCGGGTACGCAATTCCTCCGCCTTCCAACTCCAACCCTAGTGTTGGTGGCACGAGTCATGCAATTAAGTGTTCCTGCTAGACAAGCCCTTCACTTCCTAAATGAGTGATGATTCATAGGAATCACCCAATTCACATCAAAGAAAATAAGCAACTAGGGAAAGAGATACTCTTTTCAAATGAAATTCAGGAGCTACTGAAAATTGGGGGTAAGTATTTATTTTATATATGAACTCATGATTTCATGGGTTAAGATTTCATATAATATTAGAAATTAGAGCACTGTAGAAGAACTTCAAATTATCCATTCCCAAAATTGTTGTTCTTGCAGGTGAAAATTTTGGTTATTTGACTGTGAAAGTCGAGTGAAGATTCTGCAGCAATAGATTTATTTACATCATAGTTGAAGAGTTTTAAAGTTCTGTGTTCGTGCTTGTGGCTGCATTCATCAAAGACTGGTGTTATATGTGAGCTGGAGTGTTGGTATATGTTGGGTTATATGGCCATGGTATATGCTAGTGTGTTCTTTAATGTGAATTCGTTGGAATAAAGTCTCCTGTACTCTGCATTGAACTATTTGCATTGAGCTTGGCTTGGTTTTGATCCACTGATTAAATTCGACTATACCCAAGATTGTTTGTTGAAGTTGGAAGGTGCGATGGAATGTTGAGCTATCCTAGCCTCTCTTGAAACTTGTGCATTGGTGTGTTGTTCAAAATCTGTGCATTGGTGCTTTTATTAACGGTCGGTTTCTCTTCTTAGAACCAATCCCCTGTGCATTTGGTTGAACGGCGATATTTTATCTGTGGGTAATTTCTATTATGATATATTGTTAAATGTTGTGTGGTATATGTGGTATGAATGCTGTTCATTTATGTTGGGATTCGAGGGTGAAGTACTGACCTTGTATACTTTCCGGAGCTGCTTTGAATGTTCTCTCTGCTTTGGGCTCTTTGTTAGCATTGGCTGGAACCTGGAAGTCAGCTCATTGGAATTGTGCATGCGAGAATGACTTATATATGCTGGTGAATGGTTGAAGTGTTGATTCTAGTGCGTTTCTTAGTATGTACGCTGGTCGAAACTCTAGTGTGTTGGTAACTCACACTGCTTATTGTGAATTAAAAATCTGTGTTCAAGACTGTTGCGTATAGCCGTGCTCTATTTTAGTATGTGCGTTGGTGGAATGAAGACTTTGAATCTTATTTGTGATATGTGCATCCATGTGTGGTGCTCTCCATAAGGTGCATTTTGAATTGGTGTATGCATTGGATGCATTGGGCACATATATGTGCATTTTAAGACAATCATTCCATTTATCAAAGCCGATCATTGCTGCACCTTATTAGGGAGGTTGTTTTTTTCCTTAATTATATAATAAGTCATTGACTGATGTTGGTTCAAATATGCCTCTTCGTCTGGGCCAACCTTCAATATATCTCCATAGATGAGAAGTTTCTAGACATTCCAACCAAAGCCTTGGCTAAATAGAAGCTTGTATTGGATAGAGAGATGGCATTTTAAAGTGAAGTGCTTTTTATTAAAATAAGTTTAGTTTTTAATGAAATGTAAATTTTTTACATTAGTGAATTGGGTGGATCTTGATTGTTGATCGGGTCTTAATCTCAAATGTCTTTGAAATTTCTTGCATGCTAAATGGCTAGTTGATTTTTCAATTTTCAAAACCATGGAGTAGATGATTAGTGTCATTCTTTCATCGAATATGCTTGAAACCTACAATAAATAGAAATTTAACTCTCCATAAAGAATTATCTCATCATCTTCCTTGGTGACAAAGGTATATTTGCACATGGTTCATACTTGACGTCTGTTCAACAACACCCTTTCACGCAGCTAGTCTAATATTCAGAGGGAAACTAGGGTTAGGGTTCAGTGCTCTTAATATGCTGCTTCTCTAGCATTTAAGGCAGGTCAGTGCTCTGTCCTCATGACTAGAGAAGAATATCTAACTCAACTATTTATGGATACAATGTTCTAAGCTTGTTTGTGTAAGTTAACACCAACAATATCATTTTTTCTTGAATTTAGTGGAAGACAATCTTTAATTGCAAATATTATTCACTCGCATAATGAATCTTAAACCATATTTTCTCAACTATGCAGGTAAGACTTTTTGCAGTTCACTGTGCTGGATGCCTTTCATATCTACTCACTGCTAGATATCATGATCCAACTAGGACATGGATTGGTGCTGCATTTCCACATTTTATGAAACAAACCCTTTGGATTCGCTATATTATTGCAATCTATTTTTTCATTACAACTCTTCTTTTTCATCTTTCTCATCATCTTTCTCTTTACCCTGATGATGGATCCCATTTGGGATTTGAAACGTTGGTGTAAAAATTCTACTACTGTGGATTCTCCGGTCAAAAATTCAAGATATTTGATATCATCTACATGTTATTTAATCTAGGTTTGACCACATACTTCATAGGAAACATGACAAATGTAATTGTACATGGCACAAGTCAGACCATGAAATTTGTAAGGAGTATATTTTTAATAAATTTGTGTATCGGAAAGTTATACTTACATATTCTCTCTTTTCAGTGCAAAAATACGACATCATATGAGGATTTGACTTTCATTTTGATTGAAGACGGACACAATTTAGGAAGCTTCAAGATTTTCTTTTAGGAATCAGTTGCCACTGCAATTTCAAGATCAAATGTTGGCACATATACACTTGATATTCAGGACAAGAGGGATTGCAGCAAGAAGAAACATTAAATGATCTTCCGAAGGCCATCCACACAAGCATTGCAAACGTCTTGGTTTTTCCTATTTTTAATAAACCTTATGTTTTCCAAGGAGTGTCACATGATTTTATTTTCCACCTTGTAAGTACTGCCTAATTATGGTAAGGATACCCTATTTTGTTTCCTTGCTAGTGGGCTTTAGTACAACAACTTTTAGGAAAAAATAACCTAATAGTCATCGTGTGCTTGGAAGGTTTAAGAGATGGAGGCAAAGTACTTTCCCCCAAAGAAAGATGTCATTTTAATGAATGAATAGCCCAAAAAAAATTATGTGTCAGTGTCTTGTGTTGTGGTAGGTATCTTTCTGAACATTACAGAGTCTAAAATTTCAAAACTTTTAGGTGGTTCACTTTATTTCTTTCGCCAAATGTGTGTCTTCAAATAGAGAACTGAAACAAAGTGTTGTAAATGTTGATGTGGAGCTAAAATAACATTTAAATTTTGTTTCATTTTGCTGGACAAACTAGTAGACAAAGACAAGGGTAAAAGAGAGTAGGCAAGCTAATTTTTATTAAATGAAAGTGATTATTCATGCTCTTAGTATCTTCTTGTTAGGAGAGTCATTACATAATAAGCATAAGTATTAGAATGTTTTCATCTCATCTACAAATAAATTTGGAACAACCGTTTGTTTCACTTTATGTTTTAGTCCCATTGGGAAATTTGAAGTACAAAAATGACATATCTCATTCCAAATTACTTGTTTGTTTTACCCCAGGGATTAGTAGCACATATATTGTTTTGAGATCACAAAAATAAGTCAGCTGGTTTCTTTATTGTAAACTCATCTCCTACTGCATTCAAGATTCTTGGGGAGTCCCAGTTCAAAGATGTTTTTAGAGACATTGGAGTGCTTTGCTATAGACCACAACCATACACAATATGTTCAAAGAGGCTTTCTCAAATTTTGCGACTCAACCGCAATTCATTCATGAATATTGTACAATTTAATAATGCAGATGGAACGCACATCATGAACAACCTTCTTAAGTTTTGCAAGCAATAATTATGAAAAATATGTTGAGTGAAATTACCATAATATGTTTTTCTAGGAATAGGATCAGTTAAATGTTATAATGTAATGTCTTGGTTAGTATTGCAGGAAAACTTAACTTTGTGTTTATATGACTCTAACAATTGAAGCGATTGAAGGACCCAATTTTTGGACAACTTTCAAAAGAGATAGATTAGTTGCTAGCAATAGGAAGAATGGATGTACTTGTTCGTCTCTGTTTTGTTGCTCCAATAGGGGATGCCCTTATAATGGAGAAATTATTGAAAAGAGGGATGGATCCTAATGAATCAGGAATGGCCACACACCCTGTCATGTTCCTTCTCAAATGAATTAGTCACAGGGTGCAACAACATAATTTTGGCATCAATTTTTGCTTAGGAGGAGGACCCCACACACAAAACTTAGGAACTATAGAGAATTTGATTTATTTCTAGCAGCTAATGGAATGTGGGGGCCACCACATGCATAATTTGAACTTAGCCAAGGAATGCATTGGTGAGAATTAGAACTAGTGGAAGGAGGGGCCGACTAGAGGCTAAGGGGGTCGAAAGTGATAAAAGAGGATGGAGCTCTCATTTTTCAGTGTTCTGATTATTTGACAAACAAACTTACTGTTGTACGCTATGCTTCTTAGTGAGTCTACCGGTTGTTTAGCCATGAGTCTTCTGTAGGGAAGATTCAACCTCTACTTCAAGGGATTATCTGTGCCCTCCCTAGAGAGGTTGTTTCAGATAGGTTGCATGAGTTGAAACATCGATTCACATTTCATCCACCCACGTAGAGGAAGGTGTTAGATACCTATACCAATAGGTTTCATATTTCATGATTGGCAAAGAAAGTTCCAAATATGCTCTGCTTTGGTGATACAAGGATCCCATATTTTCAAGAGAAAGCAATATGTGTACATAGCTTGATGTTGACTGAATTTTGGATGGATGGTCTAACAGCCTAATCTGGATCATGCCATGTTTTAATTTATTGTTGTAGAATAGAGAAAGAAGTCTGTCCAAACTGTTTAATCTTGGCAGACCAGTAGTTAGGTAGAGAATGAAGGTTCCCAACTATTTAATCTGGGGCCTTGGAAGCGATAAGGGTAGTTCTAGATAGAAAAGCAAAAGAAAAAAGTGAAAAAGAAAAGAAAAGAGAAATTGAGGGTTTGCTAGCTCAAGTGCACCCTCCATGAAGAAACAAAAAAATGCTAGGCAAGTAGATGGGTAGGTAGATGGGGTTGCAGAAATGTGATTCCTTTCATTTTGCTGGTCCAACATAAAGAAAACATCAATGGATAGAGAAGGTCCTCTTCTCCATCATTTTGCAGCAACTCAAAGAAGCATGTCTAACTTCCTAATTCCCCCCCTCACATTTATTGCTAACATCCCATTACCAGTTATGTTCACGAAAGAAGTCAAAGTCTTTTGTTGGTTCTTGGTTCTTTAAAAGCCACATTTCTTGTGTAAAATTCTTTTCATTTTGATCTACTTCCTAAACTAAGTTGATTTCATATAAAACTTAGTGTTTTTTCCCTCCTCATCCACCTCTTCCACTCATATTAACTCCTAATTTTCTATTATGTAACTCCCTATACCCCCTATTCCCCCTATTACTATGTAAATTATATAAAAAACCCAAAATACCTATGTATCCCCTTCCCCGAGCATTATAGCTCTATGTTTGACTGTAAATGGTTGAGCGCTAAACATTAGAGCGCGACCCAAAGAGCGCCGATAAATTAATCCTGGGATTAATCCAAGATCTGCTTCGATTAATAACCTTAAACTCGGTTTTGTAAATAAACCTGTGCATAATCCATTTTACCCGTAACACAGTTAAATAACCCACTGTTCTAATGTTCCGCCGGGCGCGTATTTCACAAAAAATATTATTTTATTACTTCCGCCCGCTGCCGTATCGCCCTGACATCTTTTTGACCCATCGACCGTCGGATCTGGGCTTTCCCATCCGACGGCCCATATCCATATCGGGTCGGCCCCGATAACCGAACTTTACCTCCCGAGAAATTGTCAGAGGGTGACGTCAGGCCTTCGCCACACGTCGCTCCCAAATTTGCTCGGGCCACCCTCTGAAAATACCGCGACCGTATCTAGAGCGGTCCGAGAACTTACCTCTTACCAGTTCCGGTTTTCTGCTGACCAGTCATGCCCACGTCATGCCACCTCGCCGCCGTATCAGCGCCCCCACCCGCCAATGCTCCGACCTGTCTGCCACCTCACCAGTCCCCGTGGACCACTCACAGGCCGCCACGTCACCCTTCCGTACCCGACCCCACCCGATGATGTCATGCTGACGTCATCCAAAAAAGCGCCAATGACCCAAAAAGTCCATATTTTAGACAAAAAACCGTGTTTTTGTCACTTTGCCTAAAGAACTATTGTTCCCCTCTGCATGCGAATTACGGCCATTCTATCGCCAACCTACAGAAATCGATACAAAGACCGTGGGCGCTTCCAATCCACCTGTATTTGTAACCATTGCCGGCAATTAACAAGGTATTTATCCAAATCATTCCCTCCGCGCCTGGTTTTGTCCATAATTCTCCAAAGATAGCTTAAAAAGAGTGAAGAAAAGTGTATTTACCAGCAAGCTCCCCGGTGACCAGCTTTATTTTCAGTTGTAAGGTCGAAATTCACCTGCAGAACCCACATTTAGCCAAATTTTCCTGAATTCACTGTCAGTTCGCGCATTCGTGAACTTAAAACCTGAGCTTCATTAATTCACCGGGAAAACAATGGTTCTAGTCCCAACAGTTGCTCATTTACCTCCCTTTGGAGCATTTCAATTGGTCTCACCACAAGTTACTCAGTTTTTCCTCTGCAATTCGCCTCTCTCTCGCAAAATACCCCTCTGTGTTGCTCTGTCCAGTAAAACTAGTTCAAGTACAAATCAGAGTCCTAATTAGCCATGGAAACACCAATAGCATTAAATATCCCACCTCTGAATGCCCCACAGAGAGAGTTAGATTGGAAGGCCCTGGGTGATAAAGATTATCAGATGATAGAGACATTCTCAATGAATTCCAAATTTAACATCCATATGCTGAATGAGTTAAAGGCCCAACACCTCAGTGGAGCTGATATTTTAGGGATTTGGGACTCCAATTTGCCCTATTTTAACCTTCCTCAAGTCAATGCCCTTCCAGACTTGATCCATGGATGCTGTGAATGCTATGATCCATGTCAGAGAGCTGTTCTCAGTCCCACAGGTTCAGCCTTGTTCCATATCACCCCTGAGGCCATAAATGAGATGCTGCACTTTCACACTGCAAGACCATTGACTCCTCTCTCCATGATGGACTTATTAAAGAAGGGGGGCAACCTGTCCAGTGCCCAGGTCATCAAAATTAATCAGTTATTTATTCAACCAAGCCCTAAAGCTGTGAGAACACCTCCTATTGGAAATCCATATCTCAATGACTTGGGAAAATTGCTTGTGGACTTGATCAGTTATGTCCTGGGGTACAAGGGACTTGAGGATGTTGATGACACCATTATGGCCATGCTGTCCATATTTTCTCCTGGAAGGCCTCCTGCTGTGCACTATGATTATGCTACATACATTGCCAATAAGAATCATGAGCAACTGATGAATCTAGAGAGGGAGAAGATGTTTAGATACACCTCATATATCTATCATTTGTTCTTATTTTATCAACCTGACGGATTCCCTATTCCTCTCAAGAAACTTGATGCCCAGGGGAATCCAAGGTCTGTAGTATTTTGGACTTCAGTTTTTCATCACACCTCCTAGTCACCATACACATACTGTGAATTCATAGATCTTTTTATCCATCCAGCTATGACCTTGTTATATGATGTCCCTCCTCCGAGATTGACCGATGAGATGCAAAGAATACTCCATCTCTCGAAGGCCTACAGCATTGGTGATTGGTACTTTTACCAACACCATACAGTAATCAGAATATATGGCTCTGAATTGGACCCTTATAGGCTGCCAAGGTATGTCCCTATGAGGCTATTTGCCTTGGAGTATTTTAGACAGTTTGGAAATGTAGACCAGGTCCATTTCCATAGTAAAACAAGAAAGTGCAGCTAAAAGTCAGGAACCAGCTAGGCCCTTTTCTTTACAACATAAGGGAGGAGGGATGGAAGGAAGCAGATGGCATGCTACAAGCCCTCTAGTTGCAAACTAGTTTCCGTTGGGTACCTTAGGACCCTAACCATTTCATTTCTCTCAAGAGGGTAAAATATAGATTGGGTAGCTATGACCACATTAGTTTGCCTCATATCGAGAAATATGCCAATTTATTAAGCTGGAAAGAGGGCACTCTAGAAGAGGCAATTACTAGAGAGCAAATGCTAAAAAGAGAGGCAAAGAATATTGAGAAAGAGGCTGACTTGGAAACTTGTGGACAGGTTTCCTCTTCCTATCAAAGGCACCTTGGAGCGGCTGCCTCATCTTCTACAGCACATCAGCAAGCAGCCAAAGCTACTTATCAGGCTTCCAGCAAAGGTAAAGACAAGCAGATGGAGCAAGAACAGCCACCTCATGCAGAAGAACAGCAGAAAGAAGAGCAACAAGAGGAGCAGCAAATGCAGCAAGAACAAACAACAGAGGCCCCAATATCCACTGGGCAACAGGCTCAAGAAACTGTGCCTCCTAGGCAGGAAACGACAGTGGAGGCCTCGATGCTCCAAACTCCACAAAATGAAGACAGAAACCGAAAGAGGGATAGAGAGCAGGAGACTCCCCTCACCACATCCACAAATCAAGGGGAGAAAATACAGAGACTAAATCCCCTTTCAGAAGAAGAAATGCCTATGGGGCAATCTTTGGGCATGGGCCCGCCAAGTATGGAGGCATCTGCAAGTTCCTTTCAGCAGGAACAAGAAAGAATAGTTGGAGGAGAAGTCAGCTCCTCAAGCCAGCAAAAGAGAGCAGAAACAGGCATCAAACAACAATTTATTGATATCAAAAAGAGGAATGAGCCACTTAAGATGCAACTCTACAACCACTTATTGAAAATGGCTCCTACAAACTAGCAGAGGTTGATGTCTGTATACGATGTGCAAGAGGGAAAAATGACCATGAGTCATTTCATACCAACCATGCTGCAGCCACAGTCAGCTGCAGACTACATAAGGACCAACCTTGAGGTCCTTGCAAAAGACATCCACCCTATGGATCAAATAGAACTTCACAAGCAGACAGGTGAGATGGTATATGCCACCTTTGCAGACAAAACATTGGTAAATTATAGATTGGAAAACAGCCTAAACAATACAGCTGCCCAACTTGAATTGGAGAAAGCCTCCTCTCAGGCAAAAGACAACAGGATAAGATCTTTGGAGGATATAATCATAGAGCTTGGGCATGATCGCAAAGATACCAAAGCTATAAAGGAGCTACTAAAGATAAGAGATTCAGATATGGCAGCGTTAAGAAAAATGGTTAATATCCCAGCAACTCTTCACCCTCAAACAGAAGAGGTTGCCCAGCAAAGAAAGGACCAGGATGCAACCACCATGTTGATGTCACTATATAAGCAGCTCATCCAAACAGAAGGCAAATTGGGAGAGACAGAGGCTGCACTGCAGGTAGCCCTACAACAGAAGGAAGGAGGCCAAACATCTTATCCCCCTCCACAAATAATCAACCTTGAGGAACCCCCTCAAACTACTGCTCCTCCTACAGAACAGACAGCTCAAACAGCGCCATCTACATCAGAACCATCACCAACATCAGAGCAGGCTCCAAGCCTTGACATGCAAAAGTTGAAGAATGAGATTCAAGCCCTGGAAGCCCAGATGGCAGAGCTAAATGAAGCCAAGGAGAATTTAGCTAAGCTGAGACAAATCTAAGCAAAGTATACCTGAAAAGGGAAGAGAAGTGAAGGCTCTCAAGGAGAAGATAAAGGAGCTGGAGAAAGAGCTCACCCTTGACAAAGTGGTGGCTGAGGTCAAGACAGTTTTATGGGCCAAAATTGGCCAATCAATAACAGATGAATGGCAGTATATAGAGACTATTCTTGAGCAAACGGAGCTCATAGGCAAACCACACAAGGAAATCCAAAGAGCAAGGGCATCTCTGGCCAATATGCCTGAGATAGCCAATAGAATGATTAACGTTCTCAATAACCGTACAGGTCCTCAGCTGGCAGCAATAGGAATCCCCAACAGAACTGAAACCATCCTGCTGATAAAGAGGGTCCTTACATTGAGAAGCCTAGTGCAAACATTGGATAGAAGAAGCCAGGACATGCAAACAGAAGTAAACAAATTCATGGATAAGTTTGCAGCATTACAAAGTAGAGGCCTTCCTGGCTTACTGAACAGTGCAGGGAGGCTACTATCACATGAGAACTATGCAAAAAGGGTCAATACTTTTGCCACCAATCAGATCAATGTAAGACCAAGTACTTCAGAAGAAACAGGGCCAGCATCTGGGCAAAGTCTCTATGACAGAGTAGAGAACTTATTTTTCATTATGAATGAGATCAAACATTTGTTTGAAGTGCCTCCAAACTTCTACAAATATACAGAGGCAGATGAAACCTTAGATGCAATCTTGAGACATCAATTGCCCACACAGGAATGGTGGACCAAAATGATACAGTTGATACTATAAACAAGAGCCTTTCATCAAGTTTTTTCATCAAAAAACATAAGTCATCATGTTCAGGAAAATGTGATACATTCAGTATGTCTGGAGAAGAATGGACTGAGCCAACTCAGCAAACCAATTCAGCCACTAAAGCAACACTGACAACTACAGGTGACAGGGCCGAGAAAACTACAGCATGACAAAGCCATAAAGACACATCATTCAGCATTAATATAGAACGCTCAACCGACTCAATGGCCTCCAAAGGTCAAGAAGTTTTTTGACAGAATTAAATAGTATTCATTTTGTATTTAGAGCAGCAATAACTTCCTTATCTACTATTCTGTAAAGTTGGTGAGCATATTTATTTATCAAGTGACTCAGCGGTTAAGATATTTTGTATAACCGATTGTATATATTCCCCCTTGCATAAGCTTGCAGGGGTTGTTGATTTTCTCTTCTAGAGATCTTATGCTGTAAATGTTCAGAGTATTAATACAAAAGCTGATGGAATTTCCAAAGTTCTGTGTTATCTGAGGCGTTGTGGTGTGTTTGCTGAATGCTACAGGATTCCTGCGTATTTCATGGCTCAATAAGTTCCTTTAAACTCTTTGTTATGTTTTTTATTATTCCTTCATAACTCATTCATGTTCTATGTTTCACAGTTTAATGGCAAAGAAAAAGAATAGTTCCAGGATTTATTCATAGAATACCCTGACCTCAATCTATGTTGTTATAAATGTTTTCCTCAGTTATAGTTATAAGGTTTAATTCTTAATTGCTGCACCTCCAGACTATATCTTTCACAGTGGTTATTGTTCAGGAATTCAAACCTGCTCCTGGGCAATATATCTCTTTCTCACATCCCCAGCTTAGTGGAAAATTCTTAATTGCCTTCCACTGGTTAAACATACTTCACCATCACAATTTCAAATTTGTTTCATGAAATATTTAAATGGCCCCGCAGTTTCAGCAATCCCAATCAACCTTTCAAACAACCTATAGCCACGGACTCCATTGCCCAATGGACTAAAATTGTCTGAAGATTTCCACCTTAGGTACTGAAAGACATCATTCAACCAAAACCTTAAACAAAAACTGAACTCATAACTAGCCTAAAATCTTCACAAAACAGAGATAAATCTTAAAGAGAGAGCCCTCTCTAATTACAGGTTGGCTAGAACCTGTGATCCAAAGCTTGGTTAGTGGTTACCCCGGCCGTATTCCCTTGGGAGTCAAAGGGAACAACCTGGGTGTTAACATAATTGGCGACTCCACTGGGGATCAACATATTTTCCAACTGCTGTCTGTCTCTAGACAGTGGTTCTAAAGCTTGAGCAGTCCCTTGAAATAGTTCTAAAAATATCCTCATAAATACTAAAAAGAAGTTCAGAAGCTGGCTCCTAAAAGGAAAATTAGGCACACCAGGTCAAATCCTGACCCAAATCCTCCTCCTGTTTTCGATAACCCAAATTTGATCCATAAAACTTATAACAGTAAAAAGGAATCAGAGCAATCTCCTGAATCTAGCCCTGAGGCAGTTCAGCATAGTTTTATTCCCACCCCTTCTAAGCCAACTGTTCACCTCCATACAATTCATTCCTCCCCCTCTTCATCATCCACTTCACAAAACACATTGTCAACACCTAACACACAAACTGCTATCGTTGTTCCTGTTGTTCCTGTTATTCCACTTGTCCCACTTATCCCACCAAATATGGCTAATCGTTATGCACCCCTCCAGCTGCCTAACAATCCTGGGGCCATGCCTCAGGATTACCAGGGTAAAATCACTTATTTTGATGGAACTAGTATATACACAGCCTTACAGCATACCAAGAAAATGCAAGATTACTTCGAAAACTATGAGATAGATGATGATGATGTGAGAATGAAAATTTTTGTACAAAGTCTGACAGGTGAAGTACGAACCTGGTTCAGAGCGCTGGCTGCAAATTATATAGCTAATTCGGGTGCTCTTTACCAGTCCTTCCTGAACAGATGGGAAAAGAAAAAGGACCCTCTACACATTCTATCCGAATATGACACCATAAAAAGAGGTCCACAAGAAACTATCTCGGACTATTGCACTAGATTCAATTCTGTCTATAGTGCCATTCCTCAAAACCTCAGACCACCACCTGATTTAGCATTAATTAAGTTCCCTGATGGATATGATGTTGATATGGCATATCAATTAAGAGAAAGAGCCCCTGAAACTTTGGCAGACATGCAAGACATAGCAGTAAGTGTAGAGGCAAACTTGATTTCCAAGAGAAATAGGGCAAGAACTGAAAGAAGAACTACCTTTAAGGAAGAACCCTCAGCATTTGAGCAGAAGTTAGATGCAATCATCAAAGGTATGGATAGACTTGGGGACAGAGTGGAAACCATAGAAAGAAAATCATCATGGGAAGCACAAACAAGTAATATAAGAAACCAAAACTTCAGAAAGACTCAAAATCGCAATGTTGGAAGGACTGATCCTGACCAACATGTCAGACCCCCTTTCAAAGAAAATTATGCTGAGGCTTCCACATCTAGTGAACCCAATGAAGACCCTCACGTTAATCTAATGGGTTTGGATGGTGAAAATCAAGTCTTTTTAACACAAGAAGATCATAAGGATGATGATATCAAGCAATTCCAAACCAAATCAGGTGAGTCATTTGATTTCAAACAAGGCTATGATACAGCTGTTTTTGAAGTTCATAAGAAATACAAATTGAGGAGTAGAATAATAAATGTGACACAGCCTAAAAAAACAAAGGACACCCCATAGCCTAAGAAAGCTATTGTCACAGAGCCAAGTGACAAAACTGATCCAATCACAAATGAAGTAACAGTTGAGGAAATAACTGAAGCATCTCCCTCAAATCAACAACCAGTGGATACAACACCCTTCCAACATAAGCCAAGCAATATTTCTCAAAAGACAAGTAAAAATGGCAAGCCTGAAGATCAAAAGGAGAATCATGAGGAAAGCACTAAGGATTCCATTGAAAGGGAAAAGGCTGTTAACCAGAACATGAAAAACCAATCTGAAAGACCTTTTGACTTAGAAGCTGAAATTGGAAAATTGAAGATAGCCATTCCTCTCTCAGAGTTGGCCAAACATAACATCTATAAACAACAAATCAAGAGATCCCTTCAACTTACTCATAACAAAGATGATGTTAATGTATTGGATGACACTCCTGAACTACTTTTCGGCCCAGAGGTTGATGGAAAGACAGCAGTTACAGGAATTTTACCTTTTTATGTCAGCCTGCATGTTCATGATAAGATATTACATAATGCAATGTTTGACTCAGGTGGCTCTCACAACCTGATGCCCAAATCAGTCATGGAAAGATTAAATCTAGATATTACAAGACCATATAAGGACCTATTCTCATTTGACTCCAGCCAAGTTAAGTGTTTAGGTCTGATAAAGGATCTCTGTGTGTCACTTGTCCAATACCCCAATAAGACAATCTTGATGGATGTTGTATTTGTTGATATCACACCCAAGTATGGAATGTTGTTATCAAGATCATGGGGGGCTAAAATTCAAGGTTCCTTACAGTTAGACATGTCATATGCCACCATCTCTATCTTTGGGCAACCAAAGAGACTATACAGAGAAACACTCATGAAATACATGGTCAGCAGTGAAGAAAAACCTAAAAACTTTCCCATATATGCTGTCCACTCTGACATAGACTCATATATTCTCTTCAATGATAATACAAGTCCTACAAATGATGATGAAACCAAGACACTCAAATAAGATCAGGATATTAATCAACAAACTGCTGCTCTAGAAATAATGGTTGAGCAATCAATAAACAAAACTGTTCAAGAAGCAAAACCAAGTGTAAGCCAAGATCTCAAGTTGTTGATGCCCAGTCCCATACTAGTTGACAATTCTTCCCTTGACCAAGAAGTCCTATGGTTCCTTGAATTTGATGGGTTAGTCAACAAATTAGGGGTAGGAGCAGGGGTTTGGATACATAATGAACTAAGCAATCATGCAGAGGGCCGAGCCTATAGGCTAAACTTCAGGTGCACCAACAATATGGCAGAATATGAATCTCTTTTACTAGGCCTCAAACTAGTAAAATCCTTACAAGCCACAAAAGTTTCAATCTTAGGAGACTCAGACCTAATTATCCAACAAGTAAAGGGGAATTTTGTCACTAATGACAAAATATTGAGATCTTATAGGTCTGCTGCTGCTGAAATACTAAATTCCTTCACTGAGTTTCAAATCACCAAAATTTCTAGAACCCATAATCTTCATGCTCATAGTTTGGCCACATTTGCAAGCACTTGTAAACTACCTTTTAAACCCAAGCACTGCTTTACAACTGAGACAAAACACAGACCTTCTGTCCCAAACAATGTCAAGGACTGGCAAGTGTTTGAGGATGATAAACAAATAAATAATTTCTTGACTTTACAACAAGAATTTTCAGGACTAAACATTGATACAGAGGCTGCAAGTGAGTTACAAACACTGAATGAACAGAACCACAAGGCAGTATCACCCAAAACACCAAACCAAATGCTACATCCAACAATTTTTAACAAAGATAACATACGGGAAATTAAACAAATCAGCTGTGAGGAAATAGCTGATGCTGAAGCTGAAGCTATACAATTGAAAGACAATTTTCTTCCAACAGGCCTAACTCCATTGGAGGACATTTTTGACTCAAATGATGTCCCTAGAAAACCAAAAATGCAGCCTCTTAATACTGCCATTGATGAATGCAACATTGAACTATTGAGAATCCCAAGATAATAAAATTGTCTGCATCCTTACCTCCTGATCAGAAGCCTAAATACATTGACCTTTTCAAAGAGTTTCAAGATGTCTTTGCATGAAGTTATGAGGATTTAAAATCCTATGACACCTATGTTATCCAACACACAATCCCTCTCAAGCCTAATCAAAATCCATTCAAGCAGAAACTAAGAAGGATAAATCCTGTGCTTCTCCCTTCAATTGAAAAAGAGGTACAAAAAAAGTTTAAAGCTGGTATCATAGCCCCAATCAGGTTCTCAGACTGGATTTCAAACTTGGTGCCCAAAAGAAAGAAAACTGGTGAAATCAGACTTTGTGTTGATCTAAGGAATTTGAACCAAGTATCCCTCAAAGATAATTATCCCTTACCTAAGATGGATCACATTCTCCAAAGAGTGGTAGGGGCTTCAAGGATCTCATTAGTTGATGGATTCTCAGGCTTTAATCAGATCCTAGTACACCCTGATGATCAAGACAAAACCGCATTCACAACCCCATGGGGAACTTTAAAATATGTAAAAATGCCTTTTGGATTGAAAAATGCAGGGGCTACATTTCAAAGAGCAATGGATATTGCTTTTGCCAAGGAGATTCATGACTTCCTTGTTATTTATTTAGATGACCTCACACCTTTCTCAAAATCTGACCAAGAACACTTGAAACATTTGAGACAGATATTCTTAACATGTAGGAAATACGGAATTTCCTTAAACCCCAAGAAGTCTATATTTGGTTTGAAAGAAGGTAAGCTGTTAGGTCATATCATTTCAAAGGATGGCAATAGAATTGACCCAAACAAGATACAAGCTATCTTACAAATGCCCCACCCAAGAAACATCAAATAATTACAAGCTTTCTTGGGAAAGATTAACTTCTTGAGGAGGTTTATCCCAAACTTAGCAGAATTGATCAGATTATTAAATAACATGCTAAAGAAGGATTCAAAAGTGAAATGGACAGTAGAAGCAAACCAAGCTTTTGAAGGTATAAAATTGGCCCTTACCCAAACCCCAGTCTTAACAAATCCTCAATTTGACAGAGAGTTTATCATTTTCTCTTTTGCTTCCCAGCATACCATTGCTGTTGTCTTATTACAGAAAGATGAACAAGGAAATGAAAAACCCATTGCTTTCTTTAGTAGAGCTCTTAGAGATGCACCTCTGAAATATCAGATCATGGAGAAGCAAGCTTATGCTTTGGTCAAGGCCATTAAAGACTTTAGGATTTACATCCTATACTCACATGTTATAGCCTATGTGCCAAGTCCCAATGTGAAAGACATACTCACTCAAGAAAACTTAGAAGGTAGAAGAGGAAAATGGATTGCCAACATCTTGGAATTTGATATTGAAATAAAGCCTACAAAACTGATAAAAGGGCAAGGTTTTGCCAAATTAATGATAGAAGCAAACTTCCAAGCCTTAGACATTAACCAACTGGACAATGAACCGGAGCTAGCGACTCCAAAGATCAATGTAGCCTTTGAACAATCCCCTTGGTATTATGATATATGTTATGTGTTGCAAAACTTGTGTGCTCCCCCAGGATTGTCCAGAACTAAATGTAGATTCCTAAAAATGAAAGCTTCAAGATTTTGTGTCATGGATGGCAATTTGCTTTGGAAAAACCATGAGGGTATATTGTTAAACTGCTTAATTGAGAATGAGACTAACAATGTCATGAAAGAATTTCATGCAGGTGATTGTTGTGGACACTTGTATTGGAAGTCCACTGTGGATAAGATATTGAGGGCTGGTTACTATTGGCCCACTGTTTTCTCTGAGGTTAAAAACTTTACTACTTCATGTCATAAGTGTCAAATGTTTGAGGGAAAGAGAAAGTTACTGCCACTTCCTTTGAGGCCTATTGCAACAGAGAGACCTTTTCAACAATGGGGCTTGGATTTCATTGGGGAAATTCATCCCTCATCTTCAGGCCAACACAGATGGATTCTAACAGCCACAGACTACTTTACTAAATGGATTGAAGTTGTTCCATGTAGACAAGCCAATGATTCCACCATCATTCAGTTCCTTGAGACCAATGTCCTTTCTAGATTTGGTTGTCCTGACAAGATCATAACAGACAATGCTGTTGCTTTTAGATCTAAGAAGATGGTGAATTTTTGCCACAAATTCCACATTACCTTGGGCCATTCTACTGCATACTATCCCCAAGGAAATGGCCTAGCTGAATCATCAAATAAAAGCCTTGTAAACATCATAAAGAAGGTGTTGGAAGAAAATAAGAAGAATTGGCATAAGAAGCTTGTGAATGCCTTATGGGCAGACAGACTAACAACCAAGAGATCTATTGGGGTCAGCCCATATGAGTTAGTCTATGGATTAGAAGCCAAATTTCCTTCATCACTAGGGGTTCCTGTTATGAAACTACTTCAAGAAAGTCAAGCTGAACCCAATGACATGCAGAGAAGGATCAATCAAATAATATGCTTGCAGCAAACTAGAGACCAAGTTTATAGCAGAGTTCAAGTTTTACAAGAAAAGTTAAAGAAGGCTTTTGATAGAAGGACTAAGGCTGAAGACTTCAACATTGGTGACAAAGTCCTCAAGTGGGATTCAAGAAGGGAAGACAAAGGAAAACATGGAAAATTTGATTCCCTTTGGAGAGGACCATTTGCTATTCAAGCAGTGCAAGGAAACAATACTTAATTTCTTAAAAGTCTTGATGAAGCTGATCTGGATGAAGGTCCTGTGAATGGCACGATGTTAAAGCACTATTTTGACTACTATCCATGTCTGTAACTTAATTCTCCCTTGTACATATTCAGGTGTATATACTACTTTCTGTTAACATGTGAAAAATGCAGCTTCCCAAGTTTTGTAAGTTATCAGCAAAAAGCAAATAAGTTCAGAGATCTACCAAGATGGGAAGAGCACAATTTTGAGATTTCAAAGAGGAATACTCCATGTTTTGGTAAAATAAGTCAAGGGCCAAGGCATTTTGACCTGCTGTTCATGGTCTTTCAAATGGAAAAACCATCCCCATGTGGAGCCACTGTTAGATACCTATACCAATAGGTTTCATATTTCATGATTGGCAAAGAAAGTTCCAAATATGCTCTACTTTGGTGATGCAAAGATCCCATATTTTCAAGAGAAAGCAATATGTGTACATAGCTTGATGTTGACTGAATTTTGGATGGATGGTCCAACAGCCTCATCTGGATCATGCCATGTTTTAATTTCTTGTTGTAGAATAGAGAAAGAAGTCTGTCCAAACTGTTTAATCTTGGCAGACCAGTAGTTAGGTAGAGAATGATGGTTCCCAACTGTTTAATCTGGGGCCTTGGAAGCAATAAGGGTAGTTCTAGATAGAAAAGCAAAAGAAAAAGTGAAAAAGAAAAGAAAAGAGAAATTGAGGGTTTGCTAGCTCAAGTGCACCCTCCATGAAGAAACAAAAAATGCTAGGCAAGTAGATGGGTAGGTAGATGGGGTTGCAGAAATGTGATTCCTTTCATTTTGCTGGTCCAACATAAAGGAAACATCAGTGGATAGAGAAGGTCCTCTTCTCCATCATTTTGCAGCAATTCAAAGAAGCATGTCTAACTTCCTGATTCCCCCCCTCACATTCATTGCTAACATCCCATTACCAGCTATGTTCATGAAAGAAGTCAAAGTCTTTTGTTGGTTCTTGGTTCTTTAAAAGCCACATTTCTTGTGTAAAATTCTTTTCATTTTGATCTACTTCCTAAACTAAGTTGATTTCATATAAAACTTAGTGTTTTTTCCCTCCTCATCCACCTCTTCCACTCATATTAACTCCTAATTTTCTATTATGTAACTCCCTATACCCCCTATTCCCCCTATTACTATGTAAATTATATTAAAAACCCAAAATACCTATGTATCCCCTTCCCCGAGCATTATAGCTCTATGTTTGACTGTAAATGGTTGAGCGCTAAACATTAGAGCGCGACCCAAAGAGCGCCGATAAATTAATCCTGGGATTAATCCAAGATCTGCTTGGATTAATAACCTTAAACTCGGTTTTGTAAATAAACCTGTGCATAATCCATTTTACCCGTAACACAGTTAAATAACCCACTGTTCTAATGTTCCGCCGGGCATGTATTTCACAAAAAATATTATTTTATTACTTCCGGCCGCTGCCATATCGCCCTGACATCTTTTTGACCCGTCGACCGTCGGATCTGGGCTTTCCCATCCGACGGCCCATATCCATATCGGCTCGGCCCTGATAACTGAACTTTACCTCCCGAGAAATTGTCAGAGGGTGACGTCAGGCCTTTGCCACACGTCGTTCCCAAATTTGCTCGGGCCACCCTCTGACAATACTGCGACCGTATCCAGAGCGGTCCGAGAACTTACCGCTTACCAGTTCCGGTTTTCTGCTGACCAGTGATGCCCACGTCATGCCACCTCGCCGCCGTATCAGCGCCCCCACCCGCTAATGCTCCGACCTGTCCGCTGCCTCACCAGTCCCCGTGGACCACTCACAGGTCGCCACGTCACACTTCCGTACCCGACCCCACTCGATGACGTCATGCTGACGTCATCCAAAAAAGCGCCAATGACCCAAAAAGTCCATATTTTCGCAAAAAACCGTGTTTTTTTCACTTTGCCTAAAGAACTATTGTTCCCCTCTGCATGCGAATTACGACCTTTCTGTCGCCAACATGTAGAAATCGATACAAAGACCATGGGCGCTTCCAATCCACCTGCATTTCTAACCATTGCCGGCAATTCACAAGGTATTTATCCAAATCATTCCCTCCACGCCTGGTTTTCTCCATAATTCTCCAAAGATAGCTTAAAAAGAGTGAAAAAAAGTGTATTTACTAGCAAGCTCCCCGGTGACCAGCTTTATTTTCAGTTGTAAGGTCGAAATTCACCTGCAGAACCCACATTTAGCCAAATTTTCCTGAATTCACTGTCAGTTCGCGCATTCGTGAACTTAAAACCTGAGCTGCATTAATTCACCGGGAAAACAGTGGTTCTAGTCCCAACAGTTGCTCATTTACCTCCCTTTGGAGCATTTCAATTGGTCTCACCACAAGTTACTCAGTTTTTCCTCTGCAATTCGCCTCTCTCTTGAAAAATACCCCTCTGTGTTGCTATGTCCAGTAACACTAGTTCAAGTACAAATCAGAGTCCTAATTAGCCATGGAAACACCAATAGCATTAAATATCCCACCTCTGAATGCCCCACAGAGAGAGTTAGAATGGAAGGCCTTGGGTGATAAAGATTATCAAATGATAGAGACATTCTCAATGAATTCCAAATTTAACATCCATATGCTGAATGAGTTAAAGGCCCAACACCTCAGTGGAGCTGATATTTTAGGGATTTGGGACTCCAATTTGCCCTTTTTAACCTTCCTCAAGTCAATGCCCTTCCAGACTTGATCCATAGATGTTGTGAATGCTATGATCCATGTCAGAGAGCTGTTCTCAGTCCCACAGGTTCAGTCTTGTTCCATATCACCCCTGAGGCCATAAATGAGATGCTGCACTTTCACACTGCAAGACCATTGACTCCTCTCTCCATGATGGACTTATTAAAGAAGGGGCGCAACCTGTCCATTGCCCAGGTCATCAAAATTAATCAGTTATTTATTCAACCAAGCTCTGAAGCTGTGAGAACACCTCCTATTGGAAATCCATATCTCAATGACTTGGGAAAATTGCTTGTGGACTTGATCAGTTATGTCCTGGGGTACAAGGGACTTGAGGATGTTGATGACACCATTATGGCCATGATGTCCATATTTTCTCCTGGAAAGCCTCCTACTGTGCACTATGATTATGCTACATACATTGCCAATAAGATTCATGAGCAACTGATGAATCTAGAGAGGGATAAGGTGTTTAGATACACCTCATATATCTATCATTTGTTCTTATTTTATCAATCTGACGGATTCCCTATTCCTCTCAAGAAACTTGATGCCCAGGGGAATCCAAGGTCTGTAGTATTTTGGACTTCAGTTTTTCATCACACCTCCTAGTCACCATACACATACTGTGAATTCATAGATCTTTTTATCCATCCAACTATGACCTTGTTATATGATGTCCCTCCTCTGAGATTGACCGATGAGATGCAAAGAATACTCCATCTCTCGAAGGCCTACAGCATTGGTGATTGGTACTTTTACCAACACCATACAGTAATCAGAATATATGGCTCTGAATTGGACCCTTATAGGCTGCCAAGGTATGTCCCTATGAGGCTATTTGCCTTGGAGTATTTCAGACAGTTTGGAAATGCAGACCAGGTCCATTTCCATAGTAAAAACAAGAAAGTGCAGCTAAAAGTCAGGAACCAGCTAGGCCCTTTTCTTTACAACATAAGGGAGGAGGGATGGAAGGAAGCAGATGGCATGCTACAAGCCCTCCAGTTGCAAACTAGTTTCCATTGCGTACCTTAGCACCCTAACCATTTCATTTCTCTCAGGAGGGTAAAATATAGATTGGGTAGCTATGACCACATCAGTTTGACTCATATTGAGAAATATGCCAATTTATTAAGCTGGAAAGAGGGCACTCTAGAAGAGGCAATTACTAGAGAGAAAATGCTAAAAACAGAGGCAAAGAATGTTGAGAAAGAGGCTGACTTGGAAACTTGTGGACAGGTTTCCTCTTCCTATCAAAGGCACCTTGGAGCGGCTGCCTCATCTTCTACAACACATCAAAAAGCAGCCAAAGCTACTTATCAGGCTTCCAGCAAAGGTAAAGACAAGCAGATGGAGCAAGAACATCCACCTCATGCAGAAGAACAGCAGAAAGAAGAGCAAAAAGAGGAGCAGCAAATGCAGCAAGAACAAACAGCAGAGGCCCCAATATCCACTGGGCAACAGGCTCAAGAAACTGTGCCTCCTAGGCAGGAAACGACAGTGGAGGCCTCGGTGCTCCAAACTCCACAAAATGAAGACAAAAACCGAAAGAGGGATAGAGAGCAGGAGACTCCCCTCACCACATCCACAAATCAAGGGGAGAAAAGACAGAGACTAAATCCCCTTTCAGAAGAAGAAATGCCTATGGGGCAATCTTTGGGCATGGTCCCACCAAGTATGGAGGCATCTGCAAGTTCCTTTCAGCAGGAACAAGAAAGAACAGTTGGAGGAGAAGTCAGCGCCTCAAGCCAGCAAAAGAGAGCAGAAACAGGCATCAAACAACAATTTATTGATATCAAAAAGAGGAATGAGCCACTTAAGATGCAGCTCTACAACCACTTATTGAAAATGGCTCCTACAAACCAGTAGAGGTTGATGTCTGCATACAATGTGCAAGAGGGCAAAATGACCATGAGTCATTTCATGCCAACCATGCTGCAGCCATAGTCAGCTGCAGACTACATAAGGACCAACCTTGAGGTCCTTGCAAAAGACATCCACCCTATGGATCAAATAGAACTTCACAAGCAGATAGGTGAGATGGTATATGCCACCCTTGCAGACAAAACATTGGTAAATTATAGATTGGAAAACAGCCTAAACAATACAGCTGCCCAACTTGAATTGGAGAAAGCCTCCTCTCAGGCAAAAGACAACAGGATAAGATCTTTGGAGGATATAATCATAGAGCTTGGGCATGATCCCAAAGATACCAAAGCTATAAAGGAGCTGCTAAAGATAAGAGATGCAGATATGGCAGCGTTAAGAAAAATGGTTAAGATCCCAGCGACTCTTCACCCTCAAACAGAAGAGGTTGCCCAGCAAAGAAAGGACCAGGATGTAACCACCATGCTGATGTCACTATATAAGCAGCTCATCCAAGTAGAAGGCAAATTGGGAGAGACAGAGGCTGCACTGCAGGCAACCCTACAACAGAAGGAAGGAGGCCAAACATCTCAGCCCCCTCCACAAATAATCAACCTTGAGGAACCCCCTCAAACTATTCCTCCTCCTACAGAACAAACAGCTCAAACAGCGCCATCTACATCAGAACCAGCACCAACATCAGAGCAGGCTCCAAGCCTTGACATGCAGAAGCTGAAGAATGAGATTCAAGCCCTGGATGCCCAGATGGCAGAGCTAAATGAAGCCAAGGAGAATTTAGCTAAGCTGAATGAAAAATATGACAAATCTAAGCAAAGTATAGCTGAAAAGGGAAGAGAAGTGAAGGCTCTCAAGGAGAAGATAAAGGAGCTGGAGAAAGAGCTCACCCTTGACAAAGTGGTGGCTGAGGTCAAGATAGTTTTATGGGCCAACATTGGCCAATCAATAACAGATCAATGGCAGTATATAGAGACTATTCATGAGCAAATGGAGCTCATAGGCAAAGCACACAAGGAAATCCAAAGAGCAAGGGCATCTCTGGGAAATATGCCTGAGATAGCCAATAGAATGATCAACATTCTCAATAACCGTACAGGTCCTCAGCTGGAAGCAATAGGAATCCCCAACAGAACTGAAACCATCCTGCTGATAAAGAGGGTCCTTACATTGAGAAGCCTGGTACAAACATTGGATAGAAGAAGCCAGGACATGCAAACAGAAGTAAACAAATTCATGGATAAGTTTGCAGCATTACAAAGTAGAGGCCTTCCTGGCTTACTGAACAGTGCAGGGAGGCTACTATCACATGAGAACTATGCAAAAAGGGTCAATACTTTTGCCACCAATCAGATCACTTTAAGACCAAGTACTTCAGAAGAAACAGGGCCAGCATCTGGGCAAAGTCTCTATGACAGAGTATAGAACTTATTTTTCATTATGGATGAGATCAAACATTTGTTTGAAGTGCCTCCAAACTTCTACAAATATACAGAGGCAGATGAAACCTTAGATGCAATCTTGAGACATCAATTGCCCACACAGGAATGGTGGACCAAAATGATACAGTTGATACTGTAAACAAGAGCCTTTCATCAAGTTTTTTCATCAAAAAACATAAGTCATCATGTTCAGGAAAATGTGATACATTCAATATGTCTGGAGAAGAATGGACTGAGCCAACTCAGCAAAGCAATTTGGCCACTAAAGCAACACTGACAGCTACAGGTGACAGGGCTGAGAAAACTACAGCATGACAAAGCCATAAAGACACATCATTCAGCATTAATACAGAACGCTCAACCGACTCAGTGCCTCCAAAGGTCAAAAAGTTTTCTGACAGAATTAAATAGTATTCATTTTGTATTTAGAGCAGCAATAACTTCCTTATCTACTATTCTGTAAAGTTGGTGAGCGTATTTATTTATCAAGTGACTCAGCGGTTTAGATATTTTGTATAACCGATTGTAGATATTCCCCCTCGCATAAGCTTGCAGGGGTTGTTGATTTTCTCTTCTAGAGATCTTATGCTGTAAATGTTCAGAGTATTAATACAGAAGCTGATGGAATTTCCAAAGTTCTGTGTTATCTGAGGCGTTGTGGTGTGTTTGTTGAATTCTACAGGATTCCTGCGTATTTCATGGCTCAATAAGTTCCTTTAAACTCTTTGTTATGTTTTTATTATTCCTTCATAACTCATTCATGATCTATGTTTCACAGTTTAATGGCAAAGAAAAAGAATAGTTCCAAGATTTATTCATAGAATACCCTGACCTCAATCTATGTTGTTATAAATGTTTTCCTCAGTTATAGTTATAAGGTGTAATTCTTAATTGCTGCACCTCCAGACTGTATCTTTCACAGTGGTTATTGTTCAGGAATTCAAACCTGCTCCTGGGAAATATATCTCTTTCTCACATCCCCAGCTTAGTGGAAAATTCTTAATTGCCTTCCACTGGTTAAACATACTTCACCATCACAATTTCAAATTTGTTTCATGAAATATTTAAATGGCCCTGCAGTTTCATCAATCCCAATCAACCTTTCAAACAACCTATAGCCACGGACTCCATTGCCCAATGGACTAAAACTGTCTGAAGATTTCCACCTTAGGTACTGAAAGACATCATTCAACCAAAACCTTAAACAAAAACTGAAATCATAACTAGCCTAAAATCTTCACAAAACAGAGATAAATCTTAAAGAGAGAGCCCTCTCTGATTATAGGTTGGCTAGAACCTGTGATCCAAAGCTTGGTTAGTGGTTACCCCGGCCGTATTCCCTTGGGAGTCAAAGGGAACAACCTGGGTGTTAACAGAAGGGACTGTGCACTTTCTAGGTAGCCATATATACCCATAGGAGGATTTAGCCAGCTAGGAGGAACCTAACTTGCTCGAAGTTTCGGGACAAAGGAAGGTAGAGGGATGAGGGTATTTGTTGAAAATAGCAACAAGAAATGATAAAAATATAATCCATAAATTCCAATTTTAATTTGTCCTTGAATTAAAATTGTGGATTACAATTTGAATTTAGTCTCACTAGCTGCTTGAAAATAATTAATTTATTCATTATGGATTAATTAGTTGGATAAATTCAAGTTAGAAGTATTTCTGCAGTCATGCAATAGTTATCCCTTAAATTAATGAGATAAGATTGAGTTATATTTGAGTTGTAATTAGTTAGCTCAGTTTACTGAGTTAATTCCAGTTAAATTAGTTCCAAATTGTTTGAGGAACTAATTGTGAGTTATCAGTGAGTTGATGTATGCATGCACTCCACCATTTTACTCTAGATAACTGAAGATTCCCTCATTAGAAACTCATGCATGTCTATTCTGAGAAAGGCCCAGTTGAGCTAAATGTCAAGGATAGGTTACTATCAATTGCATGTGTTTTCCTATAAAGGAAACTCATCCATGCAGTCAAGAGAAGGTTCCCTGAGGATTGCGTAGTTCTGATAGTGTGTTAGAGTAGTGTGTGAGGGTAGTGTTACACTGGGTGAAGGAGAGCATCCGAGAGGTAACTGCATAAGGAAATAGGAGCTTGGAGGGAAGAGAAGAAGGCTTGTGAGAAGCAAGGTTTTCCTGTGAGAATCCAGGAGGATTGTACTGAGCATTGGCTAGTTCTGAGAGCTAAGGCTTTGTATAATTCTGATGTATTTCCACCTTGTATGATAATACAGATAGTGGGGTTTTTAGCTGAGGCTTTCCCCTGAGCATTTTCTGTGTTTCATGTGCATTGATTCTTCTTCTTATGTTTATATGTCTTCAACTATGATTCAACTCAATCTTTAAGATGCCGCAAGTTTGATAGTAGAAGTAGATTATAGTATTTTGCTTTGGTATATTGCATTATCAAGTTAACCTACAGTAGATTCTTTACAAGATGTGTAGAGAGCATAATTTATACTAGGTATTAGAGCGAGGTTTTGTAGAAAAACTTCTACATGGTATCAAAGAAAAGGTTATTAGAGTTGTGAACAGTTTACTGAGAAGAATTCTAAGTTTGAAGTTTGGGGTTGAAGGTGCAAACCGAATTCACAAGATGGGACATTATGGAACTAATTTCCCATTGAAGAAGTCCAAGAAGGGATCTTCGAAAGGATCGAAAGGTGAGGCAGTAGCCTCATAGTTCGAAATGGACATTATCCTCATTCCATGCATGGTGTCATCGATGATGGGTTGTGTCTGGTATCTTGATAGTCGAGCCTCATTCCACATGACTGACGATAAATCTTTATTTAGTGCCTTGGATGAGAAAGAGGTTAAGATGCGCATCGAGATGGGTGACGACAAAATGTATAGTGTTTGAGGAGTGGGCATGGTTGCTTTTAAGAGGGAGCATGGATCTCCTATAACCTTCACAGATGTGAAGTATGTGCCTAGACTGAAGAAGAAGTTGGTATCTATCTTGATGTTGGAGGACAAAGGCTACGATGTTGTTTTTAGTAAAGGAAAGGTGTTCCTTAGACGCATCACCATGAGACAGGTGAAACAGATCTATTCACGAGCTAAGAACCTGTACACTCTTCAGGTTCAAGATGCATGCAAAGCCTTGAGGAGCAAGAAAAATGTTAGACTTGGTGGTTGAGAGGGAGCATAAACTACCTCTCAACATGCAATCCTAGAAGAAGTCTCAGGCAATTGTGTAGGAGCCACAATTAGAGGTAGCATAGGGATCACATGTAGCCATACGTCTGTTAGAAAATTATATATTACAGAGCAAGGGAACACATAGAATATTGCATAAATATAAACACAAAAAATGCATAAAACTAGAGAGACATAAATATACATGGTTCACCCAGTTTGGGCTACGTCCACCCTGAACAACCAGTCCTTCCTTTCTATTATCCAACAAAATTAAGAGACACAACCTCCAGCTAATTTGTTATAATATCCTCTTTTTTCTCTCACAGTCTCACCTCTTTGTCTCTCACTCGAAGAATACACATCTATTACATAGTCTCAATACAATGCCCTCATACAAAGAGAGGGGTTTCCTTCTAGGGAAAAAACCTCTAAACTAAACATAAGTTCTACCGTCAGATCATCCACCTAATGAATGAACTAGATTGACTAGAAATTACTATACTTTTACAAGGCAATTTTACATCTATTTTTAACTGCGGGGGTGCTACCCCCGAAACCCCCGCTGGGGGACCGCTGGCCCCTGAACCCCCCAGCCGGGGGGGACCGGCCCCCCCATCAACCCCTATGGGTGGGAAAAGTCCCCCCCACATCCTCCCGGGTGGAGGAGTGTACAAACTTCCTAGGGCATACATCCCGCTGAAACAAAGACCTCTAAATAATCATGCTCAACACCCAACAACGTCCAGGTGTGAGGTGGGGCGATGTGAAGTGATACTCCCAAGAAGGCTGCAATTGGGCAGGGTCCATTGAGAGGTTTTATCTCATGGATCATACCTTGCTATAGGAGCCCAAAGTACATAATGGAGGGAGGAATCAGTAGGATTGATGCAGTCAGAGATCAAAGTGACAGAGGCTATAACAGTTAGATACTGAAGAGTGTAAAGAAGGATTGAAAATAGTGCAAAAAGGCTGAGTCAACAAAATCGCAAAGTTTTCAGTTGACAGAGGCAATAGCAGTCAAAGACTTTGATGACAAATGCATTATACTAATTTAGGTTGGAAGTTTTTTTTTTCTCTGAAGTTGTTGGAGCAATAAAACTAGAGAGAAGTGTTGGATGTAGAACATTCCAAAAGGTTCAGGATTGGGATCGAGTTTAATTCCTTTCTTGTTCAGAGGGAATGTTGAAAATAGCAACAAGAAACGATAAAAATAGAATCCAGAAATTCCAATTTTAATTTGTCCTTGAATTAAAATTGTGAATTAAAATTCGAATTTAGTCTCACCATCTACTTGGAAATAATTAATTAATTCATTATGGATTAATTAGTTGGAGAAAATCAAGCTAGAAATATTTTAAATTAGTTCCAAACTGTTTGTGGAACTAATTGTGAGTTATCAGTCAGTTGATACATACATGCACTCAGCTAGTGTACTCCAAATAACTGAATATTTCCTCATCGGAAACTCATACATGTCTATTCTGAGGAATACCAAGTTGAGCTAAAGGTCAAGGATGGGTTACTATTAGTTGCATGTGTTTTCCAATAAAGGATACTCATCCATGCAGTCAAGGGAAGGTTCCTTGAGGATTGTGTAGTTCTGATAGTATGTTAAAGTAGTGTGTGAGAGCAGTGTTATAGTGGGTGAAGGAGATCATCCTAGAGGTAAATGCACAAGGAAATAGGAGCTTGGAGGGAATAGAAGAAGGAAGCGAGGTTTTCCTGTGAGCATCCAAGAAGATTGTACTAAGAGCTGGCTAGCTGTGAGAGCTAAGGTTTTTTATAATTCTGATGCATTTCCACCTTGTATGATAATACAAATAGTGGGGTTTTTAGCTGAGGCTTTCCCCTGAGTAATTCTATGTGTTTCATGTTGTTATAGACATACTTGGGCACTGCAACTCCAATCACATATGTCGATAAACCAAGGGCTCTCAAACCCCTAAAAGTGTTGTTTCAAATCCTAAAGGATGAAGGTCAACTGATTACATCACTTCCCAGAAGTTCTCCCTGAAAAACTACTTAGAACTGGTCAAAACTAGACCATACAGACTACTCCATGCTGAATGTGCGATGCATCTCACCTGTTACACACAAAGGGTGTGATGCATATTGAAAAGCCCTTCTGTAGGGTACAATGAGTGAGAGCAGACAAATGGCAGAGGCAGTTTGCTAGGTGGAAACTCAGAGAATCTTCTAGAAACTACTTATATGACACTTGCCTCTCTGAATTCGCCCAGGGATGAGTAAGAGATCATGAAATCTCAAAGTGGAACCAAGAACCATGAGCGAAATGACAGTAATCAGAAACGCAGAAGCTAACTCACCTCTCTGGAAATATCTATAAATGGATCCCTCATCCTAGAGATCCAGAAGCTAGAATTTTGTATTTTGTAAGGAAGTGTTGTTGGTTTCTCTGTGAGACATTGTATTTTTGGGTGATCTAGCTTTTCATGAGGTGAAGAGGGTTTTCATGCTAGGAGGATGGTGCTGGATCAGACAGCTGGGTTGTAATCCTCTCTTCTACTTCTATCGATAAAGTTATTTGAGCTTTCCTCCATATGCTTGCTTATTTCTGAATCTTGTATTTGTGTATGCATTTGTATGGTTAATGTACATCTAATTCTACATTGTTTATGGTATCATAAATCTCTATGCTTTGATGGTATTTTGCTGCTTTGACTCTACATGTGTTCTTTGATGCGGGACAAGTGAGAAAGGAGTGGCGAAGCTCTATCAAAGGAAAGAGGAAACAAGCAAGGCTCCAAGCGAAAGACTAAGGTTGGTGCTCTCTGGTTCTCTCTCTTCTATCTCCCATAAAGGAAAACACAAGTTACTTTTAATTGCTTCTTTCTAAGAGAGCTACCCGTCTTAGTGGGACTAATAGATCTGAATAAACACTAGTTTTCCTAGAAACAAATTGGCGACTCCACTGGGGATCGAATAGTTTGTTTGTTTGTTACTATTGTTTTCTTTATAAACTAAAAACAGAGCTTGAAGTTAAGCAAGCTAGCCTTCGAACTACTTTTTCTATGTAACTGCAAAGTCGATCAATGCTACTTTAGTTAATATTTGGGTTGGTTTATGAACTGAACATCTGACTTACAAACATCCTAAGTGCCCTTGTGGTAGCTCAATAACCTCATTAGATCATACCTCTATACTTTGTATTTACTGTCTATCATAAGCTCGGCCTAAATCCCTAAACTTAGCTGCAAACTGTGGTTGAAAACCTAGCTCAGTCTCATCCCTAGACCATCGCACTGTCTCTCATTGGCAGTTTGGATGCATTGCACCTCCCGTGTGTTGCAAGTGAGATGCATCCCTGTTTCCCTTAAGGATAGGTGCGATGATTGAATGAGACTGTTTCTCTCTCCAGATTTTGGTTTTTCTTCATTGTTTTCAGCTCTATTTAGTAGTTTTGCAGCCTATGATTAGTATATCATTGTTAAAGCCTTCTTCCTTTACATTATTCAGCCTCCATTGATAAGGAATTATGAATGTTTCTTATATATTTTTCGTCATTTTCAGTCCTCCTTTGCAAAAAGTAGCTTAATCGAGCTGTCGTCTTTTGATTCGAAAGTGTTGCAACTGTCATTTTTAGTCAAGAAAAGAATGTAGCCAAGTCTTCCTCTTTTAGATATTCAATTGTACTTTTGCCATTGTATTTGATTTGAATTTTCAATTCTTTGAAGTGTCGAAAGTAGTTTTCCATTCGAAATTGGAAGTGTCGTCTTAGTCTTCATTTTGTTTTGAAAAGGAATTGCTAAAGTGTTACTTTGAAGAAAGTAGTTCAGATCTGTACTTAGTTTCCTTTTTGGCATTCACACATTAAGGAAGCATAAAAACAAATACATGCATGTGCATTTTCATTTAGACTGCATGCGGAAATTGATTTAGGAAAAGTGCATTTAGTGTGTGCTCTCTACTCTCTATTGAAAGAATCTTACTCTTCATTCCTTAGTAGCTAGGATTTTCATTGCTAAAAGAAAATAAATGACTGTTTATCATTTTAGATTGCATATTTAGGAATTGTACATCTACATCATGTGGTGAACCTTGAAAGGCAAAGTGAACATAAAAACGCTTTGGAACCTAATGCACAACATATAGAAGTCTAGGCTAGAGATGTATTCCAGTGTCGTAAAGCTTGGTAACTATCATTTTCATTGTAGGTTGGGTGATTCCTCCTCTTTGATATGACAAGTGTCAGTATGGACTTCTGCTCCCATGTACCACGAGTATATATTGGGAGACCACAATAGGCTGATATCCTTTATCCTTAGGAAGCCGTGTCTACCGCCCTATCGATCGCAATGCACTGAACACAACATTCGAGAAGACTACCATGCATAAAGTCCTCGGTAATTTCTTTTTAATTTACCATCGAGGTGTATATTGTAGTTTTGCAATTGGTTTGGTAATCCCTCTATCTAAATTCCAAAGTAGTCACTTTCATTCCTTTTCAACTCCTTAAATGAAAAGGTCCATCTGAGCACTTGTCACTTCAGGCTCATTAAAAATTGAAGGCAACTAGAGTCACCTTTAGCTTTTCTCAAATCTTAAAAATTGAAAAAGAAAGTTGTGTCAAAGCATCATAAAATTTATTTAATTCGGAATAACATTTTCCCCTTTTAATTTTGAGTTGATCAAGTCATCCACAATCGTGGAAGAAAGTTAATCAGAACCCCGTCATTTGCGGAGACTAACGAGTTAACCATCCTTGACTCTAGAAACGAAAACATTCGGGGCCAAACGGTCTCATTTAACTGTGTCAAAATCTCTTGATTTATTTGAAACTTGTGTTTCAACATCATCGGAGACTCTAGTTACTCTAATTATTTCTAATACCCTTGCCTCTACAGAAGAAGTTCCGCAGTTACAAGAGGACATTAGAACTGATCCTAGTGTAACGACAAACATTTCTATTCGTGAACCAGCTCCATCTAGGGCTGATTCGAAAGGTGTCACCCCTCCAACATCTGTCACTGTAGAGTCTATACCTTCTTCAGCACCAGAAATATTTTACGGACCTGATGGTCTACCTCTTCCACCTGGATTGATTGCTATAGAAGAGATTGTGGAGGATCTTCCATCCAATACCCCATTGCATTTTAGAACTAGGATCCACCTATATCCTTCTACCACAGAAGTTAGTTATTTTGATCATCCTTCACTGTGAGTTCTTGTCGAATTGCTAGGAAATATTTTGGATAGACTCAATATGTCTGAACAACCCATGACATCTAGGACTGTGTCATCTGAGACAGTAGTAGTAGAACCTCTTGCTACTACTCCAACAATGTTTGTTGGTATACCATCTATCCCAACTAGTTCTCAACTGCTAGATGGAGTCCACCCAGGGACTGTTTTGGCAACATGGTTTGTTTCTATTTGTTCATCCAAAATCTTGTCTGGAATTTCTTATGTTGAGACTCAGCAAATTGATCCTTCACATCAGTATCAATTTGGGCAGTCCAGTATCCAAAGACCAATTTGCCCTTTGAACACTGGATTTCTGCCATATGGGAGGTAGTATGCCTTTTCATTTTTCCTTCCGGGAGAGCAGCCATATGAGAGTTCACAACAAATTGTGGGTCAAGCTGGAATTGCATCCAATGGTTGGGTACCAATACTACCTCAACAGCTAAGAGTTGTATATTCAATGCGACCAAATCAATGTATGTCGAACATTCCCACTACACTGGCTATTGTGACGATGTCGTAGGTACAAGCGCTGTCTGTTGTATGTAAACCTCAAATCTCTCAGGTTGAAATACAACAACCTCTTGTCTCCACTATTGAATCACAACTGCAGATTAGTGGCTCCTTAATTGAAACGACTCAAGCTCAAATGGGTACTATCACCCCTCATCTTCGTCAAATATCTAGTGTTGGACAGCAGCAAATGGTCTAACAACCATGGCTGGTACAATATCAACAACCACAATTCCAGCAAGCTTACTGAGGACCTGAGCAACAAAGCTTTGTGGGTAATGGGCAGCCGTATATTCAAAACAGTTACCAACAATCATATTCTAATGGTTATGCCCATCAACCTTATCGAAGTTATCAGCATCAAATACATTATGCTGGTATGCAAGGACCCACTGCTCAGGCAATCCCATCTTATCTTGGGTATGCTTCGCCAAACCTGAATCAACAGTTTCCTTTCGTAGCAACTTTAGAATTACCAGATCTGAATCAGCTAACAAATGATCCAATTTCTTATGCCCCTTAGTGGCCATCGATTCCCCATAAACTTTCGTCAGATATTCCTAAATTCAATGGAAATCTGGGTGAAGATCCATGGAATCACATAATGACCTTTCATTTATGGTGTTTATCCAACACCCTCAATGATGATTCAATTAGGCTTCGCCTTTTTCAGCGAACATTAACTGGTCCAGTGGAGAAATGGTACATCGAATTGCTTAGAGCTTCATTCGATAACTTCAGCGCCCTTGCCACTACCTTTTTAACCCACTTTCAATTACACATAGGGTACGAAACAGGAACAGAACTACTTACCAATTTTAAACAGACAACAACCACTCACATATCTAATCATATTCATAAGTGGCGATGTCATCGTCAAATGGTAAAGAACTATGTTCTTGATCAGCTTCTAGTTGAGTGGTTTATTAAGTCATTATTACCTTCTATTACAGAAGATCTGGTGAAAGGAGGAGTTGTCACTGAGGAGCAAGTCATTGCTCGTGCACAATATTTAGACTTGATTTATACTCAGTCTTGCATGCTTTATGACAAAATCCTTGACGTTCCTAGGCCGGAATTTTCCATTCCTTCCCCTCCTAAATCAAATAGGGACTCTCATGCCAGTGATGGCATGATTGGCACCTTAAGTACACAAACCGCAAAGGCTCAAACTTGTAAAGCCCTTGCAGTTTCTAGCAAAAAATAAAATGAAAAACTTCCTACCTCAGAGGTTAATGTCGTGTCATTCGACAAAGGCAAAGAACCAAAGCAACTAGGGGGCAAGAGGAAAGGGAAAAATGAAAAGAGGAAAGAGGAAGACTCACCTCCCAAAAAATCTTCTAAAAACCCTACTGGGAAGAAGAAACCTAATCAACCATGTTTCATATGCAATGAGGACCATTATACAAGAGATTGTCTGCATCGAGCTGAGATCAAGAAATTTTTAAAAACTTTAAGCACCTCAGCAGTATTGACAGATCTATTTCCAAACCCAGAAACTAATCTGGTTGCTATCGATAATGCTTCCCCATCCGAAGTGCTTATGTTATCCGTATCGAAACAGAAAAATGATGCCTTGATATCAACGAGGAATAAAGATTACAGGAACCCACAGATGTCGAACAATAAGGCTACAGATCAACCCAGTAGTTTGACAACAACTTCGTTAGAAGTTGTGCCACCCATCATTCCTGAAATAACAATAAAGCCGCCAAAGGGAGTAGTACACAAATCAACATTTAATCCTCATGCTCGAGCAGCACAGAATTATAATATAGTAGAGGATCTGGCTCAATCACCATCCGTTATGTCGACACTTGAAGTACTGCAGAATTTCCCCTCCCAAAAGCAAGCTTTATTATCAGCGATAGGTGGGATTGACCCAACCAATTCCAATCTTGTGGCCTTTAACCACAAAGGATATGAGCCTTAGTTACTGGCCCAACTCGCTTTTCTTATATAGGTAAAAGCCCTCAACAAAATTGTTCATCGAATGATCATTGACGAGGGACCCTCCACCCGTATAATGTCAATGAGTTGCTAGAAAAATTTAGGCTCACCACCCTTGTTGAGATCATCAAAGACATTAAAAGAATTTGATGGAAGAACATACACACCGTATGGGATATTAAGTAACTTACAAGTCGAACTGGGGGGAAAAATAGTAGAAATTGAAGTCGAAGTTATCGATGGAAACCTCGATTACAATATCCTACTTGGAAGGCCCTAGATTTATGCTATGGCTACTATTGTGTCAACTTATTTTAGAAATATTGCATTTCCCTTCCAAGCTGGAATTACAATCATTGACCAACTAACCTTTCTCCCCAATAGCTCACAAGTTACGGGAAGCAATCCAATGATCCATGAAAGCTCTCAATCGCTTCAAAATGTCAGAGTAGGCCTCCTAAAAGACCCTACCTTAATTGGTACTTTTTCCCTCCCACTTTCGAGTAATCTGGAAGAAGTGGCCACAGTGGAAACCTGTCATATGATATCTTCTACATCATTAAAAAATAAGAGGAATTCTAAACATTTTGATAATATGGATCATCGCCAAGTGTTACCCCCAAGCCCCATAAAAATTTTGTAGCAATCAATTTTCTGGGCCAGGGTGGCAAACCCAAAGCAACACTCATCGATTGTTTGGATGGATAGGCCTCTAGAGTATGGTACCTCCTCCGATCCTTGGTCTCATATACATTCTATAGACGAAGGAATCATTCAGTCGATCTTGATAGAAGAGGCACCATGGGAAGATTACCACCATCATTCCCATCTTCAAGATAACAACGAAGATTATTCCAGCAACCTTAATCATCCTTCAATTTTTGATTTTCTATCAAATACTGTAAAACAAGGACCCCTGGAGCAAAATTCCAAGTCGAGTCTTTCACTTGATCTTGTAAAAGAACCTTCATTCCATCCACCTGATAACCGTGGGTAGTCTGGTGAATGTAATGAAGCTTGAGGGGCATGCACCTAGTTGTAAAGATAAGTTTCCTTATAGGTTATGCGATTGGTTTGTCACACCATTCACCTTTGTCTATTCTGGACGAAGCCATGTTTCTTCACCATAGTGATTTCCATCTGGTTACAAGAGACTCTCCTTTTTTTCATGCTAGGGGCATGCAAACCACATGAGAAATGTTACCGCAGGGTTGAAGCTCGTTAAAAAATAAACCCACCACTGAGCATAGTTTCTAAAGATTCAAGCTCATCAAAAAATGAATCCACCCTCGGTAAATAACCTTTGTGATCGCATTGCTATCAGCCTTTTGAGCCTTGGTCATGCTCTTACTGTCACCTCCACTCTTTTAGCCGATCATATGCCTCCACTTGACTATTTACCCTTTTGAGGAATAGCTGCGATGAGTGATTCTATTAGACACCTTCTTTACACTGTCGTGCTTGAAAAGTTCTGAACTTACCGAGAACCAGTGGCTACCCGAAAACATCACTCATTCCTAAAAAACGAGTCTCTTTTAAGCTCTTTTTAGACTCGTAGAATATGAAACGATTATCGAGCTACTGGCCTTTCCAGCTCATTAAAGTAGAGGGAAGCGCCATCCCTCCTCTATATTTTAATCATTTTGGACCTAAGGGATCATTACACAAAAAGATTGAGCGCTTGTCTTGTTCGGCTCGCTAAAACTATCAAAAAGTCATCTCTTTCATATTATTTTATACTTTTTTGGACTTAAGGGATTATACCATGAAAAAGGACTACTGGAGTTTCCTTTTCGTCTCTTTTCAAACTCTCTAAACATGAAAATGACCGAGTTATCTTTGTCATTAAACTTGTTAAAACAATAGCGACAAACTTGTCCATTCGGGCAAGAGCGAGTTTCCTTGTCGCTAGGCTCGCTAAAACATAGTGACAGGTTTGCCCGAAGGGAAAATTATAGAACAAGCATATGTTATCCTCCTCAAGCTTGACAAAAATAAAGAGGTACTGGTCAGCAGTGACTGGGGAAAAAGAGAAGAAAACTTGAAGAACTTCATTGGTAGTAGGTCGCTCTTGAACATGACACTTTCACTCCACCACCATGATTGAGTCCGGTTTGGTTATTCCGTTCACCGGTCATATCACTATTGGTCCCCCGTACCATCCATTTTTGGGGTTAACACTACCAATCCATTTCAGTCTCGCCGATATGTTCAAGAGAAGTCACTTAGAGAATTCCCAACCCAGCTAATGCCTCATCCACTGCAATACCTTCAAGTTCCATTCTTTCATGACTGCCACCCTGAACCTTGTGTCATCAGATCGTTTTCACCTCCACAAAATCATTTGCTCCATTCCGTGTCATAGATGTGGGATCCATTAAGGCCCTCCGACGACGGGTCACTTCTTGTCAACATCAGCTCATTATCCAAGAAGTTGACTTAGGAACAACCCTTTCAGTACTTTGAAGCTTGCATGCCTCAATGGAAAGTTTCCCACTTCCGGCAATAGGTTTACATCAATGGCCTTCTACTGAAAGATTTTGCATGGTGTTCGACATCAACTCATGTATTCACACCATGTGAATTGTATTACAGTACCTTTAAGGTCATTATCATTATCAGTGATTCCTCTCACGCCTATTAACATCTTACATCATTGGCTGGTAATTAGGCGATGTCTTTCCACGTTCGACATCAAAACATCTTTTCACATGGATCGACTTGTACATCGGGTGAAGATTGAACGAGTTTGAAGACCCCGGATTTAGTTTCATCCATCTGGGCTGCTATATATTTAGGAAAATAATGACATCAAATGTACTCCATAGCTGCACAGATAATCATCCAAGCTAAGGGATGATGGCTCTACCAGAATCATCAATCTGCCACATAGATGGTTGTTTGTCTTATGTACATGAAAATGAATTTATAAAGCTGAGCATGGGAATGCCTGCCTCAGCTAGATCATAAAAAATATTATGAAGATAATGTATTATATTGTATCTCATTATAGGTCACCTTCCAGTTCGAAAAACCTTGGATCCTCATGACAAAACATTTCACTCGACATCAGAAGATTTACGACCTCATGCTTTAGGGGGCAACTGTTATAGACATATTTGGGCACTACAAACCCAATCACATATGTCGATAAACCAAGGGCTATTAAACCCCTAAAAGTGTTGTTTCAAACCCTAAAGGATTAAGGTCAACTGATTACATCACTTCCCAGAAGTTCTCCCTGAAAAACTACTTAGAACTGGTCAAAACTAGACCATACAGACTGCTCCATGCTGAGGGTACAATTCATCTCACCTGTTACACACAAAGGGTGCAATGCATACTGAAAAGCCCTTCTGTAGGGTGTGAAGAGCGAGAGTAGACAAATGGCAGAGGTAATTTGCTAGGTGGAAACTCAGAGAATATTCTAGAAACTGCTCATATGACACTTGCCTCTCTATATTCGCCCAGGGATGAGTAAGAGATCATGAAATCTCTAAGTGGAACCAAGAACTATTAGTGAAATGACACTAATCAGAAACCCAAAAGCTGACTCACCTCTCTGCAAATATCTATAAATGGATCCCTCATCCTAGAGATTCAAAGGCTGGAATTTTGTATTTTGTAAGCAAGTGTTGTTGGTTTCTTTGTGAGACATTGTATTGTTGGGTGATCTAGCTTTTCATGAGGTGAAGAGGGCTTTCATGCTGGGAGGATGGTGCTGGATCAGACAGCTAGGTCGTAATCCTCTCTTCCACTTCTATCAATAAAGCTATTTGAGTTTTCCTTCATATGCTTGCTTATTTCTGAATCTTGTATTTGTGTATGCATTTGTATGGTTAATGTACATCTAATTCTACATTGTTTATGGTATCATAGATCTCCATGCTTTGATGGTATTTTGCTACTTTGAATCTACAAGTGTTCTTTGAAGTGAGATAAGTGAGAAAGGAGTGGCGAAGCTCTATCAAAGGAGAGGGGAAACAAGCAAGGAGCCAAGCGAAAGACTAAGGTTGGTGCTCTCTGCTTCTCTCTCATCTATCTCCCATAAAGGAAAACACAAGTTACTTTGAATTGTTTGTTTCTAAGATAGCTACCCATCTTAGTGGGACTAGCAGATCTGAATAGACATTAGCTTTCTCGAAAACACATGTGCATTGATTCTTCTTCTTATGGTTATAAGTGTTCAGCTCTAATTCAACTCCATATTTAAGTTTCCGCAAGTTTGATAGTAGAAGTAGATTATAGTATTTTTCTTTGGTATATTGTATTATCAAGTTAACTTGCAGTAGATTCTCTACAAGATGTGTAGAGAGGAGAATTTATACTAGGTATCGGAGTGAGGTTTTGTAGAAAAGTTCTACATGGTATTAGAGAAAATGTTATCAGAGCTGCGAACAATTTATTGAGAAGAATTCTAAGTTTGAAGTTAGGGGTTGCAGGTACAAACCGAGTTCACAATATCGGACATTATGCAACTAATTTCCCATCGAAGAAGTCCAAGAAGGGTTCCTTGGAAGGAACAAAAGGTGAGGAATTAGCCTCTTAGTACGAAATAGACTTTATCCTTATCGCATGCATGGTGTCATCAATGATGGGTTGTGTTTGGTATCTTGACAGTGGAGCCTCGTTCAACATGACTGATGATAAATGTTTATTGAGTTCCTTGGAGGATAAAGACCTCAATATGCACATAGAGATGGGTGACGACAAAAAATATAGTGTTTTAGGAGTGTGCACCATTGCTTTTCAGAGGGAGCATGGATCTCCTATCACCTTAACAGATGTGAAGAATGTGCTTGGACTAAAGAGGAACTTGGTGTCGATCGCAATGTTGGAGGACAAATGCTATGATGTTGTCTTCAGTAAAGGAAAGGCATTCCTTAGACACATCACCACGAGACATGTGAACAGATCTATTCATGAGTTAAGAACCTATATTCTCTTGAGCTTCAAGATGCATGAAAAGTCTTGAAGAGTAAGGAAAATGTTAAAGACTTGATGGTTGAGAGGGAGAGTAAATTACCTCTCAACATGCAGTCTTAGAAAAAGTCTCAGACAATTGTGAAGGAGCCACAATTAGAGTGAGTAGAGGGATCACATGTAGCCATACCTCCAGGTGTGAGGTGGGGTGATTTGAAGTGATAGTACCAAGAAGGCTGAAATTGGGCAGGGTCCATTGAGAGATTTTATCTCATGGATCGTACCTTGCTATAGAAGCCCAAAGTACATAATAGCGGGAGGAATCAGTGGGATTGATGTAGTCAGAGATCAAAGTGACAGAGGCTAGAGTAGTCAAATATTGAAGAGCACAAAGAAGGTTTGACAACAATGTAGAAAGGCTGAGTCAGCAAAAGCTCGAAGTTTTTAGTTGATAGAGGTAATAGTAGTAAGAGACATTCATGACAGATGCATCATACTGATTCAGGTTGGAAGTTTTTTTGTTCCTGAAGTTGTTGGAGCAACAACACTAGAGAGAGGTGTTGCATGAGGAATACTCCAAAAGGATCAGGATTGGGATCAAGATGAATTCCTTTCTTGTTGAGAGGGAGTGTTGAAAATAACAACAAGAAATGATAAAAAAAGAATCCAGAAATTCCAATTTTAATTTGTCCTTAAATTAAAATTGTGAAATAAAATTTGAATTTAGTCTCACTAGATGCTTGGAAATGATTAATTAATTCATTATGGATTAATTAGTTGGGGAAATTCAAGTTAGAAGTATTTCTGTAGTCATGCAATGGCTATCCCTTAAATTAAGTAGATTATACCTTAATTAAGGAGATAAGATTGAGTTATATTTGAGTTGTAATTAGTTAGCCCAGTTTACCGATTTAAGTCTAGTTAAATTAGTTCAAAATTGTGTCAGGCCAGGCAGTAACTCTCAAAGGGCAGAAAAAATGATTGGTGTTTTATTCCATAGGTAACCCATTGTTATATACAATAGGGAGTGATTGTTCAGTTCATCTCCCGATGACTGTTCACCTTCCCAATTTATTATTTACATAAAATTCCCAATCATGAAGATTAGGTGTCAACATTCCCCCCCTTAATCTGAAGGGATGTTGGTGAGTCCAAGCATCATTCTGAATCGTTCAAGCTTTTCCCTTCCAAGTGCTTTGGTGAAGATGCCTGCAATTTGCTCATTTGTGGAACAATGACGGAGATGGATTGTTTTGGCCTCAACATGATGTCGAATTAAATGATATTTAGTATTGATATGCTTTGTTCGATCATGGAACTTTGGGTTCTTGGCCAACTTTATTGCAGAGGTGTTATCAATCATAAGTGGAGTTGATTGTACTTGTTTTACCTGCAAATATTCAAGAATTTTCCTAAGCCACACAATTTCTTTCGTTGCTTCAGCTGCTGCCACGTATTCTGCTTTTGTTGTGGAATCCGCTGGAACTGATTGTTTGTGTGATCTCCAGGAGACAGCTCCTGATCCAAGACCCATAGCATACCCTAAAGTAGATACCCCAGTTTCTTTGTCTCCATCAAAGTCTGAATCAGAGTATCCAATCAAGCTGAAGTGGTCCACCTGTGTATACTTGATTCCAAGGTCTTGAGTTCCCTTCAAGTACCTTAGAACTCTTTTTGCAGCAGATCAATGTCCCTCACAAGGCTTTTGCATGAACCTGGAGAGGATTCCAACAGTAAATGAAATGTCTGGTCTGGTAGTAGTGAGGTAGATGAGACTTCCTACAAGCTGTCTATACTTTGTTGCATCCTCAAATTCCTTTCCTTCAATAGATGTGAGCTTTAAGTTTTGTTTCATTGGAGTAGAAAGAGGATGGCACTCTGTCATGCCAAATCTGTTTAACAAATCTCCAATGTGTTTCTTTTGAGAAATAAATATGGATTTTGGATGTTGGGTTACTTCAATGCCAAGATAGTAATGAACATAGCCCAAATCAATCATTTCAAAACTTTTCCCCAATTCCTTCTTTATGGATGCAAGGTAGCTTTCATTGTTCCCTGTCATTAAAAGATCATCTACATATACCACAAGATACACAACTGTTTTGCCAACTTTCTTGACAAATAAAGTTGCATCATCAAGATCAAAATGATTGAAGTTGAGTTTCAGAAGATGCTCAGTTAGTTTTTCATACCAGGCTCGCGGTGCTTGTTTGAGGCCATACAAGGATTTCACAAGTTTGCATACTTTATGTTCATGTCCTTTCACAGCAAATCCTTCAGGCTGGGACATAAAAACATTCTCTTTTAGATCTCCATTTAAGAATGGAGTTTTTACATCCATTTGATGGACTTTCCAACCGTTCTGAGCTGCTAGTGCAAAGAGTGTCCGGATGGTGGCCCATTTTGCTGTGGGGGAAAAACTTTCCTCATAATCGACCCCTTCCTTCTGTGCAAAACCTTTTGCCACAAGCCTAGCTTTGTGCTTGTCAAGTGAGCCATCAGCTTTGTACTTGTTCTTGTAGATCCACTTGCAGCCAATTGGTTTGGTTCCAAATGGAGGATCAACCAGCTTCCAAGTGTCATTCTTTATGAGGGCATCAGACTCCTTTTGCATCGCTTCTTTCCATTCATCATGAGAAGCAACTTCTTTGAAGGAAGTTGGTTCAAAATATGTAGACAAGTTCAATTCACAATCATAAGTAACATCCATATCAACAGGTGAATTAGAGTTATCTACATCACCTCCATTTTGTCGGTTTAAATTTCTGGTTCCTGTTTTTCCAATTTCATCAGGATGAACACTTTCAAGTGTCTTTGTCAGCCACTTTGGGGGACCTTTCTGAGATGGTCCAGGCTGCTCTGTTGATTGATTTGGGACTGAATCAAGATTGAGTCTCCCAATTCTATCAATTACATCACTTAAAGGATCATCCGTTGTTGGAGTTTCATGCATGGGAGATTGTTCTTCAGAAGAAGATTCCACATGTTGATCTAGTATAGGAATCCCCCCTTCAAGATGTGGAATCTGATTATGAAATTCTTGAAATGATTTTGTTTTTGCGAATCTATCCAAGCGATCAAGTTGCCGCTCAACAACATTGTCAGATTTGGATGATTCAAGAAAAAATACATCTCTAGATACAACAAACTTTTTATTTACTTCATCATAGAGACGGTATGCTTTGGAGGTGTTTGAATACCCTAGGAAGATACACTTACGACTTCTAGCACCAAGTTTGTTTCTATGTACCTTTGGTATCAAAGCATAACAGGTGGAACCAAAGATCCTGAGATGTTTTACCGAAGGAACATGTCCATACCACAATTCATAAGGAGTCTTGTTTCTTATAGCATTAGATGGACATCTATTCTTTATATATGCAGCACATAGAACATCATCAGCCCAAAACATTATCTTTACATTTTTGAAGAAAATCATGGATCGTACCATATTCAAGATTGTTCTATTCATTCTTTCAGCTATACCATTCTGTTGGGGATTATAAGGCACAGTTGTTTGATGTTTGATCCCATGTTGGCGAAGATAGTTTTCAAATTCATTTGATGCATATTATTTTCCATTATCAGTGCGAATAGACCCAATATGAGATTGTGCATCATTTTCAATCCATTTATGAAAATTCTTGAATGTTTGAAAGGCATCAAATTTGTTCTTCAATAAATAAACCCAACACATTCTGGTGTAATCATCAATAAATGTCATGATATATTTATTTCCATTTGCAGAAGGAACAGGCATTGGACCACATAAATCGGAATGAATGAGTTCAAGCTTCCTATGTTCTCTTGAATGTGAATCATGAAAACACTATTTGCTATGCTTTCCTAGAATGCAAGCATCACATTGCTTATGTTTCCTAGGAATTGTAGGCAAACCAGCAACACCATTTTTCTTTGAGGAACTAATTGTGATTTATCAGTCAGTTGATGCATTCATGCACTCAACCAGTGTACTCCATACAACTAAAGATCCCCTCATCAAAAACTCATGCATGTCTATTATGAGAAATACCCAGTTGAGCTAAATGTCAAGGACAAGTTATTATTAGTTACATGTGTTTTCCCATAAAGGAAACTTATCCATGTAGTCATGGGAAGGTTCCTTGAGGGTTGTGCAGTTCTGACAGTGTGTTAGAGCAGTGTGTGAGAGCAGTGCTACATTGGGTGAATGAGATCATCCCAGAGGTAACTACCCAAGGAAATAGGATCTTGGAGGGCAGATAAGAAGGTTTGTGAGAAGCCAGGTTTCCCTGTGAGCATCCAGGAGGATTGTATTGAGAGTTGGCTAGCTGTGAGAGCTAAGGATTTGTATAGTTTTGTTGTATTTCCACCTTGTATGATAATCCAGATAGTGGGGTTTTTAGCTGAGGCTTTCCCCTGAGTATTTTATGTGTTTCATATGCATTGATTCTTATTCTTATGGTTTTATGTGTTTAACTCTAATTCAGCTCGATATTTAAGCTTCTGCAAGTTTGATAGTAGAAGTAGATTATAGTATTTTTCTTTGGTATATTGCATTATCGAGTTATTCTATAGTCAAATTTTATACATAGACCTCAGAGGTAGATTTGTAGAGAATTTGCATAAATTCTACAGTATTTTCTCATATTTTTGCAGCCATCCAGTCAATACACATAACAATACGCATTTTTGGGTAGAGAGATTGGGCAATGGCCTTTGGTAGCAAATTCGTGGGGCCTAGGTGAGCAGCCATCAGGGCTAATAGCCATCCAGGGAGCAAGGGATAAGCTACTACATGTAAAAGCAACATTTGAGGGGTGTTTCCAGGTGGATTTGTAGGTTGTTTCCTGTAAGTCAAATTTTACAGTAGTAGCCGGAGAAGGGCTCCCAAGAGGCCGATAAGCCAAATTAAAAATCAGAGAAATTCCCTTCTCCGTTTTTCTTGGTCTTGCCCAAGGAGTCTAAGGCTGAAAGGATATAATTTTGTGGATGGTTTTTGCGCACATTCTAGCATGTCCAAATCAGCAGAATAACAGTTTGGTCCAACTTGTCCTTGAGACAAGCCCAAGTGTGCCACTTCATTCATATATTGTAATCATGATCTCATATTTCATAATATATGGTTCAACAGTTCAAGCTTTACAATGTTTTATGGGTGTGTGATACATGTTTTTAATTTTATGTTGCTGCATTGTTTGCTTATTTGAAATATCACTTAAATTCCTATTTAGGAACATTACAAACCCTTGGTAAATTTAAAAACTAGAAATCATTTTGATCAGTAGAGTTTCATTGTCTTCACAACGTTTTCTTTACATTTTTGTGGTTCCTGACTTAAGTATATCTTTTCATTTGAAATCATACACTACTATGAGAGGGATAACCGATTAACACTTTCTATATTGTTTTTTTATATTATAAGAACATTGATGCAACAAATGGCTTTAAAGATTGTGTCAACCTTCTTTTAGAATATGGAGTAGATGTGAACATGGTATATTCTCCCCTCTATGGCATACTAATTAGATGTTTTCCCAATCAAATAGTGTATTTGTTAACATAAATATTTTTTTTTAGTATTGGGGGTTTTCGTAGTGCATGATATAGATATCAATTTTTGGGATGCAACTGTGTGAAGAAAGTCATTCATCTATGACCATTTCCATGAGAGGTAGTCATAACTCACTAATTTCTCATGATTTTTGAATAGTCCACTCACCACTCATTGGATCAGGTGATGCTCACGGGGATGAAGAAGTGGGATTGAAACTAGTGAAATAAATCACATAGCATAAATCATCACTTCCGAGGCTTGCATGAGGTAACCAGAACTTCCCGTGAGGTCACCCATCCCAGACCCCCTCTGGCTCAAGCATGCTTAACTGTGGATTTTTCCCCATAATCAAGCCCACTTAGCTTGCTACCCCATTGGCAAAACCTTAGCAAGTATTGTTCCTCATAAACCACTCAAATAGAGTTCCCTTCATTCATTTGAATTAAGTATTGGGGGTTTTCGCAGTCCATTATATATATATCATTTTTTGGAATTCAACTACGTTAAGTGAGTCATTCATCTATGACCATTTCCATGAGAAGTAGTTGTAACTGACTAATTTCTAATGATTTTTGAATAGTCCACTTAGCACTCATTGCATCGGGTGATGCTCACAAGGCTGCAGAAGTGGGATTGAAACTAGTGAAATAAATGACATAGCATCAATCATCACTTTCATGGCTTGTACCTGGTAACCAGGACTTCTTGTGACATCACCCATCCAAGATTGCCTTTGGCTCAAGCGCGCTTAACTTTGGAGTGTTCCCCACAACCAATCCCACTTAGCTTGCTACCCCATTTGTAAAACCATAGCAAGTATTGTGCCTAATGAATCATTCAAGTACAGTTCCCTTCACTATTTTGAATTAAGTATTGGGGGCTTTCACAGTGCATTATATAGATATCATTTTTTGGGAGTCAACTGCGTTTAGTAAGTCATTCATATATGACCATTTCCGTGAGAGGTAGTTGTAACTGACTAATTTTTCATGATTTTTGAATAGTCCACTTAGAAATCATTGCATTGAGTGATGCTCACAAGGGTGAAGAAGTGGAACTGAAGCTAGTGAAACCAATCATCACTTTCGGGGCTTGCACCCGGTAACCAGGACTTCTTGTGAGGTCACCCATCCCAGATTGCCTCTGGCTAAAGTGTGCTTAATTGTGGAGTTTTCCCCACAAAAAATCCCACAATCATTCTCACTTAGCTTACTACCCCATTTACAAATCCTTTGCAAGTATTGTGCCTCATGAACCATTCAAGTAGAGTTCCCTTCACTCTTTTGAATTAAGTATTAGGGGTTTCCATAGTGCATTATATAGACATCATTTTTTGGAATTCCACTCCGTTAAGCAAGTCATTCATCTATGACCATTCCCATGAGAGGTAGTCATAACTCAGTAATTTCTCATGATTATTGAATAGTCCAATTACCACTCATTTCACCAGGTGATGCTCACAGGAGTGAATAAGTGGGATTGAAACTAGTGAAATAAATGACATAGTGTCAATCATCACTTTCATGGCTTTTACCCGGTAACCATGACTTCCTGTGAGGTCACCCATCCTAGTTCACCTTTGGGTCAAGCCCACTTAACTATGGAGTGTTCCCCACAATCAAGCCCAATTAGCTTGCTACCTCTTTTGCAAAACCTTAGCAAGTATTGTGCCTCATGAACCATTCAAGCAGAGTTCCCTTCACTCTTTGGAATTAAGTATTGGGGGGTTTCGCAGTGCATTATATAGATATCATTTTTTGGGATTCAATTGCGTTAGGTAAGTCACTCATCTCTAACCATTTCCATGAGAGTTAGTCATAACTCACTAATTTCTCATGATTGTTGAATAGTCCACTTACCACTCATTGCATCAGTTGATACTCACATTGGAGAAGAACTGGGATTGAAACTAGTGAAATAAATCACATACAGTCAATCATCACTTCCGGGGCTTGCACTTGGTAACCAAGACTTCCCGTGAGGTCACCCATCCCAGATTGCCTATGGCTCAAGTGCACTTAACTGTGGAGATTTCCCCACAATCAAGCTCACTTGGCTTGCTACCCCATTTGAAAAACCTTAGCAATTATTGTGCCTCATGAACCATTCAAGTAGAGTTCCATTTAATTATTGTGCCTCATGAATCTCCAATACTTAATTCAAAACAGTGAAGGGAACTCTACATGAATGGTTCATGAGGTAGAATACTTGCTAAGGATTTGCGAATGGGGTAGCAAGCTAAGTGGGCTTGATTATGGGTAAAACTCCACAGTTAATCATGCTTGAGCTAGAGGTGATCTCAGATGGGTGACCACACAGGATGTCCTAGTTGTCGGGTGCAAGACCCAGAAGAGATGATTGAAGCTATTTGATTTATTTCACTACTCTCAATTCAACTTCTTTACCTCTGTGGGCATCACCCAATGCAATAAGCGCTAAGTGGACTATTCAAAAATCATGAGAAATTACTCAGTTACAACTACCTCTCATGGAAATAGTCATTAATGAATGACTTACTTAACGTAGTTGAATCCCAAAAAAATGATATCTATATAATTCACTACGAAAGAACCTAATACTTAATTCAAAAGAGTGAAGGGAACTCTACATGAATGGTTCATGAGGCATAATACTTGCTAAGGGTTTTCAAATGGGGTAGCAAGCCAAGTGGGCTTGATTGAGGGGAAAACTCCACAGTTAAGTGCGCTTGAGTTAGAGGCAATCTTGGATGCGTGACCTCACAGGAATTCCTAGTTACTAGGTGCAAGCCCTGGAAGTGATGATTGACACTATGTGATTTATTTCACTAGTTTGAATCCCACTTCTACACCACTCTGAGCATCACTTGATGCAACGAGTGCTAAGTGGACTATTCAAGAATCATAAGAAATTAGTTAGTTACGACTACCTCTCATGGAAATGGTCATAGATGACTGACTTACTTAATGCGATTGAATCCCAAAAAATGATATCTATATAATGCATTGCAAAAACCCCAATACTTAATTCAGAATAGTGAAGGGAACTCTACTCGGATGGTTCATGAGGCACAATACTTGCAAAGGTTTTTCAAATGGGGTAGCAAGCTAAGTGGACCTATTTTTGGGGAAAACTCCACAGTTAAGTGCGCTTGAGTTAGTGGTGATATGGGATGGGTGACCTCACTGGAAGTCCTGGTTATTGGGTGCAAGCCCTGGAAGTGATGATTGATGCTATTTGATTTATTTCACTAGTTCCAATCCCACTTCTTCACCCCTATGAGCATCACTCGATGCAATGAGTGCTAAGTGGACCACTAAAAAATGATGAGAAATTAGTGAGTTACGACTACCTCTCATGGAAATGGTCATAGATGAATGACTTACTTAATGCAGTTGAATACCAAAAAATAATATCTATATAATGCACTGCGAAAACCCCCAATACTTAATTCAGAAGAGTGAAGGGAATTCTACTTGAATGTTTCGTGAGGAACAATACTTGCTAAGGTTTTGAAAATTGGGTAACAAGCTAGGTGGGATTGATTGTGGGGAAAACTTCATAGTTAACCGCACTTGAGTGAGAGGCAATCTGGGATGGTAACCACATGGGAAGTCTTGGTTACCAGGTGCAAGCCCCGGAAGTGATGAGTGACGCTATATGATTTATTTCACTAGTTTCAATACCACTTCATCACCCCTGTGAGCATCACTCGATGCAATCAGTGCTAAGTGGACTATTCAAAAATCATGAGAAATTAGTTAGTTACAACGATCTCTCATGGAAATGGTCATAGATGACTAACTTAATTAATGCGATTTAATCCCAAAAAATGATATCTATATAATGCACTGCAAAAACCCCCAATACTTAATTCAGAAGAGTGAAGGGAACTCTACTTGAATGGATTAGGAGGCACAATACTTGCGAAGGTTTTGCAAATGGGGTAGCAAGCTAAGTGGGCCTATTTGTTGGGAAAAATCCATAGTTAAGTGCACTTGACTTAGCGGTGATATTGGGTGGGTGACCTCACTGGAAGTCTTGGTTACTGGGTGCAAGCCATGTAACTGATGATTGACGCTATGTGATTTATTTCACTAGTTCCAATCCCACTTCTTCACCCCTATGAGCATCACCCAATGTAATGAGTGTTAAGTGGACTATTCAAAAATGATGAGAAATTAGTGAGTTATGACTACCTCTCATGGAAATGGTCATAGATGAATGACTTACTTAACAGAGTTGAATACCAAAAAATAATATCTATATAATGCACTAGGAAAACCTCCAATACTTAATTCAGAAGAGTGAAGGGAACTCTACTTGAATGGTTCATGAGGAGCAATCCTTGGTAAGGTATTGAAAATGGGGTAGCAAGCTAAGTGGGATTGATTGTGGGGAAAACTTCACAGCTAAGTCTGCTTGAGCGAGAGGCGATCTAGGATGTGTAACCACACAGGAAGTCTTGGTTACTAGGTGCAAGCCTCGGAAGTGATGAGTAATGCTATATGATTTATTTCATTAGTTTTAGTACCACATCATCACCCCTGTGAGCATCACTTGATGCAATGAGTGCTAAGTGGACTATTCAAAAATCATGAGAAATTAGTCAGTTACAACAACCTCTCATGGAAATGATCATATATGAATGACTTACTTAGCATAGTTGAATCCCCAAAAAATGATATCTATATAATGCATTGCGAAAGCACCCAATACTTAATTCAGAAGAGTGAAGGGAACTCTACTTGAATGGATCATGAGGCACAATACTTGCTAGGGTTTTGCAAATGGGGTAACAAGCTAAGTGGGTTTGGTTGTGTGGAAAAATCTAGAGTTAAGCGTGCTTGAGCTAAAGGAGATCTAGGATGGGTGACCTCATGAGAAATCCTGGTTATTGGGTGCCAGCCCGATTGGCGCTATGTGATTTATTTCACTATTTTCAATCCCACTTCTTCACCACTGTGAGCATGAGTTGATTCAATGAGTGCTAAGTGGAGTATTAAAAAATCATGAGAAATTAGTTAGTTACCACTACCTTTCATGGAAATGGTCATAGATGACTCACTTACTTAATGCAGTTGAATCCCAAACAATGATATCTATATAATGCACTATGAAAACCCCCAATAATTAATTTAAATGTGTGAAGGGAACTCTACTTGAATGGTTCAGGATAAACAATGCTTTCTAAGGTTTTGTAAATGGTGTAGCAAGCTAAGTGGGCTTGTTTGTGGGGAAACATCCACAGTTAAATGTGCTTGAGCGAGAGGTGATAGGGGATGGGTGACCTCATTGGATGTCTTGGTTACTCTGTGCAAGCCCTGGAAGTGATTATTGTCGCTATGTGATTTATTTCACTAGTTTCAATCCCACTTCTTCACCCATGTGAGCATCACCTGATGCAATGCATGCTAAGTGGAGTATTAAAAAATGATGAGAAATTAGTGAGTTACGACTACCTCTCATGGATATGGTCATAGATGAATGACTTACTTAATGCAATTGAATCCCAAAAAATGATATCTGTCTAATGCACCGTGAAAACCTCCGATACTTAATTCAAAAGAGTAAAGGGAACCCTACTTGAATGCTTCATGAGGCACAATACTTGCTAAGGTTTTGCAAATGGGTAGCAAGCTAAGTGGGCTTGATTGTGTGTAAAAGTCTATAGTTAAGTGCACTCGAGCGAGAGGTGATCTAGGATGGGTGACCTCAGGGGAAGTCCTAGTTACCAGGGCTTGCCCAAAGTGATGATTGACGCTGTGTGATTTATTTCACTAGTTTCAATCCCACTTCTTCACTCGTGTGAGCATCATTTGATATAATGAGTACTAAGCGAACTATTCAAAAATCATGAGAAATTAGTGAGTTAGGACTACCTCTCATGGAAATGGTCATAGATGGCTGACTTACGTAAAGGGGTTGAATCCCAAAAAATGATATCTATATAATGCACTGTGACAACCAGCAATACTTAATTCAAAAGAGTGAAGGGAACTCTACTTGAATGGATCAGGAGGCACAATACTTGCTAAGGTTTTACAAAGGGGGTAGCAAATTAAGTGGGCTTGTTTTTGGGGAAAACTCCAGAGTTAACTTTGCTTGAGACAAAGGTGATATGGGATGGGTGATCTCACTCGAAATCCTTGTTACTAGGTGCAAGCCCTCGAAGTTATGATGGATGCTATGTGATTTATTTCACTAGTTTCAATCCCACTTCTTCACCCTTGTGAGCATCATCTCATGCAATGAGTGCTAAGTGGACTATTCATATATCATGAGAAATTAGTGAGTTACGACTACCTCTCATGGAAATAGTCATAAATGAATGACTTATGTAACGGAGTTGAATCCCAAAAAACTATATCTATAAATATTTGTTCTAATTTTTTATCTAAAGTTGAGTGAAATCAACATCTTTTTTAAATTTCAAATTGTTGCAACCATTAATAAAATGAATAATCTGACCAAATTATATTTAACATTTCATAAACCTAACAGATGAAGAGGAAAGTTTTCTTCTATGCGAAGCAATACTGGGCCAACATAAACCACTTGATGCATTACTTTGTGACAATGGTGCAAATCTTAGGTAAGATATTGTTGGTAGTTTCCTCTGCATTGCTACACAAAATAAGAATTTGGATATGTTGAATGATTTACTAAGTTATGGGGTGGATATGAATGCAACAAATGGAGATTGGAACACAACCCTCCATGTTTCCATTAGTGATGTCCATTAGTGATCGATTGACAAAGGTAGTGAAGTATATTCTGGACCATGGAGAACACATGAATAAAACATATTGTAGTGGGGTTAGACACCAAAATCTTTGGTAGAGAATCAAGGGCATGAAGAAATACATGAATTATTTCCAGAGAAAGCTCATTCAATGTATTCACACTTATGTTTATCTATCAAAGATTCATTTGTCCCATCGACCCTAGATGTGAAAAATCATTGGGAGATCATGAACCCTTCAAGGTATGCAAAAGAAAATGACATTCATCATTTTATAAATGCAATTTCCATTCCACCTAATGGATTACAGAGCAAAATAATTACTAATTTTGACAATTCCCTTTTCGGTATAGTCACAATGCCTTCCAACACCAACCCTAGTGTTAGTGGCTTGAGTCATGCAATTAAGCGTTGCTGCTGGACAAGCCCTTCTCTTCCTAAAACAACGACACTCCACAGGCATCACCCAATCTACATCAAAGAAAACAAGTAACTGGAAAAGTGATACTCTTTCCAAACGCAATTCAAGAACCACTGAAAATTGGTGGTAAGTATTTATTTTATATATTAACTCATAAATTCATGAGTTAAAATTTCCTATAATCTTCGAAATCAGGGCACTGCAGAAGAACTTAAAATTATCCATTTACAAAATTGTTGTTCTTGCAAGTGAAAATTTTGGTTATTTGACTATGAAAGTTGAGTGAATATTCTATAGAAATAGATGAAATCGATGTCATTAGATAAGGGGATCGTCAATTCCTTGTTGGCTATGAATAGACTGAAGAGATATATAAGAAGGATGATCTATGATAGTTGTAGAAATTTGGTTAAAATGCCTTAATGATAGTTGTAGAAATTATGTCAGTATGCCTTCATGATAGTTTTAGAATTTTAGGCATTAGATTTTGTAGTTATTTGGCTAGATTTGGGAGGCCTTTCACAAATATAATGAAATATTTCTAGAAGTGCAATGTTTTCAACAAATGAATAATATACTGGTGAAAAAACTTGACTGTAAGGAGAAGCATATAGGAAGATATGGCAAGGAGGAGATATGGTGGTGGACTTCTTGTTTATTGCTAATGGTGATCTATCAAAACCTTTGATACTTGTTTTTGGACTTCATATAGGTGGGAATATAGGTGGGATGTTGTGGGCACCTAAAGAATAATTCAATATGGCCCCTTCCCTATTCCGGGAAAAGGAATTCCAGCTAAATTCAAGCCCAATATTGAAAAATATTTGGCACATGATCCTCCTCATCACATACTTTTGAGTAGTTCCAGTGATAGCAATAGCCCTAGCAGGAGACAAGAATATGCAAGATTTACCCAAAACTACACAAGGGGTTATTTAAGAAAATTAATTAAGATGAATTTAATATTTCGTATTAAATTAATTTGGATCTAATATTATGAATGGGAGATTTCAATGTTTTCATTTTTATATGAAAATGAGTTGATAGATGCAAAATAGAGGTTCTCATATAGACATGGCAAGGAGGAGCATAAGTTGGTCTAAAGGAGCTATTTGGTTCGCTAAATGAGCTTTTCATACAAACATGAGTGTTCAAATGAGTTAAAAGAACTATTCATTTTGTTGCAATCAATGAAACCAAGTGGTAATGGTGTCAATGAGAAATTTGAAGCCTTTTTGGGACTCTTTTTTGTATTTCTTTATTGACAAAATCTATGAGGAAAGTTAATTGTTGTGGCAATATATTAACAACTTGGGTGAATTCCAGTTACTTTTCACTTTAGGACTAGATTAAATTGTTTGTAGATTATTGTGTATTATTAGCTTGTTGTGTGGGTCATGCTACAAGGATGTGAAATTTAGCTAACTTCTTTGAGTTATTTTTTATTAAATAAGTGCTGCATGATTATAGATTTATAAAGATTGTGCCATTATGTGTTGATCATTTTTTTTTTAAATCAATGCTTATATATGCAATTTCAAGGATTGCTATAACTCACATAATTTTTTAGAGGGTGAGCTTAATGGAAAAATACCTACCTTATAAGCATGAAGTTGGTGGTTAGATCCCACTTTTCCCTAACATGAATTAACTAGTTGTTGTGGGGAAAAATGCCTATGCAGGACGATCCTATCCACCTAAGGTGTGACAGTGCCTTAGCAACAAACAGAAACAACTATTCTAGTATTCTTCCTTTATGAATTAAGAATGAAGAGAGATGGATGGACTAACCGATGTCTTCTGTTTGTCCCTCGATCTGGTTTCTCTTCTCTTTGAGAGCTCCCAGCTACTTGCCTTCTCGCTCGCCCAGCTTCACCAAGTTCCTGCAAGATCACAAGAAGGGAACACTACACAAAGACATAGATTCATATTCATAACTAGTTCAGGATTAGAAGTAAACTAAACATACTAATGCAATCATACATCAAAGACACATTAGCATGTAGGAGAAACTCAAATAGCTTTATTGATGAAATAACAAGGTTCAGGAGGAGATACAACCAAGAGAGTTCCAATCCAGCATCTACCTCCCAGCAAATGAAATCCTTTCTTCACCTCCCTTCAAAGCATAAAGCACCCAATGATTCCAATCTCAAACCAACAGCAATTCTTTGCAATATCCAAATTCCAGCCTCTGGATCTCATGGAGGAGAGATCCATATATAGATGTTTGGAGAGAGGATGAGTCAGCTTGAGATCTGACTAGTGTCCTCTCTCTTTGTCAGTTCTTGCTTCCACTTGGAGACTAAGAGCCTCTTACTCATCACTTAGTCGAACTCAGCAAGGCAAGTGTCATGGAGGAAGATTCTGGAAGCTTCCACAATCTTTACACCTCGCACAAAGGACCCTGCCATTTGTCATTTCCCCCTCAACGCACCCTGGTAGTGCATTTGGGTGCATTGCAACGCACCTAGCTAGTGTACTGGGGTGCTTTGCAACGCAGGTGGCCAGTGGAGCCACTGAAATGATCCTGATTTGACTTGTTTTTGAGCAGTTTTTGGTGGAGAAATTCTGTGAATTGTTGTGGTTTGTTGGCCTTGTTCCTCTAGGGGTAGGAACAACATTTTTAGGGACTTTGGATCCCTTGGATTATGGACATTTCATGCTTAGAGCTGTAAGGCACAAAAATGTCTGTAACAGTTGCCCCCTAAAGTATGAGGCCGTTTATCGGGTGAAATGCTTTATTAGGAGGATCCGAAGTTCTTTCAATGCTGGGAGGAGACCTGTAATACAATACAATACAATACATTATTTTCATACTTATTTCATGATCTAGTTGAGGCGAGCATTCCCATGCTCAGCTTTATAAATTCATTTTCATGTACATATAACAGACAATCGTCTGATGATAGACTGATGATTTTGATAGAGCCATCATCCTTTTGGTAGGATGATTATCTGTGCTGCAAAGCTGTACATTTCCATGTCTTTATTTTCTGAATATATATCGCAGCCCGGATGGATGAAACTAGATCCGGGGTCTTCAATCTCGTCCAATCTTCACTCTAAGTACAAGTCGATCCATGTGAGAATTGCTCTGAAGTCGAACATGGAAAGACATCACTTGATTACCAGTCAATGATGTAAACTGTTAACAAGCGCGAGAGGAATCACCGATAATGATGATGACCCTCAAGGTACTGCAGTACAATTCACGTGGTGTGAATAGAGGACTTGGCGTCGAACACCACGCAAAATCTTTCGGTCGGAGGTCATTGATGTATACCTGTCGCCGGAAGTGAGAAACTTGCCATTGAGGCATGCAAGCTTCAAAGTACTGAAGGGGGTGTTCCTAGATCAACTTCTTGGATAATGAGCTGATGTCGACAAGAAGCGATCCGTCAAAGGAGGGCCTTGATGAATCCTACATCAATGACACGGAACGGAGCTAATGATTTTGATGGAGGTGAAAACGATCTGATGATATATGATTCAGGGCGGCGGTCATGAAAGAGTATAATGTATGGTAGTGGATGGGACACAGGTGACTTCTCTGAATGGCTTCTCTTGAACATATGGCGACACTTATGCGATGGATTGGTAGCATTTACCCCAAATATGGATGGTATGGCAAGACCATGGTGATGTGACCGGTGAATGGAACAACCCAACCCGATTGTGGTACGGAGGAAAAGTGTCATGTTCAAGAGCGACTTGCTACCATCAAAGTTTCTTTGAGTTTCTCCCAATTTTTCCCCAGTCATTGCTGACCAGTACCTCTTTATTTTTGTCAAGCTTGAGGAGGATAACATATGCTTGTTCTATAATTTTCCCTTCGGGCAAACCCATCGCTATGTTTTAACGAGCCTAGCGATAGTGAAACTCGCTCTCGTCTAAAGACAAGTTTGTCGCTATTTAATGCATTTAATGAGTCTAACGACAAGGATAACTCGGTCCTTTTCATTTTTAGAGAGTCTGAAAAGGTACATAAAGTTAACTCCAAAAGTCCTTTTTCGTCATCTAATCCCTTAAGTCCGAAAAAGTGTAAAACAATAGAGAAGGGATGAATTTTCAATATCTTTAACGAGCCGAACAAAACAAGCGCTCGATCGTTTTGTGCAATAATCCCTCAGGTCCAAAAAGATTAAAATCTAGAGGAGGGATAGCTCTTCTGGTCACTTTAACGAGCTGGAAGGCCAAAACTCGGCAATCTTTTCATATTTTACGATTCAGATGAAAAGAGCTTAAAGAAGACTCGTCTTTTGATGAACGAGTGATAAAAAGGGTAGCAGCTGATTCCAGGGAAGGATTGGAATTTCCAAATCACGGCGATGTTACAAGGATGGCTAATGAAATCACTATTCGCAGCTGTTCCTCAAAATGGGTAAAAAATCAAATGGAGGTTAATGATCAGCCAATGGAAAAGTGGAGGTGATGGGAAAACACGACCAAGGCTTTAATGGCTGAAGTACTACATTCACGGTGGTTATTTACCGGAGGATAGTTCATTTTTTAACGAGCTTAAATGCGGGTGGAAACATTTGCTCGATCTTATGTTTATTTTTTAACGAGCATGAACTATGTGCTAAAACTGCTCGGATCTTGCGTTTATTTTTTAACGAGCATGAACTGTGTGCTAAAACTGCTCGATTAATCCAGTCATAAGATAAGAATGTCTCATTGAAGATGCTACTTTTTATGGAGCTTAGATCTTACAAAGCTTTGCTCTGGATCCTTTCTTTATGCAAGTTCAGAAACGACTAATCCTACGAGTTTAAAGGGTTAGACCTACGGGTTTAAAGGGAGGACCTAAAAATTTAAAAAAATAAATAGCTGCCCTTGCTTGCGCTCCAAAAGGTTTGCATGCCCCCAGGTATAAAACAGAGTTTCAAGGTTACCTCTGCTTCACTTCCGCCAAAACAATTGTTTTACCGAGAGAGGCCTACCTCTTTCAGGTCACCCAAAGATTGTTCTGTTAATCTTTCAAACAAAACACTTCTTCGGCGATGTCTACCGAGATAAACAAAGGTGAGCGGCGACGCCCGCCGACTCACATGACTTTGACAAAAGAATCCTATTCTAGAATAACCCCTCTTCCAACCACGGACGGGGTACAGACTAGTCATATTCTCCCGCGGAAACCTACTCTATACCCAAAGTTTTCCTGCTGAGGCAGACCAGGACGCATGCCCCCTGGGTTCCAGTCATATCCTTCCGAATCACTCGCGCTCATCGGGAGGATGGACCGTGGGTTGAGACATTTCTTGAGTGAAGAGACCATTTAGGGATGGTATATGACTATTTGCGATGCGTGATCCGGGGAATGAAAGTTGGTCCATGAGCTTGACCATTCTTCCTTCATGCGGAAAACACATTACTTTAAAGAGTGAGGAGACTATAGCTCCCATGCAATAAATATAGTCTCGTCCAAGGAGTAGCTTATAATCCAAGGGTCCTTGAACGACCATCACGTTCATTTGAACGGTCTTCCTTTTCAATGTTATGGGCACATTGGGAAGAATCCCTAAAGATCGACTGGTTCCTTTATCAAAGCCTGTCAGATTTCTCATCTCAGGCAAAAGCGATGGTGAACCAAGCGCTTTCCAAGCAGTAGAGGAAAGGATACTCACAGAAGCCCCCTCATCAATGATGGTACCAGCCATAACCATTTTGTATATTTGAATGATAATTCTGAATGGTATGCTTGCTGGTAAGCGGGGTCTGCCTAGTTGATTCCAGTCGAAGGAGACAACTAGGTTGCTTGGTGGTGGGACCGAGTATACGGCCGGGTATGACTCTGACGAAGTTCCTTCCTGTGATAAATGAATGGGCAAACTGCCCCCTTGTTCGTCGGAGTCTGTGTTGATGAAGAGAATTTGGACGGTGTCGTCTTTATTCTTTTCTGTGATGGTATCATTCGAAGATAGAACCTTCGAAGGCAAGACCGGGTCAACTACCGCCTTGACCTTTTGACTTTCGTCAGGTATGGATTCGGACGGTTTATCCTCAATGATAGGTGCTTCGGCTGACCACCTGAGCGGGCCAGCCGGGTTTTCAACTGGTGAAGGACTTGGCAGGAGTTTTTGATATCCAGGAGGAAGTCGCGCTGGTAAAACCGGGCGATCTTCCAAAACTCTTTTAGCCTCGTCTAAGAAGGGACAACGGTGGATGGTGTGGTCGCCTTCACACAGTTTGCAGGGAAATCTAGCTTTCCCTCTCTGTCCTGTGGCTTCACTTTCACTAGTTGACGGTGTGCTGTCAACATGGCTATCAGAGGTTGACGCCACCGAATTGTGCAAGCGGGGAGACCAGTCCCTTAGTATCCGAGGGATGCAAGGACAATCTCTGTGAAAGTGGTCTCCCTTGCATATGACACATGGCGATTTAGGCCTGGTCAGTGCAGTGTGTGGATTTTCGTTAGATGCCATTCGTTTGCCCCCAGTCGCCTTTGGCTCCTTCTTCTTCTTCTCTTTCTTCTTCTTTTCCTTCTTCTCCTTAGGAGCTTGGCTTTTGGCTTTGCCAGCTCCATCAAGCGAAGAGGAAGGAGGAGAGGAAGAATTAGAGGAAGTGGAAGGTTGGTGGGCAACCCTGGACTGGTCTAACTGCTGATTCGATTGTTCAGGAATAGTGGTGTTTTGAACAACATTGGTTGAGAAGAGCCAGACAGGCAAGCCGATTGTCAGTCCTGGAAGCGACAATGTGGTCATATGGGGCGCTCCAACATCTCCCCAAGAGGAGAAGGGACCAAGGGGAATTCCTTGATTGGAGGGGTCCATTTTCTCAACTGAAAGATCAACGCGGGAATAAGGGTGATTAATATTCCGTTTAAAATAAATTTTAACGACGCTTTAGACACAACTTGTTTTTTCAGTTTTAAAGAGTCGAGAAAAAACAAAAGATGACTCTAGTCACCTTCTATGTTTTAACGAGCCCGAAGTGACAAATGCTCGGATGGACTTTTTCTGTTATAGAGTCTGAAAAAGGCCAAAAGGAACTGCTCTGGAGATCTAGGTAGAGGGTGTGCCAAACCAATCACAAAACTGCAGAATACGTTTTACGGTACGGCAGTCAATCTTCCTGAATGCTGTATTCGGTGCATTGCGATCAGTAGGGCGGTCGACACGGCTTCCTAAGGATAAAGGTTTTAAGCCTATATGGGTCTCCCAATATATACGCGACGGTACGTGGGAGCACAATCCGTACTGGAACTTTTGGTCCCTCAGGAGGAATCACCCAACCATCAGTGAGGCCAACAGATACCAGGTTTTACAACGCCGGAACACGTCTCTAGCCTAGACCTCTATGTTGTGCGTTATGTTACAAAGCCTTATTAAGTTCATTCAGTTTATTTTATGTTGATCTTTCTTAGAAGTTTGCCTTTTGAGGTTCACCACGAGATGTAGATACAACTCCTAAATGCAATCTAAAAGATGATAAGCAAATCTTTATCTCTTTTTCAACAATGAAAATCCTAGCTACAAAGGGAAAAGAAAGACACCATCTTTTCTCAAAGAGCAAACAGCACACTCTAAATGCACTTTTCCTCAATCAAGCATACAAACTATCAACATGAAAATGCACAATGCAGGTGTTTGTTTTCCGCTTTCTTAATATTGATGCCTAAAAGGAAAGTTTTTGCACAACTTTGAATTTGCTTTTAAATGACAACTACAAACAAGTTTACTTTTTCGAAATCAAAAAGGGTAGAAGAGAATACAACACTTTATGATTTTCGAAACGAACACTTGTTTCGACACTTAAAAAAGACAAACTCAAACCAAAAGCAAAAGTAAATGTATAACCAACTGTAAACAGCCAATGAACTCTCTCCTAAGACCCCAATCAACAGATCTGAATCAAGGGCTACAGTATGACTATTTCACTCTTGCAATGGAAAACTGTAAATGATGCCCCAAACACATAAAAACACTCACATTCTCTTTGTACAAAAGGAGGCGGAATTAAGGGAGAGAAAAGGGGTTATCAGACAAGTACCTATGCTGGTTACAGGCTGCAAAAAATCAACGATCAAAACAAGGCAAAACAGAGCAAAGAACCCCAGCTGTACAAGGCATAAGCTGGATCAGCGCACCTGTATAACAGAGAAACTGAATTGCAGCGCAGGTAGCCCTCTCAGGACCTGCGTTGAAATGCAGAGTCTCTTCACAGAGCCTGCGCTGGAGCAGAAACAAGAGTTCTCTCCGGGTTCTGGGTCACGATTTGCAATTTAATCTACAGTTTCAGGCCAAATAAAAGCAACAAGCAAGGTACAATCAAAGGGATGATTTGAAGGAGGGCTAAGATCTATCACAAAGGATCATCAAATCATTTGTGAGTCCATTGTTCAGATCATAGACAAATCCAATGATTGGATCAAAACAGCAACTATCTACTTTGCATCTGAAAATAGCAGATGCAGTTCGATTGCTGCTCTTGAGTCTATGAAACAAACAATTATAGAAACACAAATAAAATGACTAAACAGATCTCCCCAGTGGAGTCGCCATTTTGTTGTGGGGAAAAATGCCTATGCAGGACGATCCTATCCACCTAAGGTGTGACAGTGCCTTAGCAACAAACAGAAACAGTTATTCTAGTATTCTTCCTTTATGAATTAAGAATGAAGAGACATGGATGGACTAACTGATGTCTTCTGTTTGTCCCTCGATCCAGTTTCTCTTCTCTTTGAGAGCTCCCAGCTACTTGCCTTCTCGCTCGCCCAGCTTCACCAAGTACCTACAAGATCACAAGAAGGGAATACTACACACAGACATAGATTCATATTCATAACTAGTTCAGGATTAGAAGTAAACTAAACATACTAATGCAATCATACATCAAAGACACATCAGCATGTAGGAGAAACTCAAATAGATTTATTGATGAAATAACAAGGTTCAGGAGGAGATACAACCAAGAGAGTTCCAATCCAGCATCTACCTCCCAGCAAATGAAATCCTTTCTTCACCTCCCTTCAAAGCATAAAGCACCCAATGATTCCAATCTCAAACCAACAGCAATTCTTTGCAATATCCAAATTCTAGCCTCTGGATCTCATGGAGGAGAGATCCATATATAGATGTTTTGAGAGAGGATGAGTCAGCTTGAGATCTAACTAGTGTCCTCTCTCTCTGTCAGTTCTTGCTTCCACTTGGAGACTAAGAGCCTCTTACTCATCACTTAGTCGAACTCAGCAAGGCAAGTGTCATGGAGGAAGATTCTGGAAGCTTCCACAGTCTTTACACCTCGCACAAAGGACCCTTCCATTTGTCATTCCCCCCTCAATGCACCCTGGTAGTGCATTTGGGTGCGTTGCAACGCACCTAGCTAGTGTACTGGGGTGCTTTGCAACGCAGGTGGCCAGTGGAGCCACTGAAATGATCCTAATTTGACTTGTTTTTGAGCAGTTTCTGGTGGAGAACTTCTGTGAATTGCTGTGGTTTGCTGGCCTTGTTCCTCTAGGGGTAGGAACAACATGTTTACGGACTTTGGATCCCTTGGATTATGGACATTTCATGCTTAGAGCTGTAAGGCACAAAAATGTCTATAACACTAGTGATATTATATTTTATTTTTAAATTAGATATTTTTCATATTGATTTGTTTCAATGGTGAGATATTTTTCTATATTTATTGTTTTATATTGTATCTAAAGAGACAAAAGTGATATTCTATTACTTTATATATATATATATATATATATATATATATATATAGATATTCTCTAGAGACATAATATCTAGGATTAAATACTTATTATCTATATAAACACAATATGTCTTTAATCCCAACTATTGTCTTTGGAGTGACAAAAATGAAATTGTCTGATAAGAGACAATAATGTTTGTGTAATATATTGACTTTATACAGACATTTGTTTAATACAAGTTTTTTTTTTTGGTCTCAAGTTGAGACAATTTACCCAAAAAATGTCTTAAACACCCCTAATGTGTAGTAGTGTGATATGGCATTTTCTTTAATTGATCAATTTGAAAGAAATCAATTAAAATATCATAACTAACTTGGAGAAAAATATTAATCCTTGATATTCAACCCTTCTTCTCTATGAAATTCGAAATCTAGATTTACTAAACCCCACACAAATTAGCTTGTCTGCAACTCAAATCTTACAATGAAGACAAAGCTTATACTAAAAACTGAAACAGTCAGTTGATACAAATGGAATAGTTAAGTACACAATAATTTGTTTATTTATGAAAAAAAATTGATCCCACAGACAAAAAAAACGATTATTATCTAACTAACTGAATAATCTTATAAAAACTAAATCATAAAACATAAAATTAACATGGAAACTCTAACTAGATCTTACAGTGGAAAAGTCCTGGAGTTTTTATCTAAATATTAGATGCTTTTTTTGGAGTAATTGATACTAAAATGGGTGATAATCATAGCGGATGTAACAGTTGTCAACCATATTAACTTCACAAAAATAGGATCTGGGGCAAACGACCCGGCAATAATTGGCGACGATAATAACGCACTTTTCGCACGAACTGTTATAATAATCACCAGCGCAGAATGCTTGCCTGTAGATATCGATTGTCGATGGAAGGCTAAGCCTTGTCCTGTAGTTGTAATCAGGTGCGGAATTTACATTCTCTTCCAGAGTAGTGAGCATGACATTAATAGCCTTCATGTAATTATTCGTTGACCTAAGGCTGCTACAAGACTTCACTATTAGTAACATTAGAGATAAAAAAAAGGCAAATGACCTGATCGTCATGGCTAGCTCAAATGTAATGTTAGCAATTCCTTCAATGTAATGTTAGCAATCCCTTCAAATGGAAAATGAAATAATCTCACTTCTAACAGTAGTAATCCCTTCAAATGGCGACGAGCTTTATTGCGATCCTCCTTATCAATCTGCTGAGGACGCCCCGCTTTTATAGCCGTCGCTGGACATGGTCGTGTTGTCATGACAAAATAGGGATAATCTATATTTTAATATTATGAAATGGGTGTGTTTCACACTGGGTGCTTATTGACCATGGTTGACCATGATTGACCATGGTTGATTTTCATATAGAGACATCTTTGTCACAATGTGATGGTGGAATGGTTGACCATAGTTGATTTCCATATTGATACAATCCTTGTCACAATGCGACATTGGACCATGGTTGAGCATGATTGATTTTAATGTCGTGACAATCTTTGTTACAATATGATATTGGATCATGGTTTCCCATGGTTGATTTTCATATCGAGAAAATATCTGAAAAAATGTGACATTGCACAACGGTTGACCATGATTGATTTTCATATTGAGAAAATATTTTTTTTTGTAAGCTAGGGTGGAACCATTCTATTACGACGAGTTAAAACCAATACATTCAAAATGGTGGCCTCAACCCACCCCGAAGGGAAACCAGGTCTGTTGGCCACCTATAGTTCTTAATAGCCATCCAAAAATAGTACTTGCTTAGTCTGTTTGTCCATATTATATAAGCTACACATATAGAAATAACATAACTATCTACTAATTGCATTCTTAAAATAAATAGAGGTAAGCAGAAACTATTCATCTTCCTAGCTAAGGAGACAAAACATATCTTGGTTTATGATTCTTTCCTTACACTCGGTTGGCGCTTCTCCTCTTTGGCTCCTTGGGTCAGCTTCTCTATCTGTCGCTGTATCTCATCCAACTTTCCATCCTGCATCATCAGGGTGATCCGAATGTTGTTCATCTCCTTCTTGAGATTTGGAATGCCTTGGGCTAGTTCCGCCATCTCCATGGCCACCTGTTCCATGGCCTTGGCCAACAGTCGTTTCATTACCAAGTAAAGATGTAAAGCCTATTTATAGAGGGACATGCGTCCTCTAGTATTGTCGAGATCAGGCAGCAAATATTCCCAATCTTCCATCTCTAACTCTGACTGTTCTTGGGTTGCTTCCTCTTCCAGATTCTGAATTATTCTCCTAATGTCTGCATGCGTATTTCGGCTAATAGCTCTTTCGGCAAACCTAACTTGACGTTCCATTGTTTTCCTCCCTCATTTGTAATCTCCTGGTCTGGTGCGGATCTGTTCTCTGTTGCCGACTTGACGTCGACCGCCTCTCCCTCTGCGACCTCTTCCTCGTCATGTTACTCTTTCCCTGTATTGCTTTGCCCTGTTCCCCTGTCCTGCCACGCTATCTGGCGAACTCTAGCCCGCTTCCTCTGCACGATCCTTGCTCTCCTTAACCTTTTTTGTCTCATTTATTGTTTTAGTTTCCTCCATAATCCTTGGTTTCCCTCTTTCACTCTTCCTTATCCGTGGTTGACATTCCTGTTCCAGGTCATATATTTCCTGTATGTCTTCCCTGGTCTCCTCCTCTCCCTCCCAGCGTTCTCTCTTGATGCCTCCCACTCGCAAGGATCCTTCATCCTTGCATTCCGGCATTACATTCCTCTTCATTCTCTCCTCTGCTATTTTACCCTGTAGTCTTTTTGCTCGAGGAGGTAGACTAGGCTCATTTCCTTCTTCTCTGTTTGACAACTCTTCCCTTCTTCCGTTGTTTGTCTCGAGGCTACTCCCTGCAAGCTTTCCCTTATACCTCCACTCGCTACCACTCCCTTTCACTTACCGTCCTTTCCTGCTCTGCTGCACTGCCCTTCTCTGCCTTCTTCTCTCTCCATAATTTCCCATTCCTCCTCTGCATGCCCTTATGCAGCCTGGTCTGTGCCCATCACCGATCCACCGCCACCTTCACCACCTCTACGCATCAGAAGATCCTTTCTGCCGCGATTTGAAATGATATTTGGTTTACCTGACGTACATTCCATCTGCCGTGGGTTCTTGATGCTAGGTGGCTTCAGCTTGTCATCTTCCGTCCTTTCAATAACTTCACTCCTAACCACGTTTACCACCCCGATCAAGGGTCCTTCCCACTTGTTCTTATTGTTTTGAGGCTTCATTTCCATCCTGAATTATTATTTGGTTAAGATTTTTCCACTCAGGTTTGTTCATGATTGTTGGCCATATGCTGGCGACTTTACCTTCTTGGAATCCCCAATTTGCTAGAAGATCTGCTGCTTTATTTCCTTCTCATTTTACATGAGTGATTATTTTATAGTCTATGTGTTTCAAGATGTTAGCCATGTCTTAGATTAAACCTGCCGTCCTCCAGCTCTTAGCCACTTGTTCCCAGTCTTTTCCATTATCCAACTTTCTGAGCACTTCTATTATGATTTGCGAATCTCGTTCTATCTCCAAGTTCCTGTATCCATTTCTTATTGCTATTTTAATACCTTGGTATACTGCCATCATTTCTGCTTCATTGTTGGTCATTAGGCCTCCTTTGTCCGCGTATACCCATCTGGTGCAGCCCATATTATCTTTGAAGATGCCTCCTAAGCCAGCAGGTCGTGGGTTTCCTTTTGAAGCCCCATCGAAATTCAATTTAATAAAATTTTCTCCTAGGTATTTAAATTGGCCTTGGCTTTGTAGCTTAGGTTTTTGAGGTTTCTCCTTTCGGGGATATATCATATTGTATTCTATATTGAGTCTGGCTAGGATTATTTTCTCCTCCGGGGTTGCGTTCCAGTCCTCCTCTTCCCAAGTCTCTGCCAGGATGGTTTCTCTTATTGCTTTTTGGATTTTCCCCCATATCTTCTCTGGTGGGTTGTTTTTGTCCCTAAATATCCTTTGATTTCGTTCTTTCCACAAGAGCCATATGACAAATCCTATCGCTAAGCTCCATATTCTCTTTACTATGGATCCTGAGAAGTGACCTTTTCCCCAGTTGGATATGGTCTACTTTATATCAGTCGGGTCTCTGTTAGATTTTTCAAAGAGGTTCTTTACCTCCTCCCATTGATGTTGGGCATAAGGGTAGGAGTTTAATAAATGTTCCTGAGTCTCTTTTTCTTGTTTTCAAAGACTGCACTTGGAAGGGCCTAGACACCCTCTTTTCTGTAACTTGTCCCAAGTCAGGATTCTCCCTTTACCTACTAGCCAAGCAAATATTATTACTTTCGGCCACCATTTACATCTCCATAGTTGTTTCCAATCCTTGCCTTCCTCTTCTTCCTCTCTTCGAGTGGCAAGATAGTAGGCTTCCTTGACAGTAAAAGTCCCTTTAGTAGCTTTCCCCCATCTGAGTATGTCCGGTCCTGTGCTCTTTTTGATTTTTCTTGTTTCTATCCCTTTTATTAATATCTCTCTCTGAGCTTCGTCAATAGTCTCATCCCATTCTTCAGGCTTTCTCCATATCCTCCAAGTTTCATCTGTTTCTTCTTCCTTCCAGTAATCTTTAACCCTCTTTAGTCCCATGGTTGTTGCCTTCTGGTAAGTGTTTTGTATGGTTTGTATGTCAACCAATCTATCCTTTGTTGCCATGCTTCCTCCCAGAATTGAGCAGTAATCCCGTTTCTGATTTCCCAGAAGGCAAATTTGTTTATGAGTTCTTTGTTTCGGATTGCTAGGTTCCAGATTGAGGACCCTTTGGGAATTTCTGTCGCTCTGAGGATATCTTCTATTGCTTTGGGAATTTTATATTTATGAGTCCATATTTGTTTCCATATATCCCTACCTCCTCTGATCCATCTCCCCCAGAGTTTTTCCCCCAGGACTTGATTCAGAATTTCGGGGTCCCTGATTCCCAGGCCTCCTTCTTCTTTGTGTTTTGATATTCCCTTCCAAGACACTAGAGCCCATTCCTTATCCTGTTTGGTACCTCCCCATAAGAATTTCTAGAGAATTTCCTTTATTTTACTACAGATTACTTTGGGAGCTGCCATCATCGATAGAGGGTATATTGGAATGGACTGGAGAATTGATTTCAAGAGGACAATTCTTCCTGCTATATTGAGCATTCTAAGGGACCAACTTTCCAGTCTACTCTTGATTTTGTCAATAGTATGATACCAGTTTGATACTCTTGTAGGGTTTAAAGCAAGTTGGTTCCCTAGATATTTAGTTGGGAGCTCTCCAAGTCTGAAACCTAAAGTTCTGGTTAAGTGAATTTTTATCGATTCTAGAGTGTTAAAGATAAAAGTGCAAGACTTGTCTTTATTGATTTCCATATCTGATGCTTCTACAAACATATCCAAGATCTTTTTTATTCTTCTAACTTCCCTTAGTGATACTTCGCTGAATAGCATTATATCATCCACGAACTACTGATGGGTGATAGGCATATTATCTCCCCATAACCTGAGTCCCTTTATCTTTCTTTCCCTCATTTCTTTTTTAATGTATCTTCCTAGTCCATCAGCCGCCATGATGAACAGGAAGGGAGAGAGGGGATCTCCCTGTCTTAATCCTCTGGTAGCCTTGAAAGTCTCTGTGGAGGTATCATTCAGAAGGATAGGGAAGATTGGAGTTGCTATCATGTTGTAGATCCATTCAATCCATCTATTACTGAAACCAAAAGCCCTGAGCGTTGCTTTAAGAAAGTTCTAGTTGAGGCGGTCATAAGCTTTTGACGAATCCAACTTTATCATCATTCCTTTCTCTTTTTTTTCATTTAGATAATGGATTACCTCCTGGGCTACCACTAGCCCATCCAAGATTTGTCTCCCTTCTACGAAACCAGTTTGTTCTGGGGATATAATGTTCACCAGGATAGCCTTCAATCTTTTTGCTATTAGGGTTGCAATAATTTTATAAATAACATTACAAAGAGCTATTGGGCGGAAACCTTGGGCATTCTCTGCTTTGGCCGATTTAGGAATGAGAGTAAATAGCATAGAGTTAAGACTTGGCCATACCTTTTGCTGCATTCTCGACTCCTCCACCACCTCTAGAATTTCCTATCCCATGAAATTCCAACTTGCTTGATAAAACTCCACCGTGTATCCATCAGGTCCAGGTGCCTTGTTTTTCTTCATTCCTTTTACAATTTCCTCTACTTCTTCTAGCGTTGATGCTCTCATCAGGGCTTTATTCTGGTCTTTGGTTACCATCTTTGGTATTTCATTGCAAATTCTTTCTATAGCCTCATTTCTGTTGATCCCTGGTTCTGTTAGCATTTCTTTGTAATAGTCTACTAAAACTTGTTTCATTTCTTCATGTTTTGTGACTCTTTGCCCTTCACTGTTTAAAATGGAGAAGATTCTGTTCCTTTGTCTATGTTGAACCATAGCTTGGTGAAAAAATTTTGTGCTTCTCTCACCCTCCCGAAGCCAATTTACCCTGGAATTTTGTCTCCATAAGATCTCTTCGTGCTTTCTCCTTTCTTTTAGTTGACTGATCAAAGTTCCTTCTTCTCTGCTCTTCTCCTCACTTCGTCCTTCTGTTATGATTTTTTGTTGCAGTTCTTCCATTTTCCCTTCTAGTCTCTACTGCTCCTGAAAGATGTTTCCAAACTCTTCCCTGTTCCATTTTTTGATTTTCCCTTTGAGTTCCTTGAGCTTTAGCTGAAAGTTATGCATCTTATTTCTTCCTCTTTGTTGACTGTTGGTCCACCATTCCTCAACCTTTGTTATGAACTCGTTGTTTCTAAGCCAAAAGGCTTCAAACCTGAAAGGTCTCTTGTGAGGATTCTTTTTTATATCTATTTCTAGTCTAATAGGCCAATGGTCCGAGCCCAAGGCTGGTAAAATCTTTGCCTCTATAAATACATCCCCATTTAAGATCTGTTCTGAAACTAAGAATCTATCCAACCTGGATGCTATTTGATTTCTGCCTCCCCTCCGGTTGTTCCACGTGTATACTCCATTTATCATACGGATGTCTACTAGTCTTTGCTCTGTTATCATTTCACTGAAAGTTTCCATATCCTAATCTCGTCTGCTTTTCCCTCCTTTTTTTTCTTCTAGGGCTTTAGTCATATTAAAGTCCCCTCCTACAATCCATGGGATCCCAGGAAGAAGTCTACGAGTAGTTTGCAGGTCCTTTAGGAAGATTTTGCGTTCCCTTGGGATGTGAGGTCCATAAACTCCGGTGATGAGCATCCATTCTACAGTCCCTATCAGTCTAAATGCTCTTGAAAGGATTCTAGGGAGACTGACCCAATCTTTAGCTTCTACTTCTTCTGGATTCCAAAGTATTGGCAATCCTCCAGCTGTGCTAGTTGCATCTTGTGCCATAACTTCATATTGTATTTTGTTTCTTCGCATCATTTCTTTCAATTTTTAAGCATTGAGCTTAGTTTCATGCAATATCATTATGTTAGGTTTGTCTTTGTTCATCCTTTCCTTTAGATATCTCTGTTTTCCTTTACTGTTGAGACCTCTGATGTTCGAGCTTGTTACAATCATTTAGAACTTTTTGAGTGTTGTTGAAATACCTCTGAGAGAGGTATGACTCTTCCTGAGTTTACTAAAGTTTCCCCTACCATCTGTATTGTTTCACTAATTGGCCTCCTTCCTCTTTTCCTACTTCCTTTGCCAGAACTACCCATTCCTATATTTTGTGTTTCCTGTAATCCTGCTTGTTCCATAGGGTTTGCCATATGGGATTCTTTTTTCTCCTTGTACTTCTGAAACATTTCTTTATAAAGCTGTTTTTGCTCTTCTGGTATAAACCTTTCGTCCAAGTTTCTCCAATCCTATAGTAGCTTCTTCATTAATTGTTCCTCATCATTACCATTCTCCCTTTGTAGATCGATCTCCATCTGTGTTTGCTCTGTATCTGCATTCTCCTCTGTTCCTGCTTTTTCTGTGTTCGCTTGAATTAATTCTTTTTCCTTTATTCCTTTGGTAGATTCCTTGTCTACTTCTTTGTTTCTTTCCATTTCCATTTCTCCTTCTTCTTCTTGTAGTATATTAAACCTATTTTGACATTCTATTGATGCAGATGTAGATTTAGGGTTTTGTGGTTTACTTACCAGTTCTTTACCGAATCTCCTTTTTCTTTGGATTTCCTAGAAGCCTTCATTTTCTCTTTCTGTTTCCTCCGTCCTTCTCTTTTCTTCTTCAGCATTCCTTGTTGTTTCCTCACCTGCGTTCAGGGGGCATTGTTTAAAAAGATGTCTGTATTCGTGGCACCTTCTACACCTGAAAGGTATATGTTCATAATCCATTGGCTGTTGCCATATTTCGTCATGGTATTCAAGCTCTATGTACTCCGGCAGGGGTTCTGATATGTTCATGTAAACACATATTCTTGTGTAGGATGTATATCTCCCTCTCTTTGTCGATTCCGATACTTTGAGAAAAGAGCCTATTGTATTTCCAATCCCCTCCAGTATTTCAGGGTCCTAGAACTCTATTGCAAGGCCGAACAATCTAACCCAAACAGGTGCTTCCAACATCTTTTCTTGGTCAGGGTTGTACCTGTCTTCCCAGTGTCTCATGAATAGGGCTGCATTGTTCATAGGGGTTTTCGCAGTCTATTATATAGATATCATTTTTTGGAATTCAACTACGTTAAGTGAGTCATTCATCTATGACCATTTCCATGAGAAGTAGTTGTAACTGACTAATTTCTAATGATTTTTGAATAGTCCACTTAGCACTCATTGCATCGGGTGATGCTCACAAGGCTGAAGAAGTGGGATTGAAACTAGTGAAATAAATGACATAGCATCAATCATCACTTTCATGGCTTGTTCCTGGTAATCATGACTTCCTGTGACATCACCCATCCAAGAGTGCCTTTGGCTCAAGCACGCTTAACTCTGGAGTGTTCCCCACAATCAAGCCCACTTAGCTTGCTACCCCATTTGTAAAACCATAGCAATTATTGTGCCTCATGAATCATTCAAGTACAATTCCCTTCACTATTTTGAATTAAGTATTGGGGGCTTTCGCAGTGCATTATATAGATATCAATTTTTCGGATTCAACTGCGTTAAGTAAGTAATTCATATATGACCATTTCCGTGAGAGGCAGTTATAACTAACTAATTTCTCATGATTTTTGAATAGTCCACTTAGCACTCATTGCATTGAGTGATGCTCACAAGGGTGAAGAAGTGGAACTGAAGCTAGTGAAACCAATCACATAGAATCAATCATCACTTTCGGGGCTTGCACCCGGTAACCAGGACTTCCTATGAGGTAACCCATCCCAGATTGCCTCTGGCTAAAGTGTGCTTAATTGTGGAGTTTTCCCCACCAAAAATCCCACAATCAAGCTCACTTAGCTTACTACCCCATTTACAAAACCCTTGCAAGTATTGTGCCTCATGAACCATTCAAGTAGAGTTCCCTTCACTCTTTTGAATTAAGTATTAGGGGTTTTCATAGTGCATTATATAGACATCATTTTTTGGAATTCCACTCCGTTAAGTAAGTCATTCATCTATGACCATTTCCATGAGAGGTAGTCGTAACTCAGTAATTTCTCATGATTATCGAATAGTCCAATTACCACTCATTTCACTAGGTGATGCTCACAGGAGTGAATAAGTGGGATTGAAACTAGTGAAATAAATGACATAGTGTCAATCATCACTTTCATGGCTTTTACCCGGTAACCAGGACTTCCTATGAGGTCACCCATCCTAGATCGCCTTTGGGTCAAGCGCACTTAACTGTGGAGTGTTGCCCACAATCAAGCCCAGTTAGCTTGCTACCCCTTTTGCAAAACCTTAGCAATTATTGTGCCTCATGAACCATTCAAGCAGAGTTCCCTTCACTCTTTGGAATTAAGTATTGGGGGGTTTCGCAGTGCATTATATAGATATCATTTTTTGGGATTCAATTGCATTAGGTAAGTCATTCATCTCTGACCATTTCCATGAGAATTAGTCGTAACTCACTAATTTCTCATGATTGTTGAATAGTCCACTTACCACTCATTGCATTAGTTGATACTCATATTGGTGAAGAACTGGGATTGAAACTAGTGAAATAAATCACATACAGTCAATCATCACTTCTGAGGCTTACACCCGGTAACCAAGACTTCCCGTGAGGTCACCCATCCCAGATTGCTATGGCTCAAGTGCGCTTAACTATGGAGATTTCCCCACAATCAAGCCCACTTAGCTTGCTACCCCATTTGAAAAACCTTAGCAATTATTTTGCCTCATGAACCATTCAAGTAGAGTTCCATTTAATTATTGTGCCTCATGAATCTCCAATACTTAATTCAAAAGAGTGAAGGGAACTCTACATGAATGGTTCATGAGGTAGAATACTTGCTAAGGATTTGCAAATGGGGTAGTAAACTAAGTGGGCTTGATGGTGGGTAAAACTCAACAATTAAGCATGCTTGAGCTAGAGGTGATCTCAAATGGGTGACCACACAGGATGTCCTGGTTGTCGGGTGCAAGACCCAGAAGAGATGATTAAAGCTACTCTAAATTCAACTTCTTTACCTCTGTGGGCATCACCCAATGCAATGAGCGCTAAGTGGACTATTCAAAAATCATGAGAAATTACTCAGTTACGACTACCTCGCATGGAAATAGTCATAAATGAATGACTTACTTAATGCAGTTGAATCCCAAAAAAATGATATCTATATAATTCACTGCGAAAGAACCCAATACTTAATTCAAAAGAGTGAAGGGAACTCTACATGAATGGTTCATGAGGCATAATATTTGCTAAGGTTTTTCAAATGGGGTAGCAAGCCAAGTGGGCTTGATTGAAGGGAAAACTCCACAGTTAAGTGCGCTTGAGTCAGAGGCAATCTCGGATGGGTGAGCTCACAGGAATTCCTAGTTACCGGGTGCAAGCCTTGGAAGTGATGATTGACACTATGTGATTTATTTCACTAGTTTGAATCCCACTTCTACACCTCTATGAGCATCACTTGATGCAACGAGTGCTAAGTGGACTATTCAAGAATCATGAGAAACTTAGTTAGTTACGACTACCTCTCATGGAAATGGTCATAGATGATTGACTTACTTAATGCGATTGAATCCCAAAAAATTATATCTATATAATGCACTGTGAAAACCCCCAATACTTAATTTAGAAGAGTGAAAGGAACTCTACTTGAATGGTTCAGGAGGCACAATACTTGCAAAGGTTTTGCGAATGGGGTAGCAAGCTAAGTGGGCCTATTTGTGGGGAAAACTCCAAAGTTAAGTGCGCTTGAGTTAGTAGTGATATGGGATGGGTGACCTCACTAGAAGTCCTGGTTATTCGGTGCAAGCCCTGGAAGTGATGATTGACGCTATGTGATTTATTTCACTAGTTCCAATCCCACTTCTTCACCGCTATGAGCATCACTCGATGCAAATTGTGCTAAGTGGACCATTCAAAAATGATGAGAAATTAGTGAGTTACGACTACCTCTCATGGAAATGGTCATAGATGAATGACTTACTTAATGCAGTTGAATACCAAAAAATAATATCTATATAATGCACTGCGAAAACCCCAAATACTTAATTCAGAAGAGTGAAGGGAACTCTACTTGAATGGTTCATGAGGAACAATACTTGCTAAGGTTTTGAAAATGGGGTAACAAGCTAGGTGGGATTGATTGTGGGGAAAACTTCACAGATAAGCACACTTGAGTGAGAGGTGATCTGGGACGGGTAACCACATGGGAAGTCTTGGTTACCAGGTGCAAGCCCCAGAAGTGATGAGTGACGCTATATGATTTATTTCACTAGTTTCAATACCACTTCGTCACCCCTATGAGCATCACTCGATGCAATCAGTGCTAAGTGGACTATTCAAAAATCATGAGAAATTAGTTAGTTACAACAACCTCTCATTGAAATGGTCATAGATGACTAACTTACTTAATGCGATTTAATCCAAAAAAGTGATGTCTATATAATGCACTGCAAAACCCCCCAATACTTAATTCAGAAGAGTGAAGGGAACTCTACTTGAATGGTTTAGGAGGCACAATACTTGCGAAGGTTTTCCAAATGGGGTAGCAAGTTAAGTGGGCCTATTTGTTGGGAAAACTCCACAGTTAAGTGCACTTGAGTTAGTGGTGATATTGGGTGGGTGACCTCACTGGAAGTCCTGGTTACTGGGTGCAAGCCATGTAAGTGATGATTGACGCTATGTGATTTATTTCACTAGTTCCAATCCCACTTCTTCACCCCTATGAGCATCACCCGATGTAATGAGTGTTAAGTGGACTATTCAAAAATGATGAGAAATTAGTGAGTTATGACTACCTCTCATGGAAATGGTCATAGATGAATGATTTACTTAACAGAGTTGAATACCAAAAAATAATATCTATATAATGCACTACGAAAACCTCCAATACTTAATTCAGAAGAGTGAAGGGAACTCTACTTGAATGGTTCATGAGGAGCAATAATTGCTAAGGTATTGAAAATGGGGTAGCAAGCTAAGTGGGATTGATTGTGGGGAAAAATTCACAGCTAAGCGCGCTTGAGCGAGAGGCGATCTACGATGGGTAACCACACCGGAAGTCTTGGTTACTAGGTGCAAGCCTTGGAAGTGATGAGTAATGCTATATGATTTATTTCACTAGTTTCAATACCACATCGTCACCCCTCTGAGCATCACTTGATGCAATGAGTGCTAAGTGGAATATTCAAAAATCATGAGAAATTAGTCAGTTACAACAACCTCTCATGGAAATGATCATATATGAATGACTTACTTAGCATAGTTGAATCCCAAAAAAATGATATCTATATAATGCACTGCGAAAGCACCCAATACTTAATTCAGAAGAGTGAAGGGAACTCTACTTGAATGGTTCATGAGGCACAATACTTGCTAGGGTTTTGAAAATGGGGTAACAAGCTAAGTTGGTTTGGTTGTGCGGAAAAATCTAGAGTTAAGCGTGCTTGAGCTAAAGGTGATCTAGGATGGGTGACCTCATGAGAAGTCCTGGTTACTGGGTGCGAGCCCCGGAAGTGATGATTGGTGCTATGTGATTTATTTCACTAGTTTGAATCCCACTTCTTAACCTTGTGAGCATGAGTTGATTCAATGAGTGCTAAGTGGAGTATTCAAAAATCATGAGAAATTAGTCAGTTACCACTACCTTTCATGGAAATGGTCATAGACAACTCATTTACTTAATGCAGTTGAATCCCAAAAAATGATATCTATATAATGCACTATGAAAACCCCCAATATTTAATTTAAAAGTGTGAAGGGAACTCTACTTGAATGGTTCAGGATACACAATGCTTTCTAAGGTTTTGCAAATGGTGTAGCAAGCTAAGTAGGCTTATTTGTGGGGAAAGCTCCATAGTTAAGTGTGCTTGAGCGAGAGGTGATATGGGATGGGTGACCTCATTGGATGTCTTGGTTACTTGGTGCAAGCCCTGGAAGTGATTATTGTTGCTATGTGATTTATTTCACTAGTTTCAATCCCACTTCTTCACCCATGTGAGCATCACCCGATGCAATGCATGCTAAGTGGAGTATTCAAAAATGATGAGAAATTAGTGAGTTACGACTACCTCTCATGGATATGGTCATAGATGAATGACCTACTTAATGTAATTGAATCCCAAAAAATGATATCTGTCTAATGCACTGTGAAAACCCCTGATACTTAATTGAAAAGAGTAAAGGGAACCCTACTTGAATGCTTCATGAGGCACAATACTTGCTAAGGTTTTGCAAATGGGGTAGCAAGCTAAGTGGGCTTGATTGTGCGTAAAAGTCTACAGTTAAGTGCACTCGAGCGAGAGGTGATCTAGGATGGGTGACCTCAGGGGAAGTCCTAGTTATCGGGGCTTGCCCAAAGTGATGATTGACGCTGTGTGATTTATTTCACTAGTTTCAATCCCCCTTCTTCACCTGTGTGAGCATCACTTGATATAATGAGTGCTAAGTGGACTATTCAAAAATCATGAGAAATTAGTGTGTTAGGACTACCTCTCATGGAAATGGTCATAGATGGCTGACTTAATTAAAGGGGTTGAATCCCAAAAAATGATCTCTATATAATGCACTGCGACAACCAGCAATACTTAATTCAAAAGAGTGAAGGGAACTCTACTTGAAAGGATCAGGAGGCACAATACTTGCTAAGGTTTTACAAAGGGGGTAGCAAATTAAGTGGACTTGTTTGTGGGGAAAACTCCAGTGTTAACTTCACTTGAGACAAAGGTGATATGGGATGGTTGATCTCACTCGACGTCCTGGTTACTAGGTACAAGCCCTGGAAGTTATGATGGATGCTATGTGATTTATTTCACTAGTTTCAATCCCACTTCTTCACCCTTGTGAGCATCATGTGATGCAATGAGTGCTAAGTGGACTATTCAGAAATCATGAGAAATTAGTGAGTTATGACTACCTCTCATGGAAATAGTCATAGATGAATGACTTATGTAACGGAGTTGAATCCCAAAAAACTATATCTATAAATATTTGTTCTAATTTTTTATCTAAAGTTGAGTGAAATCAACATTTTTTTTAAATTTCACATTGTTGCAACCGTTAATAAAATGAATAATCTGACCAAATTATATTTTACATTTTATAAACCTCACAGATGAAGACGAAAGTTTTCTTCCGTGCGAAGCAATATTGGGCCAACATAAACCACAAGTTTTCTTCCGTGCGAAGCAATACTGGGCCAACATAAACCACTTGACGCATTACTTTGTGACAATGGTGCAAATCTTGAGTACGATATTGTTGGCAGTTTCCTCTGCATTGCTACACAAAATAAGGATTTGGATATGTTGAACGATTTACTAAGTTATGGGGCAGATATGAATGCAACAAATGGAGATTGGAACAAAACCCTCCATGTTTCCATTAGTGATGTCCATTAGTGATGGATTGACAAAGGTAATGAAGTATCTTCTCTACCATGGAGAAGACATGAATAAAACATATTGTAGTGGGGTTAGACACCAAAATCTTTGGTAGAGAATCAAGGGCATGAAGAAATACGTGAATCATTTCCAGCGAAAGCTCATTCAATGTATTCACACTTATGTTTATCTATCAAAGATTCATTTGTCCCATCAAACCTAGATGTGAAAAATCATTGGGAGATCATGAACCCTTCAAGGTATGCAAAGGAAAATGACATTCATCATTTTATAAATGCAATTTCCATTCCACCTAATGGATTGCAGAGCAAAATAATTACTAATTTTGACAATTCCCTTTTCGGTATAGTCACAATGCCTTCCAACACCAACCCTAGTGTTGGTGGCTTGAGTCATGCAATTAAGTGTTGCTGTTGGACAAGCCCTTCTCTTCCTAAAAGGCATCACCCAATCTACATCAAAGAAAACAAGTAACTGGGGAAACTGATAATATTTCCAAATGCAATTCAAGAACCATTGAAAATTGGTGGTAAGTATTTATTTTATATATTAACTCATGATTTCATGAGTTAAGATTTCCTATAATCTTTGAAATTAGGGCACTGCACAGGAACTTAAAATTATCCATTTACAAAATTGTTGTTCTCGCAAGTGAAAATTTTGGTTATTTGACTGTGAAAGTTGAGTGAATATTCTATAGAAATAGATGAAATCGATGTCATTAGAGAAGGGGATCATCAATTCCTTATTGACAATGAATAGACTGAAGAGATATATAAGAAGGATGATCTGTGATAGTTGTAGAAATTAGGTCAAAATGCCTTAGATTTGGGAGGCCTTTCACAAATATAATGAAATATTTCTAGAAGTACAATGTTTTCAACAAATGAATAATATGCTGGTGAAAAAGCTTGACTGTAAGAAGAAGCATATAGGAAAATATTGCAAGGCGGACATATGGTGTTGGACTTCTTGTTTATTGTTAATGTTGATCTATCAAAACTTTTAATACTTGTTTTTGGACTTCATACAGGTGGGATGTTGTGGGCACCTAAAGAATAATTCAATATGGCCCCTTCCATGTTCCCAAAAAATGAATTCCAGCGAAATTCAAGCCCAATATTGAAAAATATTTGGCACATGATCCTCCTCATCACATACTTCTGAGTAGTTCCAGTGATAGCAATAGCCGTAGCAGGAGACAAGAATATGAAAGATTTACCCAAAACTACACAAGGGGTTATTTAAGAAAATTAATTAAGATGAATTTCATATTTCGTATTAAATTAATTTGGATCTAATATCATGAATGGGAGATTTCACTATTTTCATTTTTATATGAAAATGAGTTGATAGATGCAAAATAGAGGTTCTCATATAGACATGGCAAGGAGGAGCATAAGTTGGGCTGAAGGAGCTATTTGGTTCGCTAAATGAGCTTTTCATACATACATGCGTGTTCAAATGAGTTAAAAGAACTATTCATTTTGTTGCAATCAATGAAACCAAGTGGTAATGGTGTCAATGAGCAATTTGAAGCCTTTTTGGACTCTTTTTTGTATTTCTTTATTGACAAAATCTATGAAGAAAGTTAATTGTTGTGGCAATATATTAACAACTTGGGTGAATTCCAGTTACTTTTCACTTTAGGACTAGATTAAATTGTTTGTAGATTATTGTGTATTATTAGCTTGTTGTGTGGGTCATGCTACAAGGATGTGAAATTTAGCTAACTTCTTTGAGTTATTTTTTATTAAATAAGTGCTACATGATTATAGATTTATAAAGATTGTGCCATTATGTGTTGATCATTTGTTTAAAAATCAATGCTTATATATGCAATTTCAAGGATTGCTATAACTCACATAATTTTTCAGAGGGTGTTAGCTTAATGGAAAAATACCTGCCTTATAAGCATGAAGTTGGTGGTTAGGTCCCACTTTTCCCTAACATGAATTAACTAATAATATTGCATTTTATTTTTAAATTAGATATTTTTCATATTGATTTATTTCAATGGTGAGATATTTTTCTAGATTCATTGCTTTATATTGTATCTAAAGAGACAAAAGTGATATTGTATTACTTTTAAATATATATATATATATATATATATATATATATATTTTATTTATTTATTTATTTATTTTTTCTCTAGAGACACAATATCTACGATTAAATACTTATTATCTATATAAAGACAATATGTCTTTAATCCCAACTATTATCTTTGGAGTGACAAAAATGAGATTGTGTGATAAGAGACAATAATGTTTGTGTAATATATTGACTTTATACAGACATTTCTTTAAGACAAGTTTTTTTTTTTTTGGTCTCAAGTTGAGACATTTTATCCAAAAATTGTCTTAAACGCCCCTAATGTATAGTAGTGTGATATGACATTTTCTTTAATTGATCAATTTGAAAGAAATCAATTAAAATATCATAATTAGGAGAAAAATATTAATGCTCATATTCAACCCTCATTCTCTATGAAATTTGAAATCTAGATTTACTGAACCCCACACAAATTAGCTTGCCTGCAACTCAAATCTTACAATGAAAACAAAGCTTACAATTAAAACAGAAACAGTCAGTTGATACAAATGGAATAGTTAAGTACACAATAATTTGTTTATTTATGGAAAAAAATTGATCTCGCAGACAACAAAAATGATTATTATCTAACTAACTGAATAATCTTATAAAAACTAAATCATAAAACATAAAATTAACATGGAAACTCTAACTAGATCTGACATTGGAAAACTATCACTAAAATGGGGAAAACTAAATCAACCATTTTAACTTCACAAAAAGAGGAATTTTTGCAAACGATCCGGCAAGTATTGGCGACGATAAGAACGCACTTTTCGCACGAACTGTCATAATAATCACTATAGTCCGATCATCACATCTGATCACTGTGATTAGTAACATTAGAGATAAAACAAAGGCAAATGACTTGATCGTCATGGCTACCTTAAAATGGAAAATGAAATAATCTCACTTCTAACAGTAGTAATCCCTTCAAATGGCGACGAGCTTTATTGCGATCCTCCTTATCAATCTGCTGAGGACGCCCCGCTTTTATAGCCGTCCCTGGAAATGGGTGTGTTTCACACTGGTCAGCATCTATTTTATAGTTGTGGCATGGCAGCCTTATCACTTTCACTCAATGGCAAAATAGGCATCATTTATATTTTAGTGATTAAATGGTTATATTTTATTATTTAGTTTTTATTTTAAATTTTAATAGTATTTAATTTGGTTAAATATAATATATTCCTAAAATTTAGAAGTATTTTAGAATTTAATTTAGGAAAGGAAACAATTATCAAAATATATTCCAATTATATGATGAAAGGGATGTATTCTATTTTGTTGACTTTCATTCAAAATAAAATAATGAAATGGATGTATTCTATTTTGTTGACTTTCATTCAAAATAAAATAATGAAATGGATGTATTCTATTTGGTTGACTTTCATTCAAAATAAAATAATGAAATGGATGTATTCTATTTTGTTTTGAAAACTATTTTAGTCATCACAAGACTTTCTCTCATAATAAAATAATACAATATAATACAATATAAGAATATCACCATTTCTCATTCTCATTTGGTTCTTTCTTAATTGTATTATATTTTAATAGTATTTCAATCTTGTTTCTCAATATCCAGTGGAGGTTGATGATGATGATGATGATGATGGTTAACGTCCGCTGAGACCAAATAATGATCTATCGGACCTAAAAAGACAAATTATTTATTTTGATTTAATATTTTATTCCTATGCTCAAAAAGCTTGGAGAGAAGCCTCCTGAGTTCACTATAATTTTGGCATTGTAAAAGGCTAGGAAGGTCAGTATTGTAACAAAGGTTGTGAAATTGAGATCTAATGTGGTTGTATGCAGGGCACTCTAAGAGGAAGTGGTTTTCATCCTCGATGCTCCTATTCTCACAAATATGGCAGATCCTTTCCATCCATGGCGTTTTAGGAACTACCCAGCGGCCAGTTTCACTATGGAGCTCATGAGAATTCGTTCTAATCTTTGCTATATTAATTTTCTTTTTTGAGCTAGTTAGAATAGAGAGATACTTTTGATCTTCAAGGGTGGGGTTGATGACCTTCTTATAATAACTTAATTTTCTTTTAGACGCTAAATCTTTCTCACACCACAATTTTTCTTTGAACTTAGAAGTAACAATATCTTTAATGTTATTTATGTTTTGCAAAGCATCATTCTCATTGATCTCCCAATAGTTTAACCAGGCCCTTGTGTCCTTATGCCATCCTCGGTTAAGCCTTAGGTGATTTTGGCTGGAATTTAAAGCTAGCTTAGGAAGTCTATGATTGTCTATGTTATTGAGCTTGTGCTTGTACATCAGAAACCTGAGCATAGCTAGGCTCTCAATAGAAGAAAGACCTGCTTCTATAAGGAGAATAGGATAGGGTGTATTACTTTTAATTTTCAGGTTATAAGTTATAAAATGCTTCTGGATTTGCTCAATCTTCCTCCATGATTCTCTGGAGATGCTGCAGCCCCAAACTTCACAGCCATATAAGATAACAGGAGTGACTAAAGTTTCAAAGAGGAACTTCTTTTTATCCCACATTACGAGGTTTGCTGTTTTACAATTATTTTCAAGACCAAAATAAGCTTTCCATCCTTTATAAAGAGGTTGACTTTTAATTATTTTTTTTTGATGGACAACCATTATTTGAAGCCAATATCTTTGGAGTCATTGATCTATCCTTATTGTGATGGGAATTGGAAGCCATGAAGTCAAGGGTTACAATTTCAATTAAAAGTAGCACAACCACATTAATAAATGTGCTTAATGAAAGGCTATAGGAATATCGTTGTTTTTAGTGAGACTTTTTGGAAGCTTTTCCCATGGGTTTTCCTGGTCTAATTTCTCTAAAAGTCGGACACGAAATTATCGAAATAGGAAGTTTGATGGGTAACCTATGCACAATCCAAGTGCTCTAGGAGTTTTTGAGGGTGTTGAATCCATATATACAATAAAAAATCTAGTTTAAATAACACAAATCAAGATTTCACCTCATGCCATGTTCACGCACTTGAAAGTCCAAAAAGTCACACTAAAGACAAGTCCTATATCAACCACATTTATAAATATACATCAAAAATAATATTTATATAAATTTATATGAACCTTCAAATACAATAGTGTTCATTATTAGTTAATTCATTATTAATAATATATTGTTTTATTAACATGAATAATGTTAATTAAATATTTATTAATAAAAATATTGTGCGTTAAATATAAATATTGTTATTGTTATTAATTAAACCCAATTGATTTATATTAAACCTAAAGATTACTATTATAAACCCTATGAACAATATTATACCCTAGGAACATGAATCCTTAGATTAATAAATCCAAGAGATTGATATTATAAACCCAAGGGATTAATACTAAAAGTTGAAGCGAATAATATTCAAACCAATGGATAAATATTATAAACCCAAGGTATATAAACCCTAAAATACACATGATTGATCATGTTTTACGATGGTTGATTTTCATTTTGAGACAACTTTCATCACAAGGTGACATTTGACCATGGTTGACTATGATTAATCTTCATATTGAGACAATATTTGTAATAGTGAGACCTTGGACCATGGTTGCGCATGGTTGACTATGATTATAAACCCAAGGGAGTTATATTTAACCCTAGGATTAATATTATAAACCCAAGTTATCTAAACTCTAAGATAAATATTATAAACACAAGGGAATAATAAACCCAAGGGATTATTACTAAAAACCAAAGGGAATAATATAAACCCAAGGGGTAGATATTATAAACCCAAGCTATATAAACCCTAAGATAAATATTATAAACATTAAAATAAACATGGTTGACCATGGTTGACCGCGTTTGGTTTTCATATTGACACAATATTTTTCACAATGCGACATTAGACTATGGTTGACCATGATTGATTTTCATATTGAAAAAACCTTTCTCATAATGCGACGTTGGACAATGGTTGACCATGGTTGATTTTCATATTGAAACAATCTTTATCACAACATAACTTTGGACCATGGCTAACCATGGATGGCCAAGTTGTCACAATGTGGCATTGGACCAAGAAACAATCTTTTGCAAAATGTGACCATGGTTGATTATGATTGACAATGGTTTATTTTCATATTGTGACAATCTTTGTTGCAATGCAATGTTGGAACATGGTTGACCATGGATCATAGTTGTCATAATGTGATGTTGTACCATGAGACAATCTTTGTCACAATACGACCATGCTTATTGACCATGGTTGATTTTCATATAGAGACATCTTTGTCACAATGTGATGGTGGAATGGTTGACCATAGTTGATTTCCATATTGATACAATCCTTGTCACAATGCGACATTGGACCATGGTTGAGCATGATTGATTTTAATGTCGTGACAATCTTTGTTACAATACGATATTGGATCATGGTTTCCCATGGTTGATTTTCATATCGACACAATATCTGAAAAAATGCGACATTAGACAACGGTTGACCATGATTGATTTTCATATTGAGAAAATATTTTTTTTTGTAAGCTAGGGTGGAACTATTCTATTATGACGAGTTAAAACCAATACATGCAAAATAGTGGCCTCAACCCGCCCCGAAGGGAAACCAGGTCTGTTGGCCACCTGTAGTTCTTAATAGCCATCCAAGAATAGTACTTGCTTAGTCTGTTTATCCATATTATATAAGCTACACATACAAAAATAACATAACTGTCTACTAATTGCATTCTTAAAATAAACAGAGGTAAGCAGAAACTATTCATCTTCCTAGCTAAGGAGACAAAACATATCTTGGTTTATCATTATTTCCTTACACTCGATTGGCGCTTCTCCTCTTTGGCTCCTTGGGTCAGCTTCTCTATCTGCTGCTGTATCTCGTCCAGCTTTCCATCCTGCATCATCAGGGTGATCTGAATGTTGTTCATCTCCTTCTTGAGATTTGGAATGCCTTGGGCTAGTTTCTCCATCTCCATGGCCACCTGCTCCATGGCCTTGGCCAACAGTCGTTTCATTACCTAGTAAACATGTAAAGCCTGTTTATAGAGGGACATGCGTCCTCTAGTATTGTCGGGATTAGGCAGCAGATATTCCCAATCTTCCATCTCTGACTCTGACTGTTCCTGGGTTGCTTCCTCTTCCAGATTCTGAATTATTCTCCTACTGTCCGCATGCGTATTTTGGCTATAAGCTCTTTCGGCAAACCTAACTTGACGTTCCATTGTTTTCCTCCCTCGTTTGTAATCTCTTGGTCTGGTGCGGCTCTGTTCTCTATTGCCGACTTGACGTCGGCCGCCTCTCCCTCTGTGGCCTCTTCCTCATCTTGTTCCTCTTTCCCTGTATTCCTTTGCCCTGTTCCCCTTTCCTGCCACACTATCTGGCGAACTCCAACCCGCTTCCTTTGCACGATCCTTGCTCTCCTTAACCTTTTTTGTCTCATTTACCGTTCTAGTTTCCTCCATAATCCTCGCTTTCCCTCTTTCACTCTTCCTTATCCGCGGTTGACATTCCTATTCCAGGTCATATATTTCCTGTATGTCTGCCCTGGTCTGCTCCTCTCCCTCTGAGCGTTCTCTCTTGATTCCTCCCACTCACGAGGGTCCTTCATCCTTGCATTCCGGTGTTACATTCCTCTTCATTCTCTCCTCTGCTATTTTACCCTGTAGTCATTTTGCTCCAGGAGGTAGACTAGGCTCGTTTCCTTCTTCTTTGTTCGACACCTCTTCCCTTCTTCCATTGTTTGTCTTGAGGCTACTCCCTGCAAGCTTTCCCTTATACCTCCACCCGCTACCACTCCCTTTCACTTACCGACCTTTCCTGCTCTGCTGGACTACCCTTCTCTGCCTTCTGCTCTCTCCATAATTTCCCATTCCTCCTCTGCATGCCCTTATGCAACCTGGTCTGTGCCCATCACCGATCTTCTGCCACCTTCACCACCTCTACGCATCAGACGATCCTTTCTGCCGCGATTTGAAATGATATTTGGTTTACCTGACGTACATTCCATCTGTCGTGGGTTCTTGATGCTAGGTGGCTTCAGCTTGTCATCTCCCGTCCTTTCAATAACTTCACTCCTAACCACGTTTACCACCCCGATCAGGGGTCCTTCCCACGTCTTCTTATTGTTTTGAGGCTTCATTTCCATCCTGAATTATTATTTGGTTAAGAGTTTCCCACTCAGGTTTGTTCATGATTATTGGCCATATGCTGTCGACTTTACCTTCTTGGCATCCCCAATTTGCTAGAAAATCTGCTGCTTTATTTCCTTCTCATTTTACATGAGTGATTATTTTATAGTCTATGTGTTTCAAGATGTTATCCATGTCTTGGATTAAACCTGCCGTCCTCCAGCTCTTAGCCACTTGTTCCCACTCTTTTCCATTATCCAACTTTCTAAGCACTTCTATTATGATTTGCGAATCTCCTTCTATCTCCAAGTTCCTGTATCCATTTCTTATTGCTATTTTAATACCTTGGTATATTGCCATCATTTCTGCTTCATTGTTGGTCATTAGGCCTCCTTTTTCTGCGTATACCCATCTGGTGCGGCCCGTATTATCTTTGAAGATGCCTCCTAAGCCAGCAGGTCCTGGGTTTCCTTTTGAAGCCTCGTCGAAATTCAATTTAATAAAATTTTCACCTAGGTATTTAAATTGGCCTTGGCTATGTAGCTTAGGTTTTTGAGGTTTCTCCTTTTGGGGATATATCATATTGTATTCTATATTGAGTGTAGCTAGGATTCTTTTATCCTCTGGGGTTGCGTTCCAGTCCTCCTCTTCCCAAGTCTCTGCTAGGATGGTTTCTCTTATTGCTTTTTGGATTTTCCCCCATATCTTCTCTGGTGGGTTATTTTTGTCCCTAAATATGCTTTGATTTCGTTCTTTCCACAAGAGCCATATGACAAATCCTATCGCTAAGCTCCATATTCTCTTTACTATGGATCCTAAGAAGTGACCTTTTCCCCAGTTGGATATTGTCTACTTTATATCAGTCGGGTCTCTGTTAGATTTTTCAAAGAGGTTCTTTACCTCCTCCCATTGATGTTGGGCATAAGGGTAGGAGTTTAATAAATGTTCCTGAGTCTCTTTTTCTTGTTTTCAAAGACTGCACTTGGAAGGGCCTAGACAGCCTCTTTTCTGTAACTTATCCAAAGTCAGGATTCTCCCTTTACCTACTAGCCAAGCAAATATTATTACTTTCGGCCACCATTTACTTCTCCATAGTTGTTTACAATCCTTGCATTCCTCTTCTTCCTCTCTTCGAGTGGCAAGATAGTAGGCTTCCTTGACAATAAAAGTCCCTTTAGTAGCTTTCCCCCATCTGAGTATGCTCGGTCCCATGCTCTTTTTTATTTTTCTTGTTTCTAGCTCTTTTATTAATATCTCTCTCTGAGCTTCGTCAATAGTCTCATCCCATTCTTCAGGCTTTCTCCATATCCTCCAAGTTTCATATGTTTCTTCTTCCTTCCAGTAATCTTTAACCCTCTTTAGTCCCATCGTTGCTGCCTTCTGGTAAGTGTTTTTTATGGTTTGTATATCAACCAATCTATCCCTTTGTTGTCGTGCTTCCTCCCAGAATTGAGCAGTACTCCCGTTTCTGATTTCCCAGAAGGAAAATTTGTTTATGAGTTCTCTGTTTTGGCTTGCTAGGTTCCATATTGAGGATCCTTTGGGAATTTCTGTCACTCTGAGGATATCTTCTATTGCTTTGGGCATTTTATATTTATGAGTCCATATTTGTTTCCATATATCCCTGCCTCCTCTCATCCATCTCCACCAGAGTTTTTCCCCCAGGACTTGATTCAGAATTTCGGGGTCCCTGATTCCCAGGCCTCCTTCTTCTTTGTGTTTCAATATTCCCTTCCAAGACACTAGAGACCATTTCTTATCCTATTTGGGACCTCCACATAAGAATTTCCAAAGAATTTCCTTTATTTTACTATAGATTCCTTTGGGAGCTGCCATCACTGATAGAGGGTATATTGGAATGGCCTGGAGAATTGATTTCAAGAGGACAATTATTCCTGCTATATTGAGCGTTCTAAGGGACCAGCTTTCCAGTCTACTCTTGAGTTTGTCAACAGTATGATACCAGTTTGATACTCTTGTAGGGTTTAAAGCAAGTTGGTTCCCTAGATATTTAGTTGGGAGTTCTCCAAGTCTGAAACATAAAGTTCTGGTTAAGTGAATTTTTATCGATTCTAGAGTGTTAAAGATAAAAGTGCAAGACTTGTCTTTATTGATTTCCATACCTGATGCTTCTACAAACATATCCAGGATCTTTTTTATTCTTCTAACTTCCCTTAGTGATACTTCGCTGAATAGCATTATATCGTCCACGAACTACTAATGGGTGATAGGAATATTATCTCCCCATAACTTGAGTCCCTTTATCTTTCTTTCCCTCATTTCTTTTTTAATGTATCTTCCTAGTCCATCAGCTGCCATGATGAACAGGAAGGGAGACAGGGGATCTGTTATGAAACCAACTCAAGAAAAGATAGAAAAGATAGATCAACGCCTTAGAATTCAGCCTCTTCGAGGGGGCAACCTCCTTTACATTACATAAATGAACAATTCTTGGATGATACAAATGACAAAACCTCCTTTCTATATATAGGAGTCTAAGGAGTCACAATATAATCCAGCCGACCTAACAATAATAATATAAAGCCACAAAAATAAAAATAGAGGGATTCTATGGGGCACAGAAATAACAATATGGGGGTAATAGGGGCACAACAATATAAATAAGGGGTATAACTACAATAGTAATGGGGTAATCACTAGTATTATAGGGACCCAACATGCCCCTCTCCTTCAAAAAAGTGTTGTCCTCAACGCTTGAGTAGTTCTGGATACTTCTGCATAAAATTCTCATCCTCCCATGTGGAATCTTCAGCGGATAAGTTCTTCCACTTGATAAGATACTCTGAAATTGATCGATTTCGTAGCTGTCGAGTTCTTGTTTCTGTGACTGCTTCCGGTTCCAATATAATTTTTCCTTCCTCGTCAAGTTCTGGCAATATTGTTTGAATTGGGAGCTTGTCACCTATAACCTTCTTTAAACATGAAACATGGAAAACTGGGTGCAATCGAGAAGCTGCAGGAAGCTCCAATTTGTATGCCATAGTACCAATCTTTTGCAACACCTTGTACGGACCATAATACTTTGGTGATAATTTATTATCCTTCTTAGCTTGCTTTAGGGACATTTGCTTATATGGTTGTAGCCGTAGGAATACCCAATCACCTACATCAAAACTTCTTTCACTGCGATGTTGATCTGCCTGTTGTTTCATTCTATTTTGTGCCAACACGAGGTTATCCTTTAAGAGTTGGAGGACTTGTTGTTGATGTTCGATGTGATGTTCCACTGCCTGAACCTTAGAATTTTCTCTTAAATATGATGTGATGGATGGTGGTTGATACCCATAAAGTGCCATAAATGGGGTCATTTTTGTTGCTGTATGGAAGGAAGTGTTATACCACCATTCAGCCAGAGGCAACCATTTGACCCATTGTGTCTGTTTATCAGATACAAAGCAACGAAGATATCCTTCCAAACATTTGTTTACTATCTCAGTTTGCCCATCAGATTGAGGATGATAAGATGAGCTATGAGCTAACTGAGTACCAAGACAAGAAAATAATTCTGTCCAAAAATTTCCAGTGAAAATGGGATCTCTGTCACTTACAATAATCTTTGGGTTTCCATGTAGCTTTTGAATTGTTTCCATAAATGCAGTAGAAACTGTACTGGCTTTAAATGGATGTGATAATGCACAAAAGTGTGCATACTTGGTAAGTCTGTCAACTACCACCATGATGACACTCTTTCCCTCAGACTTGGGTAAACCTGTGATAAAATCCATTGAAACCTCCTCCCAACGTTGGCTTGGAATGGATAAAGGTTGTAATAGACCCGGTGTCTTAATTGTTTCAACTTTATTTTGTTGGCAAACCAAACATTCCGCCACAAACTTTTGAATATCTGATTTAAGGCCATCCCAAAAAAATTCCTTCTTAACCCTGTGGTAAGTTTTTAAAAATCCTGAGTGCCCTCCTAAGGGAGAAGTGTGCAATTCCATAAGAATCTTTTGTTTTAGCTGGGAATTCTTACAGAGGTATAAGCGATCTTTGTACCATAACGAATCATTTTGCCAGCTAAATGTATCAGAAGTACTGGAATCTTGTTGTAGCTTTCGAATAAGTGCCCACACTTCTTCGTCATTCTTCCATTCCTCCCTTGCTTCGTTTATCCAATCTGGTTGGATAATAGAAATGGCACACAACAATGCTTCCACATCCTCATCCTTTCTTGAGAGTGCATCTGCCACCACATTTTGCTTCCCTTTTTTGTAGATGATTTCAAAGTCATAACCCAACATCTTTGTGACCCACTTTTGTTGCTCTTCAGAGGATAATCTTTGTTCTAAAAAGTATTTAAGGCTATCATGATCCGTTTTTACCTTGAAGTGTCTTCCCATTAGGTAGGGTCGCCATTTCTTAAGTGCATGGAGTATTGCCAACATTTCCTTCTCATAAATAGCTTTGCTTAAAAACTTTCCCTTGATTGGACGACTTTCAAAAGCAATGGGTCTTTCATCTTGCATTAGAACAGCACCAATTCCATTTCCTGAAGCATCACATTCCACAATAAAGGTTTTTGTGAAGTCCGGTGTAGCTAAGACCGGTGCTTGGCACATTGCCTCTTTAAGATGTTCAAAGGCCTTTGTTGCTTCCGGAGTCCATGAAAATGAATCTTTCTTCAATAATGTTGTTAGAGGTGCTGCTATTCTCCCATAATTCTTAACAAACTTGCGATAATACCCTGTCAACCCAAGAAATCCTCGCAGATGCTTTATGGATGTGGGGATTTTCCATTCCTTAACTCCATATTGTATCTCGTGTGGGGATCTTTTTGCATATAATTGTTTCTCCTCCAATAGTTGTAGCACCCTGTCAACATGTTCAACATGATCCTTCCAAGACTTGCTGTAGATTAGTATATCATCAAAAAATACTAACACAAATTTTCTAAGGAATGGTTTGAAAATTGAATTCATCAAACCTTGAAATGTTGAAGGTGCATTGGTAAGGCCAAAAGGCATGACCAAAAATTCATAATGACCCTCATGAGTTCTAAATGCCGTTTTTGGAATGTCTTCAATCTTCATTCTGATTTGATGATATCCCGAACGAAGATCCAACTTGGTGAAGTAAATTGATCCATGCAATTCATCCAGTAATTCATCAATAACAGGAATGGGGAACTTATCTTTAATAGTGAGCTTGTTGAGCTCCCTATAATCTGGACACATGCGCCATGATCCATCCTTCTTGTGCACCAATACTACTGGAGCTGAGAAAGAACTTTGACTCGGTTGAATTATACCAGCCTCTAGCATTTCTGCAACCATACGTTCAATTTCACTTTTTGGACATAGGGATATCTGTACGGCCTGATGTTTGGAGGAACACTTCCTGGAATCAGATGAATAGCATGATCATGATCACGCATAGGTGGGAGACCTTTGGGAGTCTCAAATACCTTGGAATGATTGTCCAGGACTTTTTGGAGATCTGGAGAAATAGATGATTCCAATGTGGAAACATCTAGCGAACATAATTGTGCAATTACACCTCTTTGCTCCTTTTTTAGAAGCTTTGTCATACCATTAGAGCTGATTATCTTTCCTGGTTTCCCTGCAATACCCCTTAATTCAACTTCCTTTCCTTCCGAAGAAAATTTGATGAAAAGTTCTTGAAAATTAAAAGCTATTGTACCCAAGGATTGTAGCCATTGGACTCCTAGTACAACATCAGCACCTCCCATTGGAATGGAAAGCATTGGGCTAGTCAATACATATTCTCCCATGGATAGCTTGATATTATGGCACTTTCCAGAGCAATTTATTGTTCCTCCATTTGCAATCATCACTTGACACTCTGGTGCTGGATATAGGAAGCAATTCAATTCTTTTGCTACCCTACAATGAATAAAATTGTGGGTGCTTCCTGAATCAATCAACACTATTACCTTTTTCTTCTTGATTTGTCCTTCTATCTTGATGGTTTGAGGAGTGGTAATTCCCGCCAATGCATTACAAGATATGGTCGGATTTATTTGTTCTTCATCTAGGCTTTGTTCCTGGAGTATATCTTCTTCTTTTGACCTTTCTTGCTCCTTTTCTTCTTCCTCTTCACAATCTATGTAGAATAATTTCTTCTCAGCACACTTATGACCTTTAGTGTATTTGCTATCACAACTGTAACAAAGCCCTTTTGCTCTTTTTTCTTCCAATTGTTGTGGTGTCAACCTTATAGGTTGTGGAAGACTAGGGGCAACAACACTTCCGTCTTTATAGTTGTGAGTGGTATGCTTCCTGGTTGCCATAATTTTGCTTTCCATTTTTCTTGCTAACCTGAATGCCTTCTCTAATGAATCAGGTTCCCAAAGGCGAACATCATGTTGGATATTATCCTTTAAAGACCCTATGAACACATCAATCCTATGCTCCTCTGGAATATCTTTTACCCTTATGTTCAATTTTTGGAACTCCTCAATGTGCTCCATTACTGAACCCTTTTGTTTGAGACTTATCAATTGGCTAAAAAAAGTGTTGCTTTTTGTATCTTCATAATGTGCTATCAATTCTTCCGTAAAAATTGCCCAAGTGATAAATTGTTTACGAGAGCAAAGCCATTGATACCATACAAACTGATTTGGTTCCAAATATAAAGTTGCCATACGTACCTTTTGTGCATTTTGCACATTATTGAGATCGAAGAATTGCTCCATCTGTAATATCCATGTGGCGGGATCCTTGCCATCAAACTTCCTCATATCGATTTTTGGAATATGGTGATTCTTCAATCCAACATTAGCGTCTATGGAATCATGATTAACATTTCTTTTGTTCTCATCATGAGTTTCCTTTACTACCTTTTCACCATTAGTGACCCTTTCTTGTAGCAACTTCTTCAATTCTTCCATATCTGTCTTCAAATCTATCTTCAAATCTGCCTTGTCTCTCTTCAAATATGTCTTCGAATCATCCATCTTAGCTTCCATGCCCTTTATCTTAGATTCCACGCCACTTATCTTAGCTTCTGTTAGCTTTTGTGAGCGTGACATTTGTTGCACTTGTTCTTGTAATTTTGATATATCATGTAGCATTTCTTCCTCTTCTTCATGAGTCATGCTAGAGATTTCAGGTTCCTTACTAGGTGTTTGCATTTTCTTTCCTTGGGGCATCAGTTACTGATAATAATGCTTTACTATGCCCTTTGAATTCCGTTAAACCAAGCTTACACAAAAATTTTAAAAAAAACTACACACCTTTTTTCACTTTATGGAAGCTTGATATTGAATCTGATGTATCTCTGTAATTTCGGATCATCCAGTTCTAAAATTACTACCTGTAGTAGCCTTCTGTGTCCTCTTTCCAATGCCACAAGTCTGAGCCAAATTGGATTCTCCAAGGAAGAGTTATGTGAAATCTCCCACAGTGACTTGCTTTTAGACTGGTTCAGTAAAGCGAACTTGTACGACATGCCAAGAGTCACTATTTCAACCTTTGAATCTGAAACACAAACAAAAGCAACTACAGTCCGTCCTCTTTCTGTACCTTTTTATGAAATTTCAATCCGATCCTCAGAGAGAAAGTTGTGACGATTTTCCCCAGGTCACCTGTTTTGAATGTAATTCAGGAGTCTGCAGAAAGGCCAACTTCCTCAGATCATATCTCCGAAAATATCACGTAAAAAGCTCTGAAATTAGGACCCAAGGTTCAGCGCCAATTCTTCTCAAATGCATTTTTTTTGCGACTTCTGAAACATCACAGAAAAAAAGTTATAGCGAAAATGACACGATGACCTGTTTGGAGCAGCGAAACCCTAGAATCCAAAGCTCTGATACCAAATGTTATGAAACCAGCTCAAGAAAAGATAGAAAAGATATATCAACGCCTTAGAATTCAGCCTCTTCGAGGGGGAAACCTCATTTAAATTACATAAATGAACAATTCTTGGATGATACAAATGACAAAACCTCCTTTCTATATATAGGAGTCTAAGGAGTCACAATATAATCCAGCCGACCTAACAATAATAATATAAAGCCACAAAAATAACAATAGGGGGATTCTATGGGGCACAGAAATAACAATATGGGGGTAATAGGGGCACAACAATATAAATAAGGGGTATAACTACAATAGTAATGGGGTAATCACTAGTATTATAGGGACCCAACAGGATCTCCCTGTCTTAATCCTCTGGTAGCCTTGAAAGTCTCTGTGGGGGTACCATTAAGAAGGATAGAGAAGCTTGGAGTTGCTATCATGTTGTAGATCCATTCAATCCATCTGTTACTGAAACCAAAAGCCCTGAGCGTTGCTTTAAGAAAGTTCCAGCTGAGGCGGTCATAAGCTTTTGACAAATCCAACTTTATCATCATTCCTTTCTATTTTTTTTCCGTTAGATAATGGAATACCTCCTGGCCTACCACTAGCCCATCCAGGATTTGTCTCCCTTCTACGAAACCGGTTTGTCCTGGGGATATAATGTTCACCAGGATAGCCTTCAATCTTTTTGCTATTAGGGTTGCAATAATTTTATAAATAACATTATAAAGAGCTATAGGGCGGAAACCTTGGGCATTCTCTGCTTTGGTCGATTTAGGAATGAGAATAAATAGCATAGAGTTAAGACTTAGCCATACCTTTTGCTGCATTCTCGACTCCTCCACCACCTCTAGAATTTCCTGTCCCAGGAAATTCCAACTTGCTTGATAAAAATCCACCGTGTATCCATCAGGTTCAGGTGCCTTGGTTTTTCTTCATTCCTTTTACAATTTCCTCTACTTCTTCTAGCGTTGCTGCTCTTATCAGGGCTTTATTCTGGTCTTTGGTTACCATCTTTGGGATTTCATTGCAAAGTCTTTCTATAGCCTCATTTCTGTTGATCCCTGGTTCTATTAGCATTTCTTTGTAATAGTCTACTAAAACTTGTTTCGTTTCTTCATGTTTTGTGACTCTTTGCCCTTCACTGTTTAAAATGGAGAAGATTCTGTTCCTTTGTCTATGTTGAACCATAGCTTGGTGGAAAAATTTTGTGTTTCTCTCACCCTCTCGAAGCCAATTTACCCTGGAATTTTGTCTCCATAAGATATCTTCCTGCTTTCTCCTTTCTTTTAGTTGACTGATAAAAGTTCCTTCTTCTCTGCTCTTCTCCTCACTTTGTCCTTCTGTTATGATTTTTTGTTGCAGTTCTTCCATTTTCCCTTCTAGTCTCTGCTGCTCCTGAAAGATGTTTCCAAACTCTTCCTTGTTCCATTTTTGATTTTCCCTTTGAGTTCCTTGAGCTTTAGCTGAAAGGTATGCATCTTATTTCTTCCTCTTTGCTGACTATTGGTCCACCATTCCTCAACCTTTGGTATGAACTGGTTGTTTCTAAGCCAAAAGGCTTCAAACCTGAAAGGTCTCTTGTGAGGATCCTTTTTTATATCTATTTCTAGTCTAATAGGCCAATGGTCTGAGCCCAAGGCTGGTAAGATCTTTGCCTCTATAAATACATCCCATTTAAGATCTGTTCTGAAACTAAGAATCTATCCAACCTGGATGCTATTTGATTTCTGCCTCCCCTCCGGTTGTTCCACGTGTATACTCCATTTCATAGGGATGTCTACTAGTCTTTGCTCTGTTATCATTTCATTGAAAGCTTCCATATCCTGATCTCGTCCGATTTTCCCTCCTTTTTTTTCTTCTATGCCTTTAATCATATTAAAGTCCCCTCCTACAATCCATGGGATCCCATGAAGAAGTCTACGAGTAGTTTGCAGGTCCGTTAGGAAGATTTTGCAATCCCTTGAGATGTGAGGTCCGTAAACTCCGGTGATGAGCACCCATTCTACAGTCCCTATCAGTCTAAATGCTCTTGAAAGGATTCTAGGGAGACTGACCCAATCTTTAGCTTCTACTTCTTCTGGATTCCAAAGTATTGGCAATCCTCCAGCTGTTCTAGTTGCATCTTGTGCCATAACTTCATATTCTATTTTGTTTCTTCGCATCATTTCTTCCAATTTTTGAGCATTGAGCTTAGTTTCTTGCAATATCATTATGTTAGATTTGTCTTTCTTCATCCCTTCCTTTAGATCTCTCTATTTTCCTTTACTGTTGAGACCTCTGATGTTCCAGCTTGTTACAATCATTTAGAACTTTTTGAGTGTTGTTAAAATACCTCTGAGAGAGGTATGACTCTTCCTGAGATTACTAAAGTTTCCCCTACCATCTGTATTATTTCACTCATTGGTTTCCTTCCTCTTTTCCTACTTCCTTTGCCAGAACTACCCATTCCTATATTTTGTGTTTCCTGTAATCCTACTTATTCCATAGGGTTTTCCATATGGGCTTCTTTTTTCTCCTTGTATTTCTGAAACATTTCTTTATAAAGTTGTTTTTGCTCTTCTGGTATAAACCTTTCGTCCAAGTTTCTCCAATCCTATAGTAGCTTCTTCATTACTTGTTACTCATCATTACCATTCTCCTTTTGTGGATCGATCTCCATCTGTGTTTGCTCTATATCTGCATTCTCCTCTATTCCTGCTTTTTCTGTGTTCGCTTGAATTAAATCCTTTTCCTTTATTCCTTTGGTAGATTCCTTGTCTACTTCTTTGTTTCTTTCCATTTCCATTTCTCCTTCTTCTTCCTGTAGTATACTAAACTTATTTTGACATTCTATTGATGCAGATGCTGATTTAGGGTTTTGTGGTTTACTTACCGGTTCTTTACCGAATCTCCTTTTTCTTTGGATTTCCTGGAAGCCTTCATTTTCTCTTTATGTTTCCTCCGTCCTTCTCTTTTCTTCTTCAGCATTTCTTGCTGTTTCCTCACCTGCGTCCAGGGGGCATTGTTTAAAAAGATGTCTGTATTCATGGCGCCTTCTACACCTGAAAGGTATATGTTCGTAATCCATTGGTTGTTGCCATATTTCATCATGGTATTCAAGCTCAATGTACTCCGACAGGGGTTCTGATATGTTCATGTAAATGCATATTCATGCGTAGGATGTATATCTCCCTCTCTTTGTCAATTCTGATACTTTGACAAAAGACCCTATCGTATTTCCAATCCCCTCCAGTATTTCAGGGTCCTAGAACTCTATTGGAAGGCGGAACAATCTAACCCAAATAGGTGCTGCCAACATCTTTTCTTGGTCAGGGTTGTACCTGTCTTCCCAGTGTCTCATGAATAGGCCTGCATTGTTCATGAAATATGGGCCCCCTTCTAAGATCCTTTCCTTGTCTTCTAGATTTGCAAATATCACAGTAAAAAAACCCTTTGCCCCTAGCTTTAAATCAATATTGCCTTTTGGCTTCCACCTTTGGTGTATCCACTTTGCTAGGTCCTTTTCTGCCAGCCAGAACCCTACAAACTTACATATTAGAGTGTGATCTCTCATATAGCATCTGTATTCTTCGAGTTTGTTGTTTGGGATCACAAACCTTGGTTTTTTCAGAGCTTTAGGTAGGCATCTTCCCCCTAATCTTTCTTGCCATTGATTCCCTATCACTGGCACATCCCTCCTCTCGTTCCCCAGTTCTTTTCTTGATCTGCTTTTGCTGGTTTCCCCTGCTGTTACATTTTTATAGGAGTGGATCTCTCCCCTCCTTAGATCTCTACTCATGGCTTCTTTCAGCCCTTCCTGACTTTATGAACCTCCCTTCCTCCTTTCTGTGTCGCCTTCATTTCCTTGCACTTCTGGTGTTTGATCTCAGCTTTTATCTCCCATGTTATTCCTCTTCCGGCCTTTTCTCTGCAAACCTTAGTGCTTCAGAAACCCTCACCATTCCTCATCCCCTGTCGCCAATTTTGATGAAGTTCTCATATTGAGAAAATATTATGACAAACCTTAAGATAAAAATTATAAACCGAAGCAATTAATATTCTAAAATAAAGGTATATAAACCCGAAGATAAATATTATAAACACAAGGCAATAATAAGCTTGAGGGATTAATACTAAAACCCAAGGGATTAATATTAGAAAACCAAGGGAATAATATTAAACCCAAGTGATAAATATTATAAACCCAAGGTAAATAAACCCTAAGATAAATATTATAAATCCTAAAATAAACATGGTTGACCACGGTTGATTTTCATATTCACACAATTTTTGTCAAAATGTGATGTTAGACTATGGTTAACCATTTTTTATTTTCATATTGAGATAACCTTTCTCACAATGCGACATTGGGAAATGGTTGACCATGGTTGACCACGGTTTATTTTCATATTGGAACAATCTTTGTGAGAACGTGAAGTTAAACCATGGTTGACCATGGTTGAGTTTCATGTAGAGACAATCTTTGTCACTATCTCACTTTGGAACATGGTTGAGCATGGATGACCATGGTTGTCATAATGTGACGTTGGATCAAGAAAAGAAACTTTATCACAATGCAACCATGCTTATTAATCATGGTTGAATATAATATAGAGACAATGCTTGTCACAATGTGATGTTGGAATGGTTGACCATCGTTGATTTTCATATTGAGGCAATCCTTGTCACAATGTGACATTGGAACATGGTTGACCATGGTTGAACATGATTGATTTTCATATTGAGAAAATCCGATGGAAAAGCCTAAGACAAACATTATAAGCCAATGTTTATAACCTATGATAAATATTATAAACATTAAAATAAACATGGTTGACCATCATTGATTTACATATTGAAACTATCATTAGCACAATATGACATTGAACCATGCTTCACCATGGTTGATGATGACTAAATTTTGTAATGAGACAATATTTGTGAATGTGATGTTGGACCATGGTGGACCATGGTTGACTCTCACTAACCATGGTTGACCATGGCTATCCATGGTTTATTTTCATATTGTGACAACCTTTGTCTAAATGAAATGTTAGACCATGGTTGACCATGATTGACCATGGTTGACCATGATTGACCATGGTTGACCATGATTGACCATGGTTGACCATGCTTGACCATGGTTGACCATGATTAACCATGTTTGAAAATGGTTAACCATGGTTTACCATGGTTGGTTTTCATATACCTTAGGAATATGAACCCTTAAATTAATAAACCCAAGGGTTTGAAATTATAAACCTAAGAGATTAATTCTGAAACCCCTGGGTATTATAAACCAAGGTAATAATATTAAATCCAAGAGATTAATATTATGAACCAAAGTTATGTAAACCCTAAGATAAATATTATAAACCCAACGGAATAATAAACCCAAGGGATTAATACTTAAAACATAAGGGATTATAAACCCAAGGGAATAATATTAAACCCAAGGGATAAATATTATAATCCCAAGTTATATAAACCTTAAGATAAATATTATAAACCATAAAATAAACATGGTACAACATGGTTAACCATAGTTCATTTTCATATTGACACATTTTTTTTCATAATGTGACATTAGACTATTGGTGACCATGATTGTTTTTCATAGAGACAACCTTTCTCATAGTGCGATGTTCGACAATGGCTAACCATTGTTAAACATGGTTGATTTTCATATTGGGACAATATTCGTCACAACGTGGCATTAGACCATTGTTGAACATGGATAACCATATTGTCACAATGTGACATTGACCAAGATACAGTCTTTGTCACAATGTGACCATGGTTATTGACCATGGTTTACCATGATTGACAATGGTTGACCATGTTTGATTTTCATATTGAGACAATATTTTTCACAATGCGACATTGGAGGTTGGCCATGGATGACCATGGTTGTGACATTGTGATTTTGGACCAAGCTATAATATTTGTCACAATTGCGACCATGGTTAACTACTATGGTTGACCATGATTAACCATGGTTGATTTTCATATTGAGACTATCCTTGTTATAATGCGACGTTGGAACATGGATGAACATGGATGAATTTCATATTGAGAAGATCTCTCTCACAATAAAGCATTGGACTGTGGTTGACCATGGATGACCATGATCGATTTTAATGTCGAGACAATCTTTATCACAATCATTGAGACAATGATTTATTTTAATGTTGATACAATCTAGGAAGATGGATGACTGAGTGTTGAGGGGAAAGTAAATGGAAATAGTGGAAATAGTACACCTAAATGTTCTAGTTTTATAAAAAATTATATCCAACCCCAAAGAAACAAAACTACTTTATCCTGGAAAACTAACCACTTCTATTAAAAAATTCACATAGAAATATCACTATAAGCCCTTGAACTTATTAATATTTCAAACCCTAAATCTAACCACTGTAGTAAAAACCTATAACATCACAATAAGTGTGTGAGAAATTCAAGATCAGCAAGATGGAAATTACAATGGTTTGGGAACCTCGAGACCTATAACCATAAGAATTATTTGGAAAATCATACGCAAAATAAAAATCTTAGGCATACGTTTCGTAGGGATCAGGGAGCACCCAAAGACATGGTGGTGTCTAAAGATACCATTATTTTTTCTTAGTGGCCATCGAGATGATTTACATTTTGTCTTTTTAGCCTTTAAATAGACTTCATCAACGATGAATACCATGTGTAAAAACCATGTATTCTCATATACCTAGGGCTAGAATACCATAGTGACTTGAGAGAGTCATGTTTACTAGAACTACCATAACAATCCCCCCCTTTAACTTGAATCTTGGAGATTGAATTCATCTCATTCATTTTTATTATAGTCCATATAAAAAAGTTTCCATCTACCAGATTACATGAGTAACTAGTTGTTATATCCTCCACTTATCTAGGATACCTATCTGCGTACATGGTTCAGCAACCATATCATCCGATATCTCACTTTACCCCCATCAAACAAAGATACCAATACACCTCTCACCATAGTATATCTTTAAGTGTTTCGTTCCACACCTTGGTAACTCCATGCGCCACTTGCATTGCATGTATGTATGAGCATGGTATTAAGGCCTTACATCTATGCGTTCTCCTATGCAACATGTTTTCCTCATCATCAGGTCTTACAACTTCATAGGGGAATACATATTCCTATCACAGTTTTCACAACTTGGACCAAAACTCTTAGGGTGCTCATTCTTCACACACTGACTCTTTTACTATATACTACTCCATTTACTCCATTATTTTTTTTTTCATGGATCATACCTCTCTCTCATATTCTTTCTCTAAATGATCCATGACTTTATATTTTCCTACATCCATTATTCCCTTACTACTTTACAATCATCTTAGAAATCCATTCATTGTGGATCTCATCGATCTTTATTCATCTGAAATTGGATTTACGCTTCTTGGGAGTCATCAAATTAAATCATCACTCACCGATCGAAAAATTCACAAAATCCATGTCATAATTTTTTTGATAAGCCTAGGCATGACACACATGTCCCATACATTCCCACACATGCCACATGGTGTTCTTTTCATCCTAGTTATCGCTTCCGTACTTCACGCTAATCTATATGACTGATCTAAAAATGAGATATTAGATTGATATTAAGGTATTGCAGACTCATGTGCAAGATTTTCCTATATTACTTAGTGCAACAGATTGAAAATATTGCGAATAATATAGACAATGAGAAGTTAGAGAAACATAATAGACAGACACAAATAACAAAACAAATAATCAAGGAGTTCACCCAAAATTCTTGGGCTACATCTCCTGGTCCAGCTTTCAGTGATGGCCTCTCTATTATGTCTTCAATAGCATAGTTTTTACAAGTGTGAGCTCAAATTGAGTCTCAACACAACAAGAACAAACAACATGGTTTTTCTTGAATCCCTCAATTCTTTCTGAGTACACAGACTCTCCCTCTCACTCTCTGTCTCAATACTGCCTGTCCCTGTCTCTGACATTGAGTGGCTTTTAATCCTATCAGCGCTTGTTTGTTCATTTTCCCCTTCGGGCTCTCTAGCTCCTGACCTCTGTCTGCTCGAATCCCCTTTGAGCATTAACAAATCGTGGTGTAACATCTTCAGATATGGTGGCCACCTGTTATGAAATGGAAAGCACCATTAATGCGTTGAAAACCCAAAAAAATATCGTTTCTCTATTTGCACAGAAAAATACATAGAAACACTATAAAATCTGTGAAACTACTATTTTTCAAACTTCAAATATTATCAATTCTACCCTAGAATCCATCGGGTCCGCCTTTATATCACTATCGCAAGTCACTAGCTACGGGTTCCTTTGAATTTTCGTTTATAATGAAAAACCCCAAATACGTAGAAAAACCCAACAAATGGTGTTATATCAGAATTCAAATAATATACAGCTGCATTTATAAACCTTTTGGGTCTAGTTATATTGCTTTAGGAACATTTCCTTTGTATTTCAGATTTATAGCAGAAATGAGTAAATATATAGAAAATCCCTTTTTATCGGAACTCAAAATTTATCAAGCCACATCTATAAACCCCGTCGGGTCCGACTTTATTGCAATGTCGCATGCCCTCTCCGACCTCTGATCTTCGATTGCTCCTATCAGCCTTATTGGCTATCGGCGCATCGCTATCTCATGGTCGCAAGCTGCATGGTGTATCGGCCCTGCTCCTTTGTATCGCTGCGATGCGATATTGCGATGCGATATATCGCAATCACATATCACATGGTATTCAGGCCATTGGTAAGTCCTCCCTTATGTTTTAGCAATGTGATATTGCAAGTGAATTTGGACTATTGATTGGTCTGATCTGACGGCTACTGTGAAATATTGCTTTAGCCTCCAATAGGCGATGTTTTCACCATTTCTTTAGGTTTTTCCCATCCGATAGTGTTTTCCGCTATTCTTGAAGGTTTATCCTTTGTGATAGTGTTTAAGTATTGAAATACTTATGGGGTTTTAGGATCCATTTTGGATCAATGACGCCACTGTGAATCTGGAGCTTCACGTTTTCTCACTTTACACCAAGCCACTCATGGATTTAGTCTTCACTTTTTTTGTATCTGATTTGTATTCTCTATTCCATATTTTTGAGGCTTTGTTTTCAACCTTCTTCTTTATCTCTAGGCTTCTCAGCCTCTTAACCATGCCACAAGGACACGTTACCTCTATAAAATCTATACTACACAGCTACAGTTTCTTATTCGTTTCACATAACATATTTCTCGAGGATTATCCACTCTTGTGGACTTTTCAAACTCCGCTAGGCTCATACTACTTGGCTGATAACTAACATCAATTCTCCAGTGGATTCTACTACGTATCTATCAAGATATGCTCAGGCTAGTTCAACTCTTTACAAATTAACATCACAAAACTTGGGTTAGCCCCTAGTGCACATAATATGAAAAATCTATCAACCATTCAACTTAATCAAACCTCACTTCTTGCTCGACAATCGCATGCACACATAAACTCATGTCGATCATCATGCCTCATGAACACTTTGTTTTTTCTCCTTTGAGCAAGCACTTCCACCTGTGGATTATTACACTACCTCAGATATTATAAACTCGTTGAACCCTACCAGCATCATATTAGCTCTTACAGTCGCAGTCCATCGACATTTATAAATATGACCACACATTTTAGGCTTACTCAAGTTGTGGGATTGCATTTTCAAAGATTCGATAGGATTTTCACCTCCTATGTTCCCTACCTCCATCAGCGAGGGGATCTAAAATATCTATTGGCCATTTTCCTCATGGAAAATGTACATATTTCAGCCCTTTCTTTCTAGATCTACTCTAAAAAACACAACTAAAACTCTTTTGGGTTCGATTTTTGGTCCAAACCCTTGGTGGATTTTTTACTTCAACAGAATTGTAATTATTGTGGCTATGGAAACAACACCATTTCCCTATTTTCATCGTTGTATTAATAGCTTGGCAATGTCACTCCCATGTGTGCTCTATGGGACCCACAACACCGATCACATATCTAAACAACTTGTAATTGCAAATTTTGTATTTCGCGATAAGCATCTCTAAGGGAGCAATGCAATTAAGTGTGTACCCTCCCATCCACATCAATTGTTGTCATGGGGACACAACATATTCCATACAATAGGCATCTAGCGGGTCCTGCCACATCTTCTGGTGGGTGGTTGCATTAAATAGAGGAAGTTATCTGAGGTTTAGGGTTTCATCCACCGTGTTTTTACACCATTTCTTCATTTCCTTGTGCTATTTCGCTCAGGCCTGGTGTGTGGGAAATCCGCTCCATCGATGATGGCTCTTCTTGGCTCTGGTATTGGTTCACTTTGTCCACCATTCTGGGGTTGCTCGCGAGGAGTGGTTGTTTGCAAGTGCTCTTTGGTCATTTAGGGTTTATCGTGCAGTTGCTTGGCCATGCCTGGGATTATTGTTTGCAGTGGTTCATTAGTTCTTTAGGGTTGTGGGTGTGGTTCCTTGACCTATTTTGAGTGCGGTTTAACAATGTCATTGTTGTTGTTTGTTCTACACTATCGTGGGTTTACAAAAACCTGCCACATTCTTTCATCCTTGTAGCTTTTTTTTGGGAAGGATGTAGTTGGAGACTCTATGTAGTTTGATGTTCAACATGCAGGTTTCAATATCAATGAAGGTAATTTTGCAAATTCATGGGTTTTTGTTTCGATTTTTTTTAAGGTTTTCCCAAATTCTAACTTTTCCCTGTGTTTGCAAGTTTGTGTTGTAGGTGGTTGTTGGAGAGGAGGGATGGTGAGGTCTGGGATATGTTTTCAATGATGGTGGCTTTTGCAGCTCTTCTTGTAGGGTTCTAAATCCTACCAGCCACTATGTTCTACAACACTTAAATTCATTGTCTGGAATATGTGAATTTACCTATTGTGTTCTTCAACACTCAAATTTGATGTCTATAGTTTTTTAATTTAGCTCTTGTTGCACTATTATGGTTTTAAACACCTGAATTAATGCCCTCTGTTATGATTTATGCCCTCTATTAGGATTTCTTTACTTGATTGTAGCTTATATAGTCTTCCTTGTCGCGTTAAAAACTCTTTTTTGCTTCTTCTAAGAAGTTTAGGATTTAGGGTTTGTTCCTTTTTTCCTGCATGTAATTATTCATTTGTTTCACCTTTAAGATGGTGGGTAGACGATCAGGTAAATGGTGACGTAGGGCTTAGGCTTGGAATGTTACACTTTGTCTGGAATTTACACTTTGTTGATAAAGATAGTTCCATGGGATGTTACACTTCATTTGGAATTTGCGAACTTGGGAATTTAAATTTGTTGTGAATTTCTATCATGTGTTAAGATTTCTTTGCTTTCTTGTATCCTATATACTCTTGCTTGTAGGGTTTAGGGTTTGTTCATTTCTTCCTGCGTCTGACTATTCATTTGTTCCACCTTTAAGTTCATAGATAGGGAGGTAGGTATACGGTGAGGCAAGGCTTAGGTTTCAAAGCTTACACTTTTTCTGGAATTTACATTTGGTTGATAATGATGGTTTCATTGGATGTTAAATTTTGTCTGGAATTTGGGAATTTGAAAGTTTTCCCCTACATTAATCAGCAGACACTTAAATTAGCTTTGAATTTTTGCCCTTTGTTTAAATTTGTTGTGAATTTCTACCCTTTGTTAGTATTTATCGCCTTTGTTATGATTTGTCTGCTTGCTTGTAGCTTATATAGTCTTGCATGTAGGGTTCAAAACATTTTTTTGTTGTTTCTCAGAAGTTTAGGGTTTAGTGTTTGTTATTTTGTTCTTGCTTTTGAGTATTCATTTGTTAGATTTTATCAATGTTGGGTGTGGAGCCTGATTCTCTTCTTTGTTCATAGGTATCATCGCATTGGATCCCAGTTTGTAATGGGCTAGTAATGCCGCCAGGGGGATCTAGGGGGGAACACCCCCGAAGCTATAAATAGATGAAAAATTGCCTTGTAAAATGTAATTTCATAGTCAATCCGGGTCATTCATTAGGTAGAAATCTAACAGTAGAAGTTATGTTTAATTTAGGGTTTGTTTCCCTAGAAGGAAACCCCTCGCTATATATGAGGGAATTGTATTTCGACTATGGAGATGTGTATTCTGAGCGAGAAAGAGAGATGATATTATGTGAGAGCGAAGAGGGAAATTACAAGGGATTTGCTGTAGGTTGTATCTCTTCATTTTGTTGCATAATATGAAAGGAAGGACTTGTTATTTCTCCATGGATATAGCCCAAATTGTGTGAACCGTGTATATATGTTGTTTCTGTAATATTTTATGTGTTACATTTATCTATAATATATAATTTTCTAACAATCGACGACAAATGTTGTGTGTTAAAAATTGAAGGTTGATCCTATATTTTCTCATTTGATGACAATTTTATATGTTTTAGGTACTAAATGGTCGATTCTTGAATGATTATTGTTAATCTACTACAAAAATATAAATTTTCATATAATTTTCAACCAATTTGACATTTTTCTATTTTTTTTCAACTAATATATTAAAATCTATGTTGTACTTGTTTCTGCAATTAAGGAAGGGTGTTCCTCTTAGGCAGTAGTTGAAATAATTTTTGGGATTCTGTATCTTGGATTCATGTATGGGGCTAAAGTGGGTTGCTTGAGAAAATTATGTGACTGTTGTCTTAGGGGTTCCTGACCCAGGTTTAGAGTTAGTTGTGCCACCCACCAAAACCCTACACTACTGCCCCTTTTGGCATAAATCTATGTAGCGCAAGATGAAATCTCACCCGAAGCAGTATGGGGGGATGCTAGAACCAAGTTTCTGAACCCAGAGATGAGTTTGATGTATTTTAGCACCTCAGATATGCCTTCACATGGATTGATAAACCCTTAGTGCATGTTACTGCAACTCTACTAAAATAACCTTCACACCTTTGCAAAGGACTACGATCAATCTTGGCAGACTCTTAACATTCAATTTATCAACTTACGCTCATAAAAGAACAACCCTAAATTAGTGTTCGTGGAGATATAATTAAGATATTAGCAAACCTAACAGAATTCATCAGGTTCTTTGCGAAAGTAATTAACATGTATTGCATACATCTATTAAGACTTATTAAAGAGAATCAGGCAACATTCCATCAATATTTCATAAAAAAAAAATTGAAAGCATATAATATTTAAACAGAAGCAAACATAAATATGCTAAAATTATTCGGAAACAATATTTATTGATATTCAGTTAAAGATTATAGACTCAAAACTACTGTTCACACTCAGCTGCAGGGGTCCATGCACTCAGTTGCAAAATCTACCTAGGACTCTGCGCACTCAACTGCAGAGCCTTTCTTCTCCTATTTGACCCACTTATTCTCGCTATCACTTCTCTTTTATCTAACCATTGCATGATGGACAAGCCTTAAAATCTCTAATACACACCTATTTATAGCATTTATCATATAATCCCGTGGTCCGTGGACCATGGGTGGATCTCAAAACCGACTCAAACTTTACATAAAACAAGGGGATAAACCCTTTTGACTCCTAATCATCTACGTGCTCCACATCCACAAAATCACGGATACTTTACGTTATTTAGATATGTATCACAACGTGGGTAATCTTAACCCAAGAACTGAACCAAGGGACCCATCCCAATAGTGACCCTCTATTAGAGCCTCACTAATGACTAGCATGGGATACTGGTTTTCTTCTAGATACAAAACATGTTTGTTTCAAGGTAGTGGTAGTAGAAAGTGGATCAGTGAGCTTGTTGACAATATTTGATCGCTTAGTTTACAAGTTGTAAATTCATGGTTATAGAATTATTTGTGAAACTTATAGGGAAGTGAAATCTTATAGTGTGGCCAATTGGTGAAGTCTTTGATGGAGTGGATACCAAGATAATGGGGGTTATTGTTTATGTTGGTCAAATGTCAGAAGCTAAAGATGTAGGATGTTTTTTTAATGTAATAAAAGTTTTTCTTATATTAAAAAATTATATTAGTGCATTGAGAGAAGCGAACTGGTCTTGCAATGCAAGGTGGATGAACTTTTGTGCTTGTATGACATATGTGGCTAAGGTAATTAAAAGAAATAGCATCCAACATGTAATATCTCAAAATAAAGAAAGAAATGACATTCCTTGTTGAGAAAGGCGGTGCCAAGGATCTATAGAATCAACCCCTCATCTATTATTATCTATTTGGTTTTCTTAAAATATTTTTTTATCTCTTAGGCATTAACATAGGTTGTTTCAATCAATAAGTGAACTAAAAATAATGTATTTTATGTTATTGAGAGACAAATAACAGCCACGTATTTTAGGTTATTGAGAGACAAAATCATTTATGATGTTTCTTTTATGTTATTGAGAAACAATATCATTTATTAGGTTTAAGTAATCCTATAAAAGCATTGCTTTGAAAAGGTACCGACTCATATTATCAGGTAAGCTATGTTATTTTTTAATCCTCCAGTTGTGTTCTTGCATACCCAGAGCCTTCCTTGGCCATTCGGGAAATATACTTTGTTTACAATCAAATTTGATCATAAGCATGCTTTAGGATAATGTCATCAATCTTATCTACATAACTATTTTATAAACATAATTTATTCATTAACAATATAATTTATGCATCACACAACTAGTTACGGGCATCATTCATTCCATAAAAATATTAATATCAATACCATTTAAAATCAAAAGAAGTCTTCCAAACCAGTTGCTGAGTCTTTCACTGCCTAACTATTATAATTAGTCTAGTGCAAAGGCAGTTACTGAGTGTTTCATTGCCCAACTGTAGGAATCAACAATGGATTGGACCTCCAATCCATGCTTTGATGCAACAAGTGTACATGAAAGCTAATATACATGTTTAAGCTCATTATTCTGTGAAATTCATTTCTCATGATTTAGCCAATCTTCTCTAGATAAATTCTTTTAGCCCTTCTCCAACCATCAAATAGATATGGAACTCTTTTCCATTACCCTACACAACAAGAACTATTATCTTTGTTTAAAGTTTCCTTAGGAATATCCTTACCTTCTAGTGTTGTCAACCATATCATCAACTCCAAATGATGGGGGGAAATTTCCTTACCTTCTAGATTTGGAGAGTTGGCATGTCACAATCAACATTTATACATGATTTGATTTACAATGATGCAAGAAAAATTTATATATTTTTTAACATGCAAAGCTTTAAAGAAGCAAGGAGCAAGAAGCACATGCACTATGTTTATCTTTTAGGTTAACTTGCAGTAAATGAGGTTTCATATGTGGTGTGAGGTTAGGTACATTTATTGTTCACTATTTTAGGGAATTTTCATATTTAAAATTCAGTTATAAATATGTTGTAAATAATTTGGTGTGTAGGGGTAATACAAAGCTTTAAAGAAACAATATTTGTTAGCTCTTATTTTCCTTTTTTAACATTCAAAGCTTTAAAGAAGAAAGAATCACATGCACTATGTTTGTATTCTAAGTTAAATTGCAAGAAATGGGGTTTCATATGTGGTGCGAGGTTAGGTACTTTTAAAATTCACTGTTTTATTGATTTTTCATATTTAAATAAGTGACTTGTTAAAGATTTTATTTTTAATTTGTTTGTCATCATATTTACAACTTAGTTATAAATGTGCTATTAACCAACCTAGATCCACCTTAACCTGAATCTATCAAGCACAATCTCTTTATGTGAAAACATATTTTTTGAGTGAAAAAGTTGAGGAAAGGCTTGCACCTCGAGAGATTTGATCCCTCAAGGTGCCTGATAGATCTGGTTTAAGATGGATCTATGTTGGTTATATAATACTATATAGTATCTATATTTGTATCTATGTTTCTCTTTCTTATTCCCTCTCTCTATCTCACCCCCCAAACATACACACTCTCTCTCCATATCTCTCTCTCTCTCTCTCTCTCTCACTCCCTCTTCCTCTTCACCTCTCTCTTCCCCTCCTCTCTCTCTCTCTCTCTTCCCCTTCCCTCTTTCCCTCTATCCCCCCCCCCACTCTCCTCTCTCTCTCTCACTCCCTCTTCCTCTTCACCTCTCTCTTCCCCTCCTCTCTCTCTCTCTCTTCCCCTTCCCTCCTTCCCTCTATCCCCCCCCAATTATCCTCTCTCTCTCCCTCTTCCTCTTCACCTCTCTCTTCCCCTCCTCTATCTCTCTTTCCCTTCCCTCCTTCCCTCTCTCCCCCACACTCTCCTCTCTCGCTCCCTCTTCCTCTTCACCTCTCAATTTCTCTCTTCCCCTTACCTCCTTCCCTCTCTCTCACCCTATTACAGGTATATTTGGGCACATCACTCCCATCATTCATTTCAATACTTTTAGGACTCATCAAACACTACTTTAGTTGCTACATCCCCTAGACAACGCATCACATTGAATGCAATCATTCCTGAGATTTTCCTGGCTTGAAGACATCTTGAAATGACTCCTTGAGGGACCAGCACAACCTTCGTAAGGGGGTAACTACACTGTAGATCACTTAGGCTGATTCAAGCCTGCTCTGCAGAGCACCTAGGCCCACTTTGACCTATGTTGGGTGAGATTGAGTGAAATCTTCATAGGGTTCTATGAATATTTTTTCATTATAGACCATTCTAGAAGATACCCACCTCTTATCCTATACTATGAGCTAAAAATTAGATACGGAATGAATCAAATAACCTCCTATCCTCTCATCCCTTCCTCCATGGAAACTAACTCCCAAATTGGAAAGCCATTAAATGCCCAATTTATGACAAAACCACCTCCATTTCCCTATAAATTGAGCACTCATCATAGTGATCAAGGCCTGAAATTTGAAGAATTGTAAGGAGATACTATTGGTTTGAGGTTTGAGATCATAAAAAAGTGTTGCTATGTTGCGGGAGTGTTGCGCTTTCGGTGTGATGAAGGATGGAACTCAAGCTGGATGAATGGCATGGGATCAGACTTCTTTGGCTGTAACTATTCCTTCTACTTAATAAAGTTGTTTACACATTTTCTTATATTATTGTCTTTATGTATGATGATTATATGCATAAATGTTTTTTATTCCATTTGCTTATAGTAGATAGATCTCTTGCTTTGATTGATTTTTGTCCTCTGTTTATGATTGTAGGTATTGATCGAGTGGATTCAATTCGAGAAGGAGTGATGGGAGCTATTCAAAGGAGACAAAGGGAAGCAAAATATAACAAGTAGGTCCCTTGTCTTATTTATCTTCTATAGGAAAAGGTTAAACTCTTTAATTCCATTTTTTCTGAGTGTAGCTACCTACATAGGGAAGTTGTCTTTATCCATAGATACAAAATTCCACATAACAAATTGGCAACCATACTAGGCATTGGCCATCATTCCGAGTAGTTTATCCTCATCATAGTACACCCTAGTAGACTTTACCTTCTTTCATTGATCTTATTTTAGTCTTTTTGAAGTGTTTTTGGTTAAAAAATTGAGGTTATATCTCTTTTGATTGTCCTCTTTGGCACCAACACAGGCTTGGTCAGGTGTGTTATAGACATTTTTTGGCACTGAAACCCCAATCATATATGTCCATAAACCAAGGGACTTTGAGTCCCTAAAAGTGTTGTTTCATGCCCTAAAAGAACAAGGTCAGCTGATACATCATCTCCCAGAAGTTCTCCACAGAAAACTGCTCAGAACTAGTCAAAACTGGACCATACAGGTTGCTCAGAGCTAAGGGTGCGATGCATCTCACCTGCCTAGTGTAAAAGGTGCGATGCATACTGGAAAGCCCTTTTATAGGGTGCGATGGGTGGGAATGGACAAATGGCAGAGACAGTTTGCAAGGTGGATGATCATGGAATCTTCCAGAAACTTCCTATGACACTTGCCTCTCTGAATTCACCCGGGGATGACTAAGAGATCATCAATCTCCAAGTGGAATCAAGAACTATCAGAGAGAAGACACTAATCAAAATATCAGAAGCCGACTCACCTCCCCACAATCATCTATATATGGATCCCTCATCCCAGAGATCGGGAGGCTGGAATTTTGTATCTTGTAAGGAAGTGTTGTTGGTTTCCTAGTGGAATATCATAGTGTTGGGTGATCTAAGCTTTTCATGAGGTGAAGAAGGGCTTTCATGCTGGGAGGATGACGCTGGGTGAGATCAATGGGTTGTAATCCTCTCTTCTAATCTTTATATCAATAAAGATATTCAAGTTTTCCTCCACATTCTTGTATGTCTGATAATATATGCATTTGTGTGGTCAATATATATTTGGTCCTATATTGCTTATGATTGTAGATCTGTGCACTTTGAAGGTATTATGATGCTTTGACTTTACAGGTACTCTTTGAAGCAGAATGGTCAAGGGAGAAGTGGCAAAGACCTATCGGTGAGGAGAAGGAACAAGCAAAGAACCGAGTGAAAGATCGAGGTTGGTATTATTTGATCCTCTCCTATCTACTTCTCATAAAGGAAAATGAAAGTAACTTTGATATGTTTGTTTCTAAGAAAGCTACCGTCTTAGTGGGACTAGCAGCTCTACATAGACACTAGATTTCCTGATAACAAAATGGAGACTCCACTGGGGAGAGAATAGCTTATTTGCTTGTGTATACTTGTTTGCGTTATAAACTTACAGACAGAGCCTGAAGTTAAGCTAGCTAGCCTTCGAATTTCATTTGCTTTGCAAATGCAAAGTAGATCAATGCTGCTTCAGTCTATCTCCGGGATTTGTTTATAAACTGAAAAATCAATTTTCAAACATCCTAATTGCCCTAGTGGTGGCTCTAGTAACCTCATTAGATTAGCCCCTGTGATTTCTATTTACTGACTACCATTGGCTCAGCCTAAATCCCTAAACTTAGCTGCAAACTATGACCAAGAACCAAGTTGAAGTCTCATCCCTAGACCATCACACTTTCTCCTCTTGGGAATCTGGATGCATCGCACCTCCCATGTGCAGTAGGTGCGTTACATCGTACTTTCCCTTTGTTGTAGGTGCGCTGATCAGATAAGACCTCTTCTGCATCCAGATTTTGGTTTATTTGTTCACTCTCTTCAGCTTTATTTAGGAGTTTTACTGTCTGTGATTAGTATACCACTATGGAAGCTTCCTTCCTTTTCATGATTCCACCTCCATAGTACAAAGAATTGTGAATGTTTTTATGTATTGTGCGCCATTTACAGTTTTCTTTTACAAAAAGTATCGTAATCAAACTATCGTCTTTTGATTTGGGTGTCACAAGTGTCGTTTTCAGTCAAAGAAAAGAATCCTATCATTCTTGATGGTCAATTATATAGTTACTCTTGTATTTGATTTGAATTAGTAGTTTTTCAAGTGTCGAAAATAGTTTTCAATTCAAACTCGCGAAGTGTCGTCATTATCTTCCTTTCGCTTTTGAAGAGAAATTTGTTAGTACTGTTGCTTTGAAAAGATAATTCAGATTTGTACTCAGCATTCTTTATGTCATTCACACATTAAGAAAGCGAAAACAAATACATGCATGTGCATTTGCATTTAGACTACTTGTTGGTTTGATTTAGGATAGTGCATCTAGTGTGTTCTCTCTACTCTATGTTGAAAGAATGTCATCTCTCTTTCTTTAGTAGCTAGAATTTTCATTGCAAAAAGAAGATTAAATGATTGTTTATCATCTTAGATTGCATTTTAGGAATTGTATATCTACATCACATGGTGAACCTGAAAGGAAAATTTCTTAAGAAAGATCAACTGTAAAATAAATTCAATGAATGTAAAAACACTTTGGAACTTAATGCACAACATTTAGAAGTCTATGCTAGAGACGTATTCCAGTGTCGTAAAGCCTGGTAGCTATTGCTTTCATTGTTGCTTGGGTGATTCCTCCTCTTTGAGACGACAAGTACTAGTACGGACTTGTGCTCCCATGTACCGTCGAGTATATATTGGAAGACCACAATAAGCTATATCCTTTATCCATAGGAAGCCATGTCTGCCGCCCTATCGATCGAAATGCACTAAACACAACATTTGGGAAGATTGACTACCGTACTGTAAAAAGTATTCTGTAGTTTTGGTATTGGTTTGGTAATCCCTCTGTCTAGATTTCCAGAGTAGTCTCTTTCATTCCTTTTCAGACTCCTTAAAGGAAAGGGTCCATATGAGCACTTGCCACTTTAGGATCATTAAAAATCGAAGGTGACTAGAGCCATCTTTTGTTTTTTCTTGACTCTTAAAAATTGAAAAAGCAAGTTGTGTCAAAGCGTATAAAATTTATTTTAATCGGAATAACGTCACTGTTCCCTCATTGGTCCTAGGTTGAGAGAATGGAATCCACCAACCAAGGATTTCCCCTTGGAGGAAATCCTGGTCCTTTCTCCTCTTGAGGAGATGTTGGTGCACCTCATATGGCCACATTGTCACTTCCAGGATTGACGATTGGCTTGCCAATATGGCTCTTCTTGACCTCCATCGTTCAAAATACCGTGATTCCTGAACAATCAAGTCAGAAACTAGATGATACTAGGGTTACCCCTCAACCTTCTACTTCGTCTGTTTCCCCCTCTCCTCCTTCCTCCTCGTTTGACGAAGTTGGTAAAGCAAAAAATCAAGTGACTAAGAAGGAGAAGAAGGGGAAGGAGAAGAAGGAAAAGAAGAAGAAGGAGCAAAGGAAAAAAGGGGTAACTATGCATCATCTAGCGAAAATCCACACATGGCACCTTTCAGACCTAAATCTCCATGCAAAGGGGATGACTATCATCGAGATTGTCCTTGTATTCCCCAGATCTTAAGGAAATGGTCTCCTCGTTTGCACAATCCGATGTCATCAACCTCTGATGATCATGCTGAAAGCACACCATCAACTAGTGAAAACGAAGTCTCTGGACAGAAAGGAAGATGTAAATTTCCTTGCAAACGGTGTGAAGGCAATCATGCTATCCACCGTTGTCCCTTCTTGGATGAGGCTAAAAGAGTCTTGGATAACCATCCCGCTTCACTGCTATGGCTTCCTCCTGGATACAAGAAACTCTTGCCGGGTCCATCGCTAGTTGAAAATCTAACTGACACAACTTTTTGGTTGGTTGAAGCATCTATCATTGAAGAGAAACCCGCTGAATCCATACTAGACAAAAGTCAAAAGGTTGTGATGGTAGTCGACCCGATGGGGTCAATGACCTTCTTATAATAACTTAATTTTCTTTTAACCGCTAAATCTTTCTCACACCACATTTTTTCTTTAAACTTAGAAGTAACAATATCTTTAATGTTATTTATGTTTTGCAATGCATCATTTTCGTTGATCTCCCAATAGTTTAACCAGGCCCTTGTGCCTTTATACCACCCTCGATTGAGCCTTAGGTGGTTTTGGCTGGAATTTAAAGCTAGCTTAGGAAGTCTATGATCGTCTATGTTATTGAGTTTGTGCTTGTACAACAGAAACCTAAGCATAGCTAGGCTCTCAATAGGGGAAAGACCTGCTTCTATAAGGAGAATAGGATAGGGTGTATTACTTTTAATTTTCAGGTTATAAGTTATAAAATTCTTCTAGATTTGTTCAATCTTTCTCCATGATTCTCTAGAGATGCTGCAACCCCAAACCTCACAGCCATATAAGATAACAGGAGTGACTAAAGTTTCAAAGAGGAACTTCTTTTAATCCCACATTACGAGGTTTTCTATTTTACAATTATTTTCAAGACCAAAATAAGCTTTCCACCCCACATTAATCCTTTTCTCAATGCTATGGTTCCAATTGAGCTTGTGATGGATATCAACTCCTAGGTACTTGTAAGAATACACTTCCTCCAAGTTATTATTGTCATACATAAAATTAGCATAAGTGTCCTTCTTGGATTTGATAATCATAACTTTTTTTTGGTCAGTGTTAACAGTCATACCCATGGTAGATCAGAAATCCTTAAGAAGCCTGAGTTGCTTATCAAGATCAGATGGGCACCTTGCCAAAAGAACAATATCGTCATCATAAAGAAGAAGGATGACAACTATCCCAGCTAAGATCGTGCCATCACATCTTGCTTCCTCTAAATAGCCTTTGAGCTTATCGATGTAAATGCGAAATAGGGTAGGGGATAGGTGGCAACCTTGTTTAACTTCGATGTTAGACTTAATATCTTTCGACCACCCCTCATTGCTCTTTAGCTTGGCAATTACATTCTTGTATAACCTTATAGCGACAACTCTCAACTCGAGAGGAACCTTTAGCTCTTCTAATCTATTCCAAAGGTTGTATCTAGGAACCGTATCGAAAGCCTTTCTAAAGTCCACAAAGCAACAAAATAAATTAGATTTATCATTACAACATTCCTCTACAATGATCCTAAGTGTAACAAGCTAGTCTGAGTGATGCCTTCTGAAACCTGCTTGGCCTTTAGCCTGCTTACCTTCACTTTCAAGCCATATGCTTAACTTCTTTTCCAAAATACTACCATATAACTTGGCTAAGAAAGGGCTAATCATAATTGTTCGATAATTAGAGGGGTTATTTGTATCCCCAATTTTAAAAATAGGGATAATCAAGCTCTGAGTCCAAGGTTTAGGGAACCCTTACTTGACTGCTTGATTGAAAAGCTTGTGGATGTGGGGGATCAGGATGAGACCCCCAATTTTTAATATTTCCGCCTGGTAACCTTCAATGTCCTTAGCTTTCCCATTAGCGAGGTGATTAACTCCAAACTTAATGTATTCTAAAGAGAAAACTTCTTTTGTTGTGAGAAGGGTTTCCAGATTATCCATGACATTTGGAGATTCGTAAAGCTTTTTAAGATAGGAATTCCAATCGTGAAGAGCAATTTTATTATTATCCTTAGTCTTCCTAGTTAGAATCTACCTCCAAAATTTCTTAGGAGCTACCTTAGAGAGGTGTAAGAGATTCTCCTGTCTTTGGCGAATGTACTGCCTCTTTTTCCTTTTAGTTAGGGCTTTGTATATTTTTATCTTGTCCATTTTAAGAGATTCATCAACAGCTTCCTTAATTGCTCTCCTCGCACTTTTACAATCTTTGTCATACCATGGATTGGTTTTGCTATTTATTTTATTATTTGAAACTTCAATTGAGAACTTGTTAATAGAATATGAGAGGGTTGTAGTAAAATTATGATAGAGGTCTTCTATGTTGTCTATACTAGATAAAGGAAGCAAATTAGTTTTTAATTCATTTAGAAAGAGATCATTTTTATTTCTATCGAATATTAAGTTCTTTTGGCTATAATTATTATTTTCAATGGGAACTCTATGCATGACCAAATTGAGAGTTATAAGTAAAGGCCTATGATCAGAATCAAGGTCGTGGTCATTTAAGATGTCAAAAATTATTATTTCGTTGTATAATGGGAGATCGGAAATAACGTAGTCTACCACGCTACTACCAAGTCCATGGATGCAAGTCATCTTGTTGGAATTGGGCCACTTCTTTAGACTGTTGCAAATTATGAGATCCTGAGCACTACACAGCTTGACAAGCTCTGACCCAAACAAATTTTCCCTGAGGTCTTCAGAGCTCCTTTTGTACCTGCTAGCCAGAGTAGGGTCTTCGTCTAACCAAATAGGATTAGAGTTGGAATGATTGCTTAGAATAATAGCTTGGTTGTTTGAAGTTCGAGCATTAAAGTCACCTATTAAAAGGATGTTACTGTCATTCCTTAGGCTAGAAATATCATTCTCTAAACCATTGTAAGGGTTAGTTTTATCTAGATTCTTCTTCTTATAGAAGTTAGAATTGATGGGGGGGAAATAACATATTTCTATGTAGGACTTTTTATTATTAATGTCTTTGATCTCTATCCAACTATATTGGTTGTGAGGGTTGTTTTTATAAATCCTAACATGGGGGGAGATGTTCTTCTTAATGTAACAAGCTATTCCCCCAATGCCTCTACGGGAGGATCGCTTGTTCGAGATAGACCATAGCGTAAAGCCATCTATGTTAGGGACCTTAGATTCTTTGTGCTCCCAAGTTTCAACAAGCAAAATAATATCAACATCATTTGAAATCCAACTTAGCTTCGGGCCTTTGCTCCATGGGAAGCCCCGACAATTCGAAGAAAGGATCCGGAGCATGTTTAATTGCTATTGATTACTATCCTTTTGGTTTCTATCTCAAATAAAGGCTTTTCTATTTCTGATTATTACCCATTTTCCTTCCTTTCTAGCTTCTTTTACCTTTTGAACCTCCTTTCTTAATTCTGCTTGATCTTCTAGAATGAGATCTTCATTTATGAATATTCTTGTTCCTTTTAGAATTGAGGTTTTACTAAGTATGCCGTGCTTATGATCAATGGAGCTCACCTTTATGCGGATTAGTCTTCCTTTATTCTCAGTTAATTTCCCCAACCCTGTTGCTTCTGTGAGACACATTGTTTCAATTTGTAATCTATTATGTAGTTTTGTCTGGGCTAAGGCTAAAGTGTCCTCATCTACTTCTTCTTTTAAACTGAAGATTATAAGGTTCAAGGCCCTTTTGTTATGTTCATGGTCTAATTCTATTAATTCTTTCATTTCATCTTTAATTGGTTTGATATCTAACTTATCTACCACATTATTTAGGGTGAGGCGACTATTAACTTTTTCTTCTAGTTCTTTAATCATGTCTTTCATTTTAAGACTCTCTAAAGTATCAGCATCTCCTTGCTGGGATGGTTGGTTAGTATCTTGGTTTTGTTTTTTTATAACCTGCAATCTAGTCTCCATTGACTCCATTTTATTCTCCAGTAGTTCTATTTTATTTTCTATTTGTTTTTGGATCGTGTCTTCAAGAGATGCAAATTTATTTTCTAGCATGGCTTCTAACTCTTCTTGTAGCTTGGCTTCTCTTTCTTCTCTACGTTTCTCTAAAGACTCTATATACTCATAAAGGCCTTGTAGTGTAACTGTGCTAGGTTTGCCCTTGGTAATCATTGGTAACTGTGGTGAAATATTCATACTTGAAATTATATGAGCAAATATGTATTAGAAAAAGAAAAAGATAAGGAATATGTGCACCTGATATCAGCAAACCTGACTGCAAATCGCTCGTCTGCCCTTGGTAATCTTTGGTAACTGACTGCAGATTGCCCGTGCCCACTGCAGCCTGCAGATTGAAGAATATATGCGAAGAATATATAGAGTATGTTTTTAATTCTTTCACCGAGCCTCAGAACTCTTTAACTGAAGAATATATAAAGTACGTGTTTAACTCTTTCACCGAGCCTTAGAACTCTTCCACCAAAGTATATATAGAGTACATGTTTAACCTTTTCACCGAACCTCAGAACTCTTTCACTAAAGAATATATGCAAAGAGTATATAGAGTAAGAATATATGCCAAGGATATATAGAGTATGTTTTTAACTCTTTCACCAAGCCTCGGAACTCTATCACCGAGCTCGGAACTCTATCACCGAAGAATATATAGAGTATATTTTTAACTCTTTCACCGTGCCTCAGAACTCTTTCATCGAAGAATATATGTGAAGAATATATAAAGTACATGTTTAACTCTTTCACCGAGCCTTAGAACTCTTTCACCGAAGTATATATAGAGTACGTGTTTAACCTTTTCACCGAGCCTCAGAACTCTTTCACTGAAGAATATATGCGAAGAAATATAGAGTAAGAATATATGCCAAGAATATATAGAGTATGTTTTTAACTCTTTCAACGAGCCTCAAAACTCTTTCACCGAAGAATATATGCGAAGAATATATAAAGTACATGTTTAACTCTTTCACCGAGCCTCAGAACTCTTTCACCGAAGTATATATAGAGTACGTGTTTGAGGGATTAATATTATAAATCAAACCGATTAATATTATTAACTTAAAAGATTAATAAACTCTAAGGGACAAATATGGTTGACTATGACGAGGTTTATATTATTTATACATTAAGATATATTAAATACAATTATATTTTGTTGGCATGGTCAACTATTGTGAAGAAGGGCATCATAGTCAACAATACTAAACATGACTTCCATGGTGAACCATACTTACCTTGGGAATCATGTTCTATGTATAAGTAACTTATAGTGAACCATAGTGAATGGTCACGGTTGACCATGGAGACTTATATGAGATGGTTATGGTTGACAATATTAATCATAGGGTTTATAACCTTAGGGTTTAATATTAATCCTAAGCTTTAAAATCCCAGGGTTTATAGCATTAATCCCTTGGGTTTATAAACCCTTGGGTTTTTAGTATTAATCCCTTGGATTTATAATATCAATCCCTTGAGTTTATTAATCTAAGGGTTCATATTCCTAGGGTTTAAGATTATTCAAAGGGTTTATAATATTAATCCTAGGGTTTAATATAAATCCCTTGGGTTTATAATCATGGTCAACCATGGTTCAATGTCACATTGTGAGAAAGACTCTCTCAACGTAAAAATAAAGCATGCTCAACCATCATCAACCATAGTCAATCGTGGTCAACTATGGTCATTCATGATTAATCATGGTCAACCATTGTCAATCATGCTTAATCATTGCCAACTATGCTTAACGTTAATCATAATATCTAATATTAATCTATTGGTTTATAATACTAATCAACATCACAATCATTGTTGCAATGTTTAATGATCATCAACCTTGTTGAACCATGGTAAATCATGGCCAACCATGTTTGAACATCACATTTTCATAAAAACTATGTTGATATGAAAATCAACCATGGTCAACCATGGTCCAACATCACATTGTAACAAGGATTTCCTTAACATGAAAATCAACCATGGTGAACCATGTTGATTTTGGTGTTTATAATATTTATCTTAGAAACATATACCTTGGGTTTATAATACTAGTCCCTTAGGTTTAATATTATTTACTTTGTTTCATAATGCCTTCTGTATATTATTTCCTTAGGTTTATAATATCAATCCTTTGGGTTTATAATATCAATCCATTTTGTTTATTATTCCCTTGGATTTATAATATCAATCATGGTCAACCATGGTAAATCATATCTAACAATGGTTAACCATAGTTTAATGTCGCATTGTGATAATGATTGTTCCAATATGAAAATAAACCATGGTCGAATGTCATATTACGACAATGATTGCCTCAATATGAAAATCAAACATAGTCAACTTTGGTCCAATGTCGCATTCGGACAAATATTGTCTCTATATGGAAATAAATCATGGTCAAGCATAATCAAGCATGGTCCAACATCACATTGTGACAAATATTGTCTCAAAATGAGAATCAACCATGGTCAATGATTGTCCAATTTCGCATTGTGAAAAAAAATTATCGCTTTGAAAATCAATCATCGTCATGCATGGTCAAGCAAGGTCCAACATCACATTGTGACAAGGATTGTCTCAATATGAAAATCAACCATGGTCAACCATGATGAACAATGTTTATTCTAGTGTTTATATTATTTATCTTAAGGATTATATTCCTTGGATTTATAATATTAGTCATTTGGGTTTAATATTATCAATTATGGTTAATGATGTTTTATAAACTCATTCGTGGTCAACCATGGTTATTCATGATCAACTATCGTCCAGCATCATGTTGCAACAAAGATTTTCTCAATATGAAAATCAATCATTGTCTCAAACATGGTCCAACATCGCATTATGACAAAGATTGTCTCAATTTGATATCATCATCAACCACACTCAGTCTGGTCAACCATGTTTTATAAAATCAAACATGCTCATACATAGTCAATGATAGTCAATTGTGGTTCAACTTTGCATTGTCACAAAGATTTTGTTGATATGAAAATAAAGCATGGTTAACCATGGTCATGCATGGTCCAACATCACATTTTGACAAGGATTGCCTCAATATGAAAATCGACCATGGTTAGCCATGTTTATTTTAGTGTTTATAATATTTATCATAGGGTTTATATGCCTTGGGTTTATAATATTAGTCCCTTGAGTTTAATATTATTCCCTTAGGTTCATAATCCCTTCAAGTTTTAGTATTAATCCCTTATGTTTATAATATTACTCCATTGGGATTATTATTCCTTGGGGTTTATAATATCAATTATGGTCAACCATGGTCATTCATAGCCAACCATGGTCAACCATGGTCAAATTTTGCATTGCGACAATGATTGGCTCAATATGAAAATCAACCATGGTCAACCATGCTCCAACGCCACATCGTGACAAGGATTATCTTAATATGAAAATAAACCATGGTCAACCCTCTCTATTTTAGTGTTTATTATATTTATCTTAGGTTTTATATACCTTGGGGTGATAATATTAGTCCCTTCGTTTATTATTATTCGCTTGGTTTCATAATCCATTGGGGTTTTAGTATTAATCCTTTGGGTTTATAATATCAATTCTTGGGGTTTATTATTCCCTTCGATTTATAATATCAATCCCTTGGGTTTATCATAACAATCATGGTAAACCATAGTCAATCATAAGTGACCATGGTCAACCGTGATCGAATGTCGCATTGTGACAATGATTGTCTCAATATGAAAATCAAACATGGTCAACCATGGTCAAACATTGCATTGTGACAAATATTGTCTTGACATGAAAATCATCCATGGTTAAGCATGGTCAACCATGGTCCAATGTCACATTGTGACAATGATTCTTTCAATATCAAAATAAACCATGGTCAACCATGTTTATTTTAGTGTTTGTAATATTTATTTTAGGGTTTATAGACCTTGAATTTATAATATTAATCTCTTGGGTTTAATATTATTCCATTCGACTCATAATTCCTTAGGGTTTTAGTATTAATTCCTTGGGTTTATTATTCCCTTCAGTATAATGTTATTCATAGGGTTTATAAACCTATGGTACCAATATTATAAATCTATGGGATTGATATTATAAACCCAAGAGGTTAATACTAAAAACCCAAGGGTTTTTAGTATTATTCCCTTGGGTTTATTATCCCTTGGGTTAGTATTATTCCCTTTGGTTAATATTATTCCCCTTGGTTTATAATCCCTTGGCATTTAAGTATTAACTTCTTTGGTTTATTATTATCTTGGTTTTATAATGTGAGTTCCTTGCATTTATTAACCCAAGGGTTCATACTACAAGGGTATATAGCCATCCATGGTCAACCATTGTCCAACGTCGCATTGTGAAAAAGATTGTCTTGATATGAAAATCAACCATCGTTAAGCATGGTCAACCATGGTCCGACGTCTCATCATGAGAAAGATTGTATGAATATGAAACTCAACCATGGTTAACCATGTTTATTTACCTCTTTATAATATTTATCTTAGGTTTTATATACCTTGGTTTATAATACTAGTCTCACGGTTGAAGATTATCAACTTGGGTTCATAATTCCTTGGGGTTTTAGTATTAATTCCTTGGGTTTATTATTCCCTTCAGTATAGTATTATTCATAGGGTTTATAAACATAAGATACCAAGATTATAAATCCAATTGATTTATATTATAAACCCAAGGGATTAATACTAAAAACTCAAGGGAATATAAACCCAAGGGTTTTTAGTATTAATCCCTTAGGTTTATTATCCCTTGGATTAATATTATTCCCTTGGGTTTATAATCCCTTGGGGTTTTAGTATTAACCTTTTGGGTTTATTATTCTCTTGAGTTTATAATATGAGTTCCTTGGGTTTATTAATCTAAGGGTTCACATTCCAAGGGTATAATATTATTCATATGGTTTGTCATTAATATTACCCAATGAGGTTTAATATTATTCCCTAGGGTTTATAATTTGTTATGTTTTTAGTATTAATCCATTGGGTTTATTATCCATTGGGTTAATATTATTTCCTTGTGTTTATAATCCCTTGGGCTTTTTGTATTAAAACCTAGGAATATCAACCCTTACATTAATAAACCCAAGGGTTATGTTGTGGTCACCAACAACCCCCCTCTTCGTTTGATATTAGTAATAACATCAAGCAAAGGGGGACCCTTAGCCAAAAATCCAAAAAATATTTTTGTTTGAAAATTCTTTTGTATCAGCTCCCTAAAAGCTATATCATGTCGCAACGGAAAAAGGAGCGCTTGCCCAAAGCGCATAAATACACTAAAAAGGAGCGACACGAGAACCCATCGCATCGCGCGCATTAAGAGCGTTTGAAAAAGGAGAACCTAAAGAAACGCCGACGGCCGATATGCGACGTCGCACGTCGCAATGCCACACGAGTAGCACAAAATGACAAAGTGAAAACCTTGCGATGTTGCGATCTGCGATATTAGCGATCTGTGATCTGCGACCTGCGATATCTGCGATCTGCGACAACACTTAATAACGTCGCAACCATCGATACTGTGATACCAATCGCAGAAAAAAATCATCGCAAGAATTCTCTGACATACACAGTAGATCCAAAAATGAAAGCGCGCCTTAAGGGAAATTAATGACCGCATGCTCGAATATCCAGAAATGATTGCATCGCATTTATCGAAGAGTCAAGTTATGATGAATGTCATTAATTTCGCATTCATTAGAATTTAATGCTTTCATGTCAATCTTTTCGTCATTTCCCTTCTTCTTTGCATAAACTGCAAGACACGCAACTTATATAAATCCATATGCAGGAAACATCTAAGGAGAAGGGAAGAGCACCAATAAGACAACAGAGAGAAGATGCCTCCGCAATTGGATGCCGCATGCAGCAGAACCGCGGATTCCAGAGTATCGCCCAACAGGCACTGATGAAAATACACTGTCCAAGACTCAGAGTCAAAGGCGCACAAAAGCAGCGTGTTTACAAAAGATCCTGAAGCTCAGACTTGGTAAAGCAGAGAAAGAAGCACAAGAGAAGAAAGACGCTCCAGAAAAGCCTGGAACAAAGAACGGAAACAGTTCTCGAAAGAAGGGATTGTCCATATAGCGCAGCTTCTAACTCACTGAGTCATTCGCACGACCAGAAACCGAAATAGCAACAGCAAAATCAGTTCGAAAAGAAACTGGGTTATACTAAGTGTGCGCACAGCGAATACACCCAGCTAGAGAAAGGTTTTCGAAAATATCTTCTAATCTAACAGAAAGAGGTGCCAGCGCTTTTTGTTTCTAATTTTCAAGCTTGAACAAAAGGAAAGGACAACCAGCCGACTCTTTCAGGGCGAACAGCGCATTGCTTACAGCACTAAGGAGCAGATACAGAAATGGTTAGAAATTAGATTCAGTTTTTGGAAATAAATTTGTTTTTAGTAAAAGGGCGGTCATTTGAAGCCGTTCCCTGAATTTGTGTAAAGTAAAATTAGTCGATTACTAGTATTTAACCCTTCTCGTTGCATTGGAGAAGGGTCCGAAATTTTGTCAAAAAACTTGTCCTCAGAACATGCACTTTTGCACCCTCGGAGGGGGTTTTTGATGAATGGACGGATCAAGATTTATTTATGTTTACATTTTAATACCTGCTACTGATGTTGCACTTCTGTACTCTTAGTAGGCATTAGAAACAAGTACAAATAGATCATTATTGCTTAAGGTCTGTAAGTTTAAAATCAGTCATAAATGGTACTTTTATCTCTTCACTAGTTTCTGCTTGCATTCTTAGAGTAATATACAGCTGATGTTATTTATATGTTAACGTATGAATGAGTGGACTACCATTTGGCACTTTTGTACGGTGGAGTCATTGATTTGTGCTTAATACATGAATAGCTGATTATGCAATATGCTGTTCACAACCGTTTTGCTTAACTTCTTACGCAAGATGGTTCATCTTAATTGATTTATATTCTCATAATAGCTGAATAATCTTCATTACCAGTTATTCTGTGAAATCTTTCTAGATTGCATAATGGAAAAATTCTGTCCCGGGTTAGTGTAGATTAGATGTATTGTTTTTGTTAGATTAAAGTAGTATAAAGTCATCTCAGAATTTAGAATTAGATTAGTTAAGGAATAATTACAGATTTTCTACTATCATTTTCCACACACACACACATCACCATCATTCTACACACACACACACCCCTTAGAACGGGAAGCTGGTCCCGTCATCCCTAGTCGGACCCGCTACACCAAACGGGCACGGAGCCGCCAACCAGGTTCCCGACCAGGTGGGTATCCCCCTTGTTGTTGACCCAATTTCGGGGCCCTCAACATATTTGGTGCTAGAAGGAGGGCATGAACTATGACTGGCACCTAAAGCAATATCCAAATACCATTCTGAGAGTAATACACCCTCATCGACTCCCTCGACTTCTCCAACACGGTTAAACCCAGAATTTGAAGTCGTTCGAGTATCCACCACTGCTACGTATTCGAATATATCAGACCAATCTATTATTGAACCCCCTGAAATTCAAACTTTGATTCGTAAACTTCAGGGATTCTCCATTTTTAACCAGAAGTCTGATAAATCTAAAAGCAGTGTGACTTCGCAGTACAACCCTCCTCATCCCCTTACCAGATTAAAGAGTGAAAAATTTGGCATACAACCAAGTGAACTCCCTCTTCCTACCAGAAAAAGAGCAAGGAAAACACCTCAAGAGTCTGACAGAGAGACTCTCTCATCCACTTCGTCCATATCAACTCCCTCACCGCGAAGTCAACCACCCACTTTTCCATTCCAACTCACTCACCCGTCTTCCACAAACCTTCCTCTTCGAACATCAAAGATCCTGATTTCTTCACCTTCTCAGCATCAGGGGTCAGTTTCTGCACTTCCATTAGCTAGCAGCTCCACGATGGCCCAGTCTCCATGGAACAATCGTGGGGCGGTTTTAATGCCTCCACCCCTGAGCCCTATACCGGCCCATCCAGAGAAGTGGCTACCTAAATTCAACCCAGAAGCAGGCATGCTAGCCGAAGAACATATCAATAATTTCATGCTTTCTGTTAATCTCAACGGAGTTACTAATGAAGACGCTGTTGTCTAACTCTTCCCTTATACAATGCAAGGAACGGCCGGGTCATGGTACTTTTCGTTACCTTCCGGATCCATCACAAGCTGGGACATTTTTCAAAGTGAGTTCCTCACTAAGTTTGGTGATGACCGATCTACGGCGACATTGATTAATGACCTATCTAATCTTAAGGCTGAGGCTAGAGAACCCATTAAAGACTTTAACTTACAGTTCAATAAGATCCTCAACAAAATCCCCATTGCTTCACAACCCAGCGAGGAAGTAAGATGTGAATGGTACATCACGGCTTTACCTCCAAACTTGGCTATCTTCGTAGATAGGGCAAACAAGACCACATTAGTTGACAACTTGACAGAAGCGTTAGAAGTGGAAAGACGCGTGGTAGCCCTAGAAAAGAGATCTGCTATAGAAGAACGCAAATCAAAGAAGATCTCTTTCAAAGAAGACACCAAGAAGAAGCAAACGAAAGATCCTTTCGATTTGGAAGGGTTACAAAAAGTGTTGAAAGCCATGTCCAATGAGATGGTCGATATCAAGAAACAAGTAGCAGAGACTTCTTCGAAAAAGCCCTTTAGGACTTTTAAAAGAAATCCTCCCATGGACATAAAACCACCCAGTGTCGTCTCAAACGTTGAGTCTGAAGAAGACGAAGAAGAAGAGAATACCACTGAAGGGCAGACCGACGAGGAAGAAGTTGTAGAACTTCAAGGAATGTGGGATTTCATCCTCCCACAGGAGGAGGATCAAGAAGCATTTCCTGTTAGCACGAGAAGCAAAAATCAGCTTGATCCTCCCCAAACTACCCCAAAACAAAAGGGCGCAAGCCCTACAACAAAAGAAAGGGTCGTAACCAAAAAGACAACTGCTAAAGCGACCCAGTTTAGCCCAATCCAATCTGAACAAGCACCTCCATCAAGAACACTAATAGTGTCGGATGAAATGGATTATAACATCATTGACGACATGAAGAAGACTAGGGCTAATATCACTCTGTACGAATTGAGTAAACTGAAACACCAGCAGAAAATCATGATGAAAGAATTACATGCTGTGCCTACTACATCTTTACCTACAGCTGTGGCTTCCCATAATCTGGGAAGACCTCCAACCAATACGATAAATAAGATTGATCCAAATGACATCGCCTTGATTGGAGGAAGATCAAGGTCTCATACTCCTCCTTTTCTGCTCACATATGAAATCTTCAACAAAAACGTGCACAATTTCTTGGTCGATTCTGGTGCTTCAATGAATATTTTACCCAGGTCAATATGTGCCACATTGAATGTGCAACCTCAAAAATCTGCAGTACGTATAGTTCAACTTGATCGATCCCAGGTCGAAGTGATTGGTGAACTTAACCAGGTGACCATAAGATTGTCGACTAACCCAAAAGTGTGTCAGGTTATCGACATCCTGGTAGCCAATATCCCTGAGTTTTATGGCTTGATTCTTAGCAGAGATTGGTCGGAGAAACTCCACGGATATTTCTCAACTGACTGGTCGCACATGTGGTTACCATACAACGGTAAACCAAATCAGATAAAGGTTGAACGAGAGTTGCACCAAAAATATATAGTGACAGAACTAGAAGGAGAAAATGAAGCCATCACATACAATAGCAGCATTGTAGGCAATTACGCAATAGATTCTTTCCTAGGCAATTTCAGTGCTCATATTTCACCATACTTAGAGAATTCAGTTTTATCCCAAGTTGAAAATTTCTCCCAAACTGATGACTCAAAATGTTTTAGTTTTTTAGATAATTCTGTAAATACTTCTTTATTTTGGAAATTATATTTTGACGGATCTAAATCCAACGAGGGGGCAGGAGCAGGATGCATTCTGATCAACCCAGACGGGAACAAGATTATGCTCACATGCAGACTTGAGTTCGATTGCACGAACAACACAGCGGAGTACGAAGCCTTGGTTCAAGGCCTATACAAAGCAATCGGATTGAATGTTAAGTATCTTCAAGTCTTTGGAGATTTTGAGATCGTCGTAAAACAGGTACGTAACACCATACATTGCCTGTCTAGTCATTTAAAGCATTATCAATCGTTAGTGCAAGATCTCACTTCACATTTCATAGCATTCAACATCTCGTCAATTCCAAGAATTCAAAACGCAAGCGCAGACCTGTTAGCTAACGTAGCCTCTCGACTTATCCCTTCCGAAGATTTTAGTCCTGATAGGTTTTCAATAGAATTAATTTTTAAACCTTCCATTCCTAACAATATCACCAACTGGAGAGTGTTCAACGACGACCCAAACATCGTAAGTTTCCTCACCTCTGAAGGATCCTACACAAACCAGATAATTGACAAAGACTGTCATGATCACCAGATACAACAAAGTAGCACTGATAATGCTATACCCAAATCGGTGGTCAAATTAGAAGACTTATATGACTTGAAAAGTCGGTTCAAAAGGTCGGATAATGCCAAGCTTTATAGTTCAACTCTGAACTACGAATCAGTCAACCTAGGAACCGACGAAAAGCCGCAAAACGTTAATCTAGGCCAGGGCTTAGCCCCTGAAGAAAAATCAGCATATATCCGCCTTCTGAGACAGTACAAAAACGTTTTTGCCTGGAACTACGATGAGCTGAAGACTTACAACACTTCCATCATTCAGCATGTTATCCCTATGACTGACAACGAGAAACCTGTCCAGCAGAAGCTCAGGAAAATACACCCTAACCTAGAAAACCAGATAAAAACTGAGCTTAATAAGTTGTTGAGAGCCAGAATAATCTTCCCCGTTAGGCATTCCAAATGGGTATCCAATATGGTGCCCGTTAGGAAGAAAAACGGAGACATTAGAATCTGTATCGACTTCCGAAATCTCAACAAAGCCTGCTAGAAAGATAACTTTCCCCTCCCACCTATGGAGCAAATTCTACAGGCAGTAGCAGGCTCAGAATTAATGTCATTCCTGGATGGATTTTCAGGATACAATCAAGTACTGGTGCATCCCGATGATTAGTTAAAAACTACGTTCCGAACCAAGTGGGGCACTTATGCATATCGGAAGATACCATTTGGTCTGATCAACACCGGAGCTACCTTTCAGAGAGCCATGGACATCGCGTTTAAAGGATTGGTCAATAAATTAGTAGTGATTTATCTCGATGATATAACAGTGTACTCCAGAAAACGAAACAACCATCTCCAAGATTTGAAGCAAATCTTTGAAAGATGCTTGAGGTATGGGATTTCGCTCAATCCAAAGAAATCTTTCTTTGCATTAAGTGAAGGTAAATTGCTCGGATTCATAGTATCTAAATATGGTATTCACATAGAACCCGACAGAATCAACGAAATTTCCGAAATATCCATACCTCATAACAAGAAAGCCATGCAATCCTTCCTTGGACAGATCAATTTTGTCAAAAGATTTGTCCCGGATTTTTCACGTATTATTTCACCCTTACAAAATATGATAAAAAAGAATTCAAATTTCAAATGGGGTCTAGACGAGCACGAAGCATTCAACTTAATCAAACAAGCCATCATCAACGCTCCATCTTTGGCTACCCCAAATTTTTCAGAACCTTTCATCTTATACATGTTTGCCTCAGAAAAATCTTATGCTGCGATTTTAACTCAAGCAAATCACGAAAAGGTAGAAGCCCCAATCGCATTCTTTAGCTCGAACTTACAAGGTGCTGAACTCAATTATTCTGACGTCGAGAAACAGGCATATGCCGTTTTCAAAGCAATCAAATATTTCAGACCTTTCTTGCTAAAAGCCCATACCAAAGTCATAGTACCGTTTCCAGCGGTAAGAAACCTCCTGATACAGAAGGATGTGGGCGAGAAGAGAGCGAATTGGATCACCGCCTTACAAGAATACGACCTTGAGATCAAACCGGCACACATCGTAAGAGGCCAAGGCTTCTGCAAGATGTTAGCTGGAGCATCGCAAATCCCCGAGAACTCGTCTGAAGAGGTACACGCGTATGAGGTGAGCCTAAATGACTCAGAATCATTATATGCTGACACCATTTATTTTCTTAAGAACGGGTATGCTCCATCACGTCTGGATCATACCAAGAAAAGAGCTCTGAGATTAAAAGCTAAGCAATACCAGCTCATAAATGATGTCCTGTTTAAAAGGAATTATGATTCTGTGCTTCTTAGGTGTCTTGAGAAAACTGAAGCTGAAAAGGTTTTGCAGGAACTCCATGACGGACCAGCAGGTGGACAGTATGCCGGAGATGCGACTGCACACAAAATCTTGCGTGTAGGATATTATTGGCCCACGCTGTTCAAAGACTCATACAATCACGTAAGGAAATGCCAAGTCTGCCAGACTGCTGCAGGAAAACAAAGGAAAGCGTCCATGCCACTACAGCCGGTCAACATCGACCAACCATTCAGTGAATGGGGCTTGGACATAATAGGTGAGATCGTTCCTCACTCTTCTAAGCAGCATAAGTATATCCTTACGGCAACTGATTATTTTACCAAATGGGTAGAAGCAGTTCCTCTCAAGACAGTTCATTCTGAAAACATTATTGAATTCATAGACCAATTTATCATAACTAGGTTTGGATTGCCAACATCCTTAATGTTTGATAACGCTTCATATTTTTCTGGAAATGCTATGACTGAGTTTGCGCTCAAAAGAGGGTTCAAACTGAAATATTCTGCCAACTACTATCCACAAGGTAATGGATTGGCTGAATCAACAAACAAGAACCTAATCAGAACTATCAAAAGAACAGTCGACCAAAACCAAAAGAATTGGCACAAAGCGCTGGTAAATGCTTTATGGGCTGATAGAATCACAAACAAAGCTTCGATCGGAACTTCTCCCTTTAATTTAGTTTACGGGCGGGAAGCGGTTCTTCCGACTCACTTAGTCATTCCCTCTTTGTCTTTAGTACAGTACATCGATGAAGTACCTACTTCCTCATTACAATTAAGACAAATGGAAATAATCAAACTAGAAGAACAAAGAGAACAAGCTAGGGAAACCCATGCACATCACCAAGCGCTAATAAAATCTTCTTTTGACTCAAGCATCATAACCAGAAAAAACTTTCAGATGGGTGATTTAGTTTTGAAATGGGATAAGGCACATGAAGAAAAGGGCAAACATACGAAATTCCAGAAGCTGTGGCTTGGCCCTTTTCAGATTGTAGAAGTTGTAGGCTCGTCCACATTTGTGTTGCAGGATCTGGCAGGTAGGAGAGATTCTTTACCTGTCAATGGATTGATTCTTAAATTATATTTTCCATAGAAGAGAAATTCCTCTAATTTTTGTAGGATAGATTTAGTTTTTATATTTTATTTTGTTTTGTTTTTCTCTTTTTGATGAATAAAACCCGTTGTAGATGATCATGTGAAAAGGATTCATGAAAAGAGCACGCCAATTCTCTATCAGATTTTGATTTCGCTTGTACAAATAGCAAAATTTTTGAAAAATCTGAATTTTATTATTAACAAATAGAGTTAATTTCACCTTGATTACGATATTAGTTTCAACCTCAAAGAACTTTGACGAAGGCAGCCTTTGGTGAAAAAATTGTTTTGTATCAGCACCATGAAAGTAATCATCAATAATAAAATAAGTACTCTCTGCAAAACTGTTGTTTTCAAAAACTCTATTATTGTCGTCCAGAGCTTTCTTAAGGAAAAACAATGACTTCCTCCCCGCTAAAAGGGAATTGCAGCATTCAGAGAAATAATCCAAGAAAAACACTATATCTCAAAGAATAAGAGGTCTCATCACGAGCTGGCTTATCATGATCACAAATATTATAACTTGCTGACTTTGCCAATACTGTCTATCAAAACAGGGCAACGACTTAAGATTGTTGCAATCAAAAGACAAGAGGTCTCATCACGAGCCGGCTTGTTCAACAAAAGTGTAAATCAAGTGAATAACTGTGTCATAATTTGGCCATCAAACCAAGACATTGTTCTTCAGAGAATTAAAAAAGGAAAAATGTGTCAAAAAAGGATTTTTCTCTGGAATGTTGCGAGTAACCTCAAGCAGGAAAAAGGATCATTGCTGGATAACATGGTAACCCTGTTGAGGCTATGGACGCTTGCGGGCAGCAGAGGCTCTACCTACGACAAATGAGTATACTTTTAAGCCAGTACGCAGAGAAGACCTTATTTTATCTTTAATCAAGACCAAGTAATGTCTAGTGCGAATGCAAGAAAAATCCTGAGGAAGCAAGCAATTGAGATTAAAAAAGGTTGAGACGAAGTATCGTTGACAAGGTGAGGGGGCCTACTCTATCTGTTCATAACAAAATTTAGACATATAATAATTTTGTTGTTTCGGAAGTGAACGGTCAATAGAAATGCAGAGATAATTGGTTCTTCACAGTGAATTGCCATTGTTGTGGTCACCAACAACCCCCCTCTTCGTTTGATATTAGTAATAACATCAAGCAAAGGGGGACCCTTAGCCAAAAATCCAAAAAATATTTTTGTTTGAAAATTCTTTTGTATCAGCTCCCTAAAAGCTATATCACGTCGCAACGGAAAAAGGAGCGCTTGCCCAAAGCGCATAAATACACTAAAAAGGAGCGACGCGAGAACCCATCGCATCGTGCACATTAAGAGCGTTTGAAAAAGGAGAACCTAAAGAAACGCCGACGGCCGATATGCGACGTCGCACGTCGCAATGCCACACGAGCAGCACAAAATGACAAAGTGAAAACCTTGCGATGTTGCGATCTGCGATCTGCGATATTAGCGATCTGCGATCTGCGATATCTGCGATCTGCGACCTGCGATATCTGCGATCTGCGACAACACTTAATAACGTCGCAGCCATCGATACTGTGATACCAATCGCAGAAAAAACTCATCGCAAGAATTCTCCGACATACACGGTAGATCCAAAAATGAAAGCGCGCCTTAAGGGAAATTAATGACCGCATGCTCGAATATCCAGAAATGATTGCATCACATTTATCGAAGAGTCAAGTTATGATGAATGTCATTAATTTCGCATTCATTAGAATTTAATGCTTTCATGTCAATCTTTTCGTCATTTCCCTTCTTCTTTGCGTAAACTGCAAGACATGCAACTTATATAAATTCATATGCAGGAAACATCTAAGGAGAAGGGAAGAGCCCCAATAAGACAACAGAGAGAAGATGCCTCCGCAATTGGATGCCGCATGCAGCAGAACCGCGGATTCCAGAGTATCGCCCAACAGGCACTGATGAAAATAGACTGTCCAAGACTCAGAGTCAACAGCGCACAAAAGCAGCGTGTTTACAAAAGATCCTGAAGCTCAGACTTGGTAAAGCAGAGAAAGAAGCGCAAGAGAAGAAAGACGCTCCAGAAAATCCTGGAACAAAGAACGAAAACAGTTCTCGAAACAGGGGATTGTCCATACAGCCCAGCTTCTAACTCACTAAGTCATTCGCACGACCAGAAACCGAAATAGCAACACCAAAATCAGTTCGAAAAGAAACTGGGTTATACTAAGTGTGCGCACAGCGAATACACCCAACTAGAGAAAGGTTTTCGAAAATATCTTCTAATCTAACAGAAAGAGGTGCCAGCGCTTGTTGTTTCTAATTTTCAAGCTCAAACAAAAGGAAAGGACAACCAGCCGACTCTTTCAGGGCGAACAGCGCATTGCTTACAGCACTAAGGAGCAGATACAGAAACGGTTAGAAATTAGATTAAGTTTTTAGAAATAAATTTGTTTTTAGTAAAAGGGCGGTCATTTGAAGTCGTTCCCTGAATTTGTGTAAAGTAAAATTAGTCAGTTATTAGTATTTAACCCTTCTCGTTGCATTGGAGAAGGGTCCGAAATTTTGTCAAAAAACTTGTCCCCAGAACATGCACTTTTGCACCCTCGGAGGGGGTTTTTGATGAATGGACGGATCAAGATTTATTTATGTTTGCATTTTAATACCTGCTACTGATGTTGCACTTCTGTACTCTTAGTAGGCATTAGAAACAAGTACAAATAGATCATTATTGCTTAAGGTCTGTAAGTTTAAAATCAGTCATAAATGGTACTTTTATCTCTTGACTAGTTTCTGCTTGCATTCTTAGAGTAATATACAGCTGATGTTATTTATATGTTAACGTATGAATGAGTGGACTACCATTTGGCACTTTTGTATGGTGGAGTCATTGATTTGTGCTTAATACATGAATAGATGATTATGCAATATGTTGTTCACAACCGTTTTGCTTAACTTCTTATGCAAGATGGTTCATCTTAATTGATTTATATTCTCATAATAGCTGAATAATCTTCATTACCAGTTATTCTGTGAAATCTTTCTAGATTGCATAATGGAAAAATTCTGTCCCGGGTTAGTGTAGATTAGATGTATTATTTTTGTTAGATTAAAGTAGTATAAAGTCATCTCAGAATTTAGAATTAGATTAGTTAAGGAATAATTACAGATTTTCTACTATCATTTTCCACACACACACACATCACCATCATTCTACACACACACACACCCCTTAGAACGAGAAGCTGGTCCCGTCATCCCCAGTCGGACCCGCTACACCAAACGGGCACGGAGCCGCCAACCAGGTTCCCGACCGGGTGGGTATCCCCCTTGTTGTTGACCCGATTTCGGGGCCCTCAACAGGTTAATACTAAAACCCCAAGGTATTATAAACCCAAGGGACTAATATTAAAAATCCAAGGTATATAAACCCTTAGATGACCATGATCTATATTGGACCTAGAGGATTAATATTATAAACCTATCAATAATATTATACCCTAGGAATATGAATTGTTAGATTAATATACCAAAGGGATTGATATTATAAACTCAAGGGAATCATAAACACAAGGGATTAATACTAAAAACACAAGGGAATATAAACCCTAGGGTTTTTAACATTAATCCTTTGGGTTTATTATTCCCTTGGGTTTATAATCCCTTTGGGTTTTAGTATTAACCCCTTGGGTTTATAATACCTTTGGGTTTTAGTATTAACCCTTGGGTTTATTATTCTCTTGGGTTTATAATATCAATCCCTAGGTTTTACTAATCTAAGAGTTCATATTCCTGGGATTCATATTTATATTACATAATTCAAAATTAAATAATATTTAAAATTAAATAATAGTTACTATAAAGAAATTATTATTATATAGAAATAATTATTATTAATTTTTATAAAAAACAAAAAAAAAACATTATAATAGATTTTTATTTAAAAAATAAATAAAAATTACAATGTTTTTCCTTGATAACAATTATATTATTTTATACATGATATTGTAACACTCTCATATAAATAGGTGCCATATAAAACGCCATACTTAATTAATTTACTGAAATTAATTATAATATTAATTTTTAATATTTAAAATTTAAACAACTAAATTAGCTACAATTTTAGTTAATTTATTTTTAAAAAATGTTCATTAATTTTTACTTGATATTTTCATTTAAATAATAATAATAGGATAATTAAAATTAATGTAATAATATTAAAATTTAATATATTCTTAAACTTATTGTGTCATTAATATGATATTTATAGCAACTAATCCATTTACGAAAACAAAAAGACACTTTTAATTTACAAAACTTTACTATTATTAATTAATAATATTTATCTATAGAGTTTGGATAAATTATTTTATTATTATTATTATTTATTAGACCCTTGGGTTTATAATATAAATCCCTTGATTGTATTAATATAAGGGTTCATATACCCAGATGCGGGTGAATCCCAAGAACATTAATGGTCACCATTAGGATTGCCGACGCAAGGACTTTCCAGACGGTGAGTTGCGCTGATCCAGACTCATCTCAGATGAAACCTGGCCAGCGAGCATGCTGCAATAAATGGCCCCTCAGGCTGAGATTTGGAAACAGCTGATATTCAAATGGCACCTCTTGAACCCTTTATTCATCCCCTGTTCCTTAGCTTTTGTCTGCCTCGGGTTGAATTTTCTTATAGGAGAACTGCTACAGGGAGACAATGCTGGCACCTCTGCTGTATTGATCTCGGAAATGGGCACCATTTCTCCCACTCCAAGCACTATCCTGTAAATCATGCTCAGGAGCTCTGTTTTCACAACCAGTTAACCCTCCCATCCACTTATCCAGCTGATTTGCACTCCAACCTCATTGGTATGGTCCGTCACTGCATGAGGAGTCGCCGAGGAGGAACCTGAGGTGGTAGCACTCGCCCTCAGGTAGCGCAGAGCTTGGCTCTCACCTCTCCCCCTCAGCACCATGAAAACTCGCCTCCCCCCAGGTTGCCGCATAGTCATTATCCACACACGCGCAGTGGATGGGGGCAAGGGTCAGCCTCAATGGCTCCACACAGTAATTTCAGGCTCCATTCTGCAATTTTTCCACTATGTCTAGGCCCTATCCCTCACGCGAACTAATTCAAGTTCCAAAGCCGTTTGAATAGACCCATCATAACTGCTAACGTGACTATCGTTTTCTTTGAAGAAGATGAGCTGAACAGTGACCAAGCGAGAAATTCTGAAGAGCACTCTCAGGAAGTGAGAATTCCAGAAATGGGAAGGGGTTATGAGAAAAAGTCGAAGGATGATGGCGAGGGTGCAAGTCACAGCAGACTGCATGGTGGAGAAGCTCACACAGGTGACATTCAGCGGGCTCGTGGTAGCTCTGTAGGAGTTGCATTAACGGTGGCATTCGTTGGCAGTTTGAGCGGAACCCAGCATGCATGGGGGCCTCTAGGTGGTGCTGAGAAGGGCGATGTGGTGGAAAAGGTTGAAGATGGGGACCAGTATGCCTGTCTCGTTGTCGAGGAGACACCTGGCGAGGATGACAACAAATGACGCCATGTGGCATCCATTGCCACCCACGAGCCAGCTCAACCTTCTATTGCTAATAGGTTGGTTTAGACATTTGATGTTTTTACCATTTGTTTGTCTGATCAGAGGGTTTGTTGTTCTGTTGTCGAGTCCGGTGGTGCTGAGTTGTATCTTTTTATGGGTTTTGCTTCAAAACATGGATCCAAGTCTTATGTATGGGTTTCCATTGATGACAGCTCCAGGATATATGTTTGGTCTTTTTGGGATATGTTCTGGGGCAATTTCAACTGTCTTGATGAACTCTAGCAACAACGGTTGAGGCGGGGCCTCGGTGTAATTATATTTTTGTTTTTATTAAGAGAATTAGTCTTACATAGAAAAAAAAAATCTAAGGGTTCATATTCTTAGGGTATAATGTTATTCACAGGGTTTATATTATTAATCTTAGGGTTTCGTATAAATCCATTGGGTTTATAATCATGGTCAACCATTTTCCAACATCATATTATGGCAAAGATTGTCTCAATATGAAAATCAACCATGGTCAACATGTTCAATCATGGCGTTGTCACTTAGTGCATTATGGGTTTTCACTTGACCAAAGTTGTCAAAGAGTAGTGAATTTTTAAGCCATCTTCGATGCCACAAAAGAGCTCAAGGCCATATCAGACCCTCCCTCTTGCATAGTGATTTGAATGACCTTTCCAATGGTATATAGAACTGGACTCCTTGATCAGAAGTTGGAGCAGATGAAAGATACCCGTTTCAAGGCCACAAAACAAAGGACAAATGGCTAAGGGTTGGACTCATCGCAAATTGCAAATCGAGGCTTACTGAAGCAATGCCAAAGAGGAAGACATCAAAATTTGTGATCGGCTGATTGCCGATATCACAAATTGCATATTAGCGGGTCTAATCCATCGCTTTAACATGCATATCAGTGCGACATGGCGTAGAGCACTGATATCGATATTGACGATCGTAGGTGTTGTTAGCTCTGCTATACAACGATGACTTTCTAAGGTCAGGGATGAGCTTGGTATACTTGGTTGTGCTCAAAAGCAAGCTAATAATGGTCATTTTCCCTTTTTCCTTCTACTCCACTTTCCCTCCGCCACCTCCATTCCACTATTTTCCTCCTAAAACCAGCAAAATAGCCCCTTTGCCTTTAAGCCCCGAGTGCAAAGCTTAAACCCACCATAAAACCTCAATCATATGACTTTGCGCCTTTATAACTCATCACCTCTCACCTCCACCGTCGATCTTCCCCACCGATCTAACAGCTCCCGTCACGCCCGACAAAGTAACCTGCACGATCCTTTCTCCACCATTCGATCATCTTGGCCGAGATCTGATAGCCTTCGCACTTATCGCACTAGAAAATTGATTGAAAATTACCACGCGATGAGAGCGATTTTTCTCTCTCATCCGATGCTACGTGTCAACCACTGAGTGGAATCACGCGGTCTTTTCCTTTTACTGCCTGACGCCCAAAAGCGGTGTGATCAATACCATTACCACCCAACTAAACCGCTCCCGCCCGCTAACGCTCGTGCGACTCTGTTTCCTGATCACCGTTTGATCTATCCACCTAAGATCTAACAGCCTAGATTCATCCCACTCTCACCTCGCCCAATAGCCTTTGTTGAGCCATTTCTGCCGTTTGTTTCCTCGATCCGGTGGCCTTTCCTTCTGCTCATCCGAGTCGTCCACTCGCCCATGCATTCCACGTCCTCCACCATTCCATTTGTCCAAAGAAGGAAGATGACTAGCTTTCCATTACCAGTCATTGTCAGACCTCTCAACAACCATATTTAACAGAAGGCATGGCCAAGGGAGAAAAGGACAGATCACAACCCTGTAACTGCATTTATTAGTTATGGAACTCCACTGGTACGAGCACTCCAACTTCCCAAGAGGACAGCATAGCACCTGAACAGATTAAATTCACTCACTGAAGCAAGCAAGCATGTTCAGAGACTCCATCAGGCAGTTAAATGCAGTTGGTGGTCAATTATGACCCCTCCATACCTAATCAGCCCAAAGGCCCTATAATGTAAATCTATAAATACCCAGAAGAAAGATGTAATCAGGGTTGGTGGTTGGCATTTTTATGTAAGGTTCAACTTCTGGAGGCTGTAGATATTTTGTCACTTGCAGCGTCTCATCTTCATTTTCAGCTAAGACAAGCTTCTCATGTTGTTAACTGCTCACTTTCCATTTTCCCTCTGCTCTAAGCTTGTGCTTGATATGTTGTATTCTTGGTATTTTTAGGTTTAGCACTAGACAACTGTCATCTTATCTGTGTTAAATTGTTGAATGTATCACTGAATAGGTTACTCAGGTTTCTTTCTATTTGATGCAAGAGAGCTCTCATCCTATCTGTGCATTAGTAGAATAGGTTTACAAGCTTCTTTACTAGTTGCAGTTAGCCATCACATGGTCTTGTGCATCTGCTGGTGTGGTTAGTATTCTTCATATTCACCCAATATCTAAACTGTGAGCATTTGGTGGTCTAAAGCCTTGTAGTTTGGGGGTGTTCACGCATGTTTGGAGTGAAACAAAGTAGAAGTGGTTATCTGGCTTGAACAAACCATCAGTCCTTCCATTAAACCTGCAACAATAGTTGAATTTCCATTAAACCTGCATCTCCGAGCTACAACCTAGGAGAGTTTCTTGGAATCCTAACAGGTGCAAAGGGGAGGCACAAATGCACTTGGCCATTGAAATAGCCAATTGTCGATATCAGAAATCGCACATCGGTAGGACTAGGATTATCGGTGATTGGAGGTCCATGAGCTCATTGCAGTCACAAATCCATGGGTTCTTCCATAGTAAAACATGAAGCATAGTGAAATCTACAATCAACCAATCATGATATCACATATTGGTGGGTCCAGTCTATCGATGGTCAACATATCTAGGCTCCAATCTTATCGGCGACGAGTGGGCACAGGCCATCGTAATCATTGGATCAATGGGGTATGACTCTGAAAACCTTGAAGTATTGCTATTTTGTGATAATATTGTTAAATCGGTGGGGAAGGCCAAAATCATTTAAGAAAGGAAATCCATGAAAAACTAAAGACACGCGGCCCCTTTCTCTATCGTCGAGGAGGGACCACATGACGCAATACCATTGGCCCGTATGTATGACATGGCAGTTGACATCAGCATGACTTGGTAGTACAGAAAATGACGTGGCATTACTAAGGACACATGTCATGCATATTCAACATTTTCAGGGGTCCTATGGGGGCATTTCCGGGTGAAACAAGTTACCACTGACATGGTCACATGTGGTAGTATGAGGTCACCCATCACAATCACAGATTGATGATCACACAAGTCGAGTCCCTCCTCGACCATGGTCCCTCCAAGCTTACAACTGTGATAAGCAGGGGGATGCTCCTGGATGCAATATGTTATGTGATCTAGCCCATAAAGTTTTCGCATTCTGACGAGTCCGCCAACACTCTAAAGAAAGGTAAAGAGCCTTCCCCTCCCGCAGTGTGATTGTGATACTTCCGGTGGGCTTGACCTTGCAAATCAATGATCGTAGGGGCTAAGGGGGATCTGGACTCATCTGTTTCGCAACATTTTTTACAGCAAAAGGGCAGCATGGGAAAGTCATCCATATTTCCACCAAGAGAGCATCACTAGATATATCATGGCATCGATAGTGCAAGATAGGGCTTTCAAGGCATGATGCATTGGGAGTTGTGGCTTCAAGGAAAAAAGGTCATGCATTCAAAACGATATGGGCTGATTCAGAAAGGCCCATGGTGGCACAGAATTAGGGTTAACACTCATAGGAGTGGAAAGAGACTTGGTAGCTCACAAGGATTTAATTTTGAGGCATGGTGTTCCACAAGAGAGAGAGAGAGAGAGACAAAGTACCGCCTAGGGGTCTTATGTTTCAGCACTGCAACATGGAGTTGATGGTACACACATTGAGATTTAAATAATGAATGGCTCAAGCAGTAAAGACAGAAATGACGGGAGTGAGCTAAATAGCATAGGAATACAAACAATGAGCTAAATCCAACCTAAAGGAGAAGAAATTATAGGGATGGATGCAAATATAGTTTACTACTACTTATTTCTGATGGTTTACTTATTTGATGTCTTGTGATTTGCCTCCCTTCAATGAGGTAATTGATTCTGTAATGTTTTTGGGCCACATATCCATCCCTAGCTCAGGCAGCTAGTCAACGTGACAGTTGAGACTCGGCCTAAGATATTTCGATGTAATGAATGTTCAACACTCCTCTTTTCTTGATAAATAGGAGGAAGCAAGACATAAGACAGGTTCAGAAACTCTAAAGAAAAACCTACATGAAATGTTCAAACTCTATGGCTTTGTAATAGATATCTTTCTGAATATCAAGGGAATGGTGGTGATTCCCCCTTCAAGTATTACAGTATGTTGTCTCTCTGTTAAAACATATTTATGTTCACATTTATTCTCTAAATTCATGCAATCATAGCTACTAGAAATAGTTCAAACTCACTTAGAGATTCATTGGTATTGATATGTTAATGCATGTGCCTGTAACTTCATCAGAGATTCATTTGTATTGACATTTTTAATGCATGCGCATGTATGGGTCATTGAAATTATATCTTTAATAGTTGTGCTCCATGAATTATAGCACCAGGTCTCTATGTTGTCAATTATATCTACCTGTAACTCAAATAAGTGTAGGAATTCTTAAAGTTGCATGTTGTATGTGTTAAGCATAGAATTTTTGATGTTGTAAGCTCAATATGATGAGTTTCTCCTTCTCCTTATCCTCTATCATTTCTCTACAAGAGATTATTAAACTATAAGTCCTTCAACTACTCGACCTCCACTATTTTATGCATATTTCTTAGATTTTTGTATGTAAAGAAGTACCAAAAATTAATGTCTTACTCCTTTAGGTGAATGAACAAACCCATTATATATACATATAGAATATAAGTGAGGTCTCCATTTACTGAGAATCATTTGAGACACACCAAATTTAGATGTGCCTAGGCACTAGTATTGTAAGCAATCTAAGGTTGTCTCTAGGAGATACAACATATTCTGGCACTATTTCCGAGGAAGGTATTGAAGAATTTTTCCCCTCGGATACGAAAAACTAAGCATTCATTGTTGAGGTGAGCAAGTAAGTTGTGATTCCATCCACTTCACCTTGGGCGACTGCACACAAACCTCATCATCATTCATCATCCTGGATTTTAAGAAGCCTCACACTCGCTCAAATAACTCTCAGCAGAAAGCTCCATTTGTATATGAAAGAGAGAAAATAATTTTCAGAAAAGTATGGAAGTAGAAAACTCCTACTGCCTGCACTACCATCCCCTCAATATTTGAAGCCTCCTCATTTGGCTCGCAACCTGTTGTTACTCGCTACTCAGGAATTACTCCGAAAACCCATACATACCCTAGTTTCTGAGCTCGTTCAAGCATAAGTTGTAGAAATGAGTGGACTCATAAAAGGATATCTATATTAATAAATTGGCATGACTTAAGGATACCCAAGCATACCATATTCATATGTTAACTGTAAAATGGATTTTGAGTTTATCTATGGATAAATATGAGGACTATGATTTCTTAATCTAGTGAGGTTTATTAATAATCACTTTTTCTATATTATAGAAATTTTGAGGTGTAAAATGGACCTCAAAATAAAAATGTACAACCAATTTCATTTTTATAGTGCTTCACAGATAGCCAAATATGTGGGCAGTGAGCTTCATTAACTCTCACAAAAAGGATAATTGTAAAATAGATGTCAAAACAAAAATGTACAACCAAAAAACATTTTATAGTGCTTCACTCATGGCCAAATATGTGGCCAATGAGCTTCATTAACGATTTCAAAAGAGGTTATTAAAACCCTATAGTAACTTCATGGGAAAATAAGTGGCTCTAGTGCTTGGACTTCAAATGGTAATGAAAATAGGTTAGTCCAAAATAAGTTAATCCACTTAAAATGCAACCTAGTCCATGTATTTGCCCACTAAACCACTAGACCCATTTCAATAACCTTTTGTAACATAGAATGAAACACCCAACCCACCCTCCTTGTTAGTTAAATATTGTAAATGATATATGTATATATATATATATATATATATATATATATATATATATATATATATATATATATATATATATATATATATATATATATATATATATATATATATGTATATATATAGGTGGGTAAATAACAGAATTTAAGAATCCCTATAGGCATACATATGTTTATTAACCTATAAAAAAATAATAAAAATGGTAAATATGTTTATTTAATAAAACATTTAATAAATTTTATTGTATGTTATATTTAAGAGTTACCCAGAATTTTTAAGTCCATAGCATTATTATAAGGACTGGAGTAATAGAATAGTAATAATATCATGGAGGACATTTATCATTGTAAGGCTTTAATTAGAGGATTATTGTTGTTTGAATTTCATTAAAAAAATTATTTACATCATATTATTATTATTTATGATATTTCAATGTGTGATAACGTCTTATTGTATTCAATAACATTTATAAGTAGGAGCAAATAACAATTTAAACATATTGTAACGACTTAAATATCTTGTAATTGTGATTTTTCGGACCTGAGGCGTCTGAGAGGCTCTGCAACTTGATCTAAGGTTGGTGTTAGGGTTTTGACGTTGGGCACCATGGCGGGACGTGAAGTGGGGAGTGTTGCTCCCTCCTACAGTCAAGTAGTTACGAATAGAAGAAAGGATGTGGGAAAGTAGTGTTTCAAGAAACCTCTGGAGAAGGCAACAGAGGTAAGTAACACGGACATATTAGGAAGAAACAGACCTCATGAACATGAAGCAGATCAACAGGAAGCTAGTAAGGAAAAGGAGAAGGGTAGCAGTCAAAAACCTACTTCCATAAGGAAAACTGTGGTCTACAAACCCAAGTTGAACATCATTCCTCGAGTTATCTTAAGCGACCCAGTGCTACAAGCGCATAGGGATCATATGATGGAATATGTGGTCATATGCAAATTCATGGGGATATAGCCAACAGAGATTGCGTTGCATGTATGGATAAGGAGTCACTGGAATCCAAAGGCGGAAATACCCCTTCATCTGGGATATAAGGGCTTCTTCACAGTAGTATTCACAAGCCTAGAGGATAGATACAGAGTGTTCGAAGGAGGACCATATTTCTATGCTGCCACAGGCCTCTACATGTGACCATGGATGATGAACTTTGTCCTAGAATGCGAGACATTCACATTGGTACTGGTATGGCTCAGACTACACTCCCTTCATCTGAATTATTGGCCACCGGAATCTCTGAAAACAATAGGCAATAAACTAGGGCATTTTCTAAAGATCTCATATGTGACTCTGAAAGGAAAATACACCTCCTTCACAAAGATATGTGTGGAAATAGACTTATTTGGAGCACATTCGGGCATGATAATTTTAGAAGTATATGATGAAGAATGGGTGCAGGCGGTGGCCTATGATCACATCCCATTTAGGTGTAGCAAATGCCATGAGCATGGGCATCTATATAGAGATTTCCCAACAAACAACATGGAGAGAGATGTGAAAACTATTGTGGACAAAAATCCCAAGGGTTTTACCAAGGTTGGGCGCAAAGGGAAAGGTGGAAAGAGGCCACAAAAGAAGATCAATGAGGAAAGACAACCGAGCCACAATAGCTTTAGGATCTTAGAAGAAGAAGGAAACAAAGAATCAAACCAGGAAATGGAGAAGATTATCACTGAGAAGGAAAGGGATGATAGCATGGAAGATATCATAGAAAAAAGCCAGCAAAAGGATGATCTGCCAAGCATTATGGAGATAAATAGGGACCATGAGATGACTCCAAGTGAGGCGGGAATGGAGGACCATGAACTGTAGGAGATTCTAGATAGGAAAAATCTAGATCTAGAGAAATTTCTAGAACAAGGGACGATCAAAGGAGTGGACTCCCTTCCAAAAGAGGAATATGATAGGGTTCAATAGCTCTTCCTATGGAGATCACAATCAAAGGGATCTGGAGTCAAAAGAAATTACGAAAACCAGGAGCATAAAGGGGTCAAAATGATGGAGGAGACACAGGCACAATCTCCAAAGAACCCAAGCAGGAAAAGAGGAAGAAAAAAGACAAAATGAGTTGTTGAACGAATGTGGGAAACTATTGATTAACTCATGTAATATGAAAGATCTCACCAGATATTCCTTTACAAACCTTTCTTAATGAAGCTCAAAACCTAGAATATTAGAGGCATAGGAAATAGAAGGAAACAAAGAAATCTCAGTAATAGTATAAAAGAAGAAAAATAAGATATGGTTTTTATTCTGGGGAAAAAATGTTTGATGGATAAGATTAGAGAAATTCATAATAAATGACTAATCAAGTATGAGTATCTAGAGGTTAAAGCAAAAAAATCAACGGGGGGGATTCTCATGCTGTGGGATCCCCAGAAATTTGGAATCCTGGATGCTGAGGCATCTAGGAACTATCTTTATTTGGTATGTCAACCTTTAGGTGATAAGGAGATATACATGATCACAAATGTCTATGGACCTCAAAATTAGGAAGAAAAACTCAAGCTTCTCACCTCCCTTGAGGAACTAAGAGCAAGACACCCTAATACGCCCTGGATCGTTACTTGAGATTTTAATATGATAAGATCACTTACAGAGAAAAAAGACGGTATCAGAAAGCTAGGAAGAGACTCCATGGCCTTCCAGAACTTCATAATGAACGTGGGGTTTGTGGACATTGAAACAATAAATGGGACCTTTACCTCGAACAACAAGAGGGGAGGGGCTTCACAAGTCGCCTCTAAACTAGATAGATTTATTATCTCAAACAACCTCTTTCTCTAAGGCTCTCCCATGATAGCTTCTATTCTTCCCTTTGGAGGTTTGGACCATTTCCCTGTATAGCTGGAAGCCACTTTTATGGGTACACCAAGAAACAAACCTATTAGGTTTGAAAATGCCTCACTCTCTCACCCTGAATTCACCAGTAATATTAACAAATGGTGGAGAGAGGATCTAAACATTCAAGGCACTAGAATGTTCCTGCTCCAATAGAGACTTAATCATATCAAATCCAAGCTTAAAGATTGGAACAGAAAGGAATTTGGCAATATCTTCAAAGCCAAAAGAGAAGTTGAGCAGAAAATCCAGGAGATTAATCAAATGAGCATCACAAAGGGCTTTACTGAGGAGCGGAAAAATCTAGTTGATTCTTTGCAGGAAGAATAGGAATATTGGTGCTTGCAAAAGGAGATTTTCTGGAGACAGAAATTAAGGATACATTGGATTAGAGAGGGAGAAAGAAACATGAAGTTATTTCATAAATCCACCATGGATGATAGGGCACACAACAGAATCACTAAGCTCAAAGATTCTCAAGGGAGAGAAATCGTCTCTCACAAAGACATGGAATATTTCCTTGTACAACATTTCCTCAGTATAGCATAGGATCCTCTCGAGGATAGATCCAGGTTCATCAACCATTTCACTCAGTATATCCCCCAGCTGGTTACCAAAGAGGACAACCACAATCTTGACAGGCTAGTGTTGGAAGAGGAGGTCAGTGAAGTGATCAATGAAATGAAAATTAGAAAATCTCCAATACCAGATGGGTTCAATGTAGACTTCTTGAAAGCCTGGTGGAAAACAGTCAAACAGGATATCCTTGAGGTCGTGGAAGACTCAAGAGGATCCAAAAAGGTTCTGAAGGCTTTAAACGCTTCCTTCATAGCTTTGATCCCAAAACAGGAAAAAGCCATGACCCCAGATAGCTTCAGACCAATAGCTCTATGCAACATGGTGTATAAAATTATTTCCAAGGTGATCTCCAATAGACTCAAGCCCCTTTTACCAGTTCTCATCTCAGAGGAGCAAACAGGCTATGTGGAAGGAAGACAAATCCTCAATAACATCCTCCAAGCTCATGAGGTGGTACACTCTCTCAAAATCAACAAACAAGCTAGCATGATCATTCAGCTCGACCTGGAGAAAGCTTACGACAAGCTAAGTTGGTCTTATATAAGGGTAGTTCTAAAAGCCTATGGCTTCGGCCAAAACTGGATAACATGGGTTATGGCACTAGTTACCATGACTAGTTTTTCTATCTTGCTTAATGGTGCTCCTTCAAGACTCTTCACACCCTCCATAGGTCTCAGACAAGGGGATCCGCTCTCACCCTTCCTCTTTGTTCTCATGATGGAAGGGCTAGGTAGAGAGATTAAATTGGCAAATGCTGAAGGAAGAATCTAGGGTATGAAACTCACCTTGGATGTAGAGGAAAACACTCATCAATAATTTGTGGATGACACAATGCTGTAGGGCATACCCATAGTCAAGGAAGCTAGAACTATTAAACATATCTTAAATGACTTTGCTATGGCAGCTGGCACAGAGGTAAGCCTCAACAAATCTAAAGTTTTTTTCTTTAACACTAACATTGCTATTCAGAGAAACATCACTAGGATTCTTGGGTTTCAAAGGGACTAGCTACCTTCCAAGTATTTGGGCATACCTCTCACAGATAAACCTCTAAGCAAGGAAGCGTGGGAGCCAATAATAAATAAACTTCAGGACAAGATCAGAAAATGGACATCCAAGTCTTTAAATTTGGCGAGGTTCCTTGTGCTCATACAGGCTGTCCTGCAAGCAATTCCCATGTTCACGTTCTCAGCTCTTCCTACTCCTAAAGAAATTAAGCAATAGATTAGGAGCATGCAAAGGGATTTTCTATGGGGTAGAGGAGAAGAGAAAAAGAAATGGGTTTTAGTATCCTGGGACAAAATCTACAAACCTAAGAGCCATGGTGTCTTGGGGCTTCATGATCCTGAAACCATCAGCAGGGTTTCGGGAGCTAAACTCTGGTGGAGGTGGATCAAGGAATTGACAACTACCTAGGCTAAGCTTTGGAAACAAAAATATGCCAAGAATTGGCAGGAGAAGGATCATATTAGAATTTCAGGGCATATTAAGGGCTCCCACATTTGGAACCTTGCCTAGGAAAATAAAGGTATTGTTCAGCAACATAGCTTCTAGGAGATTCAAGCTGGGAACCTAGCATGATTTTGAGAGGATAACTCGAAGGAGGAACCCAACTTGTATAAGGATGAATTAGCAGCTCTCAAGAATGACACAGATAAAAAAGTTCTCCTTATGGTAAATGACCTTTGGGACCAGGTAAGAAAAATGGAAAATGGAGAATTTGGAATGATCTAGGCCACAATGAAGAGAGCCCTCTAAAGGCCCAAGCAGACTCTCTTACTCAGGATCTAGAGCATAGGAGGATTCTAGTATCCTCCTTGCCTGACCAACTAAGATGGGGAAAGAACACCAAAGGAAACTTTAACCTCAAAGAAGCTAAATAGGTAGTAACAGGATTTAACCACCTAAACTCTGATCAAGTTTGGAAGAATCTTTGGCAGAGCCCCACTCGATGAAAATAAAGTTATTTATTTGGCTAGTTCATCAAATGAAAATTTTAACTTAGGAGAATCTCCTGAAAAAGGGCTTCACTGGACCATCTAAATGTTACCTTTGTGGCTCACAAGAGGAGACGATAGATCACCTTCCCAACCTCTACCCTTTCACTTCTACTATGTGGGAATGGGTGGTCTCAATCTTTAGCCACACTAATAGTGATAGATTCAGCATCTCTAACACTTTGAAGAATTGGAGGAAAAACTTCTCAGGGAATGAAATCATTAATAGAGCCTGGACTCTAGTTCCAAGCTTTGTCATCTGGGATGTTTGGAAAGAACAAAATAGTCAGATCTTCATGAATAAAGCAAGCAAGCCTCAGCACATAATTGACCAAGTTTTAAGGCAACTCAAAGACACAGTGAGTAGCTTGTTGAGGAAACTTCCTAAGTACCCTCCCCTGCCCCAAGATGCATGTATTCTACTGCATTTAGGTCTTTAGTCTATAGGCCCACAACGCATAATCAAGGGTGTGAGCCAAAAAAATGTAGATATAAATATTTGGAAGCATTCTCCACATGGTTTCTTAAAGGTCAATATAGATGGAGCATGTAAGGGCAACCCAGGGTTACCTAGTTTTGGGGGTGTTATAAGAGATGAACAGGGTCAAATAAAGGAGATCTTTCATGGTCACTTGGGGAAGGCCACTAATAACATGGCGGAACTCATGCCCTTACAACAATGCTTGGAAATCTTGGTGGATTCAAATTCACACAATGTCATCATTGAAGAAGATTCAAAATTGATTATTGGAGCGGCCAAGAAAATATGTAATGGTACATCACCAGATAAAGTGTCGAAACACTGGAAGCTATTGCAGGTCTTGCACTGTATCTACACCCACTTGCAAACCTTAAAAACTGTAAGCTTTGTCCATGTGAAAATAAAATCTAACATGTTAGTTGATCACCGGGCAAATGAAGGAGTGATTAAAAAGGAAAGGGACACTCGGCATGTTTCAGAGTTGTTACCCCTAGGTAAACTATTAGAGGATTGTCTTTGTCAGGCTCCCAATGATAGGGATCGATGGATTGACAGGATGGCTCGAAGAGGCTTAGGAGATAGGTGAGATGATAGGAAAGCCTAAACTATTTGCTTGTTGTTTGGTAGCACTCCACATTTTGTATTGGCATTAGTATTCCATTGGATTTGGGTGGATGGTTGAGATCAGCAAAGGAAGACCAAGGATGCAGTGGCATGAGGACTAATTCTGGACCAACAGATCTTGGTTGAGATAGATCTATGGTGTTCGGGTGAGGAAGTTACCAGACAATTAATGAGAAGAAGAGGGTTGGAGAAAGCCAAAAGTGGATTTCGAGTGGAGGAATGGCCATAAACGGTATTTCCCTGTTGGCTCTGATTCCACTCACATAGTGACAAGTAGCAACGAGGTGAGAGAGGGAAACCACTTTTTTTGGGTTGACTTGGAGTGAGTAAATTAACTATGAAAAATATGTGCAAGCCATTAGATTTGGGGGAGTGGGATCGATGGTTGATAAACGAGGAGCAAGTATCAGAGTCAAGAAGTGTTGTGACCGTTGGATCTTGAATAGATCAATGGTGGAGAAGTGTCGATGTTTCTTCGATGGGGTAGATTTCAAACTTTGTTGTGAACTATGGTTTATGTTTTCGTCGAGTCTGGGTGGGTAGTAGCGGGATGGAGAAACCCACGAGTGGATTTCGGGTGGACGAAAGGCAGTAAGCGGTTGTTCCCCTTTGGCTCCGATTCCATTCTCACAGTGACACGTAGTAGCAAGGTGAGAGAGGGAAAACGCTTTTCGGATGGATTTGGGGTGTGCAAGTTAACCATGCGAAAAGCATGTGAGTCTTTAGATCTGGTGGACCAAGATCGACGGTTGGTAGAAGAGGGAAAGTTTTGAAGTCTAGAAGTGATGGGACCATTAGGTCTTGAAAAGATCAACGACGTAGAAGAGCCTACGATTTTTCAAAAGGGTGGACATCAAACTCTTTAATTGAGGTTTATGTTACCGTTGGGTCCAGAGAAATGGTTTGGAGCTTAGCAGATGCCCTTCAATTGTATGTGGATGACATAGAGCCCTTGGGAGTTTAACACTCCTTATTGTTTAATAGGTTTTGAAAGTTTGAGGGATTTGGTTTGTTTCCTATTGTTGACATTCCCACAATAGGTTGTTTCTTGTTTTAGTCATTGCACTTGCATAGACGTGTAACTTATGTATTGTACCAGTTCGGTTAATAGAAGACTCTATTCTTACTTGACCAAAAAAAAAATATTGTAATTGTAATTTAGTTAAATTGAGTGTGTCTATGTAACAATTTAAATATTCTGTAACTATGCTAACAATGCAAATGTAACAGTCAATGAAACACCCAACGCTCTGTCCATGTATGATGGTGTTTCAATTAACTTTAATAAAAAACAATGTAAACTTTGAAACGGGAACTGATATTGTTACCCATTTTGTAGAGATAACAAAAAAGTGACCCAATTTTGAAAAGGGGTGATGCAGAACACACATGTTTTTTTTAGAGCATAGTTTTTGGCACATTAATTTTTTTAAATTCTTGTTATGTACATTGCGTTTTAAAATGGTAGTGATTTTCATGCTGATTTAAAAAAGTGGTTATTCCGCATCAGACCCTTTTTTTAGAAAACCTGTTTTCTTGACTTTAATTTTTCTAATGTATGAAATGTAAATAATTATTTTGTAAATTTAATAATTTTGGAAGTGGTCTTCCTCTTCATATTTTTTTTTATTTTTATTTATTTATTTTTTTATTTTTTTTGTAGTGAGGTTTTTATTGATTTGCATATTTAAAGAAGAAGGTCGATATTTTTCATTTTCGATATTTTACATATTTATACATCGTTAATTAAATTTTCAATCCAAATGAAATAATTGTTTCTAAAAAACAAATAAAAAATTATATATAAAAAAAGACAAAAATAAAAAATAAAAAATGTTAAAAAAAAATCTTATTAACCATAAAACAATTTGGAAAAAAAAAACAAAATTAATATAGATATATATAAGTAAAAATTGAGGAAAAAAAAAACATGAGCAAAAACTAGGGAAAATTTTTTTTAAAAACAAACTAATTAAAAAAAAAAATTAATGAAAAAAATGTTAAAAATAGTAAAATTAATATTTAAAAAAAAAAATGTTAAAAAAATTATCTCACAAACCATAAAAGGATTTGGAAAACAAAAAAATCAAAATTAAAACGTATATATATTAAGTAAGTAAAAATAGAAAAATTACAAAAAAACATTAGAAATGACTAGGAAAAAGAAAATTAAAAACAAACTAGTTAAAAAAAAAATAGAAATTAATGAAAAAAATTTAAAAACTAATAAAATTAATATTAAAAAAAAACAAAAAAAAATTCAAATTTAAAAAAAAAAATTAAATAAAAAATAAATGTGTATTTTTTATTAAAAAAAAAAAATGTAATTATTTTTTATTAAACATAGATATTTTGTTTTTAAAAAAAATCAAAATTTAAAATTTTTTTTTTAAACAATCTCTTTTATTATTAAAAACAATTTTTTTTTTATTTCTATCTTTTATTTAAAAATAAAATTATTCAACACATCTTTTGTATTAAAAAAAAAAAAAAAACCTATATTTTATATTTAAAAAAAAAAATACATTTAATTTTTTTTTTAAATGTTTTTTTATTAAAAAAAAATGAAAATTAATTTTTTTTTTTTTTAACAATTATTTTTACAAAACCATTTTTTTTTTGTTATAATTAAAAATAGGTTTTTTTTTTAAACCAATTTAATTGTTTTTTTAATTTAAAATTTTAAAAATTTTAAAAATTAAAAATTTTAAAAAAGAAATCATTTTTTTTCGTGCAGGCCTTCCACCCATGGCAGTGCCACCACGCGCGGCCGGGGGGGCCAAAAATATATATATACTTTTATTAATTAAAAAAAACTTTTAATTTTTAAAATTTTAATTTTTAATTAAAAAAAAAACGATATTAATTTTTTTAAAATTTTTAATTTTTAAAATTGAAAAAAAAGAAAAGATTTCATTTTTAAAATTTTTCATTTTTAAAATTTTTAATTTTTAAAATTTTTAATTTTTTTTTTAATAATTTTTAAAATTTTAAATTTAAAAAACAATTAAATTGGTTTTAAAAAAAAAACTATTTTTAATTATAACAAAAAAAAATGTTTTTGTAAAAATAATTGTTAAAAAAAATTAAATTAAATTTTCATTTTTTTTTTAATTAAAAAAGTTTGTTTAAAAAAAATTTAAATGTAATTTTTTTTTAAATATAAAATATGGGTTTATTTTTTTTATTTTTATTTTTTAAATATAAAAGATATGTTAAATAATTTTATTTTTAAATAAAAAATAGAAATAAAAATAAAATTTGTTTTTAATAAAAAAAAAGGTTATTTAAAAAAAAAAAAAAAATTGATTTCTTTTGAAACAAAATATCTATGTTTAATAAAAAATAATTACATTTTTTTTGGTTTTTTTTTTTTTTTTTTATAATTTGAATTTTATTTTTTTTAATATTAATTTTATTAGTTTTTAAATTTTTTTCATTAATTTCTTTTTTTTTTAAACTAGTTTGTTTTTAATTTTTTTTTTCCCCAATTTTTTCTAATGTTTTTTTTTTTTTATTTCTCTATTTTTACTTACTTCATATATATATATATATATATATATATATATATATATATATTTTGTTTTTTTGTCTTCCAAATTCTTTTATGGTTTGTGACATAATTTTTTTAACAATTTTTTTTTTTTTTTTTTTTTTGTCTTTTATATATATTTTTATATTTGTTTTTTAAGTAATCAACATTTTAATCTTAATTTCAGTAGCTTTTAATTTTTATTTTTTTTAATTTTCTATTTTTTTCTCTGAAATCTAGTTTGTTTTTAATTTTAATTTTTAATTTTTTTCTTTTCTTGTTTTTTTGTTTTTGTTTTTTTTTTTTTTTTTTTTTTTTTTCTATTTTCACCCACTTAACTTTTTGTTTCTTTTAATTTTTTTTTTTTTTTTTTTTTTTTCATATATATTTTATTTTGCCAATTTTTTTTGGTCTACAAGATTACTCCTTTTTTCCCCATTTTTTAAAAATATTTTTTTTACTATTTAATTGTTTATATATATATATATATTAATTCTTATCATTAATTTCGTTCTTTTTACATTTTATGATTGATTCTTTTTTTTCAATTTTCATTTTTGTTTTATATTTTTCTTTTAATATATATTTTAATCTATGTTTTTTTTTGTGTTTTTTCATTGTTTTAATTTTTTTTATTTTTTTATTTTATTTTATGTTTTCATTATTTTTTTAAATTTAATGTTTTTTTGGGGTCATGATAAAATATTTCATGCCATTATTTCGAGATGTTGAAATTTTACTTTTGAAAAAAAAAAGTCTTCTTCCAGAATTAACCCTTTTCATTTTGAGGGTGTTTTTTGGATAATTTTTGCGCAAAAAATCGGTTTTCACCGCCATTTTTAAAACATGTTGAAAATTTACCCAAGAAAAAAGAAGGTGTTATTCCAGCATCAACACTTTTCACTTTTAGCACTGTTTTTGATGTTTTTTCGGGGTTTTTTCGCCAAAGTTCCCGTTTTGAGTTTATAGTTCCCGTTTCGAAGTTTACATTGTTAAAAGTATTATTGAGCATAGTAACATAAAATAACACTTTATTTGAGTAAATCTTGGCAATCCATAGGGTTATGCGACTATGAATATTCTGCCCACACTCAATCCTATTTATCCATACCCAAAAAAAAAAACAGAAAACCATATCCAGAAGGTGAAATAAAAATGCTTATCAGCTTAAAATTACATCAAACATCTCGTACATTGTAACAACGCGCCATTGTTCATTTTCTTAGGGTGACTTAAGGCTTGTCAATATTTTGGCCTTCATCTCAATTTGTATTTATATCTCTTATCATCAGGTATCCTTTAAAGCAGTCATTGTAGAATATGAAATGACTTATTTCCAGCCAACGAGAAGCCAACAGTACTATGAAGAAAAATACATATAAAAAATAGATAAAACAGATAAAAAAAATTAAAACACAGTTACTGTGTGAGCCAAAAAACACTACAAATCTCATATATTAATTGAACCATTAACTACATTCTTAAATAGTAAAATTATTACTAAAATTTTTATCAATCAACTCTGAAATAAATCTACTCGCATTACAGCTAATTTCCAGCACTTTCCAACAGTGACCACCCTAACAATCTGCTACTTTAATTTTGCAGAGAACACAAAATCTGCTAGCTACTTTGTCAGCAATTTACATAACTAATTAAGGGTTATTACCAACACTCCCCCTTAATGATTAATGAGGATTTACTATCTTATCTCGTAGCGCCAAAAACTGATCTTTTGCAATTGCTTTGGTGAAGATATCTGCTAGTTGATGCTGAGTATTTATATGCTTCAATTCAGTATCCTTCTTCTGCACCAAATCTCTAATGAAGTGATATTTCAGGTCCAAATGTTTTGTCCTGCTATGATGAACTGGATTCTTTGCTAACTTGATGGCACTTACATTACCACAATAAATCATTGTAGGCTAAATTTGTTTTTCTCCAATTTCTTCCAAAAATTTTCTAAGCCAAAGATCTTGTGTACCTGCTGAGGTAGCTGCAACATACTCCGCTTCTGTGGATGAGAGGGCAACAATGCTTTGTTTTTTTGAGCTCCATGTAATCAAACCAGAACCAAAAGAGAAACAATTTCCAGATGTGGACTTACGGTCATCAAGAAAACCTCCCCAATCTGAATCACTAAATCCAACAAGATTGAACTTTTCAGAAGAGTAGTAATGAATACCAAAATTTAGAGTGCCTTTCACATACCTTAAAATCCTCTTGGCTGCCTTCATATGTATTTCAAACGAATTTGTCATATACCTTGAAACAAGTGAAACTGAATATGTAATATCAGGCCTTGTGTGGGTTAGAAATATCAAGCTCCCCACAATGCTTCTGTAAGTTTTCTCATCAACTAAATCAGCACCATCATCTCTACATAACACCTCTCCATGAGAACTTGGAGTAGGGGATGGATGACAATCAAGCATATCAAATTTATTTAGCATATCTTGTGCATACTTTGTTGACAAATGAAAATCTCATCCTTACTTTGATAAACCTCCATTCCTAGAAAATATTTCATGATGCCTAGATCTTTCATCTCAAATTCATTCATCATAGCAACTTTGAATTTATCATTCATCTTAGAACTACTACCCATATACAATAGATAATCAACATACGAACTTATAATTAGAATATCAATACCTTCTTGTTTGTAGTAAAGGGTAGGATCATTCTTACTTCTCTGGAAGCCATTTTCTTGAAAGTATCCATCAATCCTTGCATACCACACTCTTGGTGCTTGCTTAAGGACATACAAAGCCTTCTTCAACTTGTAGACATTATTCTCCTTTCCTTCCACTTCAAAACCTTGTGGCTACTCCACATATGCTTCCTCTTCTATGTACCCATTCAAGAAGGCACTTTTCACATCCATATGATGTATGCTCCACTTTTTATGAGCTGCTAATGAAATCAACATTCTAATGGTCTCCTGTATTGCTACTAGTGCAAATGTCTCTTCATAATCACTTCCATACTTCTATGTGAATCCTTTAGCAACTAATCTTGCTTTGTGTCTTTCAACACTCCCATCACTGTTAAATTTAGTCTTATAAACCCATTTGGTGCCAATCTTTTTCTTTTCATGTGGAAGCTCTGTCAACTTCCAATTGTCATTCCTTTGAATTGAATCCATCTCTTCTTGCATGGCTTGCTTCCAAACCTCATTAGTACATGCATCTTCAAAACATGATGGTTCAAATTCAACCTTGGCTAATAAAGCAAAATTGACTATCTCACCTATTGGGCTTTCTTCATGTGCATGATTTGCACTCCTCTCATAAATATCACTCAATCTTCTTACCTTCCTTGTAGAACTTGGAGAAGGAGTTGGAATTGAACTTGATGTTGAAGAAATTGATGAAGGGCTGCTTGGTGGAGTTAAGCCACTAGTTACAGAAACATTATTTGGCTGCTTATGATCATTATCAACAATTAAATCATCATTCAAAACAGAGTTTATCTTCTCAACATGGCCTTTTTTATGACCATAAACTCTCCCTTCATAAAAAATTACATCTTTTGAGACAATAAGCTTGTTATTTAGAGGATTATACAATTTATAAGCCTTGTTTGTCTCACTATACCCAATAAAAATACATAACTCACTCTTTGCATCTAACTTTTTTCTATTTTGATCAGGTACATTTACATAAGCTAAACAACCAAAAACTTTGAAATGATCAACATTAGGCCTTTTTCCATACCAAGCTTCATAAGGAGTCATCTTTTCCAGTGCACTGTTGGTGCTACTGTTGAGGATCTACACTGCTGTACCAACTGCATCTCCCCAATAATAGTTTCTCAATCCCTTAGTTTGTAGCATGCATCTTGTCGTTTCAACCACAATACGATTTTTTCTTTCAGCTATGCCATTCTGCTGGGGTGTGTATGTTGTAGTATGCTGCCTCTTGATGCCATTCATATGACAATAACTCTCGAAAGCTTTTGAGCAGAATTCTCCTCCACGGTCAGTCTGCAAACATTTAATCTTGCATCCTCTCTCATTTTCTACAAGGGCTTTGAACTTCTTGAATGTATCCAGGGCTTCACTTTTTGCCTTCAAAAAATATACCCAACAATTTTGTGAGTAATCATCAATAAAAGTGATGAAATATGATGACTTACCCAAACTCTTAGTCTGCATAGGACCACATATGTCTGAATGAACAAGCTGAAGTGGGTGATGAGCCCTCCATGCACTACCCTTTGGAAACCTTTCCCTTGCATGTTTTCCTTTAGCACATCCTTCACAAACCTCCTTATGCTCCTCTACCTTAGGTAAACCAAAAACTAATGCGTGTGAGGTTAGAAACTTCAAACTCTGAAAATTTAAATGCCCATACTTGAGATGCCATAACCAACTTGAATCCTCATAATCTATATTTGCAAGATTGATGTTATGTTCATCAAACCTCAAGGGAAACATCCTATTTCTTGTCATAGGCATAACAATGATCACCATATTTCCCTTATTCTTATCGTAGATAGTACATGTCTTATTTTTAAAGACTACTTTAAAATTTTTCTCACATAGCTACCCAATGCTCAACAAATTATGATACAATTGTGGAGTATAATAAATGTCGTGAATAATCTGTATACCTTCTTTTGTTTGGACTTCCATAGCTCCTTTGGCAGCAACCTCCAATGATTTATCATCACCAAGCTGGATCTTAGACTTGAAACTTCCATCCTTTGCTGAGAACAACTTCTCATTCTTTATCATATGGTTAGAGCATCCAGAATCTAGGTACCAAACATCTTTACTAGTATTTTCACCTTTGGCATAAGATAAAAATAAGTGATCTAGAGGATACTCACCACTTTCTTAAGCATAATTAGCATTTTTACCTTCTTTCAATCTGCATTCCCTTTCAAAGTGACCATACCTATTACAATAGTAACATTGAACATTTCTCTTATCAAATCTACCTCTACCTCTTCCTATGAAACTACCTCTTCCACTTGAGCCACCTCTTCCTCTACCTCTTGAATAATTTTGGCTTTGCCATTTACCTTGACCTTGATGGCTTTTGGTACTACTGCTACTTGCATCTTCATTCTTTGTAATTTGTAATTTAGAGGAAAAAACTTTCTTTACACCTTCAAAAATTTCCTTCAATCTTTCTTCATGAGACGTCAAAAATCCAACCAATTCATCAAACTGTAGTTTTTTCAAATCCTTACTTCTTCCATGATTATTGCAACATGATTCCATCTATGTGTTAAAGATCTCAATACCTTTTTAATTAAAACTTCATTACTTATAGTTTCTCCAAGTGTAATCATTTTATTGACCACATCTTTGACTCTCACACAATAGTCACTGACACTCTCAGCTTCTTGCATCTTCAAATTCTCGAACTCTCACTTTAATGTTTGAAGCTTGACCACCTTAACTTGATCACTACATTGGTAAGCTTCTTGTATAGTCCCCTAGGTAGCTCTGGCAGTTTTTGCTCCTGATATTCTTGGAAATAAGCTCTTACCAAGAGCTATTTGAATGTGAAACAAAGCTTGAGCATTCTTCTTCCTTGCTTCCTTTCTTGTTGTTCTTTCATTGGCTGTAAGAACATTCCAATTAGCTGGCTCCTCATATCCTGATTCAACAATCTCTGACAAATTTTTTCCAATCAAAAAGGTTAGCATCTTAATGCACCAATAATCATAATCGTTCCCATCAAATTCTGGAACTAGCATTTGGTTAAAATTCGACATGATTAACTTTGGCGAAATTCCAATAATACAACTTTAACCCAAAACAATTTTACCTGCTCTGATACCACTTTTATAATATGAAATGACTTATTTCAAGCCAACGAAAAGCCAACACTACTATGAAGAAAAGTACATATAAAAAAATAGATAAAAAAAATAAAATAAATAAAAACATAGTTACTGTGTGAGCCAAAAAACACTGCAAATCTCATATATTAATTGAACCATTAACTACATTCTTAAATACTAAAATTATTACTAAAAAGTTTATCAATCAACTCTGGAATAAATCTATTGGCATTATAGCTAATTTCTAGCACTTTCTACCAGTGACCACCCTAACAATTTGTTGCTTTAATTTCACAGAGAACACAAAATCTACTGGGTAATTTGTCAGCAATTTACATAACTAATTAAGCATTATTCCCAACAGTCATGTGTCTATGAACTAAGTTAATGTGTCATACTCAACCGAGCCGATTTTGGTAAGTGTCTATGGGCTATGCTCAATTAAAATGCTCATCTTCCTTGTTGCTAATCCTCCACTCTTATAAATATCTATTGAAAACCCTTACTCTTTACACAAGTATAAATAAATCGAGATACACACGTCACTACTTTATATTTTAGTGAAATATCCATCGTATTTCACTGACCCTCTTGTGAGGCTATAAATGTGAATCGCGTGACGAGAAACATTTCAGGACGTTTCAATGTCACAGATTTTCACCATTATGGAAAACAAGATGAAGGGTCGTTATGATGTTTCAACGTCAGGAAATTCCCACCATTGAGGAAAAGAGGTTTCAATGTCACAAACTCTCACCATGAAGGAAATGAAGATGAAGGGCCAGTATGACTTTTCAATGTCAGAAGGTTCGCACAGTTGAGGAAAATAAGATGAAGGGCCATTGGATGAAGAGGATGCCAAGGGCCTAGTGACTTTCTCACCGTATTTTCTATGTCAATCGAACAAAGAGATACATACATGTTGCTGCATCTCTTAAATAAATAAATGGGTCTAGTTTCTCAAGAAACACACTAATCAAATATACAAATCATTTTAATCGTTAACAATTCAATAAATCTGTGTTCAGAAAAGTAGTGATGAGAAATGTAAAATGTTGTTTTCCTCTCAAACAATTGTGGTTATTTCAAATGAATATTTAACGGTTAAGCGAAGTCTTTTGGTAGAAATAAAAATTTTGTGGTTCATGAGGACTACCACCATGGCAAAAGTTTAAATAAAGACCAATATAAACATAATTTCAAATAATAACTATATTTAAACAGTAATATTTAGATTATTATATTAATTTATTAATATATTAAAAACAAATATTATTAAATAATATAACATATAATAAAATATTATTATCAAGAATATTTTTTAACTAAATCTATCACACATAAATGTGTAATTTATGCAGTTATATCTTTAAAAAAAATTTAACCTAAATTTAAATCATTGTTTCCTTAATTGACTTTTTTCTTATTACCTCCTCCTAATTGTAATCATCATTGTGAATCTATACTTCAAGGTTACACCACCTATAAGTGATAAATCAATTGTTTCAAATTTTGAAGTAAGCTAATTTCAACTATTTATTCCCTGTCAAAATGGTTGATCCAAGTGTCATAGTTTGTTTTACTAGTTTAGTCTAGTTGTGTTAAATTGAGTTAAGTCAGTGCAATTATTTATTACTCATGCTTCTATTGTAATTTTATTTAATTGATTCTCAATATTGATAAGAGCAAATTGCTCCATGTTTTTAATTATTTTTTTTTGTCATGTATAAAAGGATAGGCTGTGTAAGACTTTTTGAGAGTATGAGAGAGAATAATCCTAGGTAGCATAAGACTCCACACAGCGACATCTCAATTTTTTTTAGCAAGTATTGTGACAAGAGGCCTTGTGAAGAAAGAGAAATGGGTCACTCTCTCACTTGGCCTCTCAAATTTCTTTTTAGCAAATGTTGTGAAAAGACACCAATAGAAAGTAAGAAAGACGCTGAATTTCGCACCTGTGAAAAAAGAGAAATGCATCACTCTCATCCAAGTGCATCACTTTGGTAGCTCCGAAAAAAAGAAATTGCACAATAAAACGGAAAACTTACGAAATTGTGGAATTTTTATGATTGACTTACCACGTTAAGAGAGATAGCAAAATTGAGCACACAACCTCTTCCCGAAGCGCGAAAACAAGATTTTAGACAAAAAGGCACATGGCACTACAATGGTTGAAGCACGACTTCATGTGACAAGGTCAAAAAAAATTTTACGTTTACTAAAAGTTGAGTTTCTTAGAGAAGCTCATTCCTTTCAAATGAAGCTATTGGTTGAGCTTCAAAAAATTTCTCAAACGGCCTTACCTGATTTTTTAAATAAAGTTACATATTTTAAACGATCTTTTCAATAGGGACAAAGAGGGAGTTGTTTCTAATAGAAAAACATAAAGGGTGATTGATTAAATTACTTGTGGGTTTTGTTGTCGGTGCTCGATTAGTCTACATGTAACGAAATCTCTCGAGTAAGAAGTCCGAACTTGACCTCACACCCGTTGGTGTAGAAGTCTGAGGAGTGGGTCGTACTGTATCGCCTTGACTGCGGTTGCGCGTAAAGGCAAGAAAGGTGTCCTTGTTGGTAGTAAGGGTGTGACGAGCGCAACAAGCCAAGGAAGGTGCATGAAGAGTTTTAACACATGGAAAGGGAAATGAGTGCTCCCCTTCGAAACCTGTGGAAACATGCAACTTGAAAGAGAACACATGAGTGATGGGTAAACCAACAACACATATGAATAAGATTCATACATACATATATGAAAAGAATATGTACAATGCATAAGCAAACACCTACATATATCATTAGATTAACTAAGATACCTCAAATCAAATAACATCATATGCATGAAAGGTGCTCGCTCTGTGATATTAAGAGTGAAAGATCAAATAATACAATTCAACCATGACCGTCCACTAGTTCTTACACCAGAACATTACAGTTAGTCTCGCATGCTCCCCCAAAGAGATATACTAGCTATGCACTGTGGAGAAGCCAAGGCTCGTTATAATACACTACAAGCTTTCTCTAAGATACACCTACACGAAGCTTGGCTCCCAAAAGCCCTTACACTAAGTTATGAGGTTCTACAAATATCAAAGGATGGGCTGACCCTTGACATTCCCCTTTATGACTCTTCACCTACTCTCACGACTCTTACATTCGACCATTGATACTTGGTCTTTCACTTTTACAAGATGTTACATTACAATCTACATATGTACCCATGTGAGAGAAAATAGGTTTGAGCGAGTCATGCAAGCTATTACTAAGACTGAGACAGTTGTGGGAAGACCAACTCTTCGACATCCTTGTGATGATTCACGATGGCAAACTAATGCCAAGTTTGGTAGTCCGTGGTGGTGTCTGTGTGCTCAATGGTGGCATCATGTTGAAAATGAACTCTTGCCTCCATTGCATTTGGGTACAAGAATTTGGCACCTATGTCGAACTCATATGATAACATGCGCATCATAGCCTTGAGTGCAGCTAGACCAGCAACATATTGATGCATAGTGGCCGCACTAATCTCCAAGTGTGTGCTCATGGCTATGCACATCAACTCGTCGAAATACATGTCGAGATCCAATTAGACTTGGTTCTTCCCTTCGCCTCGGTGAGTGTGCTAGTGGGTGGGATCGCATGCGTGCACACAATGACATCCATGCTACTGAACACTCATGCATGCGATCGTTAGCACCAGTCACCGTGTGTTCTCTATGTGAGCTACTCTGATGGGTCTATAACCTATATGGGTAGTTTCATGAGTTTGTGCATATTGCACCTCGTGTTTGATTTGTTCGTGATGCACTTCCTTCTCTACTATGTGCACTTCCTATTCTTTTGTGGGTTTCTTCTTCAACTCCTGCAACACCTTCTCTATTTCCTGCATCCATTGTTTGTCTCTTTGTCTTTGCACAATCCTATTGTTCCACTATCACCTCTTAGCCTCAATTTCCAAAGTTTCTTTCATCACAAGTGGATATTTTCTGAACTTGCAGCTTTGCTCCGTCTCTGCTCTGTCAACAAGATTCCTCTTGCCTTTTTTGTGTGCAAGTGTGCTACCCTCTGCTGCTGATGATGATGTTGCTCTCTATGATGTCGCGCCTTTTTCATCCTGATATCATTGTTTATGAACAACTTGGTGTCTTCATAAATAGGCAAGCTCATATGCACTCGCTTAAATGTATCTCGAGTTTCGCTCTCAATGGTGTCCTTTGACCCTCATCCTTGGGAGGTGATTGTACCTGTGCTACTGAGAGGCAGATGAACACCTATGCTACTGAGAGGCAGGTGAACACCTGTGATACTTGGAGACAAATCAACAGTCATGGAAAGTAATCCATCAGTTGAAAAGCAAAACAAACTTGAAGAATCACTTGCAACATACCTGTATGACTCATTGTGAATATTTCGCAATTTTCACGAGGAGGCTAGGAGACTCACTACCAAAACTACGCATGGCACAATCTGGGCTGTAAGGAGGCTAACTAACTGCTACAACTGTGCAATTCACAATCCAACTTGGTGTGCTCATGACAGAAACCGCAAAATGCACAATTTTAGTCAGTAGTGACATGCAAACCAGTAAACTGAATTGCGCATTTTCTAGGGCCACCAAGGAACTACCTCCCAGAATTGCATAATGCAAGCCTGGAGGCGAATGCTCGAAAAATTTGCACATTTACTGAGAGGAAGGCAGAGCCTTCATTCTCATAAATTTTCATTGTTCGTCCAGTAAGCCAAGGCCTGGGCCAAGGGAACTCACACCTGCCGACGGGCGACTCAAAACATGAGAAGGTTGGAATGCATGTTGAGACTCAGTGTAAACAAGAGTGAATGATCATGCATGTAAATAGTGAGGGCATGATTTAGAAAATGAGAAAACAAGCACATGTGTGAAGTGAGTCGCCACAACAATGATCTTGAGTGCAGAAACAGTGTCATGCATGCGAGAGTAGTGAGACGTAATGAAAAATTGAAATAATGCTTCTACAAGCTAACATGCATCAAAATCACAACAAGCATTCATTGAAATCAAATCGAGGTTATGACACACATGTGACAAACCTAGGAAAAAATGACACTTGGAGGAAAGTTTCTAAAACTATCTTTGCATGTACCCTTCAGCTGCTAAAAATAGATCCCTAAAATTTAAGGATGCCTTTTGCATGTTTCTCTTTTCTATTTCGAGAAAAAACAGCCCATGCATGCAAATCAAGTTTTCTCAGTCCCTGAGGGAACCGATCAACCTCAAGGCACATGCTATGGTCTGCAAGCTTGAAGAAAGGGATTTGTACAATTTCTGGACTGAGTAGGGCTTGCTGTCCCTCACGCATTTCACAATTTCTTGGGTCAGCAGGTCACTCCCTCCTAAAGTTGCGCAATTTACGGGTTCAAGCCTAGTTTCGGGCTCGATTGTGCAATTTTCTCATGAAGGGCTCTGTTGCTTGATTACGCATTTCTGGAGCTCAGCACGCACCCAAACAAAGATTCCACAATTTCTGGAGGGAAGGTTTGTTCCCCTTGAGAATTGCACAATTTTTTGAGTGAACCTCTCAGTGAGAAAATTACCCAAGTTCAAAATGGTAGCGTGTGATGGGAGACAAACAAGCTCACATGCACAGGTTGGCAAGACACTAAAAGTGAGTTGAAGCCTATGTACTTCACAATGCAAGACATGCTACTAAGTATGGCTGGTAGGGATGCTACTAAACGAAGCTAAGGCAATTTTTGGAGGGTGCTTGTAGCCGCTACAACAATTTTGTAATATTTTTAATCCAGAGTGAGTCACTACTCAATAATGGGAAAATCCAAGAAGCTAAGAAATTCGAAGTAAGAGCTAGTGATGTGTGAATTTTTTTTTAAAGAATTGGAAGTAAAGAGGAAAAAGGATGCCTTCCCATTAAAATGAGTAAAAGAATATGTAGATGATAACATTTGACCCTTCATTTCAGATGTCAAGACAACCAAGGAGGCATGGGATACCCTTCAGAGGATTCTTGGTGTAACGAGGAGCATTGAAGTTGAAGGTGATGTGGATCTATAGCAATAGACCTACAACGAGGTGCAAAGTTTGTTGAATATTATTGTTCTAGCCATAGGTGGATGATGTTTGTTGGGCATGGAATCCCCCCCTCGGCATCTTTTGGGGCTTAAAGCCCATGTTTTTAAAGACTCCGCGATTTGTGGGCACGGAGCACGAAGTCATAATAGAGTCACAAGCTTGTCTGCCCTTGTTTTTGTAATATAATGTTAGCTTGAAAGATCTACCCATGGCTCGCGGAACATGGGATTGTATAAATAGAACAAGGCTCTAAGTGTAGAATACAGTTAATGGAATAGAAGCATGATGAGTCTAAGGAAGCATTGAGTCAACTGTAAATCATGTGTTTGGGTTGTAGAGTAGGAGAAGGCTCTACAGCTGTGTGCGAAGGGGCCAAGTAGTCTGCAACTGAGTGCACAGACCCCTGCAACTGAGTGCACAATATAGGTCGAGTCTGTAACCATTGGAAGCATTAATAAAGAGAATTTTTATCATATTTCTGTGTACCTTTCCCCATTTTATGTTTTATTGGGTGTGAATTACAAGTTTATTGTTTATTTCCTGCACAAACTCATATCAATGTGTTGTATAAATAAATATAACATAAGGCATCCATTTACACGAAGATAACTAACTCGTGTAAGATGATAAGTAAGATCTCGGGTGTGACTTAGGGGAAGAGTGTAGAGCGTTTCTCTAGTTTCCAGGAAGCCCCATAGCCCCTAGTCAGGGCTACACAAAGGTGAATATATCAAGGCATGAAGGCCAGGGAAGTGCGCGAAGCAATCTGCGAACAGGGACTAGTAGTTGGACCAAATCAACCCCACAGACATCTCAAGGTTGCGGAAACTTTGTTCCAGCACCACCCATACTACTTTGGGTGAGACCTCAATCTGTGCTATGCAAACTGTTGTAGAAAGGGCCAGTAGTACAGGGATTGGTTTGGCTAATTAACTCTAAACCTGGGTCAGGCCCAAACAAGCCAAGAAATGGTTTCATTGTCGAGACCGAGATCTGCATAAAGATGTCTCATGTCATATCACTGGAATCCAACTAAGAAAGGAATTAAGGATTATTGGATAGGAATATTCACGAGTTCACGATGCGGGAGAAGAGGAATTCATGACTATCAAAAGAAGAGTGGTTAGACTGATACTTATACACAAAGATCCATGAAATTTTCTTCGTATCCTTTCCTATTGAGTTGTACGAGTGGATCGCTAAGCTAGTAGATAGTGAAGGAAGGTGCAAACTTGACAGACCTATTGTGTGGACTCCAAAATTGGTGCGCAGATTGGAAGCATCAGAGGATAAGATCACACGCATTGTTGACCACTGGCTCGATCGAATTATGGGAGGATTCATCACTGAGTTCGTGGTAGATACTTCAGTGAGCTATAGCGAGGCAGAATGACGCTTACTCAAAGGACTACAAGGTAAGTAAGCTAAGTCTTTGAACATTTGGATTAAAATTCTATAGTGTGAAAAGTAGGTTATGCGAATCAATTGATGTTTGGGGCTACGCAAAGTGGGAGAATTTACAGAAATGAAGGTAGTGCAGAACTAGAAACTAGCCCATTGATTTCACCTCCGCAAGTGGACAGGGAAGAGCTCGTGAAGGTCTCACTAGGAAGTGTGATCAATTTTATAAGGCAAAGGACTTCGCGCATACCACCCACACCCACACCACTGCTAGTTTCACCATCTTCACCCCCATCTTCGCCCATACCACCTCCACCACCACCGCAAGTCAATATGGCAAGCACGATTAAGTTAACAGTGTTCAAGGGAGTAGGAAATGAAGATGCGAGCTAGTTTTGGTTTGTGATAAAATCTATATGGGAAGCGAAGGGAGTTATGGATGACAATATAAAGAAAGCAATGTTCGTCAACATTTTTCAAGATCGCACGCTGACCTGGTACATTAAGCATTCCAGTGAAAATCTGAATGCGGGGATCACAGATATCCAAACTACGCTAAACAAAGAATTTAGCGGGTTGAAGTCTAAGGTGCAGTCAATCATTGGGTTCAAGGAAATAAAAATGCTACCAGGCGAGACCCCTTCGGAGTCAGATTAGAGACTAAATTGCACAATTCGTGAAGAAAACATGACGTTGATGGATGGGCAACACGGCAAATGGTTTGTAGCATCGTTAACGCCACATCTATGGAACGCGTTGTCACAATAGAGGCTAACAACTCAGGCTAAGGCCCTGGAGATCGCGATGACACTGCATGAGACCCCGATACAGGTTCCTAACCTCGGATTTCAGTAGATTCACGCAGAGTTGAAAAACTTGTGCCTTGAGATGTAGAGTCTGAAACAAGATAGGAGAACTCACCCAGAAGTGTACGACGAGGTATGGTGTGTAAAGTGCAAGGGTCAATGACATGACAAGGACCATTTCCCAATGTTCGTGAATTACCTTGTGGGAGGAGGACCAATGCCATTGAGATCGGAGGCACAAGCAAGACCTAGCTTAGCACCTGCGTTGTGGTGTGCAATTTATCAAATACGAGGAAAGCATGCTACGAATAAATGTCATCTGTTGCAAAGGCACACACATAATTCACAACAGTTGTGCTGTAATTTTAGTAGATCAGTGGGACATGATGAGCGCACCTGTAGAAGTTATGAGCTGATGATGGATAGGACTCCTACCTATAGAGTTCAAGCTGAAATGCAATGCCTTGACCAAATTGCAGGGATGGTGTGAACCAGATTTTAGGGGCACAGATGAGGTTGAGGAGGAGGACCTAGAAGAGGTCGCAAACAACTGATATGTTACAATTGTAGAGAGCCAGGACATTATGCCCGTGAATGTACAAATCCAATGCGTACATCATGCTTGTATTGTACATTGTTTGATCATGAGACAGAGGATTGTCCTACACTGATAGCAAGGTTGTGCAACAAGGGAGCGCTCCAACCTCCCCTGACTCAGAGCCTACAAATGATGAGGTTTGAGCCATGCGACAAAGACCCTAATGTGAATATCATCCTTTGAAGTGGAATTACAATAGGGGATGATAAAGGCAAGAAAACTGAAGATAGTACTTGGGTTCATAATGCTCCAATGAAAGAACCAGAGTCTGATTTGGAGCGCACTAAGGAAACCTTCCTGGAAGCTAGGAAGAGCTTCACTGATGCCTCCACTTCAGGAAGCAAAGACAGACCAGAGCCGGAAATGGACCCACCAATGCTCATGACATTCTTGGAAACTTGTGTGAAGTTGTTGTGTGATAGCAAGGCTATAAAGGGACTGCAGGAACTTATAAATAGATGTGCAGGGACCGCGCCAGGAGAACCGCGTGTCGTTTGGAAGATCGGAAAGCATATGACGAGGACAAGGAGGGAGATGTGATTGACTGTGCAGATCTGGCAATACGAGAGGGACCAAGTGATTCTAGACGTAGGATCAGATGCGAATGTTCTAGCAAAGCAAACATGGGAGCACATGGGAAGGCCTACGCTGCAATGGTTTCCTATCCAACTGCAAATGGTGAACCCCTAAAAGATCCTACAGATGAGAAGATTGCAGGGAATCATAGTGGATATCAAAGAAGAAAGCACGCTAGTAGAATTAAGAGTGATAGAGACTGTTGATGACAACAATCTCTACCCTCAGCTATTAGGAATAGATTGGTCCACTCACATGAATGGAATGATAAATCTGAAGAAGTGCAAGATGATTTTTGAGAAAATGTCTTTGCACGTAGTTGTACCTTTGGACCCTGCAAAAGGACCGCGCTACATGGAGCGAGTGTGCAACTATGAAAGCGACAGTGACATGGACTACATCTACAAGATAACTGCACAAGAGGAAGATTGGGTAAATCCAACCGCAGATGGACAAATCTCATGGGAGCGTGAAAACTCCTGCACATCAGATTCAGATGAGGAGATAGAACGATGCAGAATCGGTTACACGAGATAAGCACACTAAATTGTAACATGATAATGAGATCATTGTGCTGCGTACCAATGGAGGTAATGGATCTGACTACGTATGATGGGTTAAGTGAGGTAGATGACTTTTTGAATAGTTTGAAAGGGAGGTTTTGAAATAGAAACACTTTTAGGCTTTGAAATGGGTACTGCGTGTTATGCCCCTGAGGTGGTGGGGTGCGCACCAAGAAAGCTTCGGGGGCTGGCGGGAATGTAGGAGGATGATGAACATGTAGTCTAAGAAGCCTCATATGTGATTAACATACAAGATTATCGGACAAAATAGTCCGCTCACCCACCTATCCACGTGGATACAGGCATATGGTACGAAACCTGCACGGATGCACACAGCCTTTGTGTTAGGAGACACAGTCAGTAAGCAGGTGCGGGCAAGGCAATGGCACGAATGACCCCTCCGGTTGGAACCACAAAGTATGGAAAGACCAAGTGTGCAGAAGTTTATCCATGTAGAAGCCTTTAGCAAAGTATGCGAAGCACTGAACAAGGTACACAAGACGCAGCTGACTGATTGGGACCTGTGCATACCAATGGTTCTATGGGCTTATAGGGCCATGTGCAAGAAACTGTCAGCGCAGGCACCTCTAAGGCTGGAGTATGGAGGGAACACTGTAATCCGCATAGAGTATAAAATGCCTAGGCTATGCGTAGCAACACCGATCGATACAATGGTTCTCAAAACCTTGGAAAATGGGGTCACACAGCTGAACAAAGCAGAACACTTGGGACCTAATGAAGAAATATGACAGGGTGACCTCAGGCTCCAAGAACTTATGAAAGAAAGGGTACGATTGAGGGAGAAAAATGCTCTGGTGGAAGCGGAAGTCAAGAAGCTTGAGGTTGGGATGAAGAAGGATTTTCTTGATAAAGAACCTAGGGTGATAAAACAAGGTGTGCATGATCACATCAATGAATTTGGGGACTATCGCTTAGAACTGATCAACCTGATGACTTGGATTGGACTGCATATTGCTAAATGGATCAACCTTGGCAGCGTAATGCCAATGATAAAGTGCATGACATAACTAGTAACAATAAAAGGTGGGTATTTTCGAGGAAAAGCGATGGATGACCAAATGAAACCCTATATAGGTGGCATGGCCACCTAAGTAGTTGTGGGAAGTACAGTCTCAGCACTCCAGGCAGTTGAAAGGAGGCACGGGACTATAAGCTACTCTGCCCGGGCACTGCGTGATGTTGGAGCTGTGCGTAGAGGCAAAGTGTCACAAGGTCTGCGACTGTACAAGAGGGGCTGCACTACTACACAGGTTGGCCGGAAAGTGAATGTTGGAGTCACTATTTAAGATGTGACGCTCGAATTGATACCAAATGGAGTGGGCGGCAGGCATTTAAGATGCGTTTTATGGGAAAGCTTTGGGAAAAGTTGCCGCCAAGGGAGCATTAATGAACGAGATTTGGGGGGAATGGTCGAATTCAAATTCAAAAGATGGTATAAATTACAAAGGGTTGCCCAGCAAACAACACTTGGTCATTTGCAAATTGAGTTGTTATATGCCCCACGCATTCTAGGTAGAGCCCTATTTGACCTGTGCAGAGTAGTTATTGAGCCCCTGATTATGCGATTGAAGGATTTCTGGAACAACAAGATGGTAGTGTCACAATAAATTGGGGAAATCGCAAAGATAACCACTGAAGAGGCCGCACAGGCCATGACTGTGGGGGATGCCCTTGAAGGTGCTGGGATTGTGGTGGAAATCTTTAAATCACCAGGCACGTCAAGGCCAAATAGAGACAAACAGCCAAAGATTCTTGTACGTGTGTCCCCTCGAAACCTGATGCACACTAGGTTAACGATGGAGGAGAAAGGGAAAGCAGTTAGCTTGGAAACTGATGAGGAGGAGGAAGACCTAGAGGACCTTATAATTAAAGAAGACGCCGACAAAGGCATGGAGGATGAAACTAATCCTATGCATCCTCCAACAAATTTTCTCGCTTATATGCCCCCATGGAAGGGGAAGGAAAAGGTGCCCAAGGATCTCAACGAGAGCGAGAGCTCACTCTAGACACTGCTCCTCCCGGACGACATCATCTTTGAGAGCACGCACCTAGGGCAGGTGCCTAACTTGATGTTTGAAGATTAGGATCTCACTAACCACGAGAAATTCCCTCATCTAAAGACCGCACAGCTCATGAAGCCCAAGCAGAACAACGTCGTGAGGTTTATCGAATTGGAGCCATGAAAGTGGTTATGCTGAGTGGAAAAGGCAGGGTTATTAAACCTGCTCTCGGTGCCGCATTTCCACCATGCCCCAATAACAATATTTGTCATCGGGAAGCTACTTTTCATGGTGTATGGTGGGTGTTTGTGGCTGGAGGAGCCCATTCCCATCACGAACCATTTAATACATCGTATTACCAAACTTCCATGAAAAGGAGAGGTTAATACATCGTATTACCCAACTTCCATGCAAAGGAGAGGACCCCACAAACATCTCAAAGGCGAAGAGTAATGATTTGGCCATCGCGGAGGCCATGAAGAAGAAATACAAGTTGGAGAAGAAGAAACAGGGTTACGTGATCTCCAGTATCAACAACAAAGTAGTCAGGGTGGCGACTTAGATAATGGTAGGAAAGGTCATGCAGAAGTATCACGCAGATGAGGCCCCCACACAGGTGATGGAACTTGCTGAGCAATACGTGGAGGGGGTCCATTTCAACTGGTTTGAGTTCTTCTGTAAAGAGTTCCTGGAAAATTGTCGTGACGCCTAGGAACAAGGAAAAATGTTCCACTATGCATTGCTTCTGCTATCCATAGTTCTCGTGGCAGGTGAATTACCGGAGGATAGTGAGTTCCCCACAATTGACAAGGATCTACCTGAGGCTGCGAAGTACACTTTGCTGTGGGCCATGAAAGATGTGAACCAGATCAGCAACAGTAAGATATTCTGGGTGTTCATGGAAATAAACATCAGAATGGGGATTAACTGCAAGCCGCGGCTATCACCAACTATCTACAATAGCTTGTAAAGTTTTCTAGAATTTAAAGTGGACCTCCACAGTATATATATCAAAGCATGCAAGGACTCGGCTAGGAAATGGAGTGAGCTACCCTTCATAGCCACAGATGATGTAATTTTCGATGTACTAGAGACATGGCTACCGGAGTGGCACAACCTAGACATCGTGGCGGTACAGAAGTCTGTGGCGTAGAAGAAGAAAGAGGTGGCCAAGATGCACATGGCACAGTTCGTAGAAAAAAGGAAGCAAGAAGCAGCAGCAAAAAAAGCGCAAGAGGGATGGGACGCTACACAGACAGTAGCAAAACAGAGAAAGGCCATAGTAGCAGTAGCATAGGAGGTAGTGAGAAGGTGCATGAGGGCTAGAAGTCACCTTCACATGGGGAGCAGAAAGAGATGGAAACAGAGGAAGAAGAGGGTGGCACGGACCCACAAACAATGTCAACACTACTAAAGTGCCAATGTCCGAGTGAGTAGACAACGCCGTGCAAAATGGTGAAAGCATCCAAGTTATCGATCAACCCAATCACCCTTACTTAGAGTGATCTACATGACATAGGTGAAACAGTGTGTGATGTCATCGTAGAGGCCCTCCAGAATTTTATGGAGGAGAATTAGATTTTGTTAGGTGCTCTAAGAGCGTAGCTTCAGGAGTTGCAAGTGCGCACTGCTCAGGTTGGTAACATTTCAACCAACCTCACAGTAGGGAAAACTACAACAGAGCAGATGCTGTGTGCTCAAACAAAAAACACAACAGTGCTTCCAGAAGGGGCACTGGTTACAAAAAATGAGGCTGAAAAGCCTATGATTAGCACACTGAAAGGTATTGGGATCGACATGGATGCACTCCCATGGGAGATGCTATATGTTCTGCAGGATGGGATTACTTCAGAACTACAGGCTAGGGAGAGCTGCGCGCTGTGAGTTTTGAGCGAGCAAAAGATCAACATGGAGCAGTTGAGCTTACAGCGTGACAAAGTGGTGCCGCAGAACAGGTAGATGGTACAGGTACTGGAAGAAGCCTGTCAGATGGTCCCTAAGCTAGATTCACTAGTAGAGGCACACATCCACAAACTAACAAGAGGGTTATGCAAGGCACGAGAAGAAATGATGAAGGTTCAGTTGGAGCTAAACCTTTATATAGCAGAGCTGCAGTTGAAAGCATAGCCATCCACCCCTTCAGAAGTAAGAGAATAGTGCGCTAGCACTATTACATCACGGATTGAAGAAATCAACAGTGCAGTAAGGGACCGCACTAGAATATTGGAAGAGTCATTTGAGGTCCTCACTAATCTGCAGGAGGACCCTAACATCCAATGCTTAGAGACAAAGGTGCATGAAATCCAGCAGTAGTACGACAATGTCAAGGGACCATGCAGATGGTGACCCTCACTCAGAGGCTCCCATGAATGTAAGAGGCCAAAGCACTGAAAGAGCAAGTGGATGTCGCACGACACCGAGAAGCAGTCGTGAAGGCGCACGTTCAGCCTTGGATCGACCAGGCCTTCATCATAACAATGATAATTGAAGGCAAGCTCACACAAATGTAGGGGACGTAGGAACAGGTACAGGGAATCGATTATGACACTGTAGTCTCAGAACAACGGGTACAAGAGATTCAGCAAGCAGCCGCTCAGTGCAATGCCAACCTTGCATCAATTCGAGTCGAGTTGGAGGGAATCCACACAAAGATCTCTGCACCAATAGAGTGACACGAGGGTGAGTCACGATGTTTGTGTTGGGTGCCTATTGGGCATGGAATCCCCCCAAGGGATTTTTTGGGGCTTAAAGCCCAAGTTTTGACCAAGTCAATTGTAAAGACTTCATGATTTGTGAGTGTTGAGCCTCAAACCTGCACTCATTTACCCATCCTCCCAATAGCCTTTTCCTACTCATTGCCTTCTTTTTTCATCATTTCCTTCATCAACTTGTTCAATTCATTGCATTATAGGACTTTTTAACATGATTTGCTAATTGTGCTAATGATTGACTGTTGGTTTAGATTTTTGGTTCAAGTGCTGCAATTCCACAGCTTATACAGGGTTTCCGCAGCCGATCTCTAATTCTGCAGCCGATCCCAGATTCCGCAGCCATTTTCTTATTTGCTATGCTCCAGGTGTCCTCCAAGGGAAAGAGCCACATGGGCAAGTTTGTATGACTGTGTACATGGTGCGTGTGCTGTCAGCTCAGCCAAACTGGCCGTCTACACCCCTGGTCAACGCGGAGGTAACTCTGGTCAAACGGCAAGGTTGCAAACGGTGGCACGGCTCTGTGTGTTCAGATGGAGCACGGAACGCACAGATGGCCTCTTATTTAGCCACGAAGACTGCAGGGGACAAGAATCCAACATCAGATTTATCAACCATGATGAACGTTTCCTAAATCCGTGCACGGTGCTACTGAACGTGTCTTTTGCACAAGCTTTTAGTTAGCTTAGTTTACGCACAGAACAGTTTGTGTTCCTGCTATAAATAAAGTGTTTCCACACGCTGATTAGTTAGCTTTTAAGTTAGTCTTTTGCTGTTGTTATTCAGTTTGTAAAACTCTGTTTCAAGACTATTTTATACAGCATTTACGCTCCCCACTGTATTTTATTATGTGCTGATTTAATACCAAGAAGACAGTTCTGTTCTTACCTGCGTAGCTGATCTTTTTAATTGGTTGAAGTGGATGGAGGGCCCCTGTCTGCTACAACCATTGTACAGTAGATTTTAAATTTATTTTCCTGCATTTCTTTTTTCTAATTTACCATGTATATTAATGTACAGTTTGATTTCTACAATTTTGATTTCTTTTGACATGTATATTATTGTACAGTTTGAATTATGCTGCTTTACGTTTCCGTACTTTTCATGACTGATCAGTGTGTGTTTTTGCAGCTTTATTAGGAGCCCGGGACAGTGTGCTTTTCCTTCTTTTTATCACTAGTGGCATTTGAAGTTGTCTTATCTAAACTGCTGACTTTTGCTTTGATTTTCATTAGTTTCCTTGCTTAGTTAGTTTCCTTGCCTAGTTTACTTTATCAGGTTTTGTCAAGTTGCTAATCTCTTGATGGTTCTTTTTATCATAATTCACTAACTTTTATGGGACCAAAACATCATTTAATTGCAGCTTGGTTTATTTAGTTTTAAACTCATATTGCTAATTCACTCCTAACTCTTTTTCACATGATCAATTTAGCTAAAGGCAGAATGTTAAGGGAGAATTAAGTAGTGTGATTTGTCACTTAATTTTTGCATTTCTTTAGATTCAATAGAGGAGTTAGAGTAGTGTTCTTGCTTTCAATTGAGTTAATGTAGATGTCATTTTCATTCTTATCAGCAGTAAAGGTATTGGACTAGTGCCATTGGTCTTTTTGTTTGATGCTTTACTTTCATTTGAAGCTTTAATTTCATTCCAAGTTATTGTTCTAGTTTTCTCTTTAAATTTCAAGAAGCATTTAGAAATCGCCACATACACACACATTCACTCACTTGTTTATAACTTCATCACATCATATTAGGAAGATAAGTCAAACATGAACTAAAAACGACAAAAAGAACTAGGAAAGGCTGCTTAAGTATATATTGTACACTTCACTTCATTAGCTTACGAGCCCCGGGTTGACAATTTATGATAGCAATTTAGACAACACTAAATTGACCAAACATTTTGGCGCCGTTGTCGGGGAAGTGAAATTACGTAGCCAATTTCTAAAAAAAAAATTAAGAAAATTTCAAGAAAGGGAAATTGATAACCTCTCAAAGTATGCTCTCCTCTTGCACCTAGAGTGATCTGGAGGATCAAAGAAGAGAAAGTTATTGGTTTAATAGTTTCTTAAGTATGCTCTCTTCTTGCACCTAGAGTGACCTGGAAGATCAGAAAGAGAATTATTAGCCTGACTTGAAGAAAAATAAAAAAAATGACATGCATAGAGCTAGAGATTCTAGGGGAAGGTTTTTAGCTAGAGCCAAGAGTTCGATTTTTACAAGTCCATCTACTTCAAGGAATAGACAAGAGACACCTCCCTCATCTCCAACTGACACTCCTAGCCCTAGGATTCCTGGAATTCAAGAGGCAAGAATTGACTCTCCCACACCTTCTATTGAATTTGAATCAGAAAGAGATCCTTTCCTTCCTTCTACAGAAAGACCAATTGTAATTGAAGAAGTAGAATTATCTGAAGAAGAGGGAGAAATTCCTTCTCATTCACCCTTTGTAGAAGAACCAGAAGACTCTGAAGTCTCTAGGGAAACCACTATGATAGAGGAAGGAGGTGGTAGAGGTAGAGGTAGAGGAGGAGGAGGAGGAAACAATGGAGGAGGTAGAGGTCACATTGGAGGAAATAGAGATGGGGATAACTCATTTGGGTTTCCTATCGTCGATGAGGATTCCCGAGCCACTATGAAAAACATATCACCATCTGTCCTCCCAAACTTCCATGGGTTAAGAACTGAGGACCCTGAAACATTTCTATTTGAGTTTGAACTCGTGTGTCGAACTTATGACTATCTGGATGACTCTCAAAAACTCAAATTGTTCCCTTCAACATTGAACAGACAAGCTTTGAAATGGTTCATGGGGTTACTCACTCAATCCATTAGGTCTTGGAATGATATGAAACAGACATTTTTGGATAGGTACCTGGACTATTGTATGCCCACCAATCACAAGGATGAGGTATTTAAAATGGTACAAAGAGAAGATGAGAACTTAGAGGATTTACTTGAAAGATTTCAATATAACCTGAAAAGAGCAAAAATGAGTAACTTGGATGAGGAGACCTTGAAAGCCCTCCTATTAAAAGCCATTAGAGATGAATGGATAGATATTCTGAACATGATGGGGAAAGGAGATATATCTCAACTTTCACTCAATGATATAGCAGAGCTATGTGTCCATCTCTCAAGGGGAAAATCAAAAACTCAAAAAGGGCCTAGAGATCCTTCTCTCCTCAGAGCAAATAAATCTACAACTGGATCAGTAAGTAGGGCTGAGATCGGCAATATGCTTGATGAATTCAAAACTGACATCTTAGGGAGACTTAGTGAACAATTAGACACCCTTAAGATTCACAATAAACAGAAAGCAGAAGCCGAGGCTTTGGCCATCTTTTGCCCGAAATGTAGGAAGAAACATGCTTTAAGGGAATGTCCCTTGGATGCAAAAGTTGTAGAAACATGTGTAATTTGCTCAGAAAACCATGAGACCAAGGATTGTCCTTCAATCCCTGGGCTCAAGGAAGTCTTTCAAGAAGATCCAAATACACTTGAATCTCTCTGTTTTGTTGCAAGGAGACCTTGGCAAGGGCAACAAAATCAAGGGTTTAACAACTCTATGAATTTCCAACCCCAACCAAATTGGAATCCTTGTCAACAACCTTGGTCCCAACCTCAAAATCCTTTTCAATCATGGATACAAAGCATGCAAAATCCTTATGGGATATTTGCTCAATTCTGTCAATATCCTCCATCCTTTCAAAACCAGCAAGCTCCACAACTTCCAAATCAAAGTCCACAACTATCATTGCCATTTCCACAACAACAACAACCTTCTCAACAGAATCAGAGTTCTCAACTCTTGCTTCCATCCCAACAGAAGTCAAATCAACTTCCTTCTCAGCCATTGCCAAACCCCAATAATAAAAGCCCTCAAAATGCTTACATGATGGAAGGTCAACCATTCCCTACCTATATGATTGTTCCTCTTAATGAAGTACAACTCAGATCAGGTAGAATCCTAGATCAACCTTCTATAAATGTTCAACAGCCAAGCATTTCTGAGGAAGAGTCTCTTAAAGCCAATAAGGGTTCTGAAGAATCTCTTCAAAACCCAAACACTCAAAAAGAAAAAGAAAAAGAATCAACCCCCACAACTCCCATAGTTGAACAACCTACATCTTTGGCCACACCTCCTTTTCCTGAAAGGTTACAAATCGACAAAGGAGTGGAAAAACAAATTTGGTTGCCTGACTATAATTTTCTAGATGAATTGAAGAATGTGTGTATCAAGATTCCCTTGTTACAAGCCATTAAAGAGATTCCTATTCTACCAAAAACAATAAAGGAGTTGAGCCTTAAAATACCAGGAAGGAAACCAAGAGATACCAGAAGGATCCACCTGGTAGGGAAAATTGCAGACATCATGATGGGAAAGATTACTATGCAGAAATATGTAGACCCCGGTAGTCCAATTGTCAAAACACATATCAATGGGGTAGAAATACCAAATACTTTGATTGATTTAGGGGCTGCTATCAACATTATGAGTAGACAGACCATGGACCAGTTAAAACTTCCTAACCTTCTCTTTACACCTACTTTACTGCAACTTGCAGATCGATCAATCATTAAACCTGATGGTGTATTGGAAGACATTCCAGTCTCCCTAGACTCTTGGGAATATCCAATTGATTTTATGATTTTAACTCCCAAGAACAATCTAGGAGGACATCCTCTTATTTTAGGAAGACCTTGGCTAGCCACAGCTAATGCTTTCATAAGTTGTAGGTCTGGGGATATGTATATTTCTGATGGCAATTCAACAAAGAAGTTCAGTCTGTATCCTCCAGCAAAAGCAATTACAAAAATAGGAGATAATGAGTGGGTTGATGATGAAGATACTATACAACCTGTCTTTACCATTTCTGAGATTAGTGAAGATAGTCAAATTCTGAATACATTAGAAAACTTTGAACCATCTACAGAATATGACCACACACAATTTCAGTTGGATTCTGACATTGAGTGTCTATTATCTAGACAAATGTCTCTTTTCTCTATGGAAGAATTTGGTAGTTCTTCCATTGAGATCTTTCCAGGAAAAACATTGAATATCAATAAAAACTTGGAAAAATCACAACAGGAGGAACTAACCAAAATCTTGCAAAAACATTCTACTGCATTTGCATGGGAGTATACTGACATGAAAGGTATTGACCCTAAGACTTGCATTCATCACATCTACATTGAGGAAAATAGTAGACCAATCAGACAACCTCAAAGAAGGATGAATCCAAATCTTAGGGAGATAGTGAAAGAAGAGCTCCAAAAGTTACTTAATGTAAACTTCATTTACCCCATTTCAGATAGCCGATGGGTTTCTCCTTTGGTTATAGTACCTAAAAAGAATGGTAAATGGAGGGTTTGCATTGATTACAGGGAATTTAACAAAGCAACCTTGAAGGATCACTTTCCTTTTCCCTTTATCGATCAAGTATTAGATACTTTAGCAGGAAAAAAGTATTTCTCATTTTTGGATGGTTTTAGTGGTTACAATCAAATTTAGGTAGCACCTGAAGATCAGGACAAAACCACATTTACTTGTCCATGGGGAACTTTTGCTTACCGAGTACTTCCTTTTGGATTATGTAATGCACCCGCAACATTTCAAAGGGCAGTGTTAGGAATCTTTTCCGATCTAATTCATGATTGTGTAGAGGTCTACATGGATCATTTCACTGTTTATGGTAACACATTTGAAGAAGCATTAGAAAATTTGGAAAAGGTCCTTATTAGATGTAAAGAAACAAATCTTTCATTAAGTCATGAAAAATGTTTTATGATGTTTACTGAAGGGATTGTTTTAGGACATCATATTTCAGGAGATGGAATTAAAGTTGATAGATCAAAAGTTGAAGTCATCTCCAAGTTACCTATTCCAAATTGTCAGAAAGATGTTAGAAGTTTTCTTGGGTTTACTGGATATTATAGAAGATTTATTGAAAACTTCACCAAGATAGCATCTTCGCTCTTCAAATTACTTACAAAAGACTGTGAATTCAAATGGGATCCTGAATGTCAATCTGCATTTGAAACTTTAAAGACTAGAATATCTGAAGCACCCATTTTGAGAGGGCCAAATTGGAAACTTCCTTTCCATATTTCTACTGATGCTTCAGATACAGCTCTAGGAGCTGTCTTGGGACAAAAGGATTTGGTCCCTTATGCCATTTACTACACCAGTAAAAATTTGACTCCCACTGAGTTAAATTATACTGTGACTGAAAAAGAGTTCTTAGTCGTTGTTCATGCAATCAACAAGTTTAGACATTATATAACCGGCTATGAAACTTTTGTCCATACTGATCATTCTGCAATTAGATATCTTATGAACAAACCTGTTACTAATGGCAGAGTTACAAGATGGATTTTACTTTTAAAAAAATTCAATATTACTGTGTTAGATAGACCAGGGAAACAAAACGCAGTAGTTGATTTCTTGTCTAGAATCCAAAATACTAACGAAGATTCTCCTGTAGAGGATAAGTTTCCAGATGAATACTTGTTTGCAGTAACTACTAAAACTCCTTGGTATGCAGATATTGCTAACTATTTAGTTACAGGGAAGCTACCCCCACACTTATTTCCTAATGAGAAAAGGAAACTCATTCAGGAGAGTTCACATTATTCATGGATTTCTAATGAATTGTTCAAAACAGGGCCAGATTGTGTGATCAGAAGATGTGTTCGGGAAGATGAAATGCCTGACATCCTTAAGGCATGTCATGATGAACCGTGCGGCGGACACTTTGCTGACAAGAGGACGACCTATAAAATCCTTTCTTTAGGATATTATTGGCCTTCTCTCTTTAAATATGCAAAACAATATGTCAAAAGGTGTGACAGCTGCCAAAGAGTAGGGAGACCAACTCTTTCAAATGAAATGCCATTACAGCCACAGGTATGCATCGAACCCTTTGAAAAATGGGCTTTAGATTTCATTGGACCTATTAACCCACCATCTAAGCAAAAGAAGTATATATTGGTTTGTACTGATTATGTTACTAAATGGGTAGAAGCAAAGGCATTTCCTTCTGCCACTGAAAATTCAGTTGTTCAATTTCTTTTTGAGGATATTTTTACTCGTTTTGGTGTCCCAAGAGAAATTGTGACAGATCAGGGAAGTCAATTTACATCTAACTTGATGGAGAAGTTGATGGAAGAATACAAAATCAAGCACAGAACATATACTCCATACCATTCGCAAGCAAATGGTCAAGTGGAATCTACAAACAGAGTTATTGAAAGCATCATCACCAAAACTGTTCATCTCCACAGAAGAGATTGGGCAGAAAGGCTTCCTGAAGCCTTATGGGCCTATAGAACTACATGGAGGAACACAACAGGACATTCTCCCTATGAACTTGTTTATGGGAAAGAATTCCTGCTCCCCATTGAGTTCCAAGTCAAGACCTTCAAGATGGCAGTTCAATTGGGGATGAGCCTATCAAAAGCCCAAAAGCACAGAATGGAGCAGCTGAATGAGCTAGATGAGATAAGACAAGATGTAATTTTAAGGACTGATCTAGTTCAGCACCAAAGAACTAAGTGGCATGATCGACACATCAAAGAGAGGAAGTTTCAAAAGGGAGATTGGGCACTATTGTTTGATTCCAAGTTTAAGGACTTCAAAGGAAAATTTCAAACTCATTGGCTTGGACCATATGAGATTGATGAAGTCTTTAACAATGGAGCAGTTCGAGTAAAGACCATTGATGAGCTTCAGACTCCTCTCATTGTGAATGGCCACCGATTGAAAGTCTACCACAAGCCACTCTCAAAGGAGGAATTTGTTGAAATGTTCCAAGAAGATTCTGCAATGAGGCTGGTGGAGAAGAATTCTTCTCCTCCATCAGCCTAGTCTTTGTTTCTTTCAGTTGAAAAAAAAAAAAAAAAAAAAAGAAGAAGAAAAAAAAAAAAAGTCTCTTGTATAAGCCTGAAAACCAATCTTGGATTGGCGGTCTTATGCAGAAAATATAAAGTGAAAATCAGGGTCACCTGACACTTTATATTTTCCAAATAAAAAAAAATCTCTCTTTCTCTTTCCATCTCATCCGCCATTTCATCCATCTCATCATCTCCATTCCACTTCATTTTTCTTCCAGTTCATTCATTCCATCTCATTTCCACCAATAAAGTCCCTCTCAGGGCTATTCCATTCAGTTAAGTTTGTTCTAATCATCTTTGTGCAGGCAAAAAAGTGTTGTTGCAGTTTTCGCAGCTCATACCAAGTTTCCGCAGCCAGCACACTCTGTCTCTGCAATCAAAGCAATTCTGTTTTCAAAAAGAAAAATTTACAGTCAGAGGTATCATCATCAAAGGCCAGCAAGGATACATAGCACGTACAAGGTCAGAAAGCAATCAAAAGTTAGCCACCATAATCAACAAAGGGATCAAATGCAAACGTATGAAGGTATATTCCAAACTTTTAACCAACAGTTTAATGTCATTTATGCATGGTTTTCAAATCGTGGTAGGAGTCACTTAATGCAATGATTGACAAGATTATCCCACTCCTCGTCCACGATCAGGCCTAATCCACCTCATCATCCTCCTAACGGTCCCCTAATTACTATTGATTCACACTTAATACGAGTTGCTCTTCCATTAACTACTCGTACCTCAGTGACGTATACCAGTGTACTACGGCTCTACATATGATCATTTCCACAGCCAAGTGTACGTAGCCACCCGACGCTTACGGATTTGGCCGTTGCTTGATCTACTCATATCTCCATTTCCCGCATGCATAAACTCATTGCCGTGTTGTTCTCTACTCTCTCATACCACCGTTTCCATTCTCGTTTTCATACACCACTCTCGTTTTTACTGTAAATCTCTCTCTTTTCTTTTTCCTCACCTCTCTGTTCAAAACCCCGATCACAAGTTCTGCACCATACCGTTTATTACATTACGGCTACTCTGTTACAACCGTAATTCCCCTGTTTTTCCCGTGAGCATTCTCCTCAAGCGTCCATATACCACTGTCAGAGCTTCAAGTAGAACTGAGAGCCGAAAATGGGGAAATTGTTAAGAGCAGAACCGGAGGGTTCGAAAATTTTAGAGGGTTACCCACAGATAAAGGAAGCACTGCAGAAAGCCAAATGGTTGAAGTTCATCCAGAAATTTAAAGGGTACAATAAAGAGGTGACAAAGGCATTTTCCCGGTCATTTAATGGAAATACCGTGGAGGTAGGAGACCTGCAGTTCACCATAACAGAGAGCACCTTGGCCACAGCAACCGGTTTGCCTCAAAAAGGAGAACGCTGGTTCAAAAAAAGAACAGTTGAAGATCAAGAGTGGAAAAATATGCTCAAGAATCCAGGTATGGATACCTCCATTTTCACTAAGGGAATCCCTGTACATGTCATTAAGGAAGAGTGGACTTCATTACTGCTGCTTGTTCAAAAAAATTTAACATGTGAAGGCCGCTTCGGTGTCATGTATGTATACCATGCAAGAATCATGATGCACTTTATGGATGATCATGATATCAACCTACCTTATTTCTTGTTAGCTAGTCTAAAGAAGATGAGTGCCACTGTTCAGAAACATGTGGGAAACATTGAACCCCACTTGTATCATCATGGACTCATTAGAATTTTAATTGAGCAGTTGAAAATTAAAAAGGATATGTGGGAGAAGTTTCTAGTTAGAAACCATTTTCAAGAGGTAGCTGAAGCCTCTAGCAGCTCTCCTATGATACCAAAGAGAAGTAGGAGAAGAGGGAAAGAAGTTACTGCCCAAGAAACTACTGTAGAAATTGAAGAAACTGGCCAAGGGACTACTGAAGAAACTGTTCAAGAAACTGCCCAAGAAATTGCTCAAGAAGAAAGGAAAAAGGGAGGCAGAACTAAAAGACAAAAGAGGGATAAAGGGAAAGCCATTGTGCAAGAGTCATACCCTTCACCTGAGCCCTCAATTGAAGAAGAATCCCAAACACTAGCTGATAGACTTGCTCAACTCCATGCTACTGCCCTCTCCAAAAAGAAACAAAAAGAAAAACAAAACAGTCAGCCAAAGAGTACTAGTATACAAGTGAGAAGAAGCAGTAGACTTATAGAGAAGAAGAGTGTGACTAAAGAGAAACAGTCCCATTTCATTGATTTGGGCACACCTGAAAAGACTCCAATTCAGCTAGATATTGAGCTAAGTCCTCCACGAGAGGAAAGTCCCTTCCAGCAAGAAAGAGAAAGCAGTTTTCAAGAATTTGAATTTAGGCCAAGACAAACACCTGACATTGACCCTGACCAGCAGGAGGCATATGATTATTTGGAGACCTTAGAGCAATCTGTTGCCGGTCCAAGCACTATATTACCTCTTGAGGAACAAGTCCACTCTCTAAAACAAGAGGTATTTGAGCTGGAAGTCTTGAACCGGCATATTAAACAGGAGAATGAAGCATTGAAAGAACAAAGCAAGGTGGACAAAATTGTCCACGACAACACAATGCTTCACTTGGGTCTTTGGCAGAAAAAGAATAGGAAATTGAAGAGGAAATGCAAGAAATTGAGCAGGGCCTTGATTAACTTGAAATTTAGGTGTTTGGTTAGAAAACCAAGAAGAAATTTGGCAGCAAGAAGAAAAAGGAGAAGGTTGGATGTCTTGGCAGAGGCATCTGAGCATATGGACTGAAAAATCATGACAAAGTTTTGGTTGCATGAGGACATGCAACACCTTCACAGTGGGGGTATGTTGAGCGTCAAACCTGCACTCATTTACCCATCCTCCCAATAGCCTTTTCCTACTCATTTCCTTCTTTTGTCATCATTTCCTTCATCAACTTGTTCAATTCATTGCATTATAGGAATTTTTAACATGATTTTCTAATTGTGCTAATGATTGACTGTTGGTTTAGATTTTTGGTTCAAGTGCTGCAATTCCGTAGCTTATACAGGGTTTCTGCAGTCGATCTCTGATTCCGCAGCCGATCCCAGATTCTGCAACCATTTTCTTATTTTCTATGCTCCAGGTGTCCTCCAAGGGAAAGAGCCACATGGGCAAGTTTGTATGACTGTGTACATGGTGCGTGTGCTGTCAGCTCAGCCAAACTGGCCATCTACACCCCTGGTCAACGCGGAGGTAACTCTGGTCAAACGGCAAGGTTGCAAATGGTGGCACGGCTCTGCGTGTTCAGGTGGAGCACGGAACGCACAGCTGGCCTCTTCTCTAGCCACGAAGACTGCAGGGGACAAGAATCCAACATCGGATTTATCAACCATGATGACCGTTTCCTAAATCCGTGCACGGTGCTGCTGAACGTGTCTTTTTCACAAGCTTTTAGTTAGCTTAGTTTACGCACAGAACAGTTTGTGTTCCTGCTATAAATAAAGCGTTTCCACACGCTGATTAGTTAGTTTTTAAGTTAGTCTTTTGCTGTTGTTATTCAGTTTGTAAAACTATGTTTCAAGACTATTTTATATAGCGTTTACGCTCCCCACTGTATTTTATTATGTGATGATTTAATACCAAGAAGACAGTTCTGTTCTTACCTGCGTAGCTGATCTTTTTAATTGGTTGAAGTGGATGGAGGGCCCCTGTCTGCTACAACCATTGTACAGTAGCTTTTAAATTTATTTTCCTGCATTTCTTTTTTCTAATTTACCATGTATATTAATGTACAGTTTGATTTCTGCAATTTTGATTTCTTTTGACATGTATATTATTGTACAGTTTGAATTATGCTGCTTTACGTTTCCGTACTTTTCATGACTGATCAGTGTGTGTTTTTGCAGCTTTATTAGGAGCCCGGGACAGTGTGCTTTTCCTTCTTTTTATCACTAGTGGCATTTGAAGTTGTCTTATCTAAACTGCTGACTTTTGCTTTGATTTTCATTAGTTTCCTTGCTTAGTTAGTTTCCTTGCCTAGTTTACTTTATCAGGTTTTGTCAAGTTGCTAATCTCTTGATGGTTCTTTTTATCATAATTCACTAACTTTTATGGGACCAAAACATCATTTAATTGCAGCTTGGTTTATTTAGTTTTAGACTCATATTGCTAATTCACTCCTAACTCTTTTTCACATGATCAATTTAGCTAAAGGCAGAATGTTAAGGGAGAATTAAGTAGTGTGATTTGTCACTTAATTTTTGCATTGCTTTAGATTCAATAGAGGAGTTAGAGTAGTGTTCTTGCTTTCAATTGAGTTAATGTAGATGTCATTTTCATTCTTATCAGCAGTAAAGGTATTGGACTAGTGCCATTGGTCTTTTTGTTTGATGCTTTACTTTCATTTGAAGCTTTAATTTCATTCCAAGTTGTTGTTCAAGTTTTCTTTTTAAATTTCAAGAAGCATTTAGAAATCTCCACATACACACACATTCACTCACTTGTTTATAACTTCATCACATCACATTAGGAAGATAAGTCAAACATGAACTAAAAACGACAAAACGAACTAGGAAAGGCTGCTTAAGTATATATTGTACACTTCCCTTCATCACCTTACGAGCCCCGGGTTGAAAATTTATGATAGCAATTTAGACAACACTAAATTGACCAAACAGTGAGCGGGGAGCACGAAGTCATAATAGAGTCACAATGTTGTCTGCCCTTGTTTTTGTAATATAATGTCAGCTTGGAAGATCTACCCATGGTCCACAGACCATGGGATTGTATAAATAGAGTGAAGCTCTAAGTGTAGAAGTCAATCAATGGAATAGAAGCATGATGAGTCTAAGGAAGTGTTGAATTAAGCGTAAATCATGTGTTTGGGTTGTAGAGTAGGAGAAGGCTCTGCAGTTGTGTCCAGAGAGTTCTAGTAGTCCGCAGTTGAGTGTGCGAACCCCTGCAGCTGAGTGCACAGGGTAGGTTGATTCTGTAACCATTGGAAGCATTAATAAAGAGAAGTTTTATCATATTTCTATAAACCTTTTCTTGCTTTATGTATTCTGGGTGTGAATTGCAAGTTTACTATTTATTTGTTGCTTGAACTCATATAAATGTGTTGTATAAATAAATATAACATAAGGCATCCATTTACATGAAGAGAACTAACGAGTGTAAGAAGACAAGTAAGACCTCGGGTGTGACTTAGGGGAATAGTGCAGAGCACTGCTCCAGTAGTGCGGAAGCACCATAACCCCTTGTTAGAGCTGTTTGAAGGAAAATATGTTAGGGCGTGAAGGGCAGGGAAGTGCGCGAAGCAACCTACGTGCAGGGACTAATAGTTGGACCGAATCAACCCCTCATACATCTCAAGGGTGCGAAAACTTGTTCCAACACCCCCCCATACTAGTTCAGGTGAGACCTTAGTCTGCACTCCGTGGACTATTTCTAAAAGGGCTAGTAGTACAGGGATTTGTTTGGATAATTAACTCTGAACCTAGGTTAGGCCCCAACAAGCCAATAATATTTGTGAAGAATTTGTAGAAGAAATAGAGAAGGAGAACATATATGGTTGTGAATCCCACTATGCATAATGGCAAGTGGATGAAAATTTGGTGAATCTATAAATGGAGGTGAATCGAGCAACAAAGTTTGCTTATAACAATTTAGTGAATCCCACAAGAAAGCTTTCTTATAACAATTTGGTGAATCGAGAAAGATAGCTTGTTGATGATAGTGAAGGTGCATTAGAGTAACCAATCCTATGGTGAATCTAGTAGTTAATATTGTTGATGTAAACTTTGATCTATAATTGTTGGCTATAGATAAATGGTTGTAAATGATGCAACAAAAGCATCATATCTACATGATGCTATTTTGTGAGAAAATCCCACTTGAGTCTAAATACCAAGTGGAAGACACCACGTCTACAACACCACAAGTTAGTAAAGAAGTGGAAGAAACATAGATAGAGAGTTAGAGGCATAAGGAAAGAAGAAATCCCAAAAAGAGATAATAGAGATAGAAGCAGAGGCAAATAGAGAAGCCCAACAATAGAAAACTCTAATTATAGACCAATGTGGTTCTCAAGATTGTTCTTACACTTACCATTGATTTCTAATGTGTAGGTAAATAGGGAAATTATGAAGAAAACTTAAAGTTCCTTGAAGCATAGTTTGCAACAGTTTGCCTTGATAAAGTCTTCATAGAAGATTAAGAAATGAATGTTGAATACAACATGAACTATCAAAACATTAATGAAATTTTCATGTATTAGAGTCTTGAAGAGATGCAATTGTATTATGAAGTTACTTTGCAGCAAATATTGATGATGAAAACCCCATATTAGAAAATGGCATGCGATTGAAGTCCACATAGTAGCCTATTTTTTAAGAAGTACACAACATGCTTAGACAGCATGGAACAATGGAATCCCTACGTCAACAAACGAAGAATCTAAAATTTGAAGGATACAATAAGAAAAAAATGTTGAAACAATTTAGAAGTTGAACAAGAGAAGAAAGTAAATCTAGTTGAAGTCAATTTTTTTATTTTTAAGCTTATCTTAGGCATGAAAAAAGCAAAAATTTTAGTTTATATTTTTTGTTGCTATAACTAATGTGGGATGTCTAAAAAACTATTTCCAACCAGCTCCCAGGTGTCACAATAATCCATCCAAATATCACACACTATTTTAGTTTACTGAATTAGTCTAACTCTGTTCATTTTAATTGGAGTGTTCATTTTAACCGAAGGGATGATGTATCTCTGACATTTATTTCTGTTAATGATTAGTAAACCTTAATTAACACTTGGTATTCCATAGCTTAGATATTCATTAATATTGATATGATGCACCATCGCTAGGACCAAGGAAGTGTAACATAGGTGTGGTATATAAATTTTATTATCTCTTATTCATATCTGTATCTCATAAATATCTATGATTTATCTCTAACATAAGGATTTTGAACAAGTGTAGTGATATATTAAATCAAATAGGTTATCCTATATTGCTTCTCACAAGTATCAAATAGGTTATCATACATTGTTTCTCACAGGTTTAAATGGCTTAGGTCGAAGATCACTCAAGATATAAACATCGGAGCAAATACTCCAAAAACCTATAAATATTTAACATGTCAATGGATTTTCTGGGAAGCTACTCTTTCCAAGGTAACAAATAGCGAGTATGACCCCTTTGTAGGAATTTGCAGGGCAAGTTCCTTAAACAGAACACCAAAGGACACCACTCACAAATAGATCACAGATCAATACACAAGTATTATTGACATGGTTAAAACCCTCAAAGAGGGAAATAGTCCATGGCCGGAGCCAACATGGCCACTTCAGGCAATTTATTAATAAAAGAATGAAAATTTACATAAGCTTCTCCCATGAATGGTTACACTACAAATGACCCTCCATGCTCTTTAAATAGAAATCATGGACTAATCGGGTGTTAATCCATGGATCAAGTGTTGATAATACTGAGGAGAGAATGAACCCTCGGATCACTTCATGTCTAGAACATATTGTGACCATTGGATTGTAAGTTACAAAAGTACATAGTAAAGAAACACACTTTACCTAACTCTGCACTAGACCAAGTTATACTTAACTATTTCCTATGTGTCGGAATATCTGATGGCGTGGGTGCAGGCGATAAGAATAACCTTCCCAATCTGGCAGCAATTTCTTCAATATCAACCTCAACTTCTCTTTCTCCTTCTTTATGCGTATCAGTCATTAAACTGGCAGCTTCATCGATTTTCCTCCGAACCCCACAAACCTTTCTAATTGATAGAAACAGGGGCTTTACTCCTATCGGGCAGTAATTCTAAAGGAATTACTTTATAACACTATCGGTGCTTTAAAGAGGAATAATACACTATCGGCGGCTTTATGCTGTCGGAGCAGTAATTCTAAAGAATTACTTTAGAACACTATCAGCGGCCTTATGATATCCCTTTCCCTTTTCCTCTATGCGATATCGGCACTCACTATCGGCGGACTCTATGGTGCTAATGCCTCCAATATGTGATGCGAACACCCCGCGGACCCAACGCACCTTATGCTCCCTTCTATATAGATTTCGGGTCCGGAGTATCGGTGATCCTTATTGGCGGGTTTGTAATGTAATGGGCCAGCGGAACCGACGCCCCTTTATGCTCTGCCCTATAATGTTTTGGCTCCGGATGTCGGGGCGCACAGTTCCAAAGGCCCTTGCAGACCCGACGCCCTTTATACTCTTAAATTTTTAATGTTTCGGCTCTGGTAAGTCGGAGCTCTCACACTTAGCAATACTAAAGGCTCCTCTCCGATGCGATATTGGGTTCGGACCCGATAAGGGTAAGAACCAATATTAATAATGCTTCACGTCTGGAACAGTGTCCCGCTTAAGCGAAAATAGCATGAATCTTCAGTGTAAATAGAAATAGAGATGGGCTATATAAAAGGACTTAGGGAGCCTGCATACGCCAAAATGAAAAGAAAATGATCCCAAGGCTTCAATCACACATCACGCGGGGAAATAAAGCGAATTCATCAACTTTCAACTCACAGCAAAACAAACCATCTGATATACGCATACACATTTTCAATTAACAGAAGGCCATTAATCCAAATAGACAGAGAGAAAAGTTTTCAAGGAATAATGCTTCTGGCCCCCGCTGCTCCCCTTACGGGCTTCGTTGCCTCTTTATTTATAATAATGGATAGGTCTTCTCAGACCTTATCTATTACAAAAGCATGATTTACATAGAATGATTTAAAGCGTAAAGCTTTATCATAGCTTATCCATCTGTGATATAATTAGCATGTTTTATTCTCAATTTTATCCTATCTAAAACTTAAAAAAAACTTGGAAATTGCTGGCTAAAGGACCCCACTCCCTTGCCTGTAGATTTTTTTGGATTTTTGGAATATGTTTGAAGACTTTTTCCCTCTGAGTCACATGCTCTTGCATCAATATCCTAACACCCTTGCACTGAGTCCTAGAGAATAGATTGCAATCCCCTTGCATCAAGACTGAGCCACATAATTGAACAATGCTTCTCGTGATAGTAAATTCAACACACTCCTTACATACCCCTTGTAGTGAGACTCAGCCACAAAATTCGACAATGGTTTACATACTTTCACATATAAACAAAAGCATTAACAATGTAATTAAATGTGAAACAAATATAAAATAATAATAATAATAATTTATGGGTGCAATCATACCAATGTTAATGCACCGAATCCCATTAGAAATCTACAATTAATCTAAAAAAAGTGTTTGGCATGGCTTGAAAGTTCTGCAACCCTAATGGTTAGGCGTCCATGAGTTAGGCAGTAGTTTGCCACAAAAAACTATAGACTGCTGAAAAGCGGTAGATCCAAACACTAGGAATCAAAAGAGAATCACAGAGGAGGAGAGGGGGGCAGGGATCCCCTCCTATCGAGATGCGGTGGCACGGGAATGCTAGAATACCAATAACCAAAAGTAGGTGGGAGAAACAAAAAAGCCAGGACCAATCCTTGGAGAAAGATGGCAGGCTGGCAGCAGAGGTAAATGTTTACCATGTGCGACGGAGAAACCAAGATTCGTCATACCAATGAACAAAATGGAGTGATACAGAAGTTATATGAAATACCATGCACTTATATGCAAGTTCATTGGAGTATGGTCGATGGAAACGGACCTGACCAAATGGATTAAGCAAAAAACGGCAACCCCGAGGCCATATCGAGCTAAAGCTAGGAGCAAAAGGCTTCTTCACAGTAATATTCTCGAATCTGCAAGACATAGAAAAAGTATTTGAAAATGGTTCTTACTTTCATTATAATGCTAGATTGTTTATGAGATACTCGGAAGAATTCTATGACTGAGAGAAGGAAAAATTTCTGGCAACCCTGGTGTGGATTAGGTTATTTGGCCTCCCAATGGACTTCTGGGACCCAGAGATTCTAGAGGGCATAGAAAACACGATAGGTAGATTTGTCAAAATAGAAAAAAACGACAAAAAAAAGAAGATACACCTCATATGCTAGAATATGTGTCTACATGAATATAGTTGACCCCATCCCAGATACAGTAGAACTAGAATATCATGAAGAGGTCTGGTAGCAAACCCTAGACTACGAACATATTCCATTCAGATGTAGAAGATGTCATGAGTATGGCCACCTATTTAAGGAGTTCCCACTAAATATATAAGAGGAAGAGTACATGCATAAACAACAGAGGAAAAATCAAGAAGACAAGGACGGGTTTCAAGAAGTAAAAAGCAAAAGAAGACAAGTAAGAAAGAATACCAGTGGGGGGGGAAATAACAACAAGCCCAACCCAGCAGAACAAATAGCTTTGAAGTACTACAAGAAGAGGAAGAAGAAAATTACGAGGCCCAAACAATGGACTATTAGGGGGAAAAGGAAAGGAAAGCAACTCGAGCCAAGGTAAACTAAAACCTAAGAGGAAAACCCAAAGCGAGCCGTCAGAGAACAAGGAGAAGGAAGATAGTGAGAGAATGGATAACACTGCAATGGAAATAGATACAAGTAGGGGAGAAGAACTAAACATGGAAGAAGAGGTTCTGATGAAACTATTGAATGAATGGAGACATCTATATGAACAATTCATTTCAAAAGACCAAAAAAGACTATACAGAGAAACATTCCAACAATATCAAGAGAAACAGGGGTAGGGGAAGGTGGAGATGGCATAACAACTTGGGCTCCAAAAGGACAACACCCAAGACTACCCTAACAAAATGAAAGGTGGAAAGAAAAGAGGGCAAAGAAACCTACAAGAATCTATACACATTATGGGAGAAATGCTAGTAAATATAGGGAGGGTAGTACTACTATCGGTGGTATTCCACGAAATTAACCATGTAACTCAATGATAATCACATCCTATAATATAAGAGGCCTTAATAGTAAAGGAAAAGAGAGGTTCACTTAGCGAATAGGCTAAGAAAAGAAAAACCTCAACTCATGCTGATACAAGAAACAAAAATCACAGGAGGGATAATGGAGTAAATCCTAAATAAAATAACACCAAAGTACGAATGCACAACTATAGACAAGAAAGGAAGTGCGAGAGGCATAGCAATATTGTGGAACCCAGCAAAGATTACAGTATATTATTAGGTGGGCATGAAAAGGATCCTCACGGGGTGATTCTGGTTAATAGGAAATAGAGAATAGTTTCTAGTCTTTGCAGTATATGGTCCTCATATTCTAGTGGAAAAAGGAAACTTTCTCCTTCAAATACAATAGCTAGGAAAACTCCACAAGGAGAAAGTTTGGCTGATAGCAAGGGACTTCAATTTGACAACATCAATAGAGGAGAAAAAATGAGATCTGTAAAGAGAGGAGCTAGATATGGAGAGGTTTAGGGATCTTCAAGAAGAACTAAAATTGGTAGATATCCCAACCATAAATGGAAAATATATGTGGAACAATAGAAGGGGAGGAAGTAGACAGATATCCTCTAGGCTAGATAGATTGTTAGCAATAGAACACTTCATTGGCAAAGATATATTCTATGAAGAAAAAATAGTGTCATTTTTAGGGTCAGATCATTGGCCTATTAAAATCAAAATCACTTTGAACCAAAAGAACCAGAACAAACCCTTTACGTTCGAGGCTTTCTAGCTAAGAGAAACTACCTTTATAAGTAAAATGAAGGAATTTTGGAAAGGGACTGAGAATGTAATAGAAGGAAGAAACCAAATGCACACCTTTCAACGCGGACTAAAAAACCTAAAAGGGAGGATCAAGAAGTGGAACAAAGAAGAATTTGGGAACATACAGAAGGAATAGGAGATGCTTCAAGTAAAGATAAAGCACATACAATAGTAAATCATTAAGGAGGAAGGAAGTGAAGAGCTTGTACAAGAAGAGGGACTATTGATAAACAAATTGGAGGAAAGGAAACGATAAGAGGAAATCCTTTGAAAAGAAAAATAAAGAATCCAATGGTTAAAATAAGGAGAAAGAAATATGAAGTTCTTCCATAAAGTAATGGTACAACATAGATAGTAGAACAAAATATTCTCCCTAATGGATCAACAAGGAAATCGGCTCACTAAAAAGGAAGAAATGGAGAATCTACTAGTTCAACATTTCAAAGGGCTTATGATAGAACCAAATATTAGAAGGGAGGATAAAATTCACAAAATTAGTCAACATATCCCTAATCTAGTAAGTAGAGATTAGAACCTGGCTCTACTGAGAGTAATATCTAAAGCGGAGGTGGAAGAGGTAATTAAAAATATGGCGAAGAACAAAGCACCAGGCGCTGATGGATTTACTATAGAATTATTCTAAGCGACTTGGACCTTCATGAGTGAAGACTTAGTGAAATTAGTATAGGAATCCAAATGCACCAAAATAATGCACCTGACCATGAACTCAACATTCCTAGCCCTGATCCCAAAGACAGAGCACTCGGAAGAACCACAAGGGTTCCAACCAATAGCTCTCTGCAATGTCATACATAAAATCTTAGCTACAATAATGGTTAACCGACTGAAACCCATACTACTTGACTTGATATCCCAAGAGCAGACAGGGTTTGTCAAAGGCAGACAAATAACAGACAACATAGTGGTGGCAGAAGAAGCAATCCACTCCTTAAAAAAGCAAAAACCAAAGGGATGATGGTAAAATTAGATTTGGCTAAAGCCTATGATAGACTAAACTAGGAGTATCCCTAAAAAATGCTAAAGGCATTTGGCTTCGATGAAAGATGGATAAGTTGGGTAATGTCAATGGTAACCACTCCAGTTTTGTAAAATCTTCTTAACGGATCCCCTACAAAAGATTTCAATTCTACTAGAGGGATCACGCAAGGTGACCTGTTATCATCCTTTTTGTTTATCCTTGCAACAGAAGTTCTAGGAAGATACACCAAAGAAAAAGTATACAACGAACAATATACGGGCCTAAGACTCTGGGGGAATGACCTTCCACTAACCCACCAGCAATTTGTAGATGACGTAATGTTATACGGATAGGAAATGCTCAAGGAAGCCAGAAAAATAATGGAAATTCTCACAGACTTCACAAGTGCCTATGGGACAGAGATAAACAAAGAGAAGTCAGATATATACTTCTTCAACACCTCAGCACCCTTCCAAGCTTTTCTAGCAAGATCCATGGGATTCAGAATAGGGAATTTCCCCACAAAGTATCTAGCTATCTAGCTAAATGACCAGCAAAACAGAGTGCCCAATTGGAAAACCTTGCCGGGGAAGATCCAGCAGAAAATGAAAAACTAGACATTCAAAATGTTGAACATCCTAGGTCGCATAATACTACTAAAACCAGTGTTGCACTCCATCCTGATATATCAATTAACCAGCCAAGTGACCCCTAAAACAGTCTGTGAGAAAATGGTAGACATGTTCAAAAAATTCTTATGGCAAGGACCCAGTGCGAAAAAAATGGGCGCTACTATTCTCGAGTTGGATCAGTGGATCCCTAAAACAAGAAGGCCTTGGACTCTGAGACCCCTACATCCTAAATTAGGTAATGGGAGCAAAGTTGTGGTGGATATGGATACAAGGAGGGGTAGATATTTGGAAAAAGCTATGGGAGAGAAAATACAATATGCCTAGATCCCTTGAAGGAAAGCTGAGAAAACAAAACGATAAGAAAGGCTGTGCAATTTGGAATCTAGCTAGTGCCAACAGGGATCTAATCAACAAACATAGCTTTTGGGAAGTCAGAGGAGGGGACAAACCCACCTTCTGGGAAGAAGTGTGGCGATAGAGGGGAAAACTCAACAACCAGCTACAGCTAGCATAAATCCACCAATTCACGAACCTCCACAGGGGCAACACTATACCACACTACTATTGCATGGAACAAGAAGGATACTAGAGAAAATGGAAACAACAACAGGATTGGCTAGAAGCTCGAGAAATACCCCATTGGGAGCTTTATGACAAGGAAATGGCAACAAGGAAAATAGCAATAAAAGAAGGATTAGACATCCTAAGACGGGGCCACAGAATCAAAGGAATGTTTAATATAGGAGAAGGTTACCAATTAAAAGTAGAACATAATAGACATCTTGAAATTAAAAAAGAAAAAGAAAAAGAGAAAGCATATGGAAAGTAAAAACATGGTCAAAGATAGCCTTCTTCGTCTGGATCTTGAGCCATGGGTGAGCATTAGCATGGGACAAACTGCAAAAAAAATGAATGCAAGGCCCATCGATATGTGTCCTCTCTTGAGAATAGGAAGAGACAATGGAGCACCTTACTAATGCTTGCAATTTTAGAAATAACCTATGGAAACAACACCAACAACTTTTTGAAATTAGTGAAAAGAATCTAAACAACATGCAAACAAAATAGAAAACTAGAGGAAAAAATCATACCAAAACACTATTCTGAACAAGGCCTGGACACTCTCGCTAGGATTTGTCTTGTGGAATATATGGAAAGAATGAAATAAACTGATCTTCAAGGACAAAGGTAGAGAAAAAACAAAAAAATGGAACCAGATAATCCAAAACATTAGAGAGACTATTCTTACAAAGAATTGGTTCGAGGAGGACTGGAAAACTAACCCGAAGGAAGCAAAGATAATGACCTGCCTGAACCTAAAACCAAGAATGATGCATAAGCCATCTAGGAAGCACCAAACCAATAAAGAGGAGGATGTTAACCAATTCAGAAGACCATAGAAGGATTTCATCAAACTAAACTTCAACGGTGCTACTAAAGTGAATCGTGAAGAGGTGGGGACAGGTGGAGTATTCAGAGATGACAGGGGGAGGACACTCAGAATCTACACAATGGACTATGGCAACATGAAAAATAATGAAGTGTAGCTTCACACCCTAAAAAAGGGTTGAAAATCGAAATAAGAGAGAAATATAAAAAATTACAGGTTGAAGGCAATCCGAAAATAGCGATCGAAATAGTCAAAAAGCTACAGCAAGGAACTCAGTGGGAGAAGATCAGTCGAAGTTGGAGAACCACTTGGCTGGTGCAGGAGATCGGTAAACTAACCAGACAGATAGACTACATCCTCCCCACACATGTATGAAGGAAAGGCAATGCAGTAGCTGACAACCTGGCAAATTGGGGAAGCAGCCATGTAGGAAGAACTGTAGACATAAATGAGGAAGAGCTACATCAGATGGAGGAGATGGAAAACTTAGTAAAAATCCTGGAACAAGATAAGGAAGGGGAGGGGATCCCTTGATCAGGGTATAACACAAGGGAGGAAGAGGGACGGGCAGATCGGATCGGGAAGGGGGAGAAAGCGTCCAACTGAGCAAAAGGACAAGTGAGGGAAATGGAGTGAGAGGACAGGGGCGAAGGCAAGTGGACGGGCAAGGTAGAGAAGGAATATCCCCCAAGAGAAGAAGGGTGGAGACGGATAAGGAGGATAACATGGATAAGGAGGATATTGCAGATGGCAGGGGGGTTAGCATGAGGGTAGGCAAAAGTGTGTGAGCAAGTGGCAAAGCGAGGGACGCGATCATACGGCAAGAGAAGCCAGGAGTAAGTGAGGGTTAATGTGAGGAGGTGGAATTCAAGGCAGAGGGTCACCATTCAAAGGTGGTGGCGTAGGGATTAGTGCAGGGAATGATGATAGAGAGGTGGCAGTAAACGAAAAAGAGAGAAAGGGGAGGGGAATAATCATAAGGGAAAATAGGCCATAAACAAACTCATATAGAGGAAGGAGACGAGAACCAGAGAGAGGAAAGGTGGCTGAAGAATGATGGTGAAACCTGTGGACAAAATTGGAGCCAGTCCTCGTATGTTTATCCTCTCAGCCCTAGCATCATAAGGCATAGGATGAATTTATGCAGTAATTTAGGAAATTTGTTCAGGAGAAGGTATGAGTCTCATAGGGAAGTACCCAAGAACTCTTGGGATCTTGGTTGGCCAAAAACTGTAGAATGGGCTATGAGAATTTTGGGGAGAAAGCTAGGAAGGGAAAGGTTTCCACCACTGCAAATTCTCAAAACAAAACAAGGAAGAGTGAGACTATAATAATCCCCATTGGAAACACTGAGAGAAAACTAGAAGAAAAAAAGGAAAAACCTCAGAGAGAAAGTAGAACTAAGAAAAGAGGGAAACAGGGAAACATAAGACCTCTAGGGGAGGAAAAACATAGGGTCAGCATTTTGAGGGAAAACATATCCAGGAGCAAGATTTTGTGCAATGTGATAAATAGCAAACCAACCTACCCTGGTGGCAAACCTAAGCGGATGCCCTCAACGGGACATTTGTGTGACGCTTGTTGCCATGACAGAAAAACTTCAAGAGCAGTAAAAATGCAAAGAACCCATAGTTTTGATAGGATTGGGGAAATTCTAAAAGAAATCTCGAAGAGCACAAGTTCTGGCATTGTAAGGGATAACAAAAGGGACACACATAAAAGAGAAATTGATTTATTTTTTATTATGAAACAAATAATTGTAATGGTTATGTGATAGGTCTCACCTCACACCGCGCCCAGCCAAGTGAGGAAGACAGTGAACAAAAAGAAGCCAAGAACAGGCATGCAGACAACATGGTGACCAGGAAGGGCAAGAGAGAAAAAAAAGATGGCAGAGGGAGCAAGCAGCTCGAACAAAGAGCAAAGGAAAAAAGGAAAAAAGTTAGTGAACATATGAAAACTCTCATTGACACCTACATGGCATGGAACCCACCGGACATCAGAGCCCAAATTGTTGGATGGGAGCGAGAACTAAACAACAATACAAGGAACCAAGACATCCCCATGGAGGAGTGGGAGAGTATGGTTCTAGATCCATGGAACTCTCGAGGACAACACTCCTTCTTCACAGAGATAATACAATAGTATTGGGCCATGACCCTTAGTTGGGAACAAGCTGCTAGAAGAGGACGAGAGGTAAAGGAGGACACCAAGGAAAAGGATCTTGTCAGGGCATAACTCCTCAGTGAAATTTCGATAGTCCAAAAGACAGTGAACAAAAAGAAGCAGCCATCAACACGCATGCAGACAACATGGCCACGGGGAAGGGCAAGAGAGACAAAAAGATGGCAAAGGGGGTGAGCGGCTCGAACAAAGAGCAAAGGAAAAAAGGGAGAAAGTTAGTGAACATATGAAAACTCTCATTGACACCTACATGGCACGGAACCCATCGGACATCAGAGCCCAAATTGTTGGATGGGAGCAATAACTAAATGACAATATAAGGAAACAAGACATCCCCATGGAGGAGTGGGAGAGTATGGTTCCAGATCCATGGAACTCTTGAGGACAACACTCCCTCTTCACAAAGACAATACAACAGTATTGGACCATGACCCTTAGTCAGGAACAAGTTGCTAGAAGAGGACTAGAGGTAAAGGAGGACGCCAAGGAAAAGGATCTTGTCAGGGATAACTCCTCAGCGAAATTGCAACGGTCCAAATACAAACTTATAGAAACAACTTAGCCTTGGAAAGAATTGAGCAAACACTACAAGACATGAAGACGAACAAGATGGTTGGCTCCAGTGCCAAAACACCAGAGTTATATCCTCGTATGGGGATTGAGAGAGGTCTAGTACATTTCTAATAAAACTTTGATGAAAAGCTTTTACTTGTTTAATTTGAAACGTAGTATAGATAGTAAAGACAATGTTGCTAGATGGACGCAGAAAGATCTTTTCAAATTTTGGACAGGGTTTAATGCAATGTAGACAGGTGGCTATCTGGTTTCCTTTGGGCACACGTAAGCCACCTTGAACAAATGGAAGTTCTGATTTTGAAAAGCTAATATAAATAGAGGAAGCACCACCAAGTTTACAAAAAAAAAAATACATTTAAATAAAAGTGATAATAATATTAAAAAATATTTACACAAGTAACAATAAGTGTAAATAGCTACCCACTGGGTTTGGATTGACCGTGAATGGGTGCACTAGTATAAATAGTTACTTTAAAAAAATAATAATTTACAGAAAAGACAAAAATTTGTTTTTGTTGAGAAAGCTAGAAGTTATTAACACAAAGACACATAATTTATTTGCAACAATTTAATAGTCATTTCAAAGATGAAAATAAGAAAAAAATTAATACATGAAAAGAATAAAATTCGGTCACTTTTTTTCAGAGAAAAACTTTAACGGAAATTTTTCGAAACTTAAAAAAAAGATTGACATAGATTTTATTTTTCCAAGGAAATTTCTCTAACACAGTCAAAGATACATTTTTAAGGATGACGAAAACGAAACATTGTAAAAATAACTTCTTCAGACGATACAAGGAACCATTTTATTTATTAGCAATTATTTTTCTTGGTAGCAAGGAAGACAAATGGTATGACTATTCGGAGGGCTATTATTTAAGCCATACATAGCATATTTACTATATAACCATATATACCGTATGCTCCTTTGTTGCAATTCGTATGCCATACTAACCGTTTATGGCCACATTGCAAATTGTATGGCATGGAAATATGGGATGCAATGGAAATTGTATGTGCAAGCAATATTCAAAGTGAATAATGAAACTTTGATTAAGTAGTTAAACCTTGGCGTGTACCATAAAAAATATGAAAATTGGATAGATTTAATTTAATGTTGATATAGCACAATTGTGCTAAACCCTTATTGGTGGAAGGCTTCCGTATTGGCATGGGTATCACAAAGTGTTGGAATGAAAAGTGATTTTGAGGGAAATAAAAATTAAGGAATTACGTCATTGACAAGTGGTTGGGCAGTTAGAACAGTTGGTGGACTTGATAGGTGATTGGGTTGTTAGATTGTTGCATTTGAATGGACGACGCCTCCATTATCGGCTGTTTAGTCAGGTTGATGCAATCATCACATGGCATGCTTCCATCCAGGTTTGGAATTTCAAATAATTTTTGCCTGTCAAATGAAAATTTGAAGACAGATGTTTGTTTTTTATGCTTGTCAATTTATGTTTTAAATAAATTTATGGTTGTCATCGTGGTGGTAGAGAATTCTCCAGTGCAGAAGAAGAAAGAGGTAGCCAAGATGCACATGGTGTAGTTCGCATAAAAAAGGAAGAAAGAAGTAGCAACATAAAAAGCGCAAGAGGGATGGGACGCTACGCAGACAGTAGCAGAACAGAGAAAGGTTGCAGCAAAAGTAGCACAAGAGGTAGCTGAGAAGGCGCGCGAGGGCTAGAAGTCATCTTCACATGGGGAGGAGAAAGAGATGGAAACAGAGGAAGAAGAGGGCGGCATGGACCCACAAACAACGTCAACACTACTAAAGTGCCAACGTCCGAGTGAGCGGACGGGGCCACGCAAAATGGTGAAAGCGTCCAAGCTGTTGATCAACCCAATCACCCTTACTTAGGGTGATCTACATGACATAGGTGAAACACTGTGCGACGTCACCATAGAGGCCCTCCAGAATTTCATGGAGGAGAATTAGATTGTGTTAGGGGCTCTGAGAGCATAGCTTCAGGAGTTGCAGGTGCACATTGCTCAGGCTGGTACCCTTTTGACCAACCTCACAGTAGGGACAACTAAAACAGAGCAGATTTTGTGTGCTCAAACAACAAACACAATAGTGCTACTAGAAGAGGCACTAGTTACAATAAACGAGGCCAACAGGCCTATGATTAGCACACTGAAAGGTATCGGGATCTACATGGATGCACTCCCATGGGAGATGCTATATGTTCTACAGGATGGGATTACAGCAGAACTATAGGCTAGAGAGATCCGTGCGCTACGAGTTTTGAGCGAGCAAAAGATCAACATGGAGCAGTTGAGCTTGCAGTGCAATGAAGTGGTGTCGTAGAACAGGAAAATGGTACAGGTACTGGAAGAAACCTGTCGGATGGTCCCTAAGCTAGATGCACTAGCAGAGGCACACATCCACAAACTAGCACGATGGTTATGCAAGGCATGAGAAGAAATGACAAAGGTTCAGTTGGAGCTGAACCTTCAGATAACAGAGCTGCAGTTGAAGGCACAACCGTCCACCCCTCTGGAAGTAAGAGAACAATGCACCAACGCTATTACATCAGGGATGGAAGAAATCAACAGTGCAGTAAGGGACTGCACCAGAATGTTGGAAGAGTCATTTGAGGTCCTCACTAATCTATAGGAGGACCCTAACATCTAGTGCTTAGAGACAGAGGTGCATGAGCTCCAGCAGCAGTACGACAATGTCAAGGGACCGTGCAGATGGTGACCCTCACTGAGAGGCTCCCACAAATGTAACAGGCCAAAGCATCAAGTGGATGTCGCATGACACCGAGAAGCAGTCGTGAAGGCACGCGTTCAGCCTTGGATCGACAAGGCCTTCGTCATAACAATGATAATTGAAGGCAAGATCACGCAAATGCAGGGGACACGGGAACAAGTACAGGGAATCAGTTCTGACACCACAGTCTCGGAACAACGAGTACAAGAGATTCAGCAGGCAGCCGCTTAGTGCGATGCCAAGCTTGCAGCGGTTCGAGCAGAGTTGGAGGGACTCCACACAAAGATCTCCGCACTGATAGAGTGACACGAGGGCAAGTCACAATGTTTGTGCTGGGTGCCTATTGGGCATGGAATCCCCCCCAACGGATGTTTTGGGGCTTAAAGCCCAAGTTTTGACCAAGTCCATTATATAGACTTCATGATTTGTGAGTGGGGAGTGTGAAGTCATAATAGAGTCACATGGTTGTCTGCCCTTGTTTTTGTAATATAATGTCAGCTTGGAAGATCTACCCATGGTCCGCGGACCATGGGATTGTATAAATAGAGCGAAGCTCTAAGTGTAGAAGAAAATCAATGGAATAGAAGCATGATGAGTCTAAGGAAGCGTTGACTTAAGCGTAAATCATGTGTTTGGGTCGTAGAGTAGAAGAAGGCTTTGCAACTATGTGCAGAGAGGTCTAGTAGTCTACAACTAAGTGCACGAACCCCTGTAGCTGAGTGCACAGGGCAGGTCGACTCTGTAACCATTGGAAGCATTAATAAAGAGAAGTTTTATCATATTTCTATGTACCTTTTCCTGTTTTATGTATTCTTAGGTGTGAATTGCAAGTTTACTATTTATTTGCTACTTGAACTCATATGAATGTGTTGTATAAATAAATATAACATAAGGCATCCATTTACAAAAAGAGAACTAACGGGTGTAAGAAGACAAGTAAGATCTTGGGTTTGACTTAGGGGAATAGTGCAGAGCACTGCTCCAGTAGTGCGGAAGTCCCACAACTGATTGTTAGAGCTGTGTGAAGGCGAATATGTTAGGGCACGAAGGCCAGGGTAGTGCGCAAAGCAACCTGCGCGTAGGGACTAATAGTTGGTCCGAATCAACCCCTAGTACATCTCAAGAGTGCGAAAACTTGTTCCAGCACTGCCACATACTAGTTCAGGTGAGACCTTAGTCCGCACTCCGTGGACTGTTGCCGAAAGGGCCATTAGTATAGGGATTTGTTTGGCTAATTAACTCCGAACCTGGGTCAATCCCCAACAAGCCAACAATATTTGTGAAGAATTTGTAGAAGAAATAGAGAAGGAGAACATATATGGTTGTGAATCCCACTATGCATAATTGCAAGTGGATGAAAATTTGGTGAATCTAGAAATGGAGGTAAATCAAGCAACAAAGCTTGCTCATAACAATTTGGTGAATCCAATAAGAAAGCTTTCTTATAACAATTTGGTGAATCGAGAAAAATAGCTTGTTGATGACAGTGAAGGTGCATTAGAGTAGCCAATCCTATGGTGAATCTAGTAGTTAATATTGTTGATGTAAACTTTGATCAATAATTGTTGGCTATAGATAAACGATTGTAAATGATGCAACAAAAGCATCATATCTACATGATGCTATTTTGTGAGAAAATCCCACTTGAGTCTAAATACCAAGTGGAAGACACCATTTCTACAACACCACAACTTAGTAAAGAAGTGGAAGAAAAATAGATAGAGAGATAGAGGCATAAGGAAAGAAGAAATCCCAAAAAGAGATAATAGAGATAGAAGCAGAGGAAAATAAAGAAGCCCAACAATAGAAAACTCTAATTGCAGATGAATGTGGTTCTCGAGATTGTTCTTACACTTACCATTGATTTCTAATGTGTAGGTAAATAGGGAAATTATGAAGAAAACTTAAAGTTCATTGAAGCATAGTTTGCAACAGTTTTCCTTGATAAACTCTTCATAGAAGATTAAGAAATGAATGTTGAAGACAACATGAACTATCAAAACATTGATGAAATTTTCATGTATTAGAGTCTTGAAGAGATGTAATTGTATTATGAACTTACTTTGCAGCAAATATGGATGACGAAAACCCCATATTAGAAAATGGCAAGCGATTGAAGTCCACATAGCAGCCTATTTTTTAAGAAGTACACGACATGCTTAGACAACATGGAACAATGGAATCCCTACATCAACAAATGAAGAATCTAAAATTTGAAGGATACAAAAAGAAAAAAATGTTGAAATAATTTAGAAGCTGAACAAGAGAAGAAAGTAAATCTAGTTGAAGTCATTTTTTATTTTATTTTTAAGCTTATCTTATGCATGAAAAAAAAAAGCATTTTAGTTTATATTTTTTGTTGTTATAATTAAAGTGGGATGTCTAAATAATTAATTCCAACCATCTCCCAGGTGTCACAATTATCCATCCAAATATCACACACTATTTTAGTTTAGTGAATTAGTCTAATTCTATTCATTTTAGTTGGAGTGTTCATTTTAACTAGAGGGATGGTGTATCTCTGACATTTATTTCTATTAATGATTAGTAAACGTTAATTAACACTTGGTATTCCATAGCTTAGATATTCATTAATATTGATCTGATGAACCATCGCTAGGACCAAGAAAGTGTAACATAGGTGTGGTATATCAATTTTATTATCCCTTATTCATATATGTATCTCATAAATATCTATGATTTATCTCTAACATAAGGATTTTTAACAAGTGTAGTGATAAATTAAATCAAATAGGTTATCCTATATTGCTTCTCACGAGTATCAAATAGGTTATCCTATATTGTTTTTGATAGGTTTAAATGGCTTAGGTCGAAGATCACTGAAGATATAAACATCGGAGCAAATACTCCAAAAACCTATAAAGATTGAACATGTCAATGGATTTTCTAGGAAGCTACTCTTTCCAAGGTGACAAATAGCGAGTATGGCCCCTTTGTAGGAATTTACAGGGCAAGTTCCTTAAACAGAACACCAAAGGACACTACTCACAAACAGATCACAGATCAATAGACAAGTATTATTGATGCGGTTAAAACCCTCAAAGAGGGAAACATTCCATGGCCAGAGCCAACACGACCTGTTATGAAACCAGCTCAAGAAAAGATAGAAAAGATAAATCAACGCCTTAGAATTCAGCCTCTTCGAGGGGGAAACCTCCTTTACATTACATAAATGAACAATTCTTCGATGATTCAAATGAATAAACCTCCTTTCTATATATAGGAGTCTAAGGAGTCACAATATAATCTAGCCGACCTAACAATAATAATATAAAACCACAAAAATAACAATAGAGGGCTTCTATGGGGCACAGTAATAACAATATGGGGGCAATAGGGGCACAACAATATTAATAAGGGGTATAACTACAATAGTAATAGGATAATCACTAGTATTATAGGGACCCAACATGCCCCTCTCCTTCAAAAAAGTGTTGTCCTCAACGCTTGAGTAGTTCTGGATACTTCTGCATAAAATTCTCATCCTCCCATGTGGAATCTTCAGCGGATAAGTTCTTCCACTTGATAAGATACTCTGAAATTGAATGATTTCGTAGCTGTCGAGTTCTTGTTTCTGTGACTGCTTCCGGTTCCAATATAATTTTTCCTTCCTCGTCAAGTTCTGGCAATATTGTTTGAACTGGGAGCTTGTCATCTATAACCTTCTTTAAACATGAAACATGGAAAACTGGGTGCAATCGAGAAGTTGCAGGAAGCTCCAATAGTACCAATCTTTTGCAACACCTTGTACGGACCATAATACATTGGTGATAATTTATTATCCTTCTTAGCTTGCTTGAGGGACATTTGCTTATATGGTTGTAGCCGTAGGAATACCCAATCACCTACATCAAAAATTCTTTCACTGCGATGTTGATCTGCCTATTGTTTCATTCTATTCTGTGCCAACACGAGGTTATCCTTTAAGAGTTGGAGGACTTGTTGTTGATGTTCGATGTGATGTTCCACTGCCTAAACCTTAGAATTTTCTCTTAAATATGATGTGATGGATGGTGGTTGATACCCATAAAGTGCCATAAATGGGGTCATTTTTGTTGCTGTATGGAAGGAAGTGTTAAACCACCATTCAGCCAGAGGCAACCATTTGACCCATTGTGTCTATTTATCAGATACAAAGCAACGAAGATATCCTTCCAAACATTGGTTTACTATCTCAGTTTTCCCATCAGATTGAGGATGATAAGATGAGCTATGAGCTAACTGAGTACCGAGACAAGAAAATAATTATGTCCAAAAATTTCCAGTGAAAATGGGATCTCTGTCACTTACAATAATCTTTGGGTTTCCATGTAGCTTTTGAATTGTTTCCATAAATGCAGTAGAAACTGTACTGGCTTTAAATGGATGTGATAATGCACAAAAGTGTGCATACTTGGTAAGTCTGTCAACTACCACCATGATGACACTCTTTCCCTCAGACTTGGGTAAACCTGTGATAAAATCCATTGAAACCTCCTCCCAACGTTGGCTTGGAATGGATAAAGGTTGTAATAGACCCGGTGTCTTAATTGTTTCAAATTTATTTTGTTGGCAAACCAAACATTCTGCCACAAACTTTTGAATATCTGATTTAAGGCCATCCCAAAAAAATTCCTTCTTAACCCTGTGGTAAGTTTTTAAAAATCCTGAGTGCCCTCCTAAGGGAGAAGTGTGCAATTCCATAAGAATCTTTTGTTTTAGCTGGGAATTCTTACAGAGGTATAAGCGATCTTTGTACCATAACGAATCATTTTGCCAGCTAAATGTATCAGACATACTGGAATCTTGTTGTAACTTTCGAATAAGTGCCCACACTTCTTCGTCATTCTTCCATTCCTCCCTTGCTTCGTTTATCCAATCTGGTTGGATAATAGAAATGGCACACAACAATGCTTCCACATCCTCATCCTTTCTTGAGAGTGCATCTGCCACCACATTTTGCTTCCCTTTTTTGTAGATGATTTCAAAGTCATAACCCAACATCTTTGTGACCCACTTTTGTTGCTCTTCAGAGGATAATCTTTGTTCTAAAAAGTATTTAAGGCTATCATGATCCGTTTTTACCTTGAAGTGTCTTCCCATTAGGTAGGGTCGCCATTTCTTAAGTGCATGGAGTATTGCCAACATTTCCTTCTCATAAATAGCTTTGCTTAAAAACTTTCCCTTGATTGGACGACTTTCAAAAGCAATGGGTCTTTCATCTTGCATTAGAACAGCACCAATTCCATTTCCTGAAGCATCACATTCCACAATAAAGGTTTTTGTGAAGTCCGGTGTAGCTAAGACCGGTGCTTGGCACATTGCCTCTTTAAGATGTTCAAAGGCCTTTGTTGCTTCTGGAGTCCATGAAAATGCATCTTTTTTCAATAATGTTGTTAGAGGTGCTGCTATTCTCCCATAATTCTTAACAAACTTGTGATAATACCCTGTCAACCCGAGAAATCCTCGCAGATGCTTTATGGATGTGGGGATTTTCCATTCCTTAATGGCTTTAATTTTGCTAGGGTCTACCTTAACTCCTTCATGAGATACAATATGACCCAAATATTCCACCTCCTGGACTCCAAAGAAACATTTGGATCTTTTTGCATATAATTGTTTCTCCTTCAATAGTTGTAGCACCCTGTCAACATGTTCAACATGATCCTTCCAAGACTTGTTGTAGATTAGTATATCATCAAAAAATACTAACACAAATTTTCTAAGGAATGGTTTGAAAATTGAATTCATCAAACCTTGAAATGTTGAAGGTGCATTGGTAAGGCCAAAAGGCATGACCAAAAATTCATAATGACCCTCATGAGTTCTAAATGCTGTTTTCGGAATGTCTTCAATCTTCATTCTGATTTGATGATATCCTGAACGAAGATCCAACTTGGTGAAGTAAATTGATCCATGCAATTCATCCAGTAATTCATCAATGACAGGAATGGGGAACTTATCTTTAATAGTGAGCTTGTTGAGCTCCCTATAATCCGGACACATGCGCCATGATCCATCCTTCTTGTGCACCAATACTACTGGAGCAGAGAAAGAACTTTGACTCGGTTGAATTATACCAGCCTCTAGCATTTCTGCAACCATACGTTCAATTTCACTTTTTGGGACATAGGGATATCTGTACGGCCTGATGTTTGGAGGAACACTTCCTGGAATCAGATGAATAGCATGATCATGATCACGCATAGGTGGGAGACCTTTGGGAGTCTCAAATACCTTGGAATGATTGTCCAGGACTTTTTGGAGATCTGGAGAAATAGATGATTCTGATGTGGAAACATCTAGCGAACATAATTGTGCAATTACACCTCTTTGCTCCTTTTTTAGAAGCTTTGTCATACCATTAGAGCTAATTATCTTTCCTGGTTTCCCTGCAATACCCCTTAATTCAACTTCTTTTCCTTCCATAGAAAATTTCATGAAAATTAAAAGCTATTGTACCCAAGGATTGTAGCCATTGGACTCCTAGTACAACATCAGCACCTCCCATTGGAATGGAAAGCATTGGGCTAGTCAATACATATTCTCCCATGGATAGCTTGATATTATGGCACTTTCCAGAGCAATTTATTGTTCCTCCATTTGCAATCATCACTTGACACTCTGGTGTTGGATATAGGAAGCAATTCAATTCTTTTGCTACCTTACAATGAATAAAATTGTGGGTGCTTCCTGAATCAATCAAAACTATACCTTTTTCTTCTTGATTTGTCCTTCTATCTTGATGGTTTGAGGAGTGGTAATTCCTGCTAATGCATTACAAGATATGGTTGGATTTATTTGTTCTTCATCTAGCCTTTGTTCCTGGAGTATATCCTCTTCTTTTGACCTTTCTTGCTCCTTTTCTTCTTCCTCTTCACAATCTATGTAGAATAATTTCTTCTCAGCACACTTATGGCCTTTAGTGTATTTGCTATCACAACTGTAACAAAGCCCTTTTGCTCATTTTTCTTCCAATTGTTGTGGTGTCAGCCTTATAGGTTGTGGAAAACTATGGGGCAACAACACTTCCATCTTTATAGTTGTGAGTGGTATGCTTCCTGGTTGCCATAATTTTGCTTTCCATTTTTCTTGCTAACCTGAATGCCTTCTCTAATGAATCAAGTTCTCAAAGGCGAACATCATGTTGGATATTATCCTTTAAAGACCCTATGAACACATCAATCCTATGCTCCTCTGGAATATCTTTTACCCTTATGTTCATTTTTTGGAACTCCTCAATGTGCTCCATTATTGAACCCTTTTGTTTGAGACTTATCAATTGGCTAAAAAAAGTGTTGCTTTTTGTATCCTCATAATGTGCTACCAATTCTTCCGTAAAAATTTCCCAAGTGATAAATTGTTTAAGAGAGCAAAGCCATTGATACCATATAAACTGATTTGGTTCCAAATATAAAGTTGCCATACGTACCTTTTGTGTGTTTTTCACATTATTGAGATTGAAGAATTGCTCCATCTGTAATATCCATGTGGCAGGATCCTTGCCATCAAACTTTCTCATATCGATTTTTGGAATATGGTGAGTCTTCAATCCAACATTAGCGTCTATGGAATCATGATTAACATTTCTTTTATTCTCATCATGAGATTCCTTTAGTACCCTTTCACCCTTAGTGCCCATTTCTTGTAGCAACTTATTCATATTTATCTTCAATTCGTCCATGTCTGTCTTCAAATATGTCTTCAAATCTGCCATGTCTCTCTTCAATTCTGTTTTCTAATCATCCATTTTAGCTTCCATGCCCTTTATCTTAGCTTCTGTTAGCTTTTGTGAGCACGACATTTGTTGCACTTGTTCTTGTAATTTTGATATATCATGTAGCATTTCTTCCTCTTCTTCATGAGTCATGCTAGAGCTTTCAGGTTCCTTACTAGGTGTTTGCATTTTCTTTCGGGGCATCAGTTACCAATAATAATGCTTTACTATGCCCTTTGAATTCCTTCAAACCAAACTTATGCAAAAATTAAAAAAAAAAAAAAAACTACACACCTTTTTTCACGTTGTAGAAGCCTGATATTGAATCTGATGTATCTCTGTAATTTTGGATCATCTAGTTCTGAAATTGCGACCTGTAGTAGCCCTCTATGTCCTCTTTCCAATGCCACAAGTCTGACCCAAATTGGATTCTCCAAGGAAGAGTTATGTGAAATCTGCCACAGTGACTTGATTTTAGACTAGTTCAGTAGAGAAAACTTGTACGACGTGCCACAAGTCACTGTTGCGACCTATGGATATGAAAAATGCATATAAGAAACTACAGTCTATCCTCTTTCTATACCTTCTTACGAAATTTAAATCCGATCTTCAGAGAGAAAGTTATGACGATTTTCCCCAGGTCACCTGTTTAGAATGTAATTCAGGAGTCTGCAAAAAGACCAACTTCCTCAGATCATATCTCCGTAAATATAGCACGAAAAGATCTGAAATTCGGATCCAAGGTTCAATGCAATTTCTTTTCAAATGGGTTTTTTTGTGACTTCTGAAACGTCACAGAAAATTTTTTTTAGCGAAAATTCCACGATGACCTGTTTGGAGCAGCGAAACCCTAGAATCCAAAGCTTTGATACCAAATGTTATGAAACCAGCTCAAGAAAAGATAGAAAAGATAGATCAATGCCTTAGAATTCAGCCTCTTCGAGGGGGCAACCTCCTTTACATTACATAAATGAACAATTCTTCAATGATTCAAATGAAAAAACCTCCTTTCTATATATAGGAGTCTAAGGAGTCACAATATAATCCAGCCAACCTAACAATAATAATATAAAGCCACAAAAATAACAATAAAGGGCTTCTATGGGGCACAATAATAACAATATGGGGGCAATAGGGGCATGCCAGTCCTGTAAGTTGGTATGCTTATCCTCTTGTCCCTAGCTTCATAAGGCATAGGATGAATTTATGCAGTAATCTAGGAAATTTGTTCAGGAGAAGGTATGAGTCTCGTAGGGAGGCACCCAGGAACTCCTGGGATCTTGGTTGGCTGAAAACTATAGAATGGGCAATGAAAATCCTGGGGAGTAAGCTAGGAAGGGAGGGAATAGATTCTAGGAAGGGAAAGGTTTCCACCACGGCAAATTCTCGAAACAAAACAAGGAAGAGTGAGACTATAATGATCCCCATTGGAAACTCTGAGAGAAAACCAAAAGAAAAAAAGGAAAAACCTCGGAGAGCAAGTAGAACTGAGAAAAGAGGGAAACAAGGAAACATAAGACCTCTAGGGGAGGAAAAACATAGGGTCAGCATTTTGAGGGAAAACATATCTAGGACCAAGATTTTGTGCGATGCGAGAAACAACAAACCAACCTACCCTGGTGGCAAACCTAAGCAGACGCCCTCGACGGGCTGTTCGTGTGATGCTTGTTGCCATGAGGGAAAAACTTCAAGATCAGTGAAAATGGAAAGAACCCATAGTTTTGATAGGATTGGGGAAATTCTAAAGAAATCTCGAAGAGCACAAGTTGTGGCATTGTAAGGGATAACAAAAGGGACACAAGTAAAAGAGAAATTGTTTTATTTTTTATTATCAAACTGATAATCATAATGGTTATGTGATAGGTCTCACCTAACACCATGTCCGGCAAAGTGAGGAAGAAAGCGAACAAAAAGAAGCAGCCAACAACATGCATGTAGACAACATTGTGACCAAGAAGGGAAAAGAGAAAACAAAGATGGTAGAGGGAGCAAGTGACTCGAACAAAGAGAAAAGGAAAAAAGGGAGAAAATTAGTGAACATATGGAAACTCTCATTGACACCTACATGGCAGGGAACCCACTGGACATCAAAGCCCAAATTGCTGGATGGGAGCGAGAATTAAAGGACAATACAAGGAACGAAAACATCCCCATGGAGGAGTGGGAGAGTATGGTTCCAGATCCATGGAACTCTCGAGGACAATACTCGCTCTTCACAGAGATAATACAGTAGTATTGGGCCATGACCCTTAGTTGGGAACAAGTTGCTAGAAGAAGACGAGAGGTAAAGAAGGACACCAAGGAAAAGGATCTTGTCAGGGCATAACTCCTGAGCGAAATTTCAACAGTCCAAAAGACAATGAACAAAAAGAAACAGCCATCAACACTCATACAGACAACATGGCGACGAGGAAGGGCAAGAGAGACAAAAAGATGGCAGAGGGGGCGAGCGGCTCGAACAAAGAGCAAAGGAAAAAAGAGAGAAATTCAGTGAACATATGAAAACTCTCATTGACACCTACATCGCAAGGAACCACTGGACATCAGAGCCCAAATTGTTGGATGGGAGCAAGAACTAAATGACAATATAAGGAACCAAGACATCCCCATGGAAAAAAATCAATACACGAAAAGAATAAAATTCGGTCACTCTTTTTTCAGAGAAAAAATTTAATGGCAATTTTTAGAAAGTTAAGAAAAGGATTGACATAGATTTTATTTTTCCAAGGAAATTTCTCTAACACAGTCAAAGATACATTTTTAAGGACGACGAAAACGAAACATTGTAAAAATAACTTCCTCGGACGATACAAGGAACCATTTGATTTATTAGCATTTATTTTTCTTGGTAGCAAGGAAGACAAATGGTATGAGTATTCGGAGGGCTATTATTTAAGCCACACATAGCATATTTACTATATAACCATATATACCGTATGCTCCTTTATTGCAATTCGTATGCCATACTAACCGTTTATGGCTACATTGCAAACCGTATGGCATGGAAATATGGGATGCAAGCAATATTCAAAGTGAATAATGAAACCTTGATTGCCTTATATAAGCAGTTAAATATTGGCGCGTACCATAAAAAATATGAAAATTGGATAGAATTAATTTAATGTTGATATAACACAATTGTGCTAAACCCTTATTAGTGGAAGGCTTCCGTATTGGCGTGGGTAGCACGAAGCATTGGAATGAAAGATAACCTTGAGGGAAATAAAAATTAAAGAATTACGGCGTTGATAGGTGGTTGGGCGGTTAGAACAGTTGGCGGACTCGATATGTGATTGGGCGGTTAGATTATCGCATTTGAATGGACGACGCCTCCGTTATCCGCTGTGTAGTCAGGTTGATGCGATCATCACATGTCATGCTTCCATTCAGGTTTGGAATTTCAAATAATTTTAACCTCTCAAATGAAAATTTGAAGACAGATGTTTGTTTTTTATGCTTTTCAATTTACATTTTAAATAAATTTATGGCTGTCATTTTTTTCAATCTTGAGGTTTTCAAAAGTATTTTGAGTGATATTCATTGTCTCTTTCGGAGATGAAATCAAAAAACTAAGACGAAATGCAAATATTATACCGATTTTATTTTGCAAACACATCCCAACACACACCATGGAGATGAACTATCCATTTTAACACTTGCTGTGATTCTACCCAACAAACTCTATTGTGAGGAGGCCCCTAAATGGTTAGTGGTGGAGTAAGTGGTTTGAAAACCCTTGAAGATAGGGAGGAGATATTGTTTGATGGAAATATGGAAGATCACATATAATACTTATGGGATGGTGCAACCTATTAGCATTTAGATTCTCTACAGCCTAGATGGCCTTCCTACTATCCATGATTTTTATGGTTGATGGATGGCCTTCCCACTATCCATGATTTTTATGGTTGATGGATGGCCTTTCTCTAGGGGATTCCAAACTATATTCAATAACATTATTAGTTGTTATTGGTTATTATGAAAGTTAAATTAAAACACTCTGGAATTCCAAACTATATTTGTTGTTATTGGTTACTATAAATTATGACCGTTAAATTAAATATGTGAACCTTAAATTTAAGGTTTTAGATTTCTTTTACATGTGAATTATGACAATGAAATTAAATATGTGGTCGTCAAATTTAAGGTTTTAGATTTTTTTTACAAGTTCAACCTAGATGTCCTTCCCCCTGTCTATGATTTTTATGGTTGATAGATGGCCTTCCACTGAGGAATTCCAAACTATAAATTAAAACACTCCCGAATTCCAAACTATATTCGTCATTATTGGTTATTATGAATTATGAGGGTTAAATGAAAATTCCAAATTATAGTAGTCGTCATTGATTACTATGAATTATAATTGTTAAATTAAATATGTGAACCTCAAATTTAAGGTTTTAGATTTATTTTTACAACATTGCTTCCATCCTCTTCTCCTCTCCGAGTGTAGGGTGACCATGTTCTCATAAGATCTTTTTTGAAATTGCAAGTTTGAATTCTCAATGGTTTTTTTGAGAACTTCGAATTTATCACTAAAATAGAAAAGAGTAAAAAACCAAAAAAAAAAAAAAAAATCCATCACAAAAGTTTTGTCAAAAATAAAAACCTTTGACATTTAGGCTGAAATTTTGATGTTTGAAATATCAACAGAAACGAAACACAGCCAACATAATCATACCCCTCTAAGTGGAGTTCATTGATTTTCTAAACAATGGCCAGATTTTCTTAATTCCGTACTTTTCTTAGTGCTTTCTACGGGGCACTATTGTTTTTCCTAATAGATAGAATAGATTAACTTAATTTAAAGGATCAAGTACCAATTCTTAAAGAGATAAGTTAAAGAGAAGCATACGTTTCCAAATTGAAATATTTTGATTTTATTTATTTTTAAAATTATTCTCTATATTTCATTAATGGAGAAATTAGAAATTTTATATTTAAATTTCTATATTAGAAATTTTATTATACACTTTCTCGATATTTTATTATCCACTAGTTTTATTATATACTTTTTATTATTAATATATTAATTTTATTTAAAATAATTGATTGTATTTGACATACTTTTGAAACTACTATTTATATTTCATCAATATTGTTTTTAAGTTTGAAGTTCAAAATTTTTAATTTTTATTGCAAATTTTATTATATAATTTTAAAATATTTTATTATATATTTTTCATTGTATTATAATTTTTAGAATTGATGTTGAGGGCGGAGAGAACTAGGGTTTGATACAGAAGACTCAGGAACAAGCTGGTAACCATGGAGGGGCAAGGAGGAGGGAGCTCCACTCCCTCCTACAGTAACGTGGTTTCGAACAGAAGCAGAGGAGTGAATCGAAACAAACCTCAAAATTCTTCGGAGAATGAGACAAAAATTACTGACACCCAAAAGGCGGAAGGCAGCAAACCCCATGAAAAGGAAGGGACCCACGAGGAGGTTCGACAGGAGGAGAAAGCTGAAAACAATGGTCAGAGAACTGTGAACAGTAAAAAAATGGGGCCCTGCAAACCCAAGTCTAACATTAAACCACGGGTAGTCCTAAACGATCTAGCTCTGCAGGAGCACAGGGATCACATGACAACCTATGCGATCATATGCAAGTTTATGGGTATCTGGCCCACGGAGAAGGCACTATACACTTGGATAAAAAACACTTGGAAACCAAAAGGAGAACTAAATATCCATCTTGGATCTAAGGGTTTTTTTACTGTGGTATTCACGAACCTGGAGGATAAGGACATAATTTTTGAAGGATGACCATACTTCTTTGCGGCTGCTTGTTTCTACATGTGACCTTAAACGATGAACTTTGTTCCGAAGCGCGAGAGATTCACATTGGTCCCGGTATGGATAAGACTATACTCTTTACCTTTAGATTATTGGATGTCGGAATCTTTAAAAGCTATAGGCAATAAATTAGGGCATTTCATAAAGATATCAGAGGCAACTTTATGAGGAAAATACACCTCCTTTGCTCGCATATGTGTAGAGATGGATTTATCAGGAGCACTTCCAGATGAGGTCATCCTAGAAGTTTATGATGAGGAATGGGTTCAGACAGTTGACTATGAACACATACCATTTAGATGCCGCAAGTGTCATGAACATGGACACCTCTTCAGGGACTGCCCACTTAATAAAAAGGAGGAAAACCAGAAAACCAACAAAGGAAAAGACCCTGAAGGTTTTACCAAAGTGGGAGGAAGGGGGAAAGGAGGAAAGAGGACCCAAAATAAACCCACCAAAAGCAAATTATTGAGTCAACAATTTTGAAATATTAGAAGAAGAAGAAGAGGAAGAAGAAGGAACACAAAGAATACTAGAAAACCACCAAAGAGAGAAAGGAAAAGAGGCTAACATGGAAATCATACAGGAACAAGATGAACACAGAATGGATCCTCAAAAATCCATGGAATTAGACAGGGACCATGAGATGACCCCAAGTGAAAGTGGCATAGAGGACCAAGATCTACAGGAGATCCTTGAGCGGGAGAACCTTGAACTAGAAAAGTTTCTAGAGCAAGGAAGCAACAAAGGAATCAACTCTCTACCATAGGAGGAACTTGATAGAGTACAACAGCTATTCCTAAACAGGTCTAATCAAAAGGCTATAGGAGTAAAAAGAGGCCATGACAACCAGGAGAACAAAGGAGTTAAATCAATGGGATTAGTATCAGGAAAATCTACCAAAAACCCAGGAAAAAAAGAGGAAGGAAGAGACAAAAAGAACTGTTGTTAGAATGCAGAAAACTCATGATTAACTCAGGCAAGATGAAAGATCTCTCTAGTTACTCCTTTAAAAACCCCACATTATGAAACTCACAACATGGAACATTAGAGGACTTGGGAGAAAAAGGAAACAGAGAAATTTAGCTAAGACAATCAAGGAAGAAAAACCTGATATGGTGTTCATACAGGAAACAAAATTCTTAGTAGAGAAAATTAGAGAAAAACATAACAAGTGGTTAAGTAAGTATGAGTATCTTGAAGTCAAAGCAACTAATGTAGCAGGGGGAATTCGCAGGCTATGGAATCCACAGAAATTTGGTATTCTTGATGCGGAGGCATCCAGGCACCACCTCTCTCTAATTATTCAACATGTGGGGGACAAGGAGTGCTACATGATTACCAATGTCTATGGTCCTCAACTTTTGGAAGAAAAACTCAGGCTCCTCACCTCTCTGGAGGAAATGAAAGAAAGGCACCCAGAATTACCCTGGATCCTAGGAGGAGATTTTAATATGATTAAATCTCTCACGGAAAAAAAAGGGGGAACCAGAATACTGGGTAGAGACTCAGTAGCATTCCAGAACTTCCTCACTAATATGAGACTGGTAGACATGGATACTAGAAATGGCACATTCACATGGAATAACAAGAGAGGGGGTATAGCTCAAGTAGCCTCAAGACTTGATAGATTCATAGTCTCAGAGGAATTATTGCTCACAGGGAACAACTTGACAACTTGCATCTTCCCTTTTGGGGGACCAGACCACTGGCCCATAAAACTGGAAGCTTCTGTGATAGAAACTATGAGAAACAGGTCCTTCCGGTTTGAGAATGTCTGGCTCACACACTCTGATTTCATCACAAACATTGAGAAGTGGTGGGCTGAAGAGTTACACACCCAAGGAACGAAAATGTTCATCCTTCATCTTAGACTCAAACACATCAAGAGAAAGCTCAAAGAATGGAACAAAAACGAGTTTGGCAACATCTTCAAAGCTAAAGAAGAAGTGGAAAAGAAATTATAGGAGATTAATCAAATTCTCATCTCAGAAGGATTCACAGAGGAAAGAAAAGAGCTAGCAGACTCACTTCAACAAGAATGGGATAAAAGATGTTATCAGGAGGAAATCTTCTGGAGACAAAAATCCAGAGTGCAATGGATTAAGGAAGGGGAGAGGAACACTAAGTTCTTTCACAAGTCTACCATTGCACACAGGGCTAACAATAGGATAACGAAACTTACAGATCCCCAAGGAACAGAGCAAAATACTCATGAAAAAATGGAAGATGTTCTGGTCCAACACTTTCAAAGTATTGCCGAGGAGAATATGGCAGACAGATCCCAATTCACTAAAAGATTTACCCAGCACATTCCAAAGCTGGTAACCAGGGAAGACAATCATAATCTCAATAGGCCAGTGTCAGAGGAGGAGGTCAATGAGGTCATCAAAGAAATGCATAATGGGAAAGCTCCAAGACCAGACAGTTTCAATGTAGACTTCTTCAAATCATGTTGGAAGATAGTCAAACATGACATTCTGGAAGTAGTGGAGGAATCGAGAAACTCTAAATCAGGTTTGAGAGTGATTAATGAATCCTTCATTGCCTTAATCCCCAAACAAGAAAAAGCCACCACTCCTGACAGATTCCGACCCATAGCTTTATGCAATGTGGTGTACAAAATCATTTCCAAAGTCATTGCCAATAGACTCAAACCTCTTCTACCAACACTTGTGTCAGAAGAGCAGACTGGATATGTGGAAGGGAGGCAAATTCTCAATAATATCATTCAAGCTCATGAAGTGGTGCACTCCCTCAAAACCAATAAGCAAGCAGGCATGATTATACAACTGGATATAGCGAAAGCTTATGATAAACTAAGTTGGTCTTACATCAGGGATGTTCTCAAAGCATATGGCTTTGACCACAATTGGATAAGGTGGGTCATGGCTCTTGTCACTACTGTCAGTTGCTCAATTCTCCTTAATGGCTCTCCATCCAGAACTTTCAAGCCTTCAAGAGGCCTTAGACAAGGTGATCCTCTTTCACCATTCCTCTTCATTCTCATGATGGAAGGATTGGGTAGAGCAATCACTGCTGCCAGGGAGGAAGGAAGAATACAAGGACTGAGACTTACTTAGAATGGAGACACTTTGACCCATCAACAATTTGTGGACAACACTATGTTGCAAGGCATACCCACAGTCAAGGAAGCCAAAGCATTCAAACAAATTCTATATGAGTTTTCTTTGGCTGCTGGTACTGAAGTAAGCCTTGCAAAATCTAAGATCTTCTTTTTCAACACTGATATCTCTATTCAAAGGAATCTCTCCAGAATTCTAGGCTTTCAAAGAGATTCACTACCCTCCAAATATCTGGGAGTACCCCTCACAGACAAACCATTGAGAAAGGACATCTGGGAGGCTGTAACAAATAAATTGAAGGACAAGGTCAGCAAGTGGACTAGCAGATCCTTGAATTTAGTGGGGAGGTTAGTCCTCACCAAGACGGTACTACAAACCATCCCAATATTCATGTTTTCAGCCCTTCCGACACCATCAGGTATCCTTCAGCAAATCAGAAATATCCAAAGAGACTTTCTTTGGGGAAAAGGAGAAGAGAAAAAGAAATGGGCTCTGGTAGCTTGGGACAAGATTTGCAAACCCAAATCCCATGGTGGTTTAGGTCTACATGACCCAGTGATTCTAAACAGAGTCTTGGGAGCAAAACTATGGTGGAGATGGCTAAAGGAAATACAAAACCCCTGGGTGAAACTCTGGAAACAAAAATATGCAATGGATTGGCAAGAAAAGGACCACATAAGAATGTCAGGAAACATAAAAGGTTCCCATATTTGGAACAAGGCCTAGGAGAACAGAGCTTTAGTACAAAAACACAATTTCTGGGAGATCAAAAATGGAAACCTTGCCTAGTTCTGGGAGGACAACTGGCAGTAGGAAGGTAACCTTAGTAGAGAGGAACTAGATAGTATTCAGACTGATACAATAAACAAAGGACTGAAAAAAGTGAGTGACTATTGGGAACAGTCAAGGGAGAATTGTAAATGGAGAATTTGGAAGCTACCAGAATACAATGAGGCGACCCCGCTGAAAACTCAAGCTAAAGCTCTGGAGATCATCCTGGAAAAGAGACAAATTTTGACCTCAACTTTGGATGACCTACTAAGATGGGGTAGAAATAATGAGGGTGTCTTCAACCTCAAGGAAGCCAAAAGAATAGCTATGGGACTTAACTTACCAAGCACTGACAAGACATGGAAAGATATATGGAACAACCCACACTGGAAGAAGATCAAACTGTTCAGGTGGTTGGTCCAACATGGAAAGATTCTAACTTGGGAGAATCTCAGAAAGAGAGGGTTTGCTGGACCTTCAAGATGCCATTTATGTGGCCAACAGGAAGAAACCATGAATCATCTTCTCAACCTCTGCTCCTACACCTCAACCTTATGGAATTGGGTAGCCGATGTCTTCAGGCAGACAGATAGGAACAAAAATGACATTACTGTTACGTTGAAAAACTGGAGAAGAGACTTCTCAGACAATGAGACAGTAAATACTGCCTGGGCCCTGATTCCAGGTTTCTTGGTCTGGAATGTCTGGAAAGAACGCAACAACAGAATCTTCAAAGATAAGACTGGCCTAGCTCAAAATATCATAACAGTAATCCTAAAGCAGCTTAAGGAAACAGTCAATGGCCTAGGGGGGCATTCTCTAGAAAAGCCCTTGGGCAACAAAGAAGCCCACATTCTGAAACTGTTGGGACTTCAGTCACATAACCCTCAGAGTCCTAATGGAACTGTGAAGCATACCTCAGAAGGAAAAGCTTTCTGGAAACCTCCTCCACATGGTTTTTTAAAATTCAACATAGATGGAGCCTCAAAAGGTAACCTTGGGGATGCTGGTTATGGTGGAGTTATAAGAGATGAGGAGGGCAACTTAAAAGTCATCTTCCATAGCCACCTGGGAAGGGCCACCAATAATATGGCAGAACTCATGGCTATGGAGCTATGCTTGGAGATTCTAATAGAGTACAACATTCACAACACCATCATCGAGGCTGACTCTGAATTAATCATCAATTCGGTCAAACGGCTAGGCTCAGGCACTTCACCAGATAAAGTCTCGAGCCACTGGAGACTTCTACAGGTCTATCACAGAATACAATCTCACCTCAGAATTCTAAGAACTCTAAGTTTTGTTCATGTAAGAAGAGAAGCCAACAGTGTAGCAGACTGGCTAGCCAATGAAGGGGTAAGATGCACACGAGACAACAGGTGTTGTAGGTGGGAGGAGGTACCAGACAACCAATTGCGTGAAGGCTGTTCATTTAGGGCCCTCACAGACATGGAGCAGTACCAGAACAGACAGGGCAACTGACTGTCTCCTCTCATCAATGAAGGATAGGGGTATGTCAGGAAGATACACAGAGTTTGGGAACTTGTGGGTCTCAAAGGAAAATAGGCAGCGGCAGAGCAAAGGCTACAAGCCAACGAGTAGGTTGGTGGGTTCGGGCTTTAGTCAGCGGGAGTTGAAATAGTTTTTGGTTTACCACCCTTATTGGGCACCCTCAAAACCAAAAGTGGTTTCTATGAATTACATGCGATGCCACTCAACTGTCAACATGTGGCTTTGGGAGGACAGTGAATACCACCACCAACGGGCAGGTATTCCTCAAGCTTCTGTTCTGCCCGATATGGACATTGGCCATTTGATCATGGGGGAGTAGATCGACGACTATCGGCTATCGAGCAGGTTAGTGGGTCTAGGAGAAAGTCAGAGGGAGTCAAAACAGCTTCCAATTTACCACCCATATCGGGCGCCCTCAAAATAGCTTCCGGTTTCTACGAATTGCATGTGATGCCACTCAACAGTCTACACATGGCTTTGGGAGGTGAGTGAATACCACCCTCATCGGGCAGGTATTCCTTAGGCTTATGTTTAGTGCAATATGGCCATTGACCGTTAGATCTTGAGGGAGCAGATCGACGGCTTTAGGCTGTCGAGCAGGTTGGTGGGTTTGGGAGAAAGGCAACGGACTCGAAAATCTTGTTTGCATTCACTATTACCATTTTTGTGTCCACCAATGTTTTGGCAGGGGCTCCTTTTTGGTACAAGTACTAAGTACTGCTAAAAATCTTCCCTTTGTTGGAGGAACTGCTTCCTCGTAACATCGTATGTAAGTTTTGTAACATATTTTTTGTCACAAGTTAATAGAAGGTCCGACCCTTGCTTTAGAAAAAAAAATATTGTATTATAATTTTTCATATAGTTTTTATTTTAATAATTTATTTTATTATTAATCTTTTGATTTTCTTTTTGGGTTAAAAATAATAATTTTAGAGTTTATTGTATTAGTCTTAGGTTTTAGTATTAATCCTTGACTTATTACATTAATATTATATATCTAAAGAATTAATAAACACAAGGGATTAATATTAAAAACTTAAAGGATTAATATTAGGAACCAAAGGAATTAATAAATAGAGAGGATTATTAATATTTCAATGTCAAGGTATTAATATTATAGACCAAATGGATTAATATTATTAATCTAGAAGATTATTAAACCCTAAGGGATAAATGTGCTTGACTATGACAAGGTTTATATTATTTATACATTAACACATATTGACTATGGTTAAATTTTGTTCGTATGGTCAACTATTGTGAAGAAGGGCATCATAGTCAACAATACTAAACATAACTTCCATGGTGAACCATACTTACCTTGGGAATCATGTTCTTTGTATAAGTAACCTATAGTAAACCATAGTGAATGGTCATGGTTGACTATGGAGACTTATAGAAGATGGTTATGGTTGAGAATATTAATCATAGGGTTTAATATTAATTCTAAGATTTAAAGTCCTATGGTTTATAATATTAATCCCTTCGGTTTATAAACCCTTGGGTTTTTAGTATTAATCCCTTGGGTTTATTATATCAATCCCTTGAGTTTATTAATCTAAGGGTTCACATTCTTAGCGTTTAATATTATTCAAAGCATTTATAATATTAATCCTAGGGTTTAATATAAATTCCTTGGGCTTATAATCATGGTCAACCATAGTCCAACGTCACATTATGAGAAAGATTGTCTCAATATAAAAAGCAAGCATGTTCAACCATCATCAACCATGGTCAATCATGGTCAACCATGGTCACTCATGATTAATCATGGTTAATCATTGTGAATATGAAAATGAACCATGGTCAATGATGATCAATGATTGTCAACCATGCTGAACCATGGCCAAATATGATCAATATTAATCATAATATTTAATATTTATCTTTCGGTGTATAATACTAATCAACCTCACAATCATCGTTGCAATATTTACCTTGTTGAACCATGGTCAGTCATGGTTAACCTTGGTCACCCATGGTCAACAATGTCTTATAAAATCAAACATGGTCATCCATGGTCAATCATCGTCAACCATGGTTGAACGTTGCATTTTCATAAAAGCTATGTTGATATGAAAATCAACCATGGTTAAGCATGGTCAACTGTGGTCCAACATCACATTATGACAAGGATTGCCTCAATATGAAAATCAACCATGGTTAAGCATGGTCAACTATGGTCCAACATCGCATTGTGACAAATATTTCCTTAATATGAAAATCAACCATGGTCAACCATGGTCCAACATCGCATTGTAACAAGGATTGCCTCAACTTGAAAATCAACCATGGTGAACCATGTTTATTTTGGTGTTTATAATATTTATCTTAGGGTTTATATACCTTGGGTTTATAATATTAGTCCCTGAGGTTTAATATTATTCACTTGGGTTCATAATCCCTTTGGTATATTATTCCCTTGGGTAAATAATATCAATCCCTTGGGTTTATTATTCTCTTGGGTTTATAATATCAATCCCTTGGGTTTATTAAATCAATCATGGTCAACAATGGTAAATCATATCTAAAGATTGTCAACCATGGTCTAATGTCGCATTGTGATAATGATTGTGCCAATATGAAAATAAACCATGGTCAACCATGGTCGACTATCGCATTATGACAATGATTGCCTCAATATGAAACTCAAACATGATCAACCATGGTCCAATGTCGCATTCGGACAAAGATTGTCTCTATATGAAAATAAATCATGGTCAAGCATGATCAAGCATAGTCCCGCATCACCTTGCGACGAATATTGTCTCAATATGAGAATCAACCATGGTCAATGATTGTCCAATGTCGCATTGTGAAAAAAAAATATGTCGATTTGAAAATCAATCATCATCAAGCATGGTCAAGCAAGGTCCAACATCACATTGTGACAAGGATTGTCTCAATATGAAAATCAACCATGGTCAACCAGGATGAACAATGTTTATTTTAGTATTTATATTATTTATGTTAGGGATTATATGCCTTGGGTTTATAATATTAGTCCTTTGGGTTTAATATTATTCAACCATGGTTAACGATGTTTTATAAAATAATTCGTGGTCAGCCATGGTTATTCATGCTCAACTATCATCCAATGTCACGTTGTGACAAAGATTGTCTCAATATGAAAATCAATCATTGTCTCAAACATGGTCCAACATTGCATTATGACAAATATTGTCTCAATTTAATAAACATCATCAACCACGCTACACCATAGTTGACCGTGTTTTATAAAATCAAACATGGTCATCCATAGTCAATCATAGTCAACCATGGTTGAACTTTTCATTGTCACAAAGGTTAACCATGGGCACACATGGTCCAACATCACATTTTGACAAGGATTGCCTCAATATGAAAAGCCACCATGGTCAATCATGTTTATTTTAGTGTTTATAATATTTATCATAGGGTTTATATGCCTTGGGTTTATAATATTAGTCCCTTGAGTTTAATATTATTCCCTTAGGTTCGTAATTCATTCAGGTTTTAGTATTAACCCCTTAGGTTTATAATATCACTCCATTGGGTTAATTATTCCTTTGGGTTTATAATATCAACTATGGTCAACCATGGTCATTCATAGCCAACCATGGTCAACCATGGTCAAATGTTGCATTATGACAACGATTGGCTTAGTATGAAAATGGACCATGGTCAACCATGCTCCAACGTTGCATTGTGACAAGGATTATCTCAATATGAAAATCAATCATGGTCAACCTTTTCTATTTTAGTGTTTATAATATTTATATTAGGTTTTATATACATTGGGGTGATAATGTTAGTCCCTTGGTTTATTATTATTCACTTGGTTTCGTAATCCCTTGGGTTTATCATATCAATCATCATAAACCATGGACAATCATAACTGACCATGGTCAATGTGGTCGAATGTCGCATTGTGATAATGATTGTCTCAATATGAAAATCAAACATGGTCAACCATGGTCCAATGTCACATTAGAACAAATCAACCATGGTAAACCATGGTTCAATCTTGGTCAACTGTGTTAAATCATTGTCAACCATGGTCCAATGTCGCGTTCTGAAAAATATTGTCTCAAAATGAAAATCCATCATTGTCTTAACCATGGCCCAACGTCACGTTATGACAAAGATTTTATCAATATGATAATCATGGTCAACCGTGGTGAAAAATTGTGAATGATGGTCAACCTTGTTCAAATATGGTCATCCATAGTTAATAGTGCTCAACCATGGTCAAACGTTACATTGTGGCAAATATTGTCTTGATATGAAAATCATCCATGGTTATTCATGGTCGACCATGGTCGAATGTCACATTGTGACAAGGATTCTCTCAATATCAAAATCAACCATTGTCAACCATATTCATTTTAGTGTTTATAATATTTATTTTATGGTTTATAAACTTTGAGTTTATAATATTAGTCTCTTGGGTTTAATATTATTCCATTGGGTTCATAATTCCTTAGGGTTTTAGTATTAATTCCTTGGGTTTATTATTTCCTTTGGTATAATATTATTCATAGGCTTTATAAACCTAAGGGACCAATATTATAAATCTATGGGATTGATATTATAAACCCAATAGATTAATACTAAAAACCCAATGGTTTTTAGAATTAATCCCTTGAGTTTATTATCCCTTGGATTAGTATTATTCCCTTTGGTTTACAATCACTTGGCATTTAAGTATTAACTCCTTGGGTTTATAATATCAGTTCCTTGGGTTTATTAACCCAAAGGTTAATATTCAGAGGCTGTAATATTATTCATAAGGTTTTAATTAATATTAATCCCTAAGGTTTAATATTATTCCCTGGGCTTTATAATTCCTTGAGTTTTTAGTATTAAACCTAAGGGATTATAAATCAAAATGAATAATATTAAATCCAAGGAATTAATATTGTAAACAAGATTGAAGAGAGTAATGGTAGGGTGCTGAGGGTCACGGGTTAGGGTTTGAAGTAGGTATTCCCTCGTAGGCTTGCTACACCACCAGTGGACAGGGGATTTAGCAGACCCTGACAGCAGCGCATGACAACAGATCGTTGATCGAGACAAAGGGAGGCATGTGAGGTCTGATAAAGGCAAGATGAGCCTAGAAGGGGGGGGTGCGATCCCCTCCTATAAGAATGTTACAGTAGGGGAAGCAAGCAGAAATGGGAATAACAAAGTTCAAGGAAAAAGGAGCAATATGCTAGTCATGGGAGTGCGATGGAAAGTGGCTCTGGGAGGTAAATGCTTGCCTAGAGGTACAAAAAAACCTAGATTTGTCATTCCCAATAATAAACTGGAAGAGTACAAGGGATACATGTAAGATCACGCGTTGATCTATAAATTCATAGGATCTTGGCCTACAGAGAAAGAACTGGTTAAATGGATCCAACAATGTTGGCAACCAAAAGGTCACATAGATCTGAAACTAGGAGCGAAAAGATTCTTTTCCGTAGTTTTTTCTCACCTAGCAGACAAGGAGAAGGTCTTTGAGGAGGATACCTATTTCTATAATAATGTTGGCCTATTCATGCGACATTGGGAAGAGTGTTATAACCCAGATCAAGAAAAAATGCTGGCGACGCCAATATGGGTTCAATTGTTTGGCCTCCTAATGGATTTCTGGGATCCAGAAATCCTAGAAGGAATAGGGAACTCTATTGGAACCTTCATCAAGGTGGCAGACACAACAAGAAAAGGAAGGTACACTTCTTATGCCTGGATATGTGTTTACATGAACGTAACAGAACCTCTTCCTGATTGCATAGAAGTATAATATCATGATGAAATATGGAAACAACTGTTGGATTATGAACACATCCCATTCAGGTGTAGGAGATGCCATGAATACAACCATCTATTCAGATCTTGCCCCTAGAACATCCCAAAGAACACTCAGGGAAACACGAAATAGGAAGGATCAAGTAAGGAACTAGAAGGAGGCTTTCAGGAGGTCCATAGAAGAAAAAGGAATAAAAAATTGTCGGGAATCTATAATAGTCCTCAGAAAGAGAAGGAACAGGAAAACCAAAACAAATTTGCAGTGCTACAAGAGGAGGAAATGGAAGAGGTACTTGTGGAAAGTAGTGAAGAACCAGCTGAGCCAAAACAAAAAGAAAAAGGAAAACAACAGGAACAGACAAAAACAGTGGAAGAAAGAGAAAGGGAAATAAATAGAGAGCAAACGAAACAAAACCAGATGGAGATAAACACTTAGAAATAAAATTTTAGTGAAGAGGAACAAGTAATGAAGAGACTACTATAGGAGTGGCGGCACTTGGATGAAAGGTTCATCCCTGAAGACCAAAAACAACTATACAAAGAAATGTTTCAACAATACAAACTAAAACGAGGAACAATAGTGTTAAATTAGCTAGAACATCTTGGATCATAGGGAGGACAAGGTCAGGAAATGGGAGCATTAGGTAAAGGAGGAAAAAAAAAGGGCAGAAGACCCATGAGTGAATCCATCCAAATGGTGGAAGAAATGCTCATTAACTCAGGGAGAGTGGTGCCATTATTGGAGGTATTCCACCAACCAACCAAATTGTTGAAATGATAATTACAACCTGGAACATAAGAGGTTTGAACAGTAAGGGGAAACAGATATACCTCAAAGAAAGATTGAGGAAAGATAAGCCTAGTGTTATGATACTAGAAGAAACCAAGATCAGTGAAATAAGACTAAAGGAGATGAAGGGAAACTTTAGGCCTAGGTATGAGGTAGTAGGACAAGATTCCATGGGAAGTGCAGGAGGATTGGCCATACTGTGCAACCCAGAAGATGTTTGCTTCGAGGAATGGACAAGTATGCCAAGAATACTCTCTGGAAAATTTAGAAATATTGGATCCAAGGAATGGGTCCTTCTCTCAAGGGTCTATTGTCCCCATATCCCAGGAGAGAGGAAAAACTTCATTATCAACATGAAAAAAGTGAGAGGTCTATACCAAAATATTCCATGGATAATAGGGGGGGACTTCAATATGATTAAGTCCCTATATGAAAAAAGAGGAGGAGTGCGCAGGGTGGATGCAGACATGGAACTTTTTGGGGATACTATAAATGATCAGAGGTTAGAGGATATCAAAACTAATAATAGAAATCATACCTGGAATAATAGAAGAGGGGGAAGACATCAAATTTCCTCAAGATTATATAGATTCCTAATATCTAAAGAGATAGTAAGCAGAGATATTTTTGCAAAAGTGATGATATTACCTGGGATGGGATCGGACCACTAGCTGGTGAGATTGGAAATTGAACTCAAATCTTGCCCTAAAAATTGACCATTCTGATTTGAAGCTTTCTGGCTTAGAGATCCTAAGTTCATAAACAAGGGAGAGGAATGGTGGAAACAGAGTGAACAAAAAGGTAGGAGTAGAATGCAAACGTTGTAATGCAAGTTAAAGGAACTAAAGAAAAAAGATAGAGGAATGGAACCAACGGGAATTTGGGAACATAATAAAGGATCAAGAGGAGTTAAATCAAAAGATGAAGGAAACCCAACAAGAAATTATATGGGAAGGGAGAAATGTAGACTTAGTAGCAGAAGAGGATAGATTGGTTAACCAAATAGAGGATCATAGGAAGCAGGAAGAAATGTTATTGTGACATAAGTCAAGAGTGAATTGGTTAAGGGAGGGAGAGAGGAACACTAATTTTTTCCACAAAGAAATGATATAGCGTAGACAGAGAAACATAATCTTCTCCCTGAAAAATGAAGAAGGTGAATGACAAACCCAGCATGAGGAAACAGAGGAAACCTTGGTGAGGCATTTCAAATATCTTCTAATGGAACCTCAAGAGGAAAGACAGAAAGCAACACACAGAATATGCAACCAGATCCCCAAGTTAATCACTAGAAGCAAAACCTTGTGTTAATGAGAGCAGTCATGATAGAGGAGGTTGAGGAAGTCATGCAAGGATTGAAGAGAAATAAGGCCCCAGGATTGGATGTCTTTATGGTGGAATTCTATCAAGCGGCCTAGAAATTTATAGGTAATGACATCATAGCAATGGTGGAAGAATCTAGAAGGAACCAAAAGGTATGTCCATGCCTAAACACTACCTTGCTTTCTCTCATACCTAAATCCTTTAAGTCTGATGAACCATAGTGATTTAGACCTATTGCTCTCTGTAATGTTATATATAAAATTATCTCTACTTTGATAGCTAAGAGACTGAAACCAATTCTTCCAAGTATTATATCCTCGGAACAAACAAGTTTTGTAGAAGGTCGACAGATTTTAGATGGTCTGATAGTATCCCGAGAAGTGGTGCATTCATTAAAATCTAATAAGATGGTAGGAGTGATGATTAAATTGGATCTATCCAAGGCCTATGATAAATTAAACTGGGAGTACCTAAGGAAAGTTTTGGAAGCTTTCGAGTTCTGTAGAAGATGGATAGACTAGGTTCTAGCAATGATATCCACCCTGGTCTTCTCAATCCTTGTAAATGGAACCCCGTCATCCACCTTCAATGCCACCAGAGGGCTGAGACAAGGAGATCCCCTATCACCCTTCCTATTCATTATTGCAGCAGTAGGTCTAGGGTGGTATATCAAAAAGGAAGTAGAAGAGAATAGTATCAAAGGGATAAGGGTATGGGGGAATGAGCTCTCGATAACCCACCAGCAGTTCATGGATGACATTATGTTATTCTGTAATGTGTCTCTTAGTGAAGTTAAAAGAAAGAAAGACATCTTGGATCTATTCATGGAAGCCTCAGGTACTCAAATTAACAAAGAGAAATCATGTAATTACTTCTTTAATACAACTGGTAATGTCAAATCTTATATTTTAAGAATGTTGGGTTTCCGGGAAGGGGAGCTATCAACCAAGTATCTACTTATACCTCTAGCAATCAACTCCTTAAAGATGGTAAACTAGCAACAAACTATATAGAAGATCCAAGGAAGGATAACCAACTGGGCGTTCAGATCTCTAAACTTGGCAAGAAGAGTGGTATTGATAAAAGCAGTCCTACAATCCATACCAATTTACCAATTATCGTGGATGGTTGCCCCGAAAGGAGCCTGCTCCAAAATGGTGGAAATATTGAAGAAATTCATATGGGGAGGCTCTCAACAACAGAAAAATTGGGCATTGATGTCATGGCAAGGGATGATTAGAAAAAAGGAAGAAGGGGGCCTAGGACTGAAGGACCCATACCTCACCAACCAAATTATGGGAGCCAAGCTATGATGGAGGTGGATGACTGGAGGAGGAGTGTTATAGACATTTTTGGGCACTACAACCCCAATCATAAATGTCCATAAATTGAGGGATCCTAAGTCCCTAAAAGTGTTGCTTCACTACCTAAAGGAACAAGGTCAGCTGATTACGTCATCTCCTAGAAGTTCTCCACTAAAAACTGCTCAGAAATGGTCAAAACTGGACCATATTGAATACCCAGTGAAGAGGGTGCGATGCATATCACCTCCCCAGTGTAAAGGGTGCAATGCATACTGAATGGCCCCTCTGTAGGATGCAATGGGCGAGAATGGACAAATGGCAGAGACAGTTTGCGAGGTGGAAGATCATGGAATCTTCCAAAAGCTTCCCCTCTGACACTTGCCTCTCTATTTTCAACCAGGGATGAGTAAGAGATCATCAATCTCCAAGTGGAATCAAGAACTATCATAGAGAGGACACTAATCAAGACCCCAGAAGATGACTCACCCCCCTACAATTATCTATATATGGATCCCTCATCACAGAGATCCGGAGGCTGGATTCTTATATCTTGTAGAGAAGTGTTGTTGATTTTCTGGTGAAACTTCATAGTGTTGGGTGATATAAGCTTTACTTGAGGTGAAGAATGGCTTTATTGCTGGAGGATGATGCTGGGTCAGAACTATTGGTTGTAATCCTCTTGCTTTTCTTGATATTAATAAAGCTATTCAAGTTTTCCTCTATATTCTTGTATGTTTGATTATATATGCATTTGTATGGTTAACACATATCTGGTCCTATGTTATTTATGAATATAGATCTCTGCTCTTCAATAGTATTATGTTGCTTTGATTCCACAGGTGCTCTTTCAAGCTGGGCAAACGAAGAAGAAGCAACAAAGATCTATCAGAAAGGAGAGGAATCAAGTAAGGACCCAAGCGCAAGACTAAGGTTGGTGTCTTTTGTTCCACTCTTATCTATTTTCATAAAGGAAAACAAAAGTAGACTTTACTTGTTTGTTTCTAAGATAGCTACCAGTCTTAGTGGGAATAGCAGCTCCGAGTGGACACTATTCCCGATAACAAAATGGCGACTCTGTTGGGGAGCAAATAGATTGTTTGTTAGTATATATTTGTTTGTTTTATAAACTTACACACGAAGCCTGAAGTCAAGCCAGCTAGCCTTTGAACTGCATTTGTTATACAAATGCAAAGTATATCAATGCTGCTTCAGTCTATCTCCGGGTTTTGTTTATGAATTAAACAATCGATCTGCAAACATTCTAATTGTCCTAAGTGGTGGCTCTAGTAACCTCCTTAGATCAACCCCTGTGATTTACATTTACTGAACATCACTTACTCGGCCTAAATCCCTGAACTAAATTGCAAATTGTGAGCAAAAACTGGTTAAAAGTTTCGCACTGGTACCATCACACCCTCCCTTCAACGTAGTCTGTATGCATCAGACTTCCCATGTGCTGTAGGTGCACTGCATACTGGATTCCCTGTGTGACAGGTGCGATGGTCAGGGAAGGTTAACTTTACCTTCATGCTTTGGTTTTTTTTTCACTATTTTCAATTCTATTCAGCAGTTTTGCTGTCTGTGGTCAGTATATCTCTGTGAAAACCCCTTCTCTTACATCATTCTACCTCTGTTGTGCAAAGAACTGTAAGTGTTTTTATGTATTGTGCGCCATTTTCAGTTCTCTTTTGCAAAGAAGTAGCTTAGTCGAACTGTCGTTTCTAAATCTGAAAGTTTTGTAGCTGTCGTTTTCAGTCATAGAAGAGAATCCCATTGTTCTTGATAGTCGACTATAATGTTACTCTTGTATATGATTTGAATTAGTAGTTTTTAAAGTGTCGAAAAGCAGTTTTCATTTCGAAATCGCAAAGTGTCGCCCTTATCTTCACTTCATTTTGAAAAGAAATTTGTTAAGTATTGTCGCTTTGAAAATAATTCAGATTTGCACTTAGCTTTCTTATCATCATTCATACATTAAGAAGGCTGAAAACAAATACATGCATGTGCATTTGCATTTATACTACTTGGTTTGATTTAGGACAGTGCATTTAGTGTGTGCTCTGTGCTCTTTGTTGAATTGTATACACATCACGCGGTGAACCTGAAAGGCAAATTTTTAAACAAGATCAACTATAAAATAAATTTAATGAATCTAAAAATGCTTTGGAACCTAACGCATAACATCTAGAAGTCTAGGCTAGAGATGTATTCCGACGTCGTAAAACTTGGTAACTGTTGTTTTCATTGTTGGTTGGGTGATTCCTCCACTCTGAGACGACAAGTGCCAGTGCAGGCTTGTGCTCCCACGTACCGTCGAGTATATATTGGGAGACCACAATAGGCTACATCCTTTATCCTTAGGAAGTCGTGTCTGCCACCCTATCAATCGCAATGCACTGAACACAACATTCGGGAAGATTAACTGCCGTATCGTAAAAGTATTCTGCAGTTTTGTGATTCGTTTGGTAATCCCCTCTGCTTAGATTTCTAGAGAAGTCTATTTTTCTCCTTTTCAGACTCCTTAAAAGAAAAGGTACATCTAAGCACTTGTCACTTCAGGCTCATTAAAAATCGAAGGTGACTAGAGTCATCTTTTGTTTTTTCTCGACTCTTTAAAATTGAAAAAACAAGTTGTGTCAAAGCGTCTAAAATTTATTTTAATCAGAATAACATCACAAGTTCCCTCATTGGTCTTTAGGTTGAGAAAAATGGAGTCTACCAACCAAGGATTTCCCCTTGGAGGAAATCCTAGTCCTTTCTCCTCTTGGGGAGATGTTGGTGCACCCCATATGGCCACATTGTCACTTCCAGGGTTGACGATTGGTTTGCCCGTATGGCTCTTCTCTACCTCTGTCGTTCAGAATACCATAATTCCTGAACAGTCAAGCCAGCAACTAGATGATACTAGTGTTGCCCCCCAACTTTCTACTTCGTCTGTTTCTCCCTCTCCTCCTTCCTCTTCGCTTGATGAAGCTGGCAAAGCTAAATATCAAGTAACTGAGAAGAAGAAGAAGCAGAAAGAGAAAAAGTAAAAGAAGAAGAAGGAGCCAAAAACAAAAGGGGGCAACCATGTGTCATCTAGCGAAAATCCTCACATCGCATCATCTAAACCTAAATCTCCATGTGTCATTTGCAATGGAGACCACTATCACTGAGATTGTCCTTGCATCCCTCGGATCTTAAGGGACTAGTCTCCTCGTTTGCACAATCTAGTGTCGTCAACCTCTGATGATCATGTTGAAAGCACACCATCAACCAATGAAAGTGAAGTATCTGGACAGAAAAGGAATCGCAAATTTCCTTGTAAATTATGTGAAGGCGATCACACCGTCCACCGTTGTCCCTTCCTAGATGAAGCTAAAAGAGTTTTGGATGACCGTCCTGCTTCACCGCAACGGCTCCCTCCTGGATATAAGAAACTCTTGCCAAGTCCCCCACTGGTTGAAAATATGGCTGGCATGCCATTGTGGTTGGCCGAAACATCTATCATTGAAAATGAACACTCTGAATCCATACCAGATGAAAGTCAAAAGGTCGAGGTGGCAGTTGACCCGGTCTTGCCTTCAGAATGTTCATCTTCGAATGATACCGTCACCGAAGAGAAAGAGAACAAAATCGTTCAAATTATTTTCGTAAACACAGAATCCGATGAACTTGGGGGCAGTCTACTCATTCCTTTACCACAGGAAGGAAGTTCATCAAAGTCATATCCGGCCGTCTATTCGGTCCCACCTCCAAGCAACCTAGTCGTTTCCTTTGACTGGAATCTACTAGGCAAACCCGGTTTACAAGCTAGTGTACCATTCCGAATCATTGTACAAGCTTACAGAATGGTCATGGATGGTACCATCATAGATGAAGGGGCTTCTATGAGTATCCTTTCCTCAACTGCTTGGAAAGTGCTTGGTTCGCCATCGCTTTTGCCTGAAATGAGAAATCTGATAGGATTTGACAAAGGAACTAGTCGACTGTTAGGGATCCTTCCCAATGTGCCCATTAATTTAAGAAGGAAAACCATTCACATGAACATGATGGTAGTCTAAGGATCCCTGGATTATAATATACTCCTTGGGCGTGACTATATTTATTGCATGGGAGCCGTCGTCTCCTCACTCTTTAGAGTAATGTGTTTTCCGCACGAAGGCAGAATGGTCAAGCTCATAGACCAACTATCATTCCCCAGTTCACACATAGAAAATAGTTAAATTCCATCCCTAAATGGTCTTTTCACGCAAGGAATGTCTCATCAATCTCCGGTCTGTCCACTTGATGAGCGCAAGTGATTCAGGAGGATATGACGGAAACCCAGGGGGCATGCACCCTGGTCTGTTTCGGCAGGAAAACCTTGGGTATAGAGTAGGTTTCCGTGGAGGATATATGACTAGTCTGACACACCCATCTTGAGAGGAAAATGGGATTAGACTGGAATAAGATTCCCTCATAAAAGTTATGTGAGTGGAGGCGACTGTGCCAGTCACCTTTGTCTATTTCGGTAGACATCGCCAAGGAAGCATTTTTGTCTGCGACGCGGATGGAGAACTTTCATGGTAACCTGGGAATTTTTCGCTATACCTGGGGGCATGCAAACCTTTCCACATGTAAGCGAAGAGCGACCATTTATTTTTTAAATTTGTAGGTCCTCTAACCCTTTAAACTCGTAAGGCTGGTCGTTTCATGGCTTGCATAAAGGAAGGATCCGGGGCAAAGCTTCAAAAGGTGCAAGCCCCATAAAAAATGGCATCTTAGATGAGACATCCTTATTATATGACTGGTGAGCAGTGTTACCGCAGGGTTCAAGCTCGTTTAAAAATAAACCCACCACGAGCAGTTTTAACATGGAATTCAAGCTCGTTAAAATATAAACATAAGCAATTAGCAAATGTTTCCCCAGAGTTTAAGCTCATTAAAAAATGAACCAATTTTCCAGTAAATAACCATTGTGAGTGCCTTATCATCAGCTTTTGAGCCTTGGTCGTGTTCTCATCATCACCTCCACTCTATTTTTAGCCGATCATTCACATCCATTTGATTGTTTACCCTTTCGAGGAACACCTGCGAAGAGTGATTCTATTAGCCATCCTTGTGACACTGTCGTGATTGGAAAGTTCGAAACCTTACCTGGAATCAGCTGCTACCTAAAATCATCACTCGTTCCTTGAAAAACAAGTCTCATTTAAGCTCTTTTCAACAGACTCATAAAATATGAAAAGATTTCCGAGCGATTAGCCTGTCCGACTCGTTAAAGTCATCGGAAGTGCTATCCCTCCTCTAGATTTTAATCTTTTTGGACTTGAGGGATTATTACACAAAAAGATCGAGCGCTTTTCTTGTTTGGCTCATTAAAACTATCGAAAATTCATCCCTTTCATATTCTTTTACGCTTTTTCGGACTTAATGGATTATGTGACGAAAAAGAATCTTTGGAGTCTCCTTTCTGTCCCTTTTCAGACTCTCTAAAATTGAAAAGGACTGAGTTTTCTTTGTCGTTAAACTCGTTAAAACCGAATAGTGACAAACTCGTCCAAATGGACGAGAACGAGTTTCACTGTCGCTAGGCTCATTAAAATATAGCGACAGGTTCGCCCGAAGGGCGGCTTATAGAACAAGCATATGTTATCCTCCTCAAGCTTGACAAAAATAAAGAGGTACTAGTCAGCAATGACTAGGGAAAATTGGGAAGAAAACTTGAAAAAGCTTTATTGGTAGCAAGTCGCTCTTGAACATGACACTTTCTCTCCGCATCCAAGCCAGGTTGGGTTGTTCTGCTCACTGGTCATATCACCATTGATCCGTCACACCATCCATCTTTGGGGTTAACGCTACCAATCCATCGTCAGTGTCGCCGATATGTTCAAGACAAGTCATTCAAAGAATTCACCTGTGTCTCACCCACTGCATTACATTCATGCTCCATTCTTTTCATGACCGCCACCCTGAACCCTGTATCATCAGATCGTTTTCACCTCCAAAATCATTTACTTCATTTTGTGTCGTAGATGTGGGATTCATTAAGGCCCTCCTAAGACGGGTCACTTCTTGTCGACATCAGCTCATTATCCAAGAAGTCGACCTAGGAACAACCCTTTCTGTACTTTGAAGCTTACATGCCTCAATGGCAAGTTTCTCACTTTCGATGACAGGTTTACATCAATGGCCTTCGACCGAGAGATTTTGCGTGGTGTTCGACACCAAGTCCTTTTTCACACCACGTGAATTGTACTGTAGTACCTTGAGGGTCATTTCCATTATTGGTGATTCCTCTCGCGCATGTTAACAACTTACATCATTGGCTGATAATCAGGCGATGTCTTTCCATGTTCGACTCCAAAACATTTTTCACATGGATCGACTTGTACTCTGAGTGAATATTGAATGCGTTTTAAAGACCCCGGATCTAGTTTCATCCATCCGGGCTGTGATATATTCAGGAATATAAAGGCATCAAATGTACATCATTTTCGAACAGATGATCATCCAAATCAAAGGATGATGAGTTCGAATCATCAGTCTGCCACATAGACGATTGTCTGTCCTATGTACATGAAAATGAATTTCTAAAGCTAAGCATGGGAATGCCCACCTTAGCTAGATCATGAAAAATGTTGTCAAGATAATGTATTGTATTGTATCTTATTACAGGTCACCTCCCAGCTCGAAAAAACTTCAGATCCTCATGGTAAAGCATTTCACCCGACATCAAAAGATTAACGACCTCATGCTTTAGGGGGAAACTGTTATAGACATTTTTGGGCACTGCAACCCCAATCATAAATGTCCATAAACTGAGGGCTCCTAAGTCCCTAAAAGTGTTGCTTCACTACCTAAAGGAACAAGGTCAGTTGATTACATCATCTCCCAGAAGTTCTCCACTAAAAACTGCTCAGAAATGGTCAAAACTGGACCATACTGAATACCCAGTGCAGAGGGTGTGATGCATATCACCTTCCCAGTGTAAAGGGTGTGATGCATACTGAATGGCCCCTCTGTAGGGTGTGATGGGAGAGAATGGACAAGAGACAGTTTGTGAGGTGGAAGATCATGGAATCTTCTAGAGGCTTCCCCTCTGACACTTGCCTCTCTATTTTCGACCAGGGATGAGTAAGATCTCATCAGTCTCCAAGTGGAATCAAGAAATATCAGAGAGAGGACACTAATAAAGACCCCAGAAGATGATCACCCCCCTACAATCATCTATATATGGATCCCTCATCACAGAGATCCAGAGGTTGGAATCTTGTATCTTGTAGAGAAGTGTTGTTGGTTTTCTGGTGAAACTTCATTGTGTTGGGTGATCTAAGCTTTACTTGAGGTGAAGAAGGGCTTTCTTGCTGGAGGATGATGCTGGGTCATAACTATTGGTTGTAATCCTCTTGCTTTTCTTGATATTAATAAATCTATTCAAGTTTTCCTTCATATTTTTGTATGTTTGATTATATATGCATTTGTATGGTTAACACATATCTGGTCCTGTGTTATTTATGAATATAGATCTCTGTTCTTCGATAGTATTATGTTGCTTTGATTCCAAAGGTGCTCTTTGAAGTTGGGTAGACGAAGAAGAAGTGGCAAAGATCTATCAGAAAGGAGAGGAATCAAGTAAGGACCTAAGCGCAAGACTAAGGTTGGTGTCCTTTGTTCCACTCTTATCTATTTTCATAAAGGAAAATGAAAGTAGACTTTACTTGTTTGTTTCTAAGATAGCTACTAGTCTTAGTGGGAATAGAAGCTCCGAGTGGACACTATTCCTGGTAACAAGGAGACCTCTGGAAGCGCATACGGATGAAGAATTATAACATGCCAGGAAGAACGGAGGATATATTAAGACATACAGAAAAACCGAGAGGCTCCAACATTTGGAACTTGGCTAGCGACAATAGGATGTAATCACAAATCATGCCTTCTGGGAAATAAGAAATGGCAAAACAACAAAGTTTTGGGATGAAGCTTGGCAACAACAAGAAAAACTAAATGGAAAGCAAGAACGTAGAAGTATTCTTCAGTAGTCAAAAGATGCAATATTAAATAGAGTAGATGATTTTTGGAAGAATGAAAACAATGAGGAGAATTGGAGAGTTTCGAAAAACCCAAAAGAATGGGGAAAAAATATAGAAGAAGAACAAAGAAAGCTTTATATGAATGAAATCGAAATGCGGAAAATACCAATTAGAGTAGGACCAAATATTTTGAGATGGGGCCACTCAATCAAAGGAACTTTAATGTTAAAGGAAGCATACAATCTAAAGGCAAAAAAGGAACAGGAAGGGAACTAGCACTTATGGAAACAAATCTAGAAGAGTAAATGGTGGCTGAAAGTGGCCCACTTCCTATGGCTAACATACAAAGGCAGAATTTTGCCATGGGACCAACTACAAAGAAGAGGGATGTAGGGACCAACCCACTGTGGCCTTTGCAAGCAGGAAAATGAAAATATAGAACACTTACTGAACTCATGTTAGTTTTCTCAACATCAATGGGAAGCTATCTATTAGGTCTTTTGGCAGTCGGATAGACATCCACAGAGCATAAAAGAGACTATTCAACAATGGGGACGCGACCACTTTATCAGCCCGATCTTAAATAGAGCATGGGGGCTAGCCGTAGGTTTCAATCTCTGGATGATATTGAAGGAAAGGAATAGAAGGACCTTTAAAAATGAGGAATCAACACCAGAGAAGGTATGGAGAGGAGTAATCAAACATATAAGAGAAACCATACTTGCATATGAATGGCGACAAGAAGACTGGGACACCCTGCCTCAGGAAACAAGTATCCTAAAAAATCTTAACCTAGCGAAGGAGATGGTGGGAGCGAATGCCTAGAAAGCAACGAGAATGAGCGGGGTATCACCCCAAAAGTATAATAGACTAGTAAAGGGATTCATCAAATTGAACTTTGATGGAGCCTCCAAAGGCAACCCGGATAATGCAGGAAGAGGGGGCATCTTTAGAGATAGCCAGGGCAGGGTCCATTTGTTGTATGTGGCATATGGAGGCATGATGAGCAATAATGAAGCAGAACTCATGGTAGCAAGACAAGGGATGAGAATAGCTGTCAAGCTAGGATAGAAACAACTGGAAGTTGAAGGGGATTCATTAATGGTAATCAACATGATGAGGAAAATTCATAATGGAAAGGCATGGGATAGGATCTGCCACAACTGGATAACATAAAGCCTCATCCAAGAGCTGGGAGGAATAATGAAACGATTTGATTACATGATAATCAAACACGTTAAACGAGAAGGAAATAAAGGAGCCATTTTCTTAGCCAATTTTGGAAGTAACCGACAAATGGGACACATGGAGAGAACCTGGCCTATTTAGCCAAGGGATACCAGAATGGATCCGCTAAATGAAATATTAGCCAAAGATGAGGAATATGAATAATCAAAATTACAATGACTATAACAAGCCCCCGATTGGGGTGATGGAGTGGGTAAGAAGCCATAATGGCGATGTCAGAAATAGGGATATGCGAGGACTGATTACTGCAGCTCGCATGATTGTAAGGAAGAATGTGGAGAGTTATTGTAGTGTGGAAAAGAGAAGTGGCATGAGGAATGTCAGGGAGAGGGGAGGTGGTAAGGACGGTGATGAAGGAAGGATGGGACAAAAGGTTGATGGGAGGAAGTATGAAAGAGGGAATAAGGAAGGAACGATGGTTAGAATGAAAGAGAGAAGAAGAAGGGGCATGACGGGGAAGCCAGACAAACATCTAGCACACAGGAAGCGTTATACCAGGTATGTGTATTGTCTCTGCTATGTAATTCGAAAATAAAATTGCAATATGTTAGATGGGGTAAGAAACATGGGTCAGGGTGGTAAGAAACGGCCAGGTGATGAGGTTCTGCTGCATAAATAGCACAGGAACTGGGAGAGAGGAAGGCCCAGTAGCCTGGCTCTGAGGCAGGATAAGAGAGGGGTTATAGACATTGATAGGGAGGGGCTGGTTGATTTAAGACCCAAGGTTAGAAAGGTTAAAATGGAGAGTTTCAGTGAGCTTGAGAGGCCTGAAAGTCAGGATAATTTCTCTAAACAGGGAGTCTGGGTAGAGGAGGGAAGTCGGAGCAATAGAGAGGAGCATGCTTGGGAAGGGAAACTTGAAAATACTTAAAGGGAGAAGGAGATGACCTCCGAGGGGGGGAATGTAGATGAGAAAGGGAGTGGTGCCAGCTAGCAAGGGAGAAAGGGAGCGAATTTTAATAGGCAGACCCATGGGTTCACCATCCTGGGGGAGCTTCGCGAGGGGGTTAGCCATCTAGAAACAAGGGGGGAAGAATGGGGAACTAGCGGAGAGACAATACCCAAAAACCTGAGAGAAAATCAGGGAAGAGGAAGTAGGGAGAAGGAGCGGACTATCATAGTTTCATTGGGTCACTTGGGAATAGAGGAGTGCCAACACAAGAGAGATAGTGTAGGTAGACATGAAGCTTTTGATATAATGGGAATTTGGGTGGAAAATGAGGGTTTTATCCTGATCAGTATTGTTCACATTGTGAATAGATAGCAGGGATTGATGACATGGCATGGGTAGCTAGAGGTCGCGGTCGAAGAGGCAGGACAAAGAATGGACTTTGCTCTCAGGACAGTGGAACCTTAGGCAAAATATTGGGGCGACGGCCCATGGATGAGACTATGAAGGAAGCGGCCAAGGCTTATATGAAAGACATGGATGCAGGCATCAGAAAAATTATTGATGAGATGGAAGACAGGGTTAAGGAAGAAGATTCGGGGGAAGAGATGGAAGAATGGAGAGACCTCATTCCTGATCCTGGCAATACTAGAGGCTAGATGTCTCAATATAAAGAAACTTTACATTTGTACTGGCTCATGAAGAGGTTGGTGGGTAAAGCAGTGGAGCAAGTTTCCATGGGGATGGCACTAATAATCAGAGATATGCCTGATTATAAAAGTGACCTGCAAACCATACATTTCCAACTGTGTAAACAAGATATGCGACTTGATCATATATAGAGACATATCCCCTGTATCGTGGAAATGACACCAGCAAATGAAGGCTCAGTAGAAGACCCAACAGTCATTGAGCTAGACCAAGATGAGCCTAAGGAATAGACTGAGTTTATGAACTCAGGTTACTATTATTTTGTTTTTTAGAAGAAAATTTTTCTTTCTATATGCATGTTTATGGGACTTGTAGTTAAAACTGGTTTTTAAATAGTGTTGTATATATATCTTGAGTAGAAAGACTATTAACTTACCAATTTTGGATGGCGTATAATATGCACAGGTGGCCAACAGAGTTGGTTTCCCACTGGGCAAGTTGAGGCCACCTATTGATAGTATGTGGATTCAGCTTTTTTTTATATAAATTGAAAAGGAGGACCTACCTAAGCTTACCAGAAAAATATTGTAAACAAGATTTATATAAACCTTAAGATAATTATTATAAACCCTAGAATAAATATGGTTTACCATGGTGAACCATGGTCCAACATCGCGTTGTGACAAGGATTGCCTCAAAATGAAAAGCAAGCATTCTCAACCATGTTTATTTTATAGTTTAAAATAGTTATCTTAGGGTTTATATATATTGGGTTTATAATATTAATCCCTAGGGTTTAATATTATTCTCTTGGGTTTATAATTCCTTGGATTTTTACTACTAATTACTTGGGTTAATATTAAACATGGTCATTCATGGTCAACCATTGTTTAACATCGCATTGTGACAAAGATTGTCTTAAGATGAAAATAATCCATCGTTAAGAATGGTCAACCATGGCCCAAGGTCACATCATGAGAAGGATTGTATCAATATAAAAATCAACCATGGTTAAAAATATTTATTTTACTCTTTATAATATTTATCTTAGGTTTTATTGTAGAAAATATAATGGTAGATTAACCTGATAATCCAATATAAATCAAAGCATAATACTATAACCTACTTTTACTATGAATTTTGCACAAGCTTAAAGATCGAGGTAAATAATATCACCAAAAGAAGTAGAATCAATCGCACAATACATATGAAAATACTTTGGTGAAAGCCTAAGCTAAAAACCCCACACTATTGCATTACCATGCAAGGTGGAAATACATAGGAATTATACAAAGCCTTAGCTTTCACAGCTAGCTAGCTCTCAGTACAACCCTCACAGATCCTCATAGGAAATCTTGGCTTCTCTCCAACCTTCCTCTCTGCCCTCCAAGCTCCTATTTCCTTGTGCTATTCCTTGCAGATGATTCACCTTTACCAAGTGGAAAACCTTATCTCACACACTTCAAAACTACGCAATCCTCAAGGATTTATCCTTGACTGCATGCATGAGTTTTATCTTTGAGAAAACACATGCAACTGATAGTACATTGTCCTTGACTTTAATCTCAAGTGGGTCTTTCTAAGAATAGACATGCATGAGTTTCTGATAAGAGAATCTTCAGTTAACTCGAGTAGCACTAGTTGAGTGCACGCATGCATCAACTGATTGTTAACTCACCATTAGTTCCTCCAACAGTTTGGAACTAATTTAACTGGACTTAACTCAACAAACTGAGTTAACTAATTACAACTCAAACAATCTTATCTCCTTAATTTAAGGGATAACTCTTGCATGACTTCAGAAAGACTTATAACTTGAATTTCACCAACTAATTAATTCAAAATAAATTAATTAATTATTTCCAAGTAGCTGTTAAGACTAAATGTGATTTTAATTCACAATTTGATTCAAGGACAAATTAAATTGGAATATTCTTGTTTCATATTTCAACACTCCTTCTCAACAAGAAAGGGATTATCTGTCACCCTGATCCTATCTCTATTGAACTCGAATTTACACTTTGACAATGCCTTTATCAAAATGTTAGCATCTTACTTCTCTGTTGAAATATACTGCAACAACATGATCCTCTCGACCTGTGAAAAGCCACGGGCAACAAATCTTTCCTTATGCATCTCCACACTACCATCAACAGCTTGCTTTACCTTGTAAAGCCAACAGGAACTCACAACTGACTTGTTCTCAGGTGTGGGAACCATGTCCCAAACACTATTACGAACTATGGAGTCATAGTCCTCCACCATAGCATCAACCCAAATCGGCTGCTACACTGCTTCCTCAAAGGAAGATGGCTCAGTCTCAACACATTCCTTAGCAAGGTCCATGTATCCAGTGTACCTCTCAGGTGACCTCCTCTGTCTGCACTGAGAAGATGGTGCTCCCATATTCTCTCTTGCATCCTCCAACAATCTGTCAGCTTCTCTTGTGTGCTTCTTTCCATCTTTGGAAGACTCTGCTTGAGTGGATGTCTCCACTCCTAGAACCTCTGCATGCGGCTACTCCACATGAGTCTGAGGCTCCTCCTCCTTAGGAACCAACATTTCCTCTGCAACCTATAGTTGGAGCTTCCTCTCAAGGGAAAATTGCATGGCCTTCTACTCATCAAACTTGAGATCGTTGCGAACCTTTGTCCGCCAACTGGTAGGCAAGTACACCTGATAGTTGTGAGGTGTATCAGTGTACAACACAAATATCCCCAAGTCTACTGCCGGCTCAAGCTTCTTCCATCCATCCTCTGTCACATGGAAATATGCCGATGAGCCAAAGATCCTGAAGTGACCCATATTTGGTCTCTTACCGGAGAAATCTTCCTCTAGTGTCTTCATCCCAGGTATACAATGTGGGATTCTATTATGCAAATAGACCGATGTGTTGCATGCCTCAGCCCACAAGTGAAGTGGTAGGCCTTGGTCATGCAGAATTTCCCGTGCTACCCCTACAATAGTTCTATTATTCCTCTCCACCACCTGATTGTGTTGTGGGTTATGAGGTGCCGCGAACTCTCATTTAATTCCTGCCACTGCACATAAGTCCTTAAACTCTTGAGAGATATATTCTCCACCATTATCGCTTCTCAAGTCCTTGATCTTCTTCCATGACTCTTTCTCGACCAAAGCTTTGAACTCACAAAACTTTGTGAAGGTTTGATCCTTCTTCTACATGAAATAAATCCAACATTTACGAGAATAGTCATACATGAAATCACATAATACCTTTTCTTCACTATTAATGCCATCAAGAATGGTCCACATAAATTAGTATGAACTCACTCTAAGATAGCCTCTGCTCAACTGTCTCGATCATGAAAGGAAGACTTGGTGTACTTTCTCAAGGTACAGCCTTTGCATGTGTCAATTTGCTCAAGTTTACCTTTGGGAAGTCCTGTAGATATCTGTTGCATTATCTTCAAAGCCCCATGATGCAAATGGTCCAACCACCTGTGCGAGAACTCGCCAATCTCTTGGCTTTGCACCAATTCTGATTTCGTACTCAATGCTACACAATCATCAACCTCTAGTTTATAGAGATTCTTCCCTCGAATCCCTATCCTCTCAGTCTGACCCGTGGCTCTATGTCTTAGGAATGCCTTTCCTTTATTGAAGACAACATCATAGCCTTTGTCCTCCAACATCTCAACCGATACTAAGTCCTTCTTTAGTCCAGGCACATACTTCACATCTATCAAGGTGATAGGAGCTCCATGCTCCCTCTCAAAGGATACCATGCCCACTCTTGAAACACTATACCTTCCATCGTCACCCATCTCTATGCACATCTTGAGGTATTTCTCCTCCAAGGCACTGAATAAATTTTTGTCACTGGTCATGTGGAATGAGGCTCCACTATCAAGATACCAGAGACAACCCATCATTGATGACACCATGAATGTGATGAGGGTAAAGTCCATTTCAAACTGATAGGCTAATGCCTCACCTTCCAATCCTTTCGAGGATCCCTTCTTGGACTTATTCGATGGGAAATTAGTCACATGATGTCCCATCTTCTGAAAATTAAAGCATCTTACTTTAGACATGTCACCTTTCTGCCCTCCATGAGAAGAATTCAATTTGAAATGCGAAGCCTTCCCCTTCCCTTTCCTTTCCTTACTTGCTAAGGCTAGATTTTCTTCATCATCATTATTGGATGAAGAACCATATTGTGTGCTCCCCCTGATCTCCTCCTGTATAAGATTTGACCACAGTCGTTCCCAATCTGGTAGTTTCTCCCTTCCATTCACATAGTCCTGGTAGCTATTCAAACTCTTTGGAAGGCTAAGGACAGCAAGGCTCACCATATCATCATTCGCAGTAGTTATTCCTACACCACCAAGCTCATCTCTGTAGGTGGTGAGCTTTTTCAAATATGTGGAAATAGTATCACCCTTCTTTATCTTGATTATTTGAAGCTCATCCTTGGGCACCAATTTCCTCTAGTCGCTATTGTTCCGGTAGATGTCCTTCATTGTCTTCCACATTGAAAATGGAGTATCCTTCCCATGGAAACTCGAGATAATATGGTCTCAGACTCCCTCAAGGATGATCTATCTCACCCTCTCCACACACTTCTTCCACTCAGCCAACTCTTATGCATTAGTTGAATCTAGCTTTGGGATTTCTTGATCAATGAATTCCTTCAAGCCATTGTCTTCTAATACAACCTCCATTTTATCTTTCCATGCTATGTAATTTGAGCTACCATCCAAGGCATACTCGAGTCTCAAGCCATACAATGCCATTGGCTAACCTTGAAGTATGATATGTTTTCGATTTGCACCTGCAACTCCGAACTTCAAACATCGAATTCTCTTCTTAGTATACTGTTCATAGCTTTGATACCATGTAGAAATTTTTACAAAACTCTCTCTGATACCATTTAGAAAATCTGACGGTAGGCTAACCCGATAATGCAATATAAATCAAAGAAGAATACTATAACCTACTTCTACTATCAATTTTGAGGAAGCTTAAAGATCGAGCTGAATAATATAACCAGAAGATGTAGAGTCAATCACACAATACACATGAAAATACTTTGGGGAAAGCCTCAGCTAAAAACCCCACACTATTGTATTATCATACATGATCCGGATTTAAACAAGAACACAATAGATTACAGATATAACCATAAATACAGAGATGTGATAACCTTAAAAACAGAGATGCAACGGAAATAATACTTCATTTCATTAATGGAGAATACTGAAATATGCTTACAAATAGAAATAACCCAGCTAGGGCAATGGTAGCTTATCTTTGAGAAGAGATGTGTCCACTACATGCCTCTGAATTGTTCCAAAATGTCTTACAATGAGGCTCAAAGGCCTATTTATTATTGAGAAACAATGGAAAACCCTTCACATCCCAAAACCTAACCCTAGAAGATGAAACGCCAAATTGTGGGCCCCGTTTTGGGGTGAGTTGGACAGCGAACTTCCCGGGGTCGCGAATTGGTCGTATTATCTCCGTTTGATGTGCATGATAGCCCGTTGGAAAGATCTCTCCAAGGACTATGACGGAAAACACGATTTTTTTATCTAAAAACATCGTTTAGGGCCTCAACAACTGCTAAAAATAGTAAACTTCGCTATAATTAAGGAAACGAAAAAACTGAAAGAGACCGTTGTGGGGGTCCAAATGGGATAGGTGGGTGGCCACCAACATCCACCTGGATCATTCCTCCCCCCTTAGGAAGGAATGGTCCCCATTGCGTTGAGTTCCTCCTTGAGATGAGGAAACTTCTGCTGAGCTGGGTCTCCGGTGAGCTGTTCTGCAATCTCTGATGTGTCCAGAAATGGTGGGAAGCATGGTCGGCAATGGTCCACATTGAACAATCGGTGCAAGCGAAGGAATGGAGGAATGTTGTGCTTCAAAGCATTGTTGCCCACAGCCTTGTTACTGATGTAAGGACCATGTCGAAGCGGTCTGAGTTTCTGATGGGTTCTGGTAAGGCGTTCTCTCTGCAAATGTAACCAAACATTTTCGCCTACCTGAAACTTGTGTGGTACCCCTCTGGGTAAGGAGAAGTTGTTCCTGTGTTCTATCATGACTGTATCCCTATGTTGCTGCTGCTGCGTGGAGGAACCCTTTGCCAGGGTCATGGATGTAGCAACGATCTTCCCCTTACTTTGGGAGTGAACCAGATAGAAAATAAATTTCCTAGTCTGTGAGATGAGCTTGCTGCCTTTCTTAGCAGTGATCAAAGAGGTGGCGGTAGGTGGAGCTACCTTTGGTATCCTGTATAATGAATTATCCAAAGAAATAATGACAGTGCGATGCCTTGACTCATGCCCAGCATGTCGCCTCCACAAGTATGACTGGCCTAATAGTACATCACAAACATCCAGAGGTGTAACATCACACAATAGCTCATCTGTGAAGGGCTTGATGCTGTAGGGAAGGCGGCACTGCTGGCAAACTTTGAGGTCTCGTCCTTCGTGAAGCCACCCGATACTGTACGGTTGTGGGTGTGGCATAGTTGGTAGGCCCAACCGCTTCATGACCTCTGCTGAAATGAGGTCCTTTTGGCTGCCACTGTCGATAATGAATTGCAACGGCGAACCCTTCACCCACATCTGTGAGTGGAAAAGACGTTCCCCCTCCTCTGGCTCTTCGGGCTCATTATTCTCGATCTTGGTAGTGGCAACAGTGGCACTAGGATCCGCATCAATGATTTGCTTCCCTTTTCTATCCCCCTTGTCGGGTTCCGGCTCAGAGTCAGAACATGCATCTGATTTGGAAGCCTTCAACTCGGCCACCAGTGACTGCTTGGTCCCACACTCACTTGTGTTATGAGTGGGACTCTTGTGGAACTCACACCACTTTCCTGTGTCCTTCTTCGGCTTCGTGGTGTTGTTCTTGTCTTGAAGCTTCGAGGGGTTGTCTTGGGTCACCCCGCCTTGGCTTTGTCCTTTGGGCTTTGGATTTGCAGATCCAAAGTCTCGCTTCTTTTGTTTGAACTTCTGCTCGATTTTGACAGCGTATCGGTATGCTGTGCCGAGTGAGGAGATGTCCAAGAACTCCATCTCTTCCTGGATGTATCTATGTAGGCAGCCGCGGTATTTGAGTTCCAGATATAGCTCAGAATCTTTGATACCCAACTGTGTGCGAAGGGTATGAAAAATATTTGTGAACTTTGGCACATCTTGGTCTCGTCCCTGCCACAGTGTGGTCCATTTGATGTATTTGTCCTCATAGCTTTTGACAGCGTAGTACTGCTCCTTGATGGCATCCCGGAAGTCATTCCAAGTGGGGGCAGCTGAAAACAGTGAGCCTGTACTTTCATCCTTCTGCTCGCAGTATGTTTCCCACTAGTTCTTGACGTGGGGGGCTGCTTTGAGAAGAGCAAAAACAATCTTTTCCCGACTTGAAAATTCATGAACAGAAAAATACCCATCAAGCAGATTTAACCATTTATCTACGGCATCTGCGTCTATTTGACCCTCGAAGATGGGGATTTCAAAATTAACTTGTACCTTAAACAGTGTGGCATTTCCAGAGTAGCTATTGGAAGTCGATGCGTCGCCTCTGGGAAGCCGCTGAAGGATCTGCGCAAAGCTATCCATCATCACGTTCCTTTGCCACTCGAGGGCTTCTTCGAGCAAGATTTTGATAGGATCTCCTTCCCCCTCATCTTTCTTCTCATCCGTCATGGGAGGTCGTCGAGATTTGTGAGGCTGGTCTTGCAAAGGTTCGACCAATTCAAGCCCTAACTCCTTATATCTCGACCTCGTTGGGGACATGCAAAGAAAAACAGAGAAAAAGCAGACCGCTCTGATACCACTGATCCGGATTTAAACAAGAACACAATAGATCACAGAGATAACCATAAATACAGAGATGTGATAACCATAAAAACAGAGATGCGGCGGAAATAATACTTCATTTCATTAATGGGTAATACTGAAATATGCTTACAAATAGAAATAACCCAGCTAGGGCGATAGTAGCTTATCTCTGAGAAGAGATGTGTCGGCTACATGCCTCTGAACTATTCTGAACTATCTTACAATGAGGCTCAAAGGCCTATTTATTACTGAGAAACAATGGAAAACCCTTCACATCCCAAAACCTAACCCTAGAAGATGAAACACGAAATTGTGGGCCCCATTTTGGGGTGAGTTGGACAGCCAACTTCCCGGGGTTGCGAATTGGTCGTATTATCTTCGTTTGACGTGCATGATAGCCCGTTGGAAAGATATCTCCGAGGACTACGACGAAAAAGACGATTTTTTATTTAAAAAATCACGGAGGTAGATTTCCCAAAAAACGTCGTTTAGGGCCTTAAAACGGCTCCGGAAGTTTAGGACCTGAAAAACTGCTAAAATAGTAAACTACGCTATAATTAAGGAAACCAAAACACTGAAAGAGACCATTGTGGGGGTCCAAATGGGATAGGTGGGTGGCCACCAACATCCACCTGGATCAATACAAGGTGGAAATACATAGGAATTATACAAAGCCTTAGCTCTCACAGCTAGCCAATGCCCAGTACAATCCTCACAGATGCTCACAGGAAATCTTGGCTTCTCTCCAGCCTTCCTCTCTATCCTCCAAGCTCCTATTTCCTTACGTTGTTCCTTGTGCATGATTCACCTTTACCAAGTGTAAAACCTTATCTCACACACTTCAAAAGTGCACAATCCTCAAGGATTTATCCTTGACTACATGCATGAATTTTCTATTTGAGAAAACACATGCATAGTACATTTCCCTTGAGTTTAATCTCAATTGGGTCTTTCTCAAAATAAACATGCATGAGTTTCTGATGAGGGAATCCTTAGTTAACTCAAGTAGCACTAGTTGACTGCATGCATGCATCCACTGATTGTTAACTCACCATTAGTTCCTCAAATAGCTTGGAACTAATTTAAGTGGACTTAAATCATTAAATTGAATTAACTAATTACAACTCAAATATAACTCAATCTTATCTCCTTAATTTAAGGGATAACTCTTGCATGACTTCAGAAAGACTTCTAACTTTAATTTCTCCAAATAATTAATTCAAAATAAATTAATGAGAGATTCTTCAGCGTAAATCACAAAAAATTTCATTTATCGACGCGTTTCTAACCAACCAGTGTGGTTCATCGTCAGGACAAGTTGAAGAAACAAATCTAGCTTAGCATGTTAAATAGTCCGAGCAGAGTCTCCAATGGCTAGATTTGATTAACAGCTAATTTTTTACTTTAGGACCAAGGTCAAATTTTTATTTATTAATTTATGTTATTATTATTATTATTATTATTATTATTTTTAATGGAAATTAGTTAAATTAGGTAAAAATAAATAAAATAATTTTAATGGTTAGTTTAAAAAGATAATTTCTTTATTTAATTTAAATTATTTATTAATTATTATTAATATTATATATATATATATATATATGTTTTAATTAAAAATTATAATATTAGGTTGTTAGATTAATAAAAATATTGGACCGACCTAACTTTAAAAAATAAAAATAAAATAAATAAATAAATAAATAAAAATAAATAAATAAAGTATCTCTCTATTTTAACTAGCTCAAAGAAGAAAATTAATATAACAAAGATTAGAACGAATTCTCATGAGCTCCATAGTGAAACAGGTCCTTGGGCAGTTCCTAAAACGCCATGGATGGAAAGGATCTGCCATATATGTGAGAATAGGAACATCAAGGATGAAAACCACTTCCTCTTAGAGTGCCCCGCGTACAATCACATTAGATCTCAGTTTCACGATCTTTGTTACAATACTGACCTTCCTAGCCTTTTACAATGTCAAAATTATAGTGAGCTTGGGAGGCTTCTCTCCAAGCTTTTTGAGCATAGGAATAAAATCTTAAATCAAAATAAATAATTTGTTTCTTTAGGTCTGATAGACCATTGTTTGGTCTCAGCGGATCATCATCATCATCATCATCATCATCATCATCATCATCATCATCATCATCATCATCATCATCATCATCATCATCATCATCATCATCATCATCATCATCATCATCATCATCATCATCATCATCATCATCATCATCATCATCATCATCATCATCATCATCATCATCATCAAATAAATAAATATAAATAAATAACTAAATAAAAATAAAAATAAAAATATTAATATATAAACTAGTTAAGAAAGTAGAAGTAAAAAATAAAATAAAAATAAATAAATAAATAAATAAATATAAATATAAGCATAAAATTAAAAATAAATAAATAAATTTAAATAAATAACTAAATAAAAATAAAAATAAATAAAAATATTAATATATAAATTAGTTAAGAAAGTAGAAGGTAAAAAAAGAACTTATATATTATAATAATAATAATAATAATAATAAGTTAATTAATTAATTAATAATTAAAATAAAAAACAAAATAAAAATAAAAATAAAAATAAAAAATAAAATAAAAAAATAAACTAAAATAAAAAAATAAATATATATATATATATAACGAGAAACTTTAACTAGGAAGAGAGGGCAGGGATCGAGCAACTACTTATCTTCCATCCATCTTCTCTATTGAGATTGTTCGATCTCTTCTCAATCTCAAGGGCTTCCCTAAATTTTCGGTGATGGAACTGCGAAACTCTACCAATAACACTCGCCTCCTCTATGCAAACATGATGTTTGGTACTCTCAGCATGCTCAGCGAAAGCGGAAGACTTGGTCCTCCTATGCTTAAGGTCAGCTGCATGCTCACTAATCCTTTGATTAATGGAGTGACCAGTCTCACCAATATAGGGGGTCCCACAGGAACAAGGAATAATATAAACCCCTTTCATGTCTTTAGGGTCGATAGGATCTTTTACAGACCTGAGGGATTTACGAATGGTGTTGAGGGGTCTAAAGGTCGAGGGGACATTATGCCTCTTAAGAATCCTAGCAATCTTATCAGAGGGACTCCCTATATTGGTGAGACTGGTCGCTCCATTAATCAAAGGATTAGTGAGCATGCAGCTGGCCTTAAGCATAGGAGGACCAAGTCTTCCACTTTAGCTGAGCATGCTCAGAGTGTCAAACATCATGTTTGCATAGAGGAGGTGAGTGTTATCGCTAGGGTTTCGCAGTTCCATCACTGAAAATTTAGGGAAGCCCTTGAGATTGAGAATAGACCGAACAATCTCAATAGAGAATATGGATGGAAGATAAGCAGTTGCTGGATCCCTGCCCTCTCTTCCTAGTTACAATTTCTCGTTATTTTTATATATATATATATTTATTTTTATTTACTTTACTTTATTTATTTATTTTATTTTATATTTATATTTTATTTTTATTTTTATTTTAATTATTAATTAATTAATTAACTTATTATTATTATACAAAATTTTTATTTTTTTAGCTTCTACTTTCTTAACTAATTTATATATTAATATTTTTATTTTTATTTTGTTATTTATTTATTCATTTATATTTATTTATTTATATTTTTATTTAGTTTTTTTTACCTTCTACTTGCTTAACTAGTTTATATATTAATATTTTTTTTTTTATTTAGTTATTTATTTAATTTTTTTATTTATTTATTTTTATTTTTTTAAGTTAGGTCGGTCCAATATTATTATTAATCCTAACAACCTAATATTATAATTTTTAATTAAAACATATATATATATATATATATATATATATATATATATCTATATATATATATATATATATATATCTATATATATATATATTAATAATAATTAATAAATAATTTAAATTAAATAAACAAATTACCTTTTTAAACTAACAATTAAAATTATTTTATTTATTTTTACCTAATTTAACTAATTTCCATTAAAAAATAATAAATAATAATAATAATAATAATAATATTAAATTAATAAATAAAAATTTGACCTTGGTCCTAAAGTAAAAAATAAGCTTTTAATCAAATTTAGCCGTTGGAGACTCTGCTCAGACTATTTAACATGCTAAGGTAGATCTGTTTCTTCAACTTTTCCTGACGATGAACCACACTGGTTGGTTCGAAACGCGTCGACAAATGAAATTTTTTGTGATTACGCTGAAGAATCTCTCATAAATTTGATATGGATCACAGAAGCCTCAATTCTTCAAAATAAATTAATTAATTGTTTCCATGTAGCTATTAAGACTAAATTCGATTTTAATTCACAATTTAATTCAAGGACAAATTAAATTGGAATAATCTTGTTGCCATATTTCAACATTTATATACCTTGCTTTATAATACTAGTCTCATGGGTTTAATGTTATTCCCTTGGGTTCATAATTCTTTGGGGTTTTAGTATTAATTCCTTCGATTTATTATCCCCTTCAGTATAGTATTATTCATAGGGTTTATAAACCTAAGGGACCAATATTATAAATCCAATTGATTTATATTATAAACTCAAGGGATTAATACTGAAAACTCAAGGGAATATAAACCCAAGGGTTTTTATTATTAATCCCTTAAGTTTATTACACCTTGGATTAATATTATTCCCTTGGGTTTATAATAAATTTCCTTAGGAAGGAGAGTTTTTTTTCTTGTTGTCAACTTTCAAAACAATTTTTAGTTGAATTTAATTTGATTCATTTGATGTTCCTTTATGTAATTCATTTGATGTTCATGCACACAAATATTTACAATTAATTGAATTGTTGTTTAAGTCTTAGAGTAATTTTTTTCTTAATAAGAATTATAGCTTTTTGTTTAAAAAATAAATAAAAATTGTAATGTTTTTCATTGATAAAAATTATATTTGTTTTGATAAATCATGATGCTGTAACAATGTTATATAACTAGGTGTCATATAAAATGCCATACTTAATTAATTTACTGAAATTAATTATAATATTAATTTTTAATATTTAAAATTTAAATAACTAAATTATCTACCATTTTAGTTATTTTATTTAAAAAAATGTTCTTTAATTTTTATTTGATATTTTTATTTAAATAATAATAATAAGATAATTAAAATTAATGTAATAATATCAAAATTTAATATATTTGTAAACCTCATGTGTCATTAATATGATATTTATAACAACTAATCCACTTACGAAAAGAAAAAGACACTTTTAATTCACAAAACTTTACTATTATTAATTATCAATATTTATCTATAGAGATTGGATCAATTATTTTATTATTATTATTATTATTTACAAGACCCTTGGGTTTATAATATCAATCCCTTGGGTGTATTAATCTAAGGGTTCAAATTCTTAGGGTATAATATTATTCATGGGGTTTATATTATTAATCTTAGGGTTTAGTATAAATCCATTGGGTTTATAATCATGGTAAACCATTTTCCAACATCACATTGTGGCAAAGATTGTCCTAATATGAAAATAAACCATGGTCAACCATGTTCAATCATAGTGTTGTCACTCACAACCTTATGAGTTTTCAGTTGATCAAAGTTTCCAAAGAGAAGTGAAGTTTTAAGCCATCTTCCAGGCCACAAAAGCACTCAAGGCCAAATTGGAACCTTTTCATTGCATAGTTCTTTGAATGACCTTTGCAATGGTATATAGAAGTCCAAACATGGACTCATGGATCAGAAGTTAGAGCATATTACAGATACCCCTTTTAAGGACACATAACAAAGAAGAAATGTCTAAGGGTCAAGCTCATCGCAAATCGGGGCTTACTAAAGCAACGCCAAAGAGGAAGACATGAAAAGTTGTGATCGGTCGATTGCCGATATCGCAAATTTCATACTAGCGGGTCTGGTCCATCGGCTTATCGGGCATACCGGCAGGTCAATGCATAGAGCACTAATATCGCATATTGACAATTGCAGGTGCAAAGGGGAGGCACACATGCAGTTCGCCATCGAAGTAGCCAATTCCCAATATCAAAAATTGCATATCAGTAGGACCAGGCTTATCGGTGATCGGAGTTCCACGAGCTCATCACAATCGCAAATTAGCAGGTTCTTTCGAAGTAAAATAGGGAGCTGAGTGAAATCTACAGTGAGCCAATCGTGATATTGTATATTAGTAGATCTAGTCTATCGACAGTCGACAGATCTAGGCTCAACGATTATCGACAATCAGCGGGCACACTGCATCGCAATCGGTGGATCAACGAGGGGGTATGAATATGAAAACCTTGAAATATCGTGATTTTGTGAGAATAGTGTTAAATCGGCGGGGAAGGCCAAAATCATTTAACAATGGAAATCCATGAAAAACCAAAGACAAACGACCCCTTTCTCTATCCTCTAGGAGGAGGCACATGGTGCAATACCATTGGCCTGTATGTATGACATGGAAGCTGACATCACAATGACGTGGAAGTACCAAAAATGATGTGGCATTACCAAGGACACATGTCATGCATATTCAACATTTTCAGTGGTCTTATGGGGGTATTTTTGGGCGACACGTGTCTCCACTCACAAGGTGACATGTGGTAGTATGACTTCACCCATCACAATAGCAGATCAGTTATCACACAAGTTGAGTCCCTCCTCTAGCATGGTCCCTCCAAGCTTGCAATTGTGGTAAGGGGGGGTATGCTCCATGATGTGATATGTTATGCGATCTGGCCCATAAATTTTTCACGTCTAGACGAGTCGGCCAACTCTATAAAGAAAGGTACATGACCTTCCCCTCCCATAGTGTGATTTCAATACTTCTGGTGGGCCCGACCTCGCATATCGGCAATCGCAGGGGCTAAGGGGGATCTCGACTTATCTGTTTCGAAATATTTTTTCATAGCAAAAGGGCAACATAAGAAAGTCCTCCATATTGTCACCAAGAGAGAATCATCAAGTATATCAGGGCATTGATAGTGCAAGATAGGGCTTTAAAGGCATGATGGGTCGGTAGTTGTGGCTGTAAGGGAAGTAGGTCATGCATTCAAAACTAGTATGGGTTGATTCAAAAAGGCCCATGGTGGCACGTAATTAGGGTCAACGCTCACAGGAGTGGAAAGAGACTTGGTAGCTCAGAAAGTTTTAATTCTCAGGCATGGTGTTCCATAAGAGAGAGAGAGATGAAGTACCACCTAGGCTTCTTATGTTTAAGTAATACGACATGGAGATGATGGGGTCCACACCCAACTTCAAATAATGAATGGCTGAAGCAGTAAAGACAAAAATGACAACAATGAGTTGAGTAGGAGAGGAAGACAAACAAAGCGCTAACTACAACCTAAAGGAGAATAAATTATAGGGATGGGCACAGAGATAGTTTACCACTACTTATTTTTGACATTTTACTTATGTGATGTCCTATGCTTTGCCTCCCTTCAATGAGGTAATTAATTCTGTAATGTTTTTCTACCATAGAGCCATCCCTAGCAGAGACATCTAGTCAACCTGATAACTAAGACTTGGCTTAAGATATTTCTATGTAATGAATGTTCAATGCTCCTCCTTTCCTAATAAATAGGAGGAAGCAAGACTAAAAAAAGGTTCAAAAACTCAAAAGAAAAAACTACATGTAATGCTGAAAATGTATGTCTTTGTAATAAATATCTTTCAGAATATCAAGAAAATGGTGGTGATTCCCCCTTCAATTATTACAGTATGTTGTCCCTTTGTCAAAACCTATTTATGTTCACATTTCTTCTCCAAATTCTTGCAATCATAGCTACTAGAAACAATTCAAACTTCCTCACAAATTCATTTGTATTGATATGTTAATGCATCTCCCTGTAACTTCATCACATATTCATTTGTATTGACATTTTTAATGCATATGCATGCACACTTGATTGAAGTTATATCTTTAATAGTTGTGCTCCATGAATCATAGCACCTCATCTCTTTGTTGTCCATTATATATACCTGTAACTCAAATAAGTGTAGGAATTCTTAAAGTTGCATGCTCTATGTGTTAAGCATAGAATTCTTGATGTTGTAAGCTCCATATGATGAGTTTCTCCTTCTCCGTATCCTCTATCATTGCTCTATAATAGCTTATTAGACTCTAAGTCCTTCAACTACATAGCCTCCACTTTTTATGCATATTTATGAGATTTGTATATGTGAAGAAGTGCCAAAAATTCATGTCTTACTCCTTTAGGTGAATGAACCCACCCATTATATATACATATAGAATATAAGTGAGGTGCCCGTTTATTGAGAATCATTTGAGACACTCCAAATTTAGATGTGGCTAGGCACTAGTCTTGTAAGCAATCTGCAGTTGTCTCTCGGAGCTATAACATCTTCTAGTGCCATGTCTGGGGAACATATGTAAGGATTTCCACCCTGGGATACGACACACTAAGCACTCGTTGGTGAGGTGAGAAAAGAAGTTATGATTGCATCCACTTCACCTTGGCCACTCCACACAAACCCCATCATCATTCATCGTCTTGACTTTTAAGAAGCCTCACACTCACTCATATAACTATCAACAGAAAGCCCCATTAGTATGTGACCCAGAGAAAATAATTTTTAGAATTGTATGGAAGGAGAAAACTCCTACTGCCTGCACTACCATCCCATCAGTATTTGAATCCTCCTCATCTAACTCTCAACCTATTGTTACTCACTACTCAGGGATTACTCCTAAAACCCATACATACCCTACTTTTAGTCTAGCCACTCCTACCACTCCGTTTTTGGGCCAAGTTCCTGAGGCAGGTCTCAATCCCTCTCCATTAATCGAGATGGATCTTCGAGGTTTTTTGCTAAATAAATATGCACCTCTCAATTTACCTAAGCCTCTAATTGGAATGCCCTAGGACTACTTAAATAATTTGCCTAGGTTCAATGGGGAAGATGATAACACAACACAAAGACACATTGAAACATTTAGTGCATTTGCTGAGAATCTAAATGTGGAACAATTTGATGTGCTCATCAGAATTTTTTTACAATTCCTCGATGGAGAGGCTAGAAAGTGGTTCAAATCCCTACACAATTCCTCCATCACTACCTGTGAGGAACTTGAAAACTCTTTCACATACAAATGGGATGAAAAGAGAAACCATGAGTACCTCCTCAGAGAGTTTAACGACATAAAGAAGAATCTAAAAGAGGATATCTCAGAATTTATAAGAAGGTTCAACTAGGAGTACAATAACTTACTAGCTAAGATAAAGTCTCCTCAAGATGTTGCTCGATTAGCTTTTTTGGGAGCCTTTAAATCTGATTTTGGCTTTACTCTAAGGGAAAGGAAGTATTTCAAACTAGATCAACTCCAAATCGATGCACTTGAGGTGGACGCAAATTTCGCCTTAGTAGGAAAGTCGAGAGGAAATCAAGAATCTACTAAGAATAAAAGAGGAAAAGAAGATGCTGAAAATAGCAACAAGAAATGCTAAAATTAGAAATACTATAAAAAGCATTGCTATAAATAGCATTTCAGGTACTAGTGTTGGAAATAGTAACAAGGAATGATAAAATAGAAATTCTAAAAATAACATTGCTATAAATAACATTTTGGGATAGATTCCAATTTAATTAGTCCCTGAATTAAAATTGTGAATTAAAATTCGAATTTGAGCCCAGTAGCTGTTTGTAAAATAATCAATCAATTCATCTTGAGTTAATTAGTTAGAGAAAATCAAACATGAAGTCCATGTGAAGACATGCAACAGTTATTCCTTTGATTGAGGAAGTTATCCCTTAATTAAGGAGATCAGAATGAGTTGGACTTTGAGTTGTAATTAGTTAGCTCAGTTAACTGAGTTAAGTCTAGTTAGATTAGTTCCAACTGTCAATGGAACTGATTGTGAGTTTAGTTAGTCAATGCATGCATGCATGCAATTAGTGTACTTTAGATAATTGAATATTCTCTCATAACTAACTCATGCATGTCAGTGGAGATAGAGACCCAGTTGAGATCAGAGGAAGGGACAATGTACTATCAGTTGGAGGAATTTTCCTATATAGGAAACTCATCCATGCAAAAGGAATTAACTCCTTCAGGATTGCTCAGTTTAGTCTGAGGACAGCATTGTGTGTGAGAGAAGAATTCACACAGGTGGCAGCCAGAGGACGCAGGAGAAACTCCGCAAGGAAATATGAGGCTTGCAGGACTAAAGGATGGCATATGTGTTGTCTATTTTGTCTATGAGCAGCAGTGAGGGATTGTATTGAGAGCTGGATAGCTTGTGAGATAAATCATTGTGTAATCTTGAGATATTTCCACTTGTATGATAATACAGATAGTGGGGTTTTTAGCTGAGGCTTTCCCTAGAGTATTCTTCTGTGTTTCATGTGTGATTGAATCTTCTTCTTTGTTATATGTGTTCTATTTGATCTTGGTAAAAATCGATTAAGCTTCCGCAAGTTTGATTGTAGAAGTAGATTAAGTATTTTGCTTTAGTACATTGCATAATCAGTTTTATCTATAGTGAGAATTTTTACATGGTATCAGAGCAAAGGTGATTAAAGTGGAGAATAGTATACAAATAAGGGAGAAGTTCAAAGTTTGAAGTTCCTGATTATAGAAATTAAATTCTTATCACATCTCAAATTTCATCAATGGCGTTCAATAGTTGGAGACTCGAGTATGCCTTGGATGGCAGGTTGAATTATATAGCTTGGAAGGATCGCATGGAAGCGATATTAGAGGACAACAATTTGAAGCACTTCATTGATCAAGAATTCCCCAAGCCAACAACTGCTAATTCCGAAGAATTGGCGGAACATAAGAAATGTGTGGCTACAACGAGGAGGATTCTTCTGGAGGGAGTTCGAGACCACATTGTCTTGAGTCTCCATGGGAAGGAGACACCGTTTTTAAAGTGGAAAACATTGAAGGATCTATATCACAAGAATAACAATCAGAGGAAGCTGGTGATGAAAGACAAGCTTAAAAAAATCAAGTGTGAGAAGGGCAACACGATCTCTACATATCTGAACAAGCTCACCACCTGCAGGAATGAGCTTGGAAGTGTAGGAATCATGACAGCTGATTATGACATGGTGAGTCTTGCTCTCCACGCTCATCTTAAGAGATGGCATGGCTAGCCAAATTCAGTAAATGGAAGAGAGAAACTGCCAGATTGGGAATGACCATGGTCGGATTTGATGCAGGAGGAGATCAAGAGAAGCACGAGAGATGGTTCTTCATCCAAGGAGGATGAAGAAAATTATGCCTTAGTGAGTAAGGCAAAGAAAGGGAAGGAGAAGGACTGTCATCTCAAATCGAGTTCTTCTCATGTAGGGAAGAAGATTGACAAATCTAAAGTGTGATGCTTTAATTGTCATGAGGTGGGCCATTATGCAAATAATTGTGCATTTAAGAAATCCAAGAAGGGATCCAAGGAATGATCTGAAGGTGAGGCGTTGGCCTCTTAGTTCGAATTGGATTTTACCCTCATCACATGCATGGTTTCATCAATGGTGGGTTGTGGTTGGCTTCTTGAAAGTGGAGCCTCATTCCACATGGCCAAAGATAAGAATCTGTTTAGTACCTTGGAGGAGAAAGACTTCAATATACTCATAGAGATGGGTAATGATGAAAAATATAGTGTTTCAGGTTTGCGCATGGTTTCTTTTTAGAGGGAGCATGGAGATCACATTACCTTGATAGATGTAAATTATGTGCTAGGACTGAAGAAGAAACTGTTATTGATCGCGATGCTGGAGGACAAAGGATATGACGTAGTCTTCAGTAAGGGAAAGGTTTTCCTTAGACACATCACCACGAGACGGGTGAAGCAGATCGGTTCATGAGTCAAGAACCTGTATGCTCTTGAGGTTCAAGATGCATGCAAAGCCTTGAGGAGTAAGGCAACTCTTGGAGAATTGGTGGTTGAGAGGGACAGTACATTACCTCTCGACATGTAGCACCAGAAGAAGTCTCAAACAATTGTGGAGGAGCCACAATTGGTGAAGCGGCTTCTAGAGGTTTTGGAGCAGCCACAACTGGAGAAGCTGAGAGGAGACCGAGTGGAGGTATCCACTCATGCAGCGACCTCTAGTAGGGGTAAATTTTAAGCTAAGTGGGCAGAGGGATCACATGCATCCATACCTCTAGGTGGGAGGTGGGGCAATGTGGAGTGATAGTCCAAAGAAGGCTGAAATAGGGGTAAGATCCTTGAGGTACCTAACCTCTTTGATTAGACCTTGCTATGGGAACCCTGACGAGGAGTAGAAAGACTGGCTATGTGGGTAGAGACACATGCGGATGGAGTAGCAGAGGGAGCTTCAGCATTAAAGGGTCTTTCTAGCCCAAAAGGGAGGTCAGTTAGGAGATCAGTTAGTTACTTCTGAGTAACTGAGTTGCAGTGTAGCAGTGGGCAACACAATGCAACATGATGAGAGGAGGTGCAGTGCGGATGCAGTGCTAGGAGAGAGGACCAGCAACAAAAAGGATGCAGCAGGAGGAATCAGTGTGATTGATGTAGTCAGAGATCAAAGTGATAGAGGCTGGAGCAGTCAGATACTGAAAAGCACAGAGGTGCATAGTTTTTCAATTGACAGAGGTAATAGCATTCAGAGACTTTGTTGATAGAGGCATCATTTTGATTCAGGTTGGATATTTTTTGTTTCTAGAGTTGTTGGAGCAACAACAATAGGGAGAAGTGTTACATGTAGAACATTCCAAAGGTTCGGGATCGGGTTCGATTTGAATGCCTTTCTTGTTGAGAGGGAGTGTTGAAAATAGCAACAAGAAATGCTAAAAATAAGAATACTATAAATAGCATTGCTATAAATAGCATTTCAGGTACCAGTGTTGGGAATAGCAACAAGGAATGATAAAATAGAAATTCTAAAAACATCATTGCTATAAATAGCATTTTGGAATAGATTCCAATTTTAATTATTTCCTGAATTAAAATTCGAATTTGAGCTCAACAATTGTTTCTAAAATAATTAATTAATTCATCTCGAGTTAATTAGTTAGAGAAAATCAAACATGAAGTCTATGTGAAGACATGCAATAGTTATCCCTTTGATTGAGGAAGATATCCCTTAATTAAGGAGATTAGGATGAGTTGTACTTTGAGTTGTAATTAGTTAGCTCAATTAATTGAGTTAAGTTTGGGTAGATTAGCTCAATTAGTCTGTGGAACTGATTGTGAGTTTAGTTAGTCAATGCATGCATACATGCAACTAATGTACTTCAGATAACTGAATATTCTCTCGTAAATAACTCATGCTTGTCACTAGAGTGAGAGACCTAGTTGATATCAGAGGAAGGGACAATGTACTATCAGTTGGAGGAATTTTCCTATATAGGAAACTCATCCATGTAGAAGGAATTAACTCCTTCAGGATTGTGCAGTTTAGTCTAAGGACAATGTTGTGTGTGAGAGAAGAATTCACACAGGTGGTAGCCAGAGGACCCAGGAGAAATTGCGCAAGGAAATAGGAGGCTTGGAGGACTAAAGGGAGGCATATGTGTTGTCTATTTTATCTATGAGCGGTAGTGAGGGTTTGTACTGAGAGCTAGATAGCTTTTCAACAAAATCCTTGTGTAATTCTGAGATATTTCCACTTGTATGATAATATAGATAGCGGGGTTTTTAGTTGAGGCTTTCCCCAGAGTATTCTTCTATGTTTCATGTGTGATTGGATCTTCTTCTTTGTTATATGTGTTCTATTTGATCTTGCTCAAATTCGATTAAGCTTCTGCAAGTTTGATTTTAGATGTAGATTAAGTATTTTTCTTTAGTACATTGCATAATCAGTTTAATCTACAGTGACAATTTCTACAGAAGAGGCATCCTCCTCTAGTCGAGATAGAGAATCACCAAAACTAAAGTTGGATGAACTGGAAAAACACATTAGGATTTTATCGTTGAAGGTCGAAAAGCTTTAGATTGAGAACAAGAGCCTCTCCAAATAGAATGCTCAAATAAACAACTGGGGTTACAACCCATAGTATAGAAGGCCTCCATTGCAAATACTTCCAATGGAGAGAAGGGAACAACTTGACCAGATTCGTCATCCTCTATATTTAGATGAGGATCTCGATGAGCAATTGTTAGATACACAGGAGATGTAAGGAAATTTTTCTTTTTCTTTTTCCAAAGAAGTACATGAGAATATGGCTCACCAGGAGGTCAGTCATGATAAAGAAGTAGTCACAGATGAGGAATATATAGATTATTATTGCAAACAGTTTGCAAATTCCATGCAAGCACAACCCCAACGTAAGTATAATATAAGATATTCAAAGAAAAGGTCAAGAGAACCAAAGCAACAAGAGGAAACTTCTCCACAAGTTATTCCTCCAATACTAGACAAAGAGAAAGGTAAGCTAAATCCTAACCCTTCCATGATAAAAGTCTCTGGAAATAAAGAAAGCAATAGTTCTGAGGGACACATGGAAAAGGACGCACCTATTCTACTGAAAACTGCCAGTGGGGAGGTAGAAGGAATAGAGCCAGGAGGTATAGAAAAAGACCAACCCACATTCAATTTCCAGAAGGAGCTTGAAAAGGGAAAAATTCATGTTCCCTTGACTAAGCTTCTAAAGTAGCCTACTTTTAAAGCTCATGTATCTTAATTCATGCATCCATCCACTTCAGCACCAAGCCATGATAGTTTAAACCTATAAGAGGATAGGCCAATGGTTGTTTTTTAGCCACAAGTGGAAGAGTTGGATCCTTCTACTACACCCTTCTACGTGACCCTAGTAATCCATGACCTCTTACTACATAATTGCATGTTGGATTCTAGATCCTCACACAACCTCATGCCATTAAAAGTGATGGAACATCTTGGCATGGAGATCACTATACCATACAAGGGACTATACTCCTTTTACTCTAAGAGAGTCAAGTGCTTAGGGATGATAAAGGATATGGTGGTAAAGCCAGCTCAGATCCCTGTGAAGAGTGTGGTAATCGACATAGTGGTGGCCAACATTCTGCCTCAGTTCGACATGATCTTATATAGATGTTGGGGTTCCAAGGTGGGGGGCTCTATCGAGTTAGATCTAACTTATACCACTATCACCAATTTTGGAGGCATGTAAAGGAGGAGATACAGAGAATCCAAGTTTGTAAAAACTGTGACCCCTGCTAAAGGCTCAGAAAACTCCCCAACGCATGGGAAGGAAAAGGACATCTCCTGCCTATTACTGGAATAAGATGAGACCTTCCTAGAGGAAACATAAGTACGCCTAACAAGGAAATTAAACACTAGTGTGCAAATGAAAATGAATTATGTAAATTGTACTTCGACCGAGAAAACTCAAAAGAGGGAAATGGAGCTGGAATACTGTTTGTATCTTTGTAGGGAAACCTGATACCCTCTCATTCTAGCTTGAATTTGAGGCAACCAACAACTTTGCAGAGTACGGAGCATTGATCCTTAGGTTAAAAATGGAAACAAATATGAATATTGAATGCCTAACAGTCTATGGAGACTCTGAGTTGGTAGTAATGTAGATCATAAATCAATGATAGGCCAAAAACCCTAGAATGAGGACATACTAGAATGAAGTGTGGGATCTAATTGATAATTTCTTCCTGGCCTTTAATATCCAATTTTTTCCTAAGGAAGGGAAAAAAAATGGCTGACTCACTTGCTATAGCTATAATTAGTTTCAGTTGCCCTCAAAATCTGCTTCTTAGATATGAGGTAGAAGTCACTAGGGAGTTCTCCCACTCCACCATCGATCAGGAAGAAGAAGAAGAAAATCAAGAAGCCACTTCGTGGAAAGATATCATGGTTTTTGGCTTGATGGGGCTTGACCCAGGTTCGGAGTTAATTAACAAAACAAATCCCTACACTACTGGCCCTTTTGGAATCAGCCAGTGGATTGTAGATTGAAGTCTCACCCGAAGAAATATGGGGGGATGCTGGAACCAAGTTTTCACACCCTTAAGATGTTTTAGGTGTCGATTTAGTCCAACTATTCCTACCTTCGCACAGGTCACTTCGTACACTTTGCTAACCGGTGAGACCTTCGTGATCTATTATAATCGCTCTCACGGAGCCCTAACGAGGGGTTGAAGTGATTTCACACTACTATGGCAGCGATTTGTGCTAATTCCCCAAACTATACCATGGATCTTACTTATCTTCTTAAATATCTTAGTTAACTTTGCATAAACAGATACTTTATCTCACATTCAGTTAATCATCATAGTCACATATGTTTACGCATCATATAAATAGTAGAAATGCAATTCATACCCAATACACATAATGTAGAAAACAAGAAATAAATACAAAAGAATGATATAAAACTTCTCTTTATTAATGCTTCCAAATGTTACAGACTCGACTCACCGTGCGTAGTCAGCTGCAGGGGTCTGTGCACTTAGTTGTGGACTACTAGGCCTCTGTGCACTTAGCTACAGAGCCTTCTCCTACTCTATGACCCAAACTATACTTTACACTTCAGATACTCCGCTATGCTTCTATTCCATGATCATCCATTGATTAGATTTCATTACTGATTTATACTTAGATCCCATGGTCCACAAACCATGGGTAGCTCTCTATAGCCGAAATTACATTACAAAATTAAGGGTGGACAACCCTATGACTCATTTACAAGCTATGCGCTCTGTAGAATTTCCCACTGTAGATCACCTGATAATGAAATATACTAAAGAAAAATACTTGATCTACTTCTACAAACAAACTTGCGGAAGCTTAATTGATTTTGAGCAAGATCAAATAGAACACGTATAACAGAGAACGAGAAAGCAATAGCACATGAACATAGAAGAATACTCTGGGGAAAGCCTCAACTAAAACCCCAATCTCTGTATTATCATACAAGTGGAAATATGTCCAGATTACACAAATCTTTATTTCACAAGCTATCCAACTCTCAGTACAATCCCTCAATGCTGCTCATAGACTGAATATACACAACAAATGCCTTCCCTTAGTCCTCCAAGCCTCCTATTTCCTTGCGCAGTTTCTCTTGGGTCCTCTAGCTGCAACCTGTATGATTCTCACCTCACATACAACACTGACCTCTGAAATAACTGCACAATCCTGAAGGAGATAAATCCTTCTGCATGGATGAGTTTCCTATATAGGAAAATTCCTCCAAACTATAGTACACTATCCCTTCCTCTAATGATCCAAGTGGATATTGGTGGCCACCCACTAATTCCACTTGGATCCCCACCAATTCTTCTTTCAGCTTTTCAGTTTCCTTAATTATAGCACAATTTACTACTTTTAGCATTTTTTCGGGTCCTAAACTTCCGGAGCCATTTTGAGGCCCTAAACGATGTTTTTTGGGAAATCTACCAATTTTTTAGAGAAAGGTTATCATACGCGTATTTCATGAAGTATAGTTGTGTACACGTGAGTTTCTGTGGGTCAAGGAGCATATACGTTTTTCATACAAGAAAAATAGTGGGGCAGGCTCTGATATGGGTGCTCTGACTGATATTGATGATTAATGTTTATTGATATGCTTTGTTCATTAATTTTTAACTGACTGACAAAGATGCCTTGATCATTGACCTATTAGCAATGTACGAGTAGCACAGGTTCAGGGGGAGCATTATCCTTCATGTACATTCAACATTGTTGGCATTATGGTTGCTGACTCCAGCTATGGCTTCAGATATTTATACCATTTGTTGCCTAAGTCATGTAAAAGTCTAGGGTGTGATATGTCTTCTCATATAGTTGAATGAGTCCTCTTGGAAAAATGATGTAATTTGTATCCCCACTTTACATGGGATGGATGATGTAATATTTATTGTTTATGTCATGTACAAACAATTGGTATATCCCCACTTGGTTGGGTGGGTGAGTCAAATTTGGTATATCCCCATCTGGTTGGGAGATGGATGTATGTATGAGTCATTGGTGATAGGAAGGTCATCCTCACATAGTTGAGTTATAGAGTCATGTTATTCTTTTAGAAAATATTTTTGCAGACTTTGCTTGTGCTCAGGGGGAGCATGGACGGTTTCAGTACATCTCAACATGTACAAAAAGGGGAACTAAATTAGAGAATTCAACATGTACTCAGGGGGAGAATGAACATCATAATGTATGTCAAAGGGAGAAAATATCTTGGTCCACCCTTTTCCCTTGATGTCAAAGGGGGAGAGTGACTTGGCGTTGTTGTTGTCATCAAGTGCAATGCGAGATATTGTTGGCATTATGATACAGGTGTTGTCCTTGATGGCAAGTCACTTAGATGAAAGATCATAGTGTAGTAGGTCAACAACAAAGAATTACATATCAGACTCCAAAGAATGAAGAAAGAGGGATATATGCAAGTTCACCTTGTCCAAGCTACATATACACGCACGTTTACAGAACAAAAGGAGTGTATATGTACACATGCACGTTCACAGAAGGAAAAGCGCATGTATCTTGGAAAACCAAAAGTATTTTGGTCCAAGGAATTTCTAGGTCCAAGGTATTTGACCCAAGGTAATTGGTCCAAGATGTTTGGTCCTAAGTAGTTTTGGTACATGATATTGAGAAAGGCCTAAAACTATATAAGGAGGAGAACATCCTTAGGCCAATACTATGCTTTGAATATCTTATGAAGTGTTGAATCATATATGCAAGTTGATGAGCTTCTTATGGATTACTTGATCTAATCTAAGGATGCACCTATATGGCTGATGAAGGTTGATGGAATAGGATCATATAGGCTTAAAAGTATTATCATTATGTGGTTTGATCTTGAACAGTCTAGATTTGAATATTGATGCATGTTTTATTCTGTAAATGTGATGATCTGCCTATGATTGAAGTCTGAAATAGTTGTGATGTTTTAAGTTAGCATTTACAGATCTGTACGCAGGTTCGCTCTAGCTAAAGAGCATATACACGTTTGTTCAACATATCAAAGTAGTGTATAGTTGATAAATTTGAATTTGCAGATCTACTTCTACAAACAAACTTGCGGAAGCTTAATTGATTTTGAGCAAGATCAAATAGAACATGTATAACAGAGAACGAGAAAGCAATAGCACATGAACATAGAAGAATACTCTGGGGAAAGCCTCAGCTAAAACCCCGATCTCTGTATTATCATACAAGTGGAAATATGTCCAGATTACACAAATCTTTATTTCACAAGCTATCCAACTCTCAGTACAATCCCTCAATGCTGCTCATAGACTGAATATACACAACAAATGCCTTCCCTTAGTCCTCCAAGCCTCCTATTTCCTTGCGCAGTTTCTCTTGGGTCCTCTAGCTGCAACCTGTATGATTCTCACCTCACATACAACACTGACCTCTGAAATAACTGCACAATCCTGAAGGAGATAAATCCTTCTGCATGGATGAGTTTCCTATATAGGAAAATTCCTCCAAACTATAGTACACTATCCCTTCCTCTAATGATCCAAGTGGATATTGGTGGCCACCCACTAATTCCACTTGGATCCCCACCAATTCTTCTTTCAGCTTTTCAGTTTCCTTAATTATAGCACAATTTACTACTTTTAGCATTTTTTCGGGTCCTAAACTTCCGGAGCCATTTTGAGGCCCTAAACGATGTTTTTTGGGAAATCTACCAAGTTTTTAGAGAAAGGTTATCATACGCGTATTTCATGAAGTATAGTTGTGTACACGTGAGTTTCTGTGGGTCAAGGAGCATATACGTTTTTCATACAAGAAAAATAATGGGGCAGGCTCTGATATGGGTGCTCTGACTGATATTGATGATTAATGTTTATTGATATGCTTTGTTCATTAATTTTTAACTGACTGACAAAGATGCCTTGATCATTGACCTATTAGCAATGTACAAGTAGCACAGGTTCAGGGGGAGCATTATCCTTCATGTACGTTCAACATTGTTGGCATTCTGGTTGCTGACTCCAGCTATGGCTTCAGATATCTATACCATTTGTTGCCTAAGTCATGTAAAAGTCTAGGGTGTGATATGTCTTCTCATATAGTTGAATGAGTCCTCTTGGAAAAATGATGTAATTTGTATCCCCACTTTACATGGGATGGATGATGTAATATTTATTGTTTATGTCATGTACAAACAATTGGTATATCCCCACTTGGTTGGGTGGGTGAGTCAAATTTGGTATATCCCCATCTGGTTGGGAGATGGATGTATGTATGAGTCATTGGTGATAGGAAGGTCATCCTCACATAGTTGAGTTATAGAGTCATGTTATTCTTTTAGAAAATATTTTTGCAGACTTTGGTTGTGCTCAGGGGGAGCATGGACGGTTTCAGTACATCTCAACATGTACAATAATGGGAACTAAATTAGAGAATTCAACATGTACTCAGGGGGAGAATGAACATCATAATGTATGTCAAAGGGAGAAAATATCTTGGTCCACCCTTTTCCCTTGATGTCAAAGGGGGAGAGTGACTTGGCGTTGTTGTTGTCATCAAGTGCAATGCGAGATATTGTTGGCATTATGATACAGGTGTTGTCCTTGATGGCAAGTCACTTAGATGAAAGATCATAGTGTAGTAGGTCAACAACAAAGAATTACATATCAGACTCCAAAGAATGAAGAAAGAGGGATATATGCAAGTTCACCTTGTCCAAGCTACATATACACGCACGTTTACAGAACAAAAGGAGTGTATATGTACACATGCACGTTCACAGAAGGAAAAGCGCATGTATCTTGGAAAACCAAAAGTATTTTGGTCCAAGGAATTTCTGGGTCCAAGGTATTTGACCCAAGGTAATTGGTCCAAGATGTTTGGTCCTAAGTAGTTTTGGTACATGATATTGAGAAAGGCCTAAAACTATATAAGGAGGAGAACATCCTTAGGCCAATACTATGCTTTGAATATCTTATGAAGTGTTGAATCATATATGCAAGTTGATGAGCTTCTTATGGATTACTTGATCTAATCTAAGGATGCACCTATATGGCTGATGAAGGTTGATGGAATAGGATCATATAGGCTTAAAAGTATTATCATTATGTGGTTTGATCTTGAACAGTCTAGATTTGAATATTGATGCATGTTTTATTCTGTAAATGTGATGATCTGCCTATGATTGAAGTCTGAAATAGTTGTGATGTTTTAAGTTAGCATTTACAGATCTGTACACAGGTTCGCTCTAGCTAAAGAGCATATACACGTTTGTTCAACATATCAAAGTAGTGTATACTTGATAAATTTGAATTTGCAGATTTGTATGTTGGTTCCTTTTGGTAAAAGTGCGTATACACGCTGGTTCAACACATGGAAGTAGCGTATACCTTATGAAGTATGTTTTCGTTGTTTCTATTTGCTGTTGTAGAGTTCTGGGTTCTACTTTGGGTTCCAGTGATTGTATTCTGGTGACAGTGTTCTCAATGATTAGATTGATTGATTTTGATTTGCTACAGTGATGATAGGTTGTCAAGTGACTGACTGATTCAGTTGTGGTTGATTCAAAAAGTGATGATTCAGTTTCAGTGATTGGTTGATGTAGATGTATTTTATGATTGTATTGTAGTTATGATTTTCTGAGTTTCAATGTTGTTGATGGGTCCAGCATGAAAATTAAATGAAATCTAGCCTTCAGATTGAGGTGTTGTGTTCCAAGAGTATCTAGTCTGAAAATTCATGAAACGTAGTCCTTGGTAGAAGAGTGGAGTTTTCTGTAGGCTGGCACCTACGTACTAGTAAACATATTGGCTACTACAAGAGCCAGGGGGTTGTAGCTCCCTTCCAGTAGTAGCTGGAGAATGAGAGAAGGTTGTAGCCTTTTGTAGGTGGGTGACTCTGTACTGGTATGAGTCTGCACCAGTACAAGATGGTAAACAGATTTTATTATTATTAAAAGAAGACAGAGATGACAGTAGCAAGTGCTTTTTACCCACATTGGGTTTCCACCTTATATCTTGGTGTTCATGTGTGTTTCTTATGTGTGATGCTTTATTCTTCTTTTACTGCATAGTCTAATAAATCTCTAATATACTGGTTAAAGTTCAATACATGATCAATTATCTAAATCAAAAGTTCTCCGCATATACGTTGGTTGCTTTAAGTACAGTCATGTGTACACGCTAGTTCACTTAATTGAAGTAGCGTATATAAATCTGTTTGGTAAATAAAATTATTGATCTGATAATATTGATTCACCCCCTCTCTCAGTATTATTTCCAACACAAAGTTCTAGATTTATATGTATTTTTCAGTGGACATACCAAAGATGGGCTCATTCGGCTCTTGGTTGGTGATAGATAATAAAATCATGTCATTGGAGGAGGTCCCAAGGTCAAACCCATGAGCCTCCCCCATTTCAACAATTTCTTTTGGTCCATTTTGAAATTCATTTGGTGGCGGTTGTAACATTTGTTATATTTGTTGCATATGGGGGATGGGACCACCTGTGGAGTGGGCTGACAATATAGCTAGGTAGGTTTGATCCCCACTAACCCCACATCAGTTATGGTTTATGGTAGGTGGTGGGCCTACCATTGGAGACCTAGAAAATAATATTTGTTATATATATTGAATGTATGTGGTGCATGGGGTGGTGGGGGTGGTGGCTAGTAACCCCTTCTTTTGTATTTATTTTTTTGTTTTATATAACCCACTAGCCAAACAATTTTGGCCAATTTTTAAGGGTCACTGGAAAAATTAAAGAGAAGAGAAATTCACCCTCTCCGACCACCATTTTCTATGCACTGTCCCTTCACCAAATTGTTACCTCGTTAATGGTTGCCAGTCGGCTTAGTTTAACCAAAATGTTTACCATGAATACCTTGAGCATATGAACTCAGATTTGAGGGATGTTGACACCATTGGAATGAGGATGACAAGAACTATGACCTAGTCCTCTTTTGGGTGAAATTCGATAACTTTGATTTTTGAGGTATTTTGGGCCAGTGTCGAACTCTTAGTGTTTCTAGAGCCACCTGGATAACCATTTTTTCATTTCCTAAATCTTTTTCAGATCAGCCTTTACTCCTTCAAAACCCACAATGTGTCCTAAATGCTCTGCTTCTTCCATTCCAAAGTAGCACTTGGATAATTTTACAAATAGTGTATGATCCTGGAGCAATTGTAATACCTAGTCAACATGGTGAAGGTGAGTGTCCCATGTTACACCATAGATGAGAATGTTATCAAACATTACTATGGCACATTTTCATAGATACCATTTCATCAGGCTCTAGAAATGGGATGGGGCATTACAAAGACCAATTGGCATGACCAGGAATTGGGAATGGCCTTGATGAGTTCAGAAGGCTATCTTGGGAATGTCAACTTCCTTCATTCATATTTGGTGAAGGAATGAGTTGAGGTCCATCTTGGTAAAAAAATAGGCACCATGCAGTTCATTAAGCATATCATCGACTACTAGGATAGGAAATTTGTACTTGATGGTGAGCTTGTGAAGGGTCCTAAAGTCTGGACACAATCGCCATTCACTCTTTCTTTAGAATCATGAGCACTGGAGATGGATAAGAGTTGGTATTGGGATTAATAACACCAACATTGAAGAATTCCTTAATGATTTTTTCAATTTCATTCTTTTGGGAAAAAAGATGTTGCTAAGGGTGGACATTTTCCGTTTGGTACCTAGCAGCAAATGGATGTTATGATCATGTTCACCCCTAGAGGGTGGAAGCTCCTTAGGTTTGTCGAAGACCCACAGGTGGCGATATAATACCTATTTCATATCGGGATGAATGGGATGAGGAGTGGATATAATGGAATGAATGGAATTAAATAGTGATACTATCCCATGATGGCCTTTTTTTCAAAACTTCTCCCTTCAATGTGAGATGATGATAATAAGAGTATCTGCCTTGATTTCTCGCACTATATGAGTGTGGTCGTTCTGGTTAAATATCATATAGAACTCCTAGAAGTCCATTGTGAAAGGGAAACAAGTTGGATTGTTTCATAATCTTTCCACGACTAGCTCCCCTATATTAGGTGGGTGTATCTACCTATGGTTTTGTGCATGGTTTTCGCACATGTTTTTGGGCGTGATGGTTTTCAGTCCATGGTATTGGATGCTTCAGCATGTATATATATGTATTGTAACATTGAAAGGAACATAATGAAAAATAAAGTTGGTCATCCCGGTTTTGGGATCCACAGGAATATCTCTATGTATATGTGTTTTATGTGTTATTCTCTCGCATTGTTTATTTTATGTTCCTAGAATTCGTATGTAGGTAATTTATGTACGGGGTTAAAACCTACATTTCATATCAGACTCGTTTTGGCTTCAAGGGGACGCCTTTGTTGCTGAGGGGTTTTTCTCTGGCCTGTGGCAGACCCTGCTCAGTGGGAGATCTGTGGGATTGATTCTAGTTGTTAAAGAAGATGGCGAGTAGTGGAAAGATAGAGATCGAGAAAGTTAATGGTCATATTTTTGAGTTATGGAAACTCAAGATGAAGGATCTATTAGTAGATAAAGATCAATGGATCAAAGCAGACCCAGGCACTAAACCAACCGGGAGTGTCCAACGAAGAATGGAAGAAGTTGGATCGGATGGCAAAGAGCACAATACGATTGTGTGTTTCAGATTCAGTATTTCTGAATGTATCAGGGGAAGCTATGGATAAGGATTTGTGGGACAACTTAGGGACATTGTACCAATCTAATTCTCTGGTCAATAAAATGTTCCTAAAGAAAAAGTTGTATAAACTGAGGATGAAAGATTGAGACTCAGTGAGAGCATATGAATGCATTTAGTACTGTGGTAAGTCATTTATTATATGTTGATATTAAAATTTTAGATGATGATAAGTGCATCAGTTTGTTGTGTTCCCTACCATATTCATGGGATAGTCTGGTTATTGCAATAGGTAGCAATGCAACTGCCTTGCATTTTGATGAAATAGTCTCATCCTTACTAACAGACGAGATGAGATGGAAAAATATGGAGAGCCATAATGGTTATGGCTTTTCTATACAAGGAAGGTCCCAGAACATAAACACAAATAAATCATTGAGTGGTAGATCTAAATCTAGAGGGAGATCTAAATCTCTAGGAAAACCTGTAAAGGTGCGCTGGAAATTCAGAAAGGAAGGGCACTACAAAAGGGATTGTAAATCTAAAGCTCCTAACAAAGGAAATGGATCTAATGATGCTCCTTTTGTACAGGTGAAAACCACCTCAAATGAAGGTGGGGATGTGTACTTGGCTTCTTCAAGTACACATGTAGATCATGATGCTATAGGAAAAAAGGCACGGTGCATGGAGAATGGAGATACCCTCAAAGGTCTTCCCAGGACCTTTGGTAGACTGTAAGATTATTTGCAACTATCACAAAGTGACATGCATGTCCATAAACAATAACTAACTATCAAATCAAGACATATTGATTACCTCAGGCCTCCATGTAGATTTTCTGGAGAGTGCAATGCAGCTAGGTGGAAGTCCCCTGAGCCGGCTCTAGATCAAGTCCCTCACATAGAAGAGACAATCATAATCATAGCATACAACCTTGATAAATAATACATGAATATATAAAAGACATCTAGTTACACATAAATAAGCTACTCATGCTAAAAGGTATTGGACAAATAAGTTACTGAATGATAGTACCAACACCACGGAGTATAAAGTACAATTGCAGTTCTATATTAATGTCGGAAGAGTGATTACAACCATCTATTGCATCAGCCTTCCCTTACCCCTCCAGCTCCTCTCTCTCTCTCCCTTCTTACCAACTTCTTATGCTTAGATTTGAGACTATGCTCGACAATCAAGTAAGCTATCCTTTCAAATGATCTGACCTTAATCACCATAGCCCTAGCTTTGCTTCTGTAGCAATTGAGTTAGGGTTACCAAGTTCCTCCATGATTCTCTTAGGGTAAAAGAAATGATGTTGCCATGCTTTTTAGCTCTTTCCCATTTGTCTCCTTCATTAGGATTTAGAAATCCCACAAATACGTCAAACTTTAGATGTTTCCTTGCTTTTCTGAGTAGATTTAGGAGGGAATATAGAGATATTTATGAGGCAATTCGCTCCTTTGACCTCTAGATTCTTATTAGGATCCACTAACACTTTCCTCGAACCAACAAGTAAAGTTAGTAGGGTCACTAATGCTCCCTTAGGCTTACAGAGAAGATTTATAAAGCATATTGTCAACGTTTAGCCAACGATAGTGTGGAAACAAGGCTTGTGATCTTGGTTTTTGCTTCAGCTATCATGTCTTTCCCCTTTGAGCTGATGAGGGGGTCATTTTGTTGTATAACAGATGCCCCCTAAAGTGTGAGATTATAGGTTGCGATGATGGCCGAAATACTTTACTTAATTGTAGTTTTCCTTCTTTGACAAAAAGAGAGAGAGGATCGGAGTTTCGGGTGGTACGGGAAACCTGATACAACACACACATATATATATATAACAACTAAAATCATGTCCTAAGTCGGGCATTCCCATGCTTAGTAGCTATGTCAGAGTGATTTTCTCATAAAAGAGATATGACGATGCTAGCCGTTGATAAGCACAATGAATATCTGATGTCATAATAGGATCATTTTGATGAGATGTCTCCAAAAAACAATATACGCAACTTGGGAGAGGAAGAAAGGCTGAGTGATGCAAGCCTCTATCCAACGTCTTGATTTCCACTTCACCGAATAGCATAGATCGATACGTGTGAATATATGCATTGATGTCGAACATGCACAAAATCATCTGATTACCAATCAATAATGGAGACCATTAATAGATATGAGGAAGGCCACCAATAATGGTGATGGTCTCCAAGATGCACAATACAATATAACAAGTGTGAAAGATGTTTTTATCGTTGAACACCCGTAGAATCATTTAACCAGGAGCCAATAATGAGAACCCCTAATCAAACACAAGGTGACCTGCCACTAATGTCTTCAAGTACCAAGGCACTGAATGTGTTTCTGGGTTGTCTTCCTAGATTGAGTGTTGAAGTCGATAGGAAGATACCTTCCGAAAGGTAGGCAATAATGTGTCCTACATCAATCGACATGAAATAGGACAAGAATGATTTGTTTTCTAAGGAATGTTTGAGCATTGGGCCTAAATGACAGAGGGCATGATGAAAGGATATGCTTGATGGGCTGATGGATGAAACAAAAGGTTAACCCTTGAGCAATAGAAGGCACAACAATGGTTTTAAACATGCCACACTAGACTCATGAATAGCAAAGAGTGTTACGATACAAAGATGCAAGAACATCAGGTTATTTAGGGTAAAACTCATAGGATAGTAGGATTCATATTGAGAGGCCATCAAAAGGAAGGTTTATCTAAGGGAGTGCCATGTTCAAGGGAACAACTGCTACCAAACCATGCTTTCTAATACTAAATGCAGTTATATTGCGTACATTCCCCGTCTGATTATTTTAGTGAGTCCAGAAGGGTGAACTCGTCAATATTTTCATATTTTAAGAGTCTGAAAAGGATCCCAAAAAGAGTGACTCTATGCCCTATATGATTATTTTAATGAGTCCAGATAGGCAAACTCATCAATCTTTTCATGTTTTGAGAGTCTGAAAAGGATCGTAGAAAGAGCAACTCTATATCATGTCTATTTAATTTAATGAGTCCAGACGAGACAACTTGGTGGTCTTTTCATTTTTAGAGAGTATTAAAAGATCGTTAAGAATGACTCCAAGGTGGTCCCTTTGTCATAGTTGTTAACCGGGTGTGACAAAAGGTTAATAGTATACTCGGATCAGTTACTTTTCCATGAGTTAGTCTATTGAATATTGATAAAGAGAAACCTATGTTAAATAGATGTTGACATCATTTTTGTTACGATTACGAGGAGACAGACTAAACTCGTTTTTAGTCGTGAATTTTTAATGAGTCGCGTGACGATAAAATCAATACCTTCATCAAATTTTAACGATTCAAATGAAGAAAACTCAAAGTATATTTTTCAGTTTATTTAGCAAGGAAAAGAAGTAAAAGAACTTCTCATACCTTCATCATAGATTTAACGAGCCCGAAGAAGGGGAAAAACTTGGGGATTTTTCGATTTAAGAGTGCGAAATGGTCCCAAAAAAGCAAGTGCTCTTGTTGCTGCCATAGATTTTTAATGAGCCCGGTGACAAAAACTCGAGATCTTTAGTTTAATGAGTGAGAAAAGTACCTAAAAGAATGCTTGAGTCATCTTAAAGAGTGAAAAAGAGTTGCTCGGACCATCGTCATATGTGTTTAACGAGTCCAACGATGACAAACTTGGGGATTTTTTAGTTTTTTGAGAGTGAGAAAATATCCCATAAAATAAAATAAAAGCGCTCATTGAGAATTGCATGCAGTGCTTTACTGCTTTTCATTCCTGAGGGTATTTTCATCAAAAAGCAGAAAGAAAGTATAAAAAAGTAGCAATTTCTATCCACATGGGTTCATGCATGATAAAAAATCATGGGGAATGGACTTCTTACTCTTTAATGTTTTCAAAAAATCATGTCTCCAAAAATAAATATAAGGAAGTTCTTTGAGCTTTCACATTCACCATTTTCACTATTTGAGAATTGTGAGAGCATGTTGGAGCCAAAGAGGAGCAGATTTTCCTTGGAGTATTGCAGGAGATCTGGGCAGCCATTCGATGTGCCGTCAGTCCCAGGTAGAGGCCAAAAACTTGCTCTATGCATTTCTTAACCTTTCTTATCAGTTTCTAGGGTGGATTTTTGCAGATCTGAGGTGCCCTAAAGCAGTATTGGTGCAGTAATGCCCTTTGGATGGCCTGTAGGGAGTGTTAAATGCCCTATATGACCTACTGGAGGGAATTAATCCTCCCTGTGTACCACTGGGGTGAGCGTTAGAGCTTTTGGGAGTAGTTTAAAACGTCATGTAGTGATTCCTGAAGTTGTATTTCCCTATTTTGACTGATTATTGGGTTATTTTGCAGAGGTTTTAGGCCATAATGACTAGCCTATGGAGAGAATGGGCCCATGATAGTGAGAAATTTCTGATGCAAAATGATCTAGAATGCATACTTTCTTTGTGCCACTGCGGTTTATTGAAGTATGCAAAGTTGGAGTTGATTAAAGGGCAGGAGGATTCATTAAGATGTATTATCCAACGTTGGGGTGAACATGAGCAAGTGTTTAGGATTGTAGATCATGAGTTGGTTATTAACCATGATGATATATACTTTTTAACTGGTCTATCGTGCCATGGGGCATAGGAAAACCTCATCGAGGGTAGGTCTGATCCACGATCTACCCTAGAGCTAGTGCTATCCTAGTACATTCGTGAGAGTGGACTTGTCAGCAACAGAGTCCCCATAGCGAGGATAATGTACAGGTCTATGAGGGCCATTTTATGGTTGATTGTGTGGTTGGCAGGGTCAAAGAGCCCCCACATTGTGACAAAGGCCCAACTATAGCTTGCAGTTTACTGTGTCCAGCCAGAGATGTTCAACTGGTGTGAAGCAGTGCTTCACTAGTTGAAAGCAAAGTTAACTACATGCAAGACTTGAACCCAACAAGGTTTTGGGTATGGTACTCTCATAGTTTCATTCATTCTTGAGAGGGTACTTGTTATGTGCCCAAGGATGAGCTTAGGTCCCTTTGATCCGAGGGAGCCAAGATAGGGGCGATGGTCATCACTTAATCCTCAAACAGGAGGAGGACTGATCCGACATTTCTTTGAGGAATATTTCTTCCAGTGGCTTCATGGCCAGATCATGATGACTAAAAACTATGCTTATGAGGGCATGGACTTCACCAGCGACCCTAACTTGATGTTGCTGCCTGGGACCAATTGGGGTCCTCAAGGTGAGAATGGTTTTTGAAAGTACTTCAAGTATTTTTTAGCTTTTGAATGTTTATGTGATGTTTTTATGGGTGCACAAGTACTGACATGAAGCTTTATGCTTAACACATATGTGGCACCATTACGACCCGCAGGAAAACACTGCCATATGCGACGAGGAGGCCAACTACCTGCTACAGGGGGTGATGCTCATAGTCTTCATGAGGTTTTGAGGAACCTGGAGGGCTTAAGCATGGGTGTCCCCACCCCTTCCTATGAGGGAGATTCCCACTCATATGCAGCGGAACACAGTCGGTGTACCTGAGTGGTTTCTGGTTCCTCTTCGGAGGATAGCTAGAGTAGTTTTAACATTTCAGGAGTAGTAGGAACTTTTTAGCAGGTGCTTTGGTGTAGCCAAAGGGTGTTTGTAGCTAGGCTTAGTAGCTATTTTTTACTTAAAACATCCAAGTTTTGGAATATTTTGATGTAAAAGACTAGATTTTATCTATATATATATACAATCATTTTGGTATTTTGATGGCATAAATTTTTTTGAAATGTTTTTTAAAATTTTTAACTCTGTAAATTTTTACTTTTCATGCATGCTTCTATAGTGAATGAGACAGATGCTAATTTAACACATAGTTTGTTAATGAATTAGTAACCGAATTAAATTCTCTAGGAATGTGTTCATATGTGATTATTCCAAACTGACGTTCCAAGAGTCGTACCCTTAAATAAAGACGTAACAAGGTTGGATTATGAATGTGATAACGATTTGTCAATTGCATAACAACTATCTAAGAGTCTAACATGACCACCAGATTGGAGATGTCCCTTGATAAAGCTTCAGTGAGAAGTGAAATTACAGACATGTATACAAAAATATTGTTGGTGATTGTACCCAGAAAGACTCCTATGAAACAAAACAATTCCAACTTAGGTGTGTAGATGACCTAAGCAGCTGATGCAATGTGTCATGTGTGATGATTGGAACCATTTGCGTATCCTACATATGCTAAGGGTAGCAAATACGTCTGCATTGTGAGAAGGATGTATGAGCCAAATACTCCAATAAATACCAAAACAATCCAATCACACCAAAAAAAGAGGAAAGCAAAACTTGTAAATACATAAAATTACAAAGCAGATGCCCAGTGTAATACTAGGCAGAATACTTTTTCAGATAGAGTCCATTTATGGGCTCGATGAGTGGGACTCCTTCCCAGTACTGAAGTTCATATGCCCCTTTTTAGAGGGATTTCTTGACCACATAGGGACCTAGCCATAAGGGTTGAAGCATTCCTGTCCCTAGGAGGTCATGTTTTTTATCATAGAGCAAAACAAGATATCACTCTTGGTAAGACCGAGGCTTGACCATTTTGTCATATTGGGTTTTTACCCGATGCTTGTGAGCGTCGAGTGCCAATTCGACATCTCGATGGGTTTCTTCCAGTTGATTGAGATATAGTAGGCACTCTTCTTCAACCGTAGTGCTAGGTAAGAATAAAACGGTTATTTGTAGGGAAGGGATATGACACTTGATGGATAAAACTTCTTCCAGGCTGGAAGCTAGTTGAAAAGGTGTAAAGCTTGTGGTAGTTTTTACTGAAGTTCGGTATGCCCATAGCACCGAATATAACATTCAATGCCAATTGGTTTTATGATTTCCTACCAACCTATGGATCATAGTCTTTAAGACACCATTGAACACATCTACTTGACCATTAGCTTGGGGGTAGTAGGATGATCATTAATCCTCGTAAAAACCTACCAGCAATGTTAAGTTAGAGATCATTTGATTCTGGAAATGAGACTCATGGTCTATAACGATCATGTGGGGTACACCGAAGTGACAGATAACTTGATTAAACAGGAATAGTGTCGTGGTTTCCCCATCGGCCTAGTAGGTGGGAAGGGCTTTGGCCCATTTCATGAAATAGTCCACAACTACTATGATATAGTTCTGTCTAGTAGAGGAAACGCGATTGCAAGTTACGAAGTCTATCCACCATTTGGAAAAGGGGCTGAGGGAGATAACCGGGTGCAGTAGGGCCAGAGGAGTGCACATTTTCTTTTTGAACACTTCACAAGGATGGCATTACCAAATGGCCTTGACACAATCTTTGAACAAGGTCGGCCAGTAATAGCCCGCGCACAAATTTTTTTGTACAGTAGATATGACAGAAAGATGACCGCCACATGCTCCAGCATGGCAATCATTTAGAACATGTTCCACCTCTTCCTGAGTGAGGCAACATCGAAAAATTGTGTCTGCACCACGACGATATAACATATCATTAATCACTAGATAGTGTCACGCTTGGTTGCGAATGCGATGAAGGTCACCTGTTGATAGATTGAGGTGGAACGATTGTGCTTGGAGGTACACAATAATGTCACCATACTAAGGGTCAGTCGTGTTTATAAGATAGACAACTTAATTTGGAAGAGGTTCATGGGATATCTCATTAGGATCAATGATGGGAAGGTTCGAAAAAAGTTCGGCAAAGACTAAGGAGTTCTTCTCCTTCGCAGCTGTGAAAACCAAATCAAATTGTTGGAGGATCACTATCCATTTCGAATATTTTCCTCCAATAACTTGATGAAACAAAATATGTCCCATGGGATTCTCCAAGGCAATGACAGTAGTATGTCACAGTAGGATGTAGTGTCAGAATCAGTTGACAGCAAAGATGATTGCTAATGACAGCTTTTCCACATGTGAATATCTGAGTTCGGGCCCAACCAAGCCTTTGGACAGATAATATATCACATGTTCACTCCGGTCATCATGAGTTTGAACCAAGACCATCCCAAGAGAGGATGGCGAGGCTACCAGGTATAGAAGAAAGTCGTGGCCATAGTTGGGAGCGCTAAGGAGTGGGGATGATATAAGCGCCTTTTGCAAGGCATAAAATGATCAAGAGCTTGATCATCCCATAGATACAACACTCCCTCCTTAAGTAGGTGCATAAAGCCTTTCGTCAACTCAACATAGTTTACGATGAACCATCGTAAAAAGTTTGCTTTCTCTTTCAAACATTGAAGCTGTAGAATGGATTGTGGTTCAAGCAATTGAGTAATTCCCTTTACCTTATCAGGATCAACCCTAATCTTGTACTTGGAGACAACGAATCCAAGTGAGTGTCCATACTCAACAAAGAAAACGCATTTATGCAGATTCAGATGGATGTCGTAAAACTGGCACCTAAGAAAGATGGCCCTTAAATGGTTTAGGTGTTGCGTTCGTTGCTTGGAATGGGCTGGAAGGTCATCCAACTAAGATTGAATGATATCCTTGATATCATGAAATGCATAGTCCATGGCTCTTTGAAAAGTTGCTCAAACATTCTTTAAACTGAATGGGAGTTTGCGATAAGCAAAGATGACCTATGGGCAGACGAAGGTGGTTTTGTGCTGGTCTTTGGGTTTTATAGCAATCTAGTTGTAACTTGAGAATCCATCCATGAATGAAAATGATTCATAGCCAGCACAGTCGTCGATGATTTGATCGATGAATGATGTCAGATAATTATCCTTGGGAAACACAACATTCAAGTCTCGATAGTTGACACATATACGGATGGTTCCTTGTTTTTTATCGACAGGAACCAGATTCGAAACCCATTCCATTAAAGGAACATGATAGATGAAACTAGCATGTAAGTTATAGACATTTTTGTGCCTTACAACTATAAGCATGAAATTTCCATAATTCAAGGGATCCAAAGTCCCTAAACATGTTGTTCCTACCCCTAGAGGAACAAGACCAACAAACCACAGCAATTCACAGAAGTTCTCCACCAGAAACTGCTCAAAAACAAGTCAATTTAGGATCAATTCAGAAGCTCCACTAGCTGCCTACGTTGAAATGCAGAGGCTACACTGGCTGGTTGCATTGCAACGCAGGTAGAAGCACTACCAGGGTGCGCTGAGCGGGAAATGACAAATGTCAGGGTCTCTTGTGAAAGGTGTCAAGACTGTGGAAGCTTCCAGAATCTTCCTCCATGACACTTGCCTTGATGAGTTCGACTAAGTGATGAGTAAGAGGCTCTTAGTCTCCAAGTGGAAGTAAGAACTGACAGAGAGAGAGGACACTAGTTAGATCACAAGCTGACTCATCTTCTCTCCAAACATCTATATATGGATCTCTTCTCCATGAGATCGAGGGGCTGGAATTTTGTTGTTGCAAAGAATTGCTGTTGGTTTGAGACTGGAATCATTGGGTGCTTAATGCTTTGAAGGGAGGTGAAGATAGGAATTTCATTTTCTGGGAAGGAGATGCTGGATTGGAACTCTCTTGGTTGTATCTCCTCCCGAACCTTGTTATTTAATCAATAAAGCTATCTTGGTTTCTCCTATATGCTGATGTGTCTTTGATGTATGATTGCATTGGTATATTTAGTTTATTTCTAATCCTGAACTAGTTATGAATATGAATCTATGTCTTTGTGTAGTGTTCCCTTCTTGTGATCTTGCAGGAACCTGTTGAAGCTGGGTGAGCGAGAAGGCAAGTAGCTGGGAACTCCCAAAGAGAAGAGAAAACCGGATCGAGGGACAAACGGAAGACACCGGTTAGTCCATCCATCTCTCTTCATTCTTATTTCATAAAGGAAGAATACTAGAATAGCTGTCTTTGTTTGTTGCTAAGGCACTGTCACACCTTAGGTGGATAGGATCGTCCTGCATAGGCATTTTTCCCCACAACAAATTGGCGACTCTGCTGGGGAAATCTGTTTAGTCATTTTATTTGTGTTTCTATCATTGTTTGTTTCATAGACTCAACAGCAGCAATCGAATTGCATCTGCTATTCTCAGATGCAAAGTAGACAGCTGCTGCTTTGATCCAATCACTGGATTTGTCTATGATCTGAACAATGGACTCACAAATGATTTGATGATCCTTTGTGATAGATCTTAGCCCTTCTCCAAAGCATCCCTTTGATTGTACCTTGCTTGTTGCTTTGATTTGGCTTGAAACTGTAGATTAAATAGCAAACCGTGACCCAGCACCCAGAGGAAAACTCTCGTTTACCCTTCAGCGCAGGCTCTGTGAAGAGACTCTGCATTTCAACGCAGTTCCCGTGAAGGCTACCTGCGTTGAAATTCAGTTTCCCTGTTATACAGGTGCGCTGATCCAGTTTTTCCTTGTGCAGCTGGGGTTCTCTGCTCTGTTTTGCCTTCTTTTGATCTCTGTTTTTTGCAGCATGTAACCAGCATAGGTACTTGTCTGATAGCCCCTTTCTCTGCTTAAATTTTGCCTCCTTTTGTACAAAAGACTGTGAGTGTTTTTATGTGTTTGTGGCATCATTTACAGTTTCCCTTTGCAAGAGTGAAATAGTCATCCTGTAGCCCTTGATTCAGATCTATCGATTGTGATCTTAGTAGAGAGTTCATTGGCTGTTTACAGTTGGTTATACATTCATTTTTGCTTTTGGTTTGAGTTTGTCTCTTTTGAGTGTCAAAACAAGTATTCATTTCGAAAATCGTTAAGTGTTGTAATCTCTTCTACCCTTTCTGATTTCGAAAAAGTAAACTTGTTTGTATTTGTCATTTAAAAGAAAATTCAAAGTTGTGCAAAAAGCTTTCTTTTTAGGCATCAATATTAAGAAAGCGGAAAACAAACACTTGCATTGTGCATTTGCATCTTGATAGTTTGCATGATTGATTTAGGAAAAGTGCATTTAGATTGTGCTGATTTCTCTTTGAGAAAAGATGGTGTCTTTCTTTTCCCTTTGTAGCTAGGATTTTCATTGTTGAAAAAGAGATAAAATTTGCTTATCATCTTTTAGATTGCATTTAGGAATTAGTCTATACATCTCGTGGTGAACCTCAAAAGGCAAACTTCTAAGAAAGATCAACATAAAATAAACTAAATGAACTTAATAACACTTTGTAACATAACGCACAACATAGAGGTCTAGGCTAGAGACGTGTTCCGGCGTCGTAAAACCTGGTATCTATTGGCCTCGCTGATGGTGGGTGATTCCTCCTGAGGGACCAAAAGTGCCAGTACGGATTGTGCTCCCACGTACCATCGCGTATATATTGGGAGACCCCTATAGGCTTAAAACCTTTCTCCTTAGGAAGCCGTGTCGACCACCCTACTGATCGCAATGCACCGAACACAGCATTCGGGAAGATTGATTGTCATACCGTAAAACGTATTCTGCAGTTTTGTGATTGGTTTGGCACACCCTCTACCTAGATCTCCAAAGCAGTTCCTTTTGGCCTTTTTCAGACTCTATAACGGAAAAAGTCCATCCGAGCATTTGTCACTTCGGGCTCGTTAAAACATAGAAGGCGACTAGAGTCATCTTTTGCTTTTTCTTGACTCTTTAAAACTGAAAAAGCAAGTTGTGTCTAAAGCGTCATTAAAACTTATTTTAAATGGAATAATAAATCACCCTTATTCCCGCGTTGATCTTTCAGTTGAGAAAATGGAGCCCTCTAACCAAGGAATTCCCCTTGGTGGAAATCCTAGTCCCTTCTCCTCTTGGAGAGATGTTGGAGCGCCCCATATGGCCACATTGTCGCTTCCAGGACTGACAATAGGCTTGCCTATCTGGCTCTTCTCAACTAATGTTGTTCAAAACACCACTACTCCTGAACAATCGAATCAGCAGTTAGACTAGTCAAGAACTACGCACCAGCCTTCCACTTCCTATAACTCTTCCTCTCCTCCTTCCTCTTCGCATGATGGAGCTGGCAAAGCCAAAAGCCAAGCTCCCGAGGAGAAGAAGGAGAAGAAGAAGAAAGAGAAGAAGAAGAAAGAGAAGAAGAAGAAGGAGCCAAAAGCGACTGGGGGCAAGCGAATGGCGTCTAATGAAAATACACACACTGCACTGACCAGGCCTAAATCGCCATGTGTCATATGCAAGGGAGACCACTTTCACAGAGATTGTCCTTGCATCCCTCGGATACTAAGGGACTGGTCTCCCTGCTTGCACAATTCGGTGGTGTCAACCTCTGATAGCCATGTTGATAGCACACCGTCAACTAGTGAAAGTGAAGCCACCGGACAGAGAGGGAAAGCTAGATTTCCCTGCAAACTGTGTGAAGGCGACCATGCCATCCATCGTTGTCCCTTCTTAGACGAGGCTAAAAGAGTTTTGGAAGATCGCCCGGTTTTACTAGTGCAACTTCCTCCTGGATATCAAAAACTCCTGCCAAGTCCTTCACCAGTTGAGAACCCGGCTGGCCCACTCAGGTGGTCAGCTGAAGCACCTATCATTGAGGATGAACCGTCTGAATCCATACCCGACGAAAGTCAAAAGGTTGAGGCGGCAGTTGACCCGGTTTTGCCTTCAGAGGCTCTATCCTCGAATGATACCGTCACAGAAGAGAATAAAGACGACACCGTCCAAATTCTCTTCATCAACACAGACTCTGACGAACAAGGGGGAAATGTGCCCATTCCTTTATCACAGGAAGGAACTTCGTCAGGGTCATACCCGACCGTATATTCAGTCCCACCACCAAGCAACCTAGTTGTATCCTTCGACTGGAATCAACTAGGCAGACCCCACTTACCAGCAAGCATACCATTCAGAATTATCGTCCAAATATATAGAATGGTAATGGCTGGCACCATCATTGATGAGGTGGCATCTGTGAGTATCCTTTCCTCTATTGCTTGGAAAGCGCTTGGTTCGCCAGCGCTTTTGCCTGAAATGAGAAATCTGACAGGCTTCGATAAAGGAACCAGTCGACCTTTAGGGATTCTTCCCAATGTGCCAATCACATTGAAAAGGAAGACCATTCAAATGAACGTGATGGTCGTTCAAGGACCCTTGGATTACAACCTACTCCTTGGACGATACTATATATATTGCATGGCAGCCATCGTCTCCTCACTCTTTAGAGTAATGTGTTTTCCGCACGAAGGAAGAGTGGTCAAGCTCGTGGACCAACTTTCATTTCCCGGATCACGCATCGCAAATAGTCATATACCATCCCTAAATGGTCTCTTCACGCAAGAAATGTCTCAACCTACGATCTGTCCTCCCGATGAGCGCGAGTGATTCGGAGGGATATGACTAGAACCCAGGGGGCATGCGTCCTGGTCTGCTTCGGCAGGAAAACTTTGGGTATAGGGTAGGTTTCCGCGGGAGAATATGACTAGTCTGTACCCCATCCATCTTGGAAGAGGGGTTATTCTAGAATAAGATTCTTTTTTCAAAGTTATGTGAGTTGACAGACGGAGTCTCTCACCTTTGTCTATCTCGGTAGACACCGCCGAAGAAGTGTTTTGTTCGCTGCATTGATGAAACAATCTTTGGGTAACCTGAAAGAGGTAGGCCTCTCCCGGTAAAGCAAATGTTTTATTGGACTAAGAAGGGGTAACCTTAAAATCATACTTTATGCCTGGGGGCATGCAAACCTTTTTGAGTGCAAGCAAGGGGCGGCTATTTATTTTTTAAATTTTTAGGTCCTCCCTTTAAACCTGTAGGTCTAACCCTTTAAACTCGTAGGATTAGTCGTTTCCGAACTTGCATAAAGAAAGGATCTGGAGCAAAGCTTTTTAAGATCTAAGCTCCATAAAAAATAGCATCTTCAATGAGACATTCTTATCATATGACTGGGTTAATCGAGCAGTTTTAGCACACAGTTCATGCTCGTTAAAAAATAAACGCAAGATCCGAGCAGTTTTAGCGCATAGTTCATGCTCGTTAAAAAATAAACATAAGATCGAGCAAATGTTTCCACCTGCGTTTAAGCTCGTTAAAAAATGAACTATTTCGGTAAATAACCACGATGAATGTAGCGACATCAGCCATTAAAGCCTTGGTCGTGTTTGCCCACCACCTCCACTTTTCCATTGGCCGATCATTCACCTCCATATGATTGTTTACCCATTTTGAGGAACAGTTGCGAAGAGTGATTTCACTAGCCATCCTTGTGACACTGCCGTGAATTGGAAATTCCAATCCTTCCTTGGAATCAGCTGCTGCCCCTTTTTATCACTCGTTCCTCAAAAGACGAGTCTTCTTTAAGCTCTTTTCATCTGACTCGTAAAATATGAAAAGATTGCCGAGTTTTGGCCTTTCAGCTCGTTAAAGTGACCGGAAGAGCTATCCCTCCTCTAGATTTTAATCTTTTTGGACCTGAGGGATTATTGCACAAAAAGATCGAGCGCTTGTTTTATTCGGCTCATTAAAACTATCGAAAATTCATCCCCTCTGTATTGTTTTATACTTTTTCGGACTTAAGGGATTAGATGACGAAAAAGGACTTTCGGAGTTAACTTTATGTACCTTTTCAGACTCTCTAAAAATGAAAAGGACCGAGTTATCCTTGTCATTAGACTCGTTAAATGCATGAAATAGCGACAAACTTGTCTTTAGATGAGAATGAGTTTCACTATCGCTAGGCTCGTTAAAACATAGCGATGGGCTTGCCCGAAGGGCAAGTTATAGAACAAGCATATGTTATCCTCCTCAATCTTGACAAAAATAAAGAGGTACTGGTCAGAAATGACTGGGGAAAAATTGGGAGAAACTCAAGAAAAATTTGATGGTAGCAAGTCGCTCTTGAACATGACACTTTTCCTCCGTACCACAATCGGGTTGGGTTGTTTCATTCACCGGTCACATCACCATGGTCTCGCCATACCATCCATATTTGGGGTAATGCTACCGATCCATCGCATCAGTGTCGCCCTATGTTCAAGAGAAGTCGTTCAGAGAAGTCACCTGTGTCCCATCCACTACCATACATTATACTCTTTCATGACCACCACCCTGAATCATATGTCACCAGATCGTTTTCACCTCCATCAAAATCATTAGCTCCGTTCCGTGTCATCGATGTGGGATTCATTAAGGCCCTCCTTTGATGGATCGCTTCTTGTCGACATCAGCTCATTATCCAAGAAGTTGATCTAGGAACACCCCCTTCAGTACTTTGAAGCTTGCATGCCTCAATGGCAAGTTTCTCACTTCCGGCGACAGGTTTACATCAATGACGTTCGACCGAAAGATTTTGCGTGGTATTTGACGCCAAATCCTCTATTCACACCACGTGAATTGTACTGCAGTACCTTGAGGGTCATCATCATTATCGGTGATTCCTCTTGTGCTTGTTAACAGTTTACATCATTGACTGGTAATCAAGCGATGTCTTTCCATGTTCGACTTTAGAGAAATTCTCACATGGATCGACTTGTACTTAGAGTGAAGATCGGACGAGATTGAAGACCCCGGATCTAGTTTCATCCATCCGGGCTGCGATATATATTCAGAAAATAAAGACATGGAAATGTACAGCTTTGCAGCACAGATAATCATTCTACCAAAAGGATGATGACTCTTTCAGAATCATCAGTCTATCATCAGACGATTGTCTGTTATATGTACATGAAAATGAATTTATAAAGCTGAGCATGGGAATGCCCGCCTCGGCTAGATGATGAAAAAGGTATGAAAATAATGTATTGTATTGTATTGTATTACAGGTCTCCTCCCAGCAATGAAAGAACTTCGGATCCTCCTAATAAAGCATTTCACCCGATAAACGGCCTCATACTTTAGGGGGCAACTGTTATAGACATTTTTGTGCCTTACAGCTATAAGCATGAAATGTCCATAATCCAAGGGATCCAAAGTCCCTAAACATGTTGTTCCCACCCCTAGAGGAACAAGGCCAACAAACCACAACAATTCATAGAAGTTCTCCACCAGAAACTGCTCAAAAACAAGTCAATTCAGGATCAATTCAGAAGCTCCACTAGCTGCCGACGTTGAAATGCAGAGGCTACACTGGCTGGTTGCATTGCAACGCAGGTAGAAGCACTACCAGGGTGCGCTGAGCGGGAAATGACAAATGTCAGGGTCTCTTGTGAAAGGTGTCAAGACTGTGGAAGCTTCCAGAATCTTCCTCCATGACACTTGCCTTGATGAGTTCGACTAAGTGATGAGTAAGAGGCTCTTAGTCTCCAAGTGGAAGTAAGAACTGACAGAGAGAGAGGACACTAGTCAGATCACAACCTGACTCATCTTCTCTCCAAACATCTATATATGGATCTCTTCTCCATGAGATCGAGGGGCTGGAATTTTTTTGTTGCAAAGAATTACTGTTGGTTTGAGACTGGAATCATTGGGTGCTTAATGCTTTGAAGGGAGGTGAAGATAGGAATTTCATTTGCTGGGAAGGAGATGCTGGATTCAAACTCTCTTGGTTGTATCTCCTCCTGAACCTTGTTATTTAATCAATAAAGCTATCTTGGTTTCTCCTATATGCTGATGTGTCTTTGATGTATGATTGCATTGGTATATTTAGTTTATTTCTAATCCTGAACTAGTTATGAATACGAATCTATGTCTTTGTGTAGTGTTCCCTTCTTGTGATCTTGCAGGAACCTGTTGAAGCTGGGAGAGCGAGAAGGAAAGTAGTTGGGAACTCCCAAAGAGAAGAGAAAACCGGATCGAGGGACAAACGGAAGACACCGGTTAGTCCATCCATCTCTCTTCATTCTTATTTCATAAAGGAAGAATACTAGAATAGCTGTCTTTGTTTGTTGCTAAGGCACTGTCACACCTTAGGTGGATAGGATCGTCCTGCATAGGCATTTTTCCCCACAACAATGTAACAACTTTTCCACTTCGTTTTTGATGGCTACCATTTTCTAGGGATGGACCGATCGAAGCCTTTGACAGACAAGTTTAACATTGTCGTAAATCTTGATGTCATGCTCGATAATAGACGGATCTATGTTGGGTATTTCCTCAAGACTAGGTGAATACATCATATAATTCCTTAAAAAGGCACGTGAAGCTTGCTATTTCCTCAGGATTGCAATCTACTCCAATCTGGATGTTTTCCATGACGCCTGTCTTGACAGAAATATTGATGAGGAATGTTTTTGAAATATTGCCCATGTTTCCTTTCGCCTCGAAAGTTTGGACAGTCATATAGTGTGAGAAAATGATTTCCTGTATGTTAGGTGACAGGATTTGAAGAGGTATCATGTCCAAAATAGATATCAAAACACGATGGTGCTAGTCCTCCCAAGGTCGCTCTTCTAAACGCATGATGTCTCTAATAGCTTCATCCATAGGTAGGACTTGATTGAGTGCATCGAAAGAAGGAGCCATTATGGGAGGGGCAGTGGTACCGTTGGCTGTAACCAAAGTGACTAGAGATTCAGATGTAGATTGAATGGCTTATTAGGACAATTCAGCTGGTGACAACGACATTTGTTCTCCGTAGGTGTTAATGTCTGAAAGAGCTGGTAGGATCCATGGATCGGTATATTCATGAGGAATGGATGAAAGCATATTGACCGTCTATGAAAATTTGGGCAGATGAAGAGGGAAACAACTCATTAGGGAAGAATCCTTTAGTAGACTAGTACTGATACTGATGTAAGAGTTAGGTACACCCCCTAGTAGGGGTATAGATCCGCTTGGTAATGGGGAATAATTAGGGGTGAACAAAGGATAGTTGGTCCGCTGTGACTACATTTCCATCCAATGGAAATAGGATGATGCGAAAGATAGTACACATAATGGCCATCATGGCATACATCCAACTGTGACCTAGCAAGAGATTATAATTGAGCTTTTTATCTACAACTTCTATGTCCACTGTTACTGTTTTCCCATACAAGGTGATGGGGTAGCTACCTAGGTAAGCTTTTGGGATGAAAGTGTGGTCGTCGAAAAATTTAAGGGAATTCTATGGCAGGGATAGGGTTGGAGAACCCAAAATGAGCCAACATGAAGCTGACATGATGCAGGTAGAAGCACCTTCGTCTATGACAGTTCTATGTATACCTTTACCTTTCAAAAATATTTGCACCTGAAATGCAAGTTGGTGGGAAAGGGGAGGTTTACATTTTTCCATGTTGAAAATTACAAGCATGGAATCCTATGGGTTGATACCACCAATAGCCGAAATAAAATATTTTCTTTGCATTGGACATGTTTGTAATACTTTGAGCACTGACATAGTCGATGGTGCTTACACCAAGTCTTATACAATGCTGTAGTTTTGGGCAGCACATGCAGATGTATTTTGCGTTGTGCATTGAAGTGCCCCTTTATGAGGGTGAATCACAAGGTTAGAAACTAGCCTTTCGATATGGAAATCGTTGGGTGGCAATGGGTTTTGACTTGAGGAAGGTTCCTCTGCTTGAGCGATAGGAGCTCCATAGGATTTGGCTCTTGTTTGTAGATCTACTGTTTCAAAGGTGTAAATGGTAGAGGGTCCTTCACCAACTAAAGGATGTTGCAAACCACCATTGCCCCCTTGCAGAGGTTGGGGTTGGTTTGCAATGAGGTGTTTCTACTGTTGAGCGGGGAAAGGATTATTAAGGATAGCGAGGGTGCTACCAATATCATTTTTAGCAATGAAATCTGTGCATTCCTGAAGATGCGGGCAACGATAGGTCATGTGGTCTTTAGCACATATTTTGCAAGGGAATCTATCAGGTTTATCCTTTCCATTGTTAGGAGGCCCAATGGCCTTTTGCTTTGGGTTTTGTTTCTTTGTTGACGGCTCCTCAGAAGGAGCGGTCTTTTTATTATTCTTCTTGTTCTTACCACTGGGTTTTTGCATAGACTGCACATTGTTTATCATGGTGGTAGGAAGAGTAGTCGATTTGGTAGAGGGGTCCACTGACATCTAGGTAATGTGACCGCTGAGTTGTTTTATAGCAGCCCCGAAGTTTGCATGATAATCCCATCGGCGTGCGCTCTGGGGTGCTGAGTAGCGGGAGCATTGGAGTTACGAGGGGCATTGGGGATTATGCCGTAAAGAGTTTGAGGCTATGAATATATCAGATCTAAGTGTTGGGAACGATATATGGATTGGTCTTCTGTGACCATACCACCTAAGGCAACATCTTTAGCTATTTGGGGAAGTAGGGACTTGCAGAACCAATCTACTAAGAGACAGTATAGGAGGGGAGCTTGGAATAACCTCCACCTACGTCTCCATTCATGTATATGATCAAAGATGTGGGTGGTGGTATCTTCACATAATGAAGTGAGGAGTTCTGTCACAGTCTCATAGTGGATGGGTAGTTGGAAGTGCTTTAAGAATTCCACTGCTAGAGCGTCAAAGGTATTTATTGACACGTGTGGTAACTCGATGTACCACTTGGCTGCATTGCCAGTAAGGGTGCGGGGAAAAAAGATGTAACCATATAATATCATCCACCATGGAGTTAGAAACACACCAAAGATGATAGGTGGTGATATGGGTACCCGAATCCTCCCCTTGTTTCCCTTCGAACGTGGGGATGTCTGTCGGTATTTTAATGTGGGATTGGAAGCCAACGTATGTTATGATAGATGGGGTCATTTGTAAGTTTTTACAAGTCAGGGATATCCAATGTTTCCAAAAAATGCAGAGTGTACGATGCCCCCGACTCAGACAAAGGCGATGACATATGACTTGAGGATCCTTGCGATCCTCCCATCGTTTGAGTCCCAATATTATACATAGGTTGTGTGGTACAGTAGCTTTCTTGGGGTATGGCATTGTAATGTGGATTTCCATGGGGATTGTGATGTTGGGGTATAGCATTGCCCCTAGGATAAGCAGTGACCCCTTGACTCATTTGAGGTTGTGAGTAGGGTTCCCCCATGGATTGGTTGGGACCTCCTTGAGCATTCCTGCCTGCCATAGAACTAACCATATGTCCTTGACTAACATAAGGAGTACTCATGTCAATCAGTGATTGACCATTCATGCCTGAAAATGGAGGGGGAACTGTTACGTTCCTGACTGGTATATGCATATTGGGAGTACCCCCAGATACTTGAATTTGGGGATTAGAACTATACAATGGATGCCAACCATCTTGTTGGTTGAAGGGACTCGTGCTAACTATGCTATATTTAGCGTTATAAGGAGCATTGTATGTAGCACTTATCAAAGGTATAGAGTTTGACACTAAGGGGGTGCAGCCCAGCATAGGCTAGGTTCCACTCATGGAGGGTTTCATGTGAGGGTTTGTACCTGGGACAAAAGGGATAGTCGGGTTCACCATCAATGGTGTCGTAGTGACTATCAACTATAGAAGTGGTGGGGGACCAAAGGTGTCCAAAATGTTCCACCCCGTTAGTCATCGACGGGATGGATGGAAATGTTCCAACTGAAGACATCGGGGGTAGAGGTGCCACGTGAACCAAGAGTGGGTCCAACAGATTCGTGATCGGAGGGTTGTACGGAGGAAGAAATCATGTACTGAAGAAATCCTCTAGTAAGCTTGAATCTTCGATTGTCCAAACAGATTCTATGTGAGATCTTGGAGAATGATTTCCCAAAGATGGGGAATCTGGTTCACTAGAGCTTGGCTGATCTTCCACAATGAGTGGAGGAATTCCTAACAATTGTCTAGATTGAAGAAGAGGGCTGAATGTAGCCATGGTGACTGTTAATTTTTATCAATAAATTTTATCGTGATATTTGTTAAAGTCTCAATGATAACACTTTGGTGCCTAAAAAGTAAAAAATAAAAAATACGCTAAGTGAAACAATTAGCAAACAAAGGGAGATGACCTTGTCTGATAACCACCAATCATTGGAGATGAAACCAAGTGTCGCAATGAATAACAGAGAGGGATGACCAAATGTATAGTTATGGTTACTCTGGAGCTTCACCTAAACCTCAGATTGAGGGGCCAAGTACTCTCGTAAAGATGAGCACCCTCCAAAAAATTGAAGACAGAGTAGGTCCGTCTGTGTTAGGTACCAGGGCAGTCCACCCTAGTCACCTTGTGTAAGTTCCTAAAAGTATGGCCACTAAGGATACCTCAGATCACAGACACTACCGGGGGGGAAATAGTCACATATAGTATGTTGTGTGGGCAGTATAGTCGAGTCCCCGACTCACCTCCGAAATCCCTGAAGGGATCCCCAATACACATAATACCCAAAGGATTTGTAAGCGAAGGCGGGCTACCGTCACTTACAGTGTGATGTTGTCTCATATTTAGCTCTGTTTTGACTGGAGTGGTCCTGGTAGTATGAGTGAAGAAGGAATTTTCTCTCTTTTAATGACACTAGTTTTGGTTTCTGATCTTGGGTAGTTTACTCACACTACCTATCCCAAGATCCTAGCGTGAACTAATTTCTATTTGCTCTATAAAGAGTTATTGATTGATTTTAGCTAAATTTGATGTGTACTTTTTTAGTGTCTTCAATAGGGGTGTTGACATATGATATGTGGTGGGACTCTAACTCAAAAATCATGCAAAATATAATGCTTGAAAATATTCAATTCGATGAAATAAGTTGTATTCTAGAAGTGAGAATATTTCATACATTCATATTTCTTCCATGAATCCTAGTCATTATAACACATGCATAACCAACATAAATCTTTCCAATTCTTTCTAACAACTATTTGAAACCAAAATATAGAATATTTTAACTAGCTAAGCAGAAGAATGAATAAAAAAATGTTGATTTTTCTTTTAATAAAACTTTTTAAGAAAGAAAAAAAAACTATTTCCTAAAAAACAAATTTCTTTTAGGACACAGACCTTGCTAACAAACTATAGATGTAGATCATTTTTAAGTCCATGAGTAGGTTTCCCATCCCTTTGAGTTTACAGACACAACTGCATGTCAAAATTTGGGTGACTAACGTTCTGTAGTAGAGTCCACAGAGAGTTACTGGTCCACTAATGCACTGTTTGTGCAGACACAGAGCTTTATAAAGCTTTGTTTTCTTTTCTAACCTACGTTAATGTGGGAAAAGGGTTCAAAACAGGGCTTTGGGGATTAGATCCAAGGTTGAATGTATGAGGGAAGAATGTAGCAAGGTCTTGATGGGCTAGAAAAGGAATGCAGAAGTATGGGGAGGTCTAGAAGGAGGAGGAAACTGAGAATTGTCTAGGTGAACTGGGAACTAAATTTATAGTCCCAAGTGGAGTTGCCAATTCTTCTATAGGATAAAATGCACGGTTTATGGAGCATGGAGATACCCTCAAAGGTCTTCCCGAGACCTTTGGCAAACTGTAAGATTATCTGCAGCTGTCACAAAGTTACATGAATGTCCATAAACAATAACTAACTATCAAAGCAAGACAAATTAATTACCTCAAGCCTCCGTGTAGATTTGCTGGAGAGCGCAATGTAGCTAGGTGGAAATTCCTTGAGCCAGCTCTAGATCAAGTCCTGCACATAGAAGAAACAAGAGTAATCACAACATACAACCTTGATAACTAATACATGAATATATAAAAGACATCTAGCTACACATAACTAAGCTACTCATGCTAAAAGGTATTGGAAAAACAAGTGAATGAATGATAGCACCAATACCACGGAGTAGACAGTACAACTACAATTTTATATTAATGTTGGAAGAGCGATTACAACCATTTGTTTCATCAGCCTTACCTTACCCCTCTAGCTCCTCTCTCTCTCTCCCTTCTTTCCAATTTCTTATGCTTAGATTTGAGACTATGCTCGACAATCAAGTAAGCTATCCTTTCAAATGATCTAACCTCAATCACCATAGCCCTATATTTTCTTATGTAGTAATTGAGTTAGGGTTGCCAAGTTCGTCCATGAGTCTCTTAAGGTAAAAGCAATGATGTTGCCATGCTTTTCAGCTCTTTCCCATTTGCCTCCTTCATTAGGATTTATAAATCCCACAAATAGGTCTAACTTTAGATGTTTCCTTGCTTTTCTCAGTAGATTTAGGAGGGAATATAGAGATATTTATGAGTCAATTCACTCCTTTGACCTATAGATTCTCATTAGGATCCACTAACGCTGTCACCAAACCAACAAGTAGAGTTAGTAGGGTCATTAACACTCTATTAGGCTTATAGAGACGCTTTATAAAGCATGTTGTTAGTGTTTAGCCAGTGTTAGTCTGGAAACAAGGCTTGTGATATTGGTCTTTGCTTTAGCTATCATGTCTTTCCCCTCAGAGCTAATGAGGGGGTCATTTTGTTGTATAACACATGAGGCACGGTTAATTGATTCAGGTGCATCCTTTCACTTCACTTCCCATAGAGAGTGGTTCTGCGAGTATCATAAATATGATGGTGGTTATGTCTTCTTGGGGGATAATAGGAAGGCTAGAATCATTGGTCATGGAAAATTCAACTTGAAGTTTCAAGGTGGAAGGATTTGAACACTTCTCGGTGTTCTTCATATTCCTACATTAACAAGAAATCTGATTTCTATAAGCAAGCTAGATGATGCAGGTGTAAAAACAATGTTCGAGAAGGATACCTACAAGATGGTTCAGCGAGCACTGGTATTCATGTGAGGAGTTTGGATTGGAACTTGGTACAAGCTACAAGGTAGCACTATTGTTGATGGGTGCAACAGTTCTGTGGTTCCTGAAAGTGGAGCAGAAAATATAGTGGTCTCTGGAGAAAAGACCACGCTATGGAATCAAAGGCTTCGAAATATTAGATAGAAGGGCCTTCAAATACTTCATGGTAAAGGTAGGGTAGAAGTTATGATTAATAGCTCTCTGGATTTCGATTTCTATGAAAATTATGTATATGGGAAGCAGAATCGGGTGAGTTTCCCCTCAGGTGGTAGGAGGGCGAAACAAATATTAGAGCTTCTGCACAGTGATGTGTTTGGACTTGTGAAGGTTCCATCATTGGGTAAGTCTATGTACTATGTATCATTTATAGATGACTTCTGAAGGAATACATGCATATACTTCCTTAAGAAGAAATTTGAATTCTTTGACAAATTTAATGAATTTATAGCTCTGGTGGAAAACTAGACAAATAATAAGATAAAGGTGATGAGGACAAATAATGTTGGAGAGTTTTGAAAGAAAGAATTTGAATAATTCTTTAAGAAGTGTGGTATAGAATGGCAGAAGACTACTCCATACACACCTGAGAAAAATGGAGTTGCACGAAGAATGAACAAGACATTCATGGAAAGGGAAAGAAGCATGCTCAGTGGTGGTGGGTTAGGACAGGAATTCTGGACTGAGGCAGTGGAGACAACATGTTACCTGGTCAACGTATCACCTTCATCAATGTTGGAGGATAAGTCTCCATAAGAGGTATGGATTGGTAAGAAACCATTTCTTTCACATCTGAGGTTATTTGGATGTGATGTATATGTACATGTTCCAAAGGAGAAAAGAACAAAGTTGGATAGTAAATCTGAAAAGTGCATCTTTATTGGGTATAAGGATGGCTTAAAAGCTTATAAACTTTGGAACCCAGTAACAAGGAAGGCTGTGTACAACCAAGATGTCATGTTCAGAGAGGTGAAATATGTTATTAAACATGAATTCCAACCAAAGGAACCTGAGAAGATAGAGTTTGAGCTAAAGGAGGAAGAATCAGACTCTACAGCAGAAGAGGAATTAGAAGATGAAGAGCCACAAACTCCGATTGTGAGAAGATCAGTTCGTGAAAGAAAGCAATGAGAAAGCTATAGTCCATCTGCTTCCTATTCAAAATTTTCTTTATCTATTACTGATGATGATCTTAGAACTATGAAGGAAGGAGTAGATTTAGAGGATGGAAAACTATGGAAAGAGATCATGATTGATGAAATGGCATCGTTGCACAAAAATGAGGCTTCGGATCTAGTGGAGTTAATGGCTGGAAGGAAACCCATTGGAATAAAATGGTTGTTCAAGAAGAAGACAAATGCGAAAGGAAAGGTAGAGAAATACAAAGCTCGGTTGATAGCAAAAGGTTAAGCTCAGGTGCTGGAAATTGATTTTTGTGATATTTTTCTTATGTTACCAAGGTAGCTTCGATTAGACTACTTTTATCTTTTGCTACTACTTTTGATTTTGAGGTAGAACATATGCTTGTGAAGACTTGTAGCGAAGGGTAAGAAAGAACTAGTATGGAAGTTAAAGAAGTCTTTGTATGGGTTAAAACAATTACCAAAGATGTGGTATCAGAAATTTGATACATTTATATGGGACTTGGCTTCACCAGAAGCAAAGCAGATCACTGTGTGTATTTTAAAGTAATTAGTGACTGTGTTATTTATCTGGTCTTGTATGTGGATGATACGTTGCTAGTTGGAAATGAAAAAGAAATTATCTAGGATTTGAAGATCCAATTCCCTCCAAATTTGACATGGAAGATCTTGGTGCTGCAAACTATATTTTGGGCATGGAAATTAAAAGAGAGTGGGAAAAGAGGAACCTTTGGTTAAACGAGGAGATGTATGTCGAGACAATACTGCATAGGTTTAATATGCAAGATAGTAAACTGATGAATGTTCCTACTCCTGTAGGTGTAAAGTTATATGTTGAATAGTGTTCGGAGACACAAGAAGAGGAAGAGGACATGTCCCATGTTCCGTATGCAAGTGCAGTCAGTAGCCTGATGTATGCAATGTTCTGTACTAGACCAGACATTGCACATGTAGTGGGAGTATTGAACAGGCTTATGTCAAAGCCAGGGAAGGGGCACTGGACAACAGTGAAGCGGATTTTCAGGTATTTGCATGGCACTAGTGATTATGGTTTGTGCTACCAAGGAAGACCAGGATTGGACAGAGTGTTGGATATTCATGGCTTTGTTGATGTAGATTGGGCTGGAGATATGGATCAGGAAGATCTACAAGTGGGTATGTATTTAACCTATTTGGAGGTGTACTTAGGTGCAGTCAGTCATGCAATCAAGCAACAATTCTCGTTGTAGAGATTGTGTTCAAGTATGGGCTTAGTATAGGGAGCTATAAGAATAGACTGTGATAGCCAAAGTGCAATTTTCTTGGAAAATAACCTTGCTTACAATTCAAAGACAAAGCACATTGATGTTCAGTATCACTTTGTCATGGATATGATAGAAGACAAAAAGTTGTTGCTGGTAAAGGTGAACATTTTGAAGAATACTACAGATGCATTGACAAAATTTGTGATCTCTAAGAATTTCTCTTCGTGTAGAGAAAGAATGGACAAATGACTAAACTCTCCTGTGGCCCCCTGTGGAAAGAAAACAACAGTGGGAGAATATTGGGTTGTGTTATATTCTTTCCACCACTAGCTCCCCTAGTTAACCGGTAGGTTAGAGGGGGGACAGAGCCCCCCCTTTGTTGCATTGATTTTGTAACGGGGGTGTAGTTGGGGGTTTGAGGGGGGGTGGTTAGCTACCCTCTATGGGGTCCGGGGCAGTGCCCCCAGGAAAATTTGTTTAGACCTTATATTAGGTGGGCAAACCTACCTATGGTTTTGTGCATGGTTTTCGCACATGGTTTTGGGCGTAATGGTTTTCGGTCCATGGTATTGGATACTTCGACATGTATATATATATATATATATATATATATATATATATTGTAACATTTAAAGGAACATAATGAAAAATCAAGCTGGTATTCCCCGTTTTGGGATCCAAGGGAAACTCTCTGCGTATATGTGTTTTATTTGTTATGCTCTCGCACTGTATATTTTTTGTTCCTAGAATCCATATGTAGGTAATTTATGTACAGGGCTAAAACCTATATTTGGTATTAGAGGCCCTAAAGTTTGGACATATTCGTAATTCACTGTCTTTCTTTAGAACTATGAGCACTGGAGATGAATAAGAGTTGGTGTTGGGATTAATAACACCAACATTGATGAATTCCTTAATGATTTTATTAATTTCATTCTTTTGGGAAAAAGGATGTCAATAGGGGTGGACATTTGGCATTTGGGTACCTAGAAGCAAAGGGATGTTATGATCATGTTCACCCCTAGAAGGTGAGAGCACCTTAGGTTTGTCGAAGACCCATAGCTGGCAGTATAATACCTATTTCATATAGGGATGAATGGGAGGAGGAGTGGATATAATGGAATGAATGGATTAAAATTTTGCTACTATCCGATGATGGCCTTTGCTTAAAAACTTCTCCATTCAATGTGAGATGGTGATAGTAAGAGAACTTGCCTTGATTTCTCGCAGTGTATGAGTGTCATCATTCTGCTTAAAGATCGCATAGAACTCATAGAAGTCCATTGTGATAGGGAAACTAATAGCACCCGCCTTGAGTGGAGGTCCAGTTTGGTAAAAATTAGGCACCATGCAGTTCATTAAGCATATCATCGACTACTAGGATAGGAAATTTGTACTTGATGGTGAGCTTGTCAAGGGCCCTAAAGTCTGGACACATTTGCCACTGTCTGTCTTTATTTAGAACCATGAGCACTGGAGATGGATAAGATTTGGTGTTGGTATTAATAACACCAACATTGAGGAATTCATTAATGATTTTTTCAATTCCATTCTTTTGGGAAAATGTGTAGAATTACTGCTGAAACTCTGATAGATCTAGAATTCTAGTTAAATTAAACACAAGTAATTTGCTGATATTCAAGATAGGAGAGAAAGAATTTACTCCGTAAAATCAATGTATTAAATTAATGAATAGTAGTAATACATGAGCAACCAAACCTCTAATCCCAAAGGGAGGTGGTTATATAGAAATTGACGAATCTATAAAACTAGGAAAAAACTAGTAAAAAACTAGAAAAGGCTAAGAAAAGCTAAAGGGAGGCCTAAAATAGCAACAATGACTCAATACAACCTATCGAACTATCTGCCATGAGGAAAGCATGAGGATGGGTGCATTTACCAAGGAAGGCAACTTTAAAACATGCTAAAATGGTCTAAGGGACCAAATCCCTTGATTTAAGGGGGAATCTTCATGTGGGGCACCAATCCTCAAATAACACAAGTGGATGAGGTGTTGTTAGGTGTGAACATGCACTTTGATGTATATATGGTTTAGGAAATTCTTTGGACTGGTATTTCCATAATATTAAGCCTTTAAACGCAAAAAGCAAGGGAAAGTTGGTCCACCAAGCTAGTTTACCAAAAACCAAGTGTGAATAAGATTTTTAGTGCATGTGGCTAAGTCAAGGCTACTTAGGCTAAAAAATAAATGTACATGTTAGGATTATATTCCAACACATAGCCCGCCCCTCACCCCCCCCCCCCCCCCCCACTTCATCCTAACTGACTTATCTAAACTAAGTCCCAGCCAAGATGCCATGTTATGTACTCGGGTACAATAAATAAAAGATCCTCATAAAATGAAGAAAGAGGGAAAACCTTGTGGGAAAAACCCCCACAAAAAAGGAAAAATGGGCTAAGTGGCCAAAAGGGACTACTCAATTGTCTGCACCACTCCAAGCATAACTCTCAGTTTTGAAAATTTCTTTTCAGTGAAAGACTTGGTGAAGATGTCTGCAACTTGTTGCTCAGTGGGGTAGTACTGCAGTGATATGACTCGATCACAGATTAGCTCGCAGATGTAATGCATGTGAATATTGATGTGCTTGGTGGTCTACCTCTAAACTGGATCAATGGATATCTAAATGGACCGCTGATTATCACAAAATATGACAGGTGGAAGTGGATAATGAATACCAAACTCAGAGAGAAGCCCCCACAACCAAACAACCTGTGTAGTTGCATTCACTGCACCTCTATACTCTTCCTCGGCTGTAGATAAAGAAATTGTGGATTGATTCTTGCTAGATTAGAAAAAAAGGCCTTGAACCAAAGCTAAAAACATAAACAAAGGTGGACTTGTAGTCTCTACCATCACCAGTCCAATCAGAATCTATGTACCCAATTAGTGAAAATGGGCAATTTGCAACATAGAAGATACCAAAACTGCAAGTACCTTTCACATATCTAAGGATTCTCTTTGTAGCTTTCTAGTGAAGCACATGGGGCTCCTACATATATATGGAACAAACTCCTATTGCAAAATATATATTAGGACGGGTGTGAGTAAGATACAACAAACTCCCATCCAACTGTCAATAGAGTGTACTGTCCACCAAAGGTGTAGTACCCACATCATCAAATCTGATCCCCGAAAGAAAGGGAGATGCTACTAGCTTTCATTATGTCATATAAAAGTGAACAACTAGATTTGATGTATACTTAGACTATTCCATCTTCATCCCCGAAGTAGACTGAGAAACTTCAAGACCAAGAAAGTAGTGCAACATTCCCAAATCTGTCATGGAAAATTGATCATGCACTGCTGATTTTTCCAAATCAATAGCTGAGGTAAGGTTCCTTGTCATCAGTAAATAATCTATATAAAGTACTATCAGTAAAAGGGAATCATCATGTTACAGAAAATAAACATTCAGATCAGATTTTCATAGAATGAATCCAATGGAAAGCAGGAATGAATCCATCTTTGCACACCAGGCTCTGGGAGCCTGTTTTAGGCCATACAAAGATTTCTTTATTTTGAAAACGAGGGAAGAGTTTTGAATGTATCCCTCTGGCTTGTCCATATATATCTCCTCCTTGATATCTCCATGAAGAAATGAACTCTTCACATCCATGTGATGAACTTCCCATCTACGAGAAGCATCAATGGCTAAAACTAGTCAAATGGAGTCCATTTTTGCAACAGGTGCAAATGTCTCTGTGTAGTCTATGCCATGTACTTGTGAGTATCCTTTTGCATCAAGTCAATATTTTTACTTCCTGATCTCACCATCTGCAGCAATCTTTTTTCGATAGATCCATCGACATCTAACATGCTTTCTTCCTTTCAGAAGTGGAACCAAGTCCCGTGTGTTGTTTTCCATGAGAGCATAGTACACTTCATCCATGGCAGCCTCCCAAAGCGGGTTTCCAACAGCCTCCGATTGTGACTATGGATCTGAACAAAGAGTCATATAGAAATGTATGGGAAGAAATGGTTCAGTGGTAGCCAAGGCTTGAGGAGCCCCAACAAACTGTGATCTAGTCCTTCTCGCATCCGTAGGATCACCGACTAGTTCACCCGCATCTTGCAAGGTTTTCTCTACCCAAGTTGGAAGTTGAGTTGGAGCAGCCATGACATACTTCTCATTCTCTGAATCAAACCCAAGACACTTCTCTAATGGCTGCTCTAAAGTTTTAGGTTCCTCCTCATCAGTTGCAACAAGCGGTTCCTCAGCAGGGTCTGCTGAAAAATCATGGAGTGATTCTTCATCAAACTTCAAACTTCAAGCTACAAGGAACTTTTCAGTGTGAGAGTCCAGCAATCTATATCGTTGGACACTGTTAGGATATCCAAGAAAGATACATTCAACACTTTGAGGCTCCAAAGACTTCCTCTTATCTATCGGAATGTGAGCCCATGCTTGTGAACCAAAAATGCGAAAGTGCGACACTTTAGGTTTCTTATCGGTCCAACACTCAAATGGAGTGGTGCCTTTGAGTGCTTTGTGAGGATTGTGGTTCTGAATGTATGATGAAAAATTAATAGCTTCAGCCCATAGCTTAGGATCTAATTATTTGGACTGTAGCATACAATTGGCCATCTCTTTTAACAACCAATTTTTCCTCTCTGTGACACCATTCTATTGTGATGTATATGGAATTGTGTGTTGTAGTTGTATACCTGGATCAATACAAAGTTGTTGCACATATTTGTTGACATAATCCCCCCCATTATCAGTATGGAGTATATTAATCTTACATCCAGATTCATTCTCAGCAAGTGCTTTAAATTATATAAGGCATTCAAATACTTCTGATTTTAATTTCAGAAAAAATACCCGAGTAAAGTAAGAGAAATCATCTATGAAGGTGAGTACATATCGAGCCTTACTAGTTGAAGGTTGCAGGAAGGGGCCTGTAATGTCACTGTGAATCCGCCCAAGAGGTGAAGAAGCTCTTTTTGCTATCCCTTTGTCAAATTGTTTCTCCTAATGCTTGCCAAGAATGCATCCTTGACATACACCGCTTGTGAATTTAATAGCGGACAATCTTTCTACCATGTTTTCCTTGTTGAGTTGATGAAAGTACTTATAGTTTAGATGGAAAAATATTTCATGACATAACCTACTGATATAATTATATTGTGACAAAAATACAGTCCTAATAGATTTAGGAACAAAGTGCGAGAATAAATACAAATGGGAACCGTGATATGCAATTCCATGTGAAAGCTGTGAGCCCGTGGAAATGTCAGTAAAAACTGCAGAGTTCGGAGTGAACTCCACCCTCCTTCTAGAGCCAGAATGAGTCGTCTAACATATCAAGAAAAGATTTGCAGATAGCGAGGGAGCATGAAGCACATTTGCGAAGCAACCCCCTTCAAGGTCTACAATTCCTTCTCTGCACACCTTTTCGGGTGTGGCATCTCCCAAGTAAATTGGGGATCTGGTGCTTTCTTCGATGGGAGAAAATTCATCTTTTGATGCAACCATATGGTTTGATGCACCTGAATCAAGGATCCAAGCTGATGGAGTGGATGTGATAGCCATTAAAGCATGACCATCTCGTTCTCTCCCTCTCCCATCTCTCGTTCTGTTATCATCCTTCTTCTTTGCATTCTCAAGCACGATGAGATTGTGTTGCTGCAATTGCTTTCCATCTCATTGATTGTTTTCCTCATGCAATTTTCTTCGGGATGAAAACATTTGGAATAGTAGCTACAAAGTGTTCTTTCCTTCTTCTTCTTACCCTTAGGAAAATAAGAGCTCTCTGAAGATTGTACAGGTCTCTCCTTCTTCAATTCATTAAATTTACCCTTCCCTTTTTTCTTGTCTCTTCCACTCCTCTTTGGAGCATCAGTAGCTGCAAGTGCTTGGTTCTTTGAACACTTTATTGCACCCATTTGGACTAACTTAGCTTGCTCTTGAGTCAATGCTACAATGAATTCATTCAATGGAGGCATTTTCCATTTTTCCTAAGTCAATTTAGGTTCTTGAAAAGACGATACAAATACAGAATATTCAAGGCCTAATTTCGAGAGAATCAAAAGGATGTGTTAATCTTCCTCTTTCTTGAATCCACATGCATCAAGTTCAATGAGGAGGGATTTAAACTTGGTGAAGTATTCTTGCATGTTGCTAAAATGAGTTGGACAGAGGGATATGAGTTAATTCTCCAGTTGATGCACTCTCATTTCATCCTGCTTGTCAAATAGTCCTTCGAATGTGGTCCAGACCACATCCGGAGTGGTGGCTCTGCTGACATGAAAGAGGAGTTCTTTGGAAATTTATAGGCATATCAGCCCAATTGTTTCATATAATTTATTTAAATACTTCATCTTCTCCACTACAGAAGTCGGTTCAGTATTTGTTCCCATTGTTACCCTGTAAAGCCCTTTGCTTTGGAGGAGTAGAGTAATCTCTGTCTTCCATTCGAAGTAATTGAAAGGATTTAGAATGGGTTTTGCAGGCTGATAGAGAAGATCCATTGCTGCTTTCTATGCCTCCTGATGATCTATACTTGCAAATAAAACCATGTGCAATCCACTAGATTTTAACTAGCTCTGATACCATGTAGAATTCCTGCTGAAACTCCGATAGATTTAGAATTCTAGTTAAATTGAACACAAGTAATTTGATGATATTCAAGAGAGGAGAGAAAGAATTTGCTCCATAAAATAAATGTAATAAATTGGTGAAGAACAGTAATACATGAGCAACCAAACCTCTAATCCCAAAGGGAATTGGTTATAAAGAAATTTCTAAATCTAGAAAACTAGGAAAAAACTAGTAAAAAACTAGAAAAGGCTAAGAAAACCTAAAGGGAGGCCTAAAATAGAAACAATGACTCAAGAAAACCTATGCCAACTCTAAGACACAAGGAAAGAATGAGGAGGGGGGAATTTCCCAAGGAAGGCAACTTTAAGACATGCTAAAATGGTCTGGGGGACCAAATCCGTTGATTTAAGGGGGAATCTTCTGTGGGGTGCCAATCCTCAAATAACTCAAGTGGATGATGTGTGGTTAGGTGTGAACACACACCTAGATGTCTAAATGGTTTACGAAAGTTGTTGGACCAATATTTCCATAATATTAAGCCTTTAAAGGCAAAAGAAAAGGAAATTTGGTCCACCGAGCTAGTTTACCAAAAACCAAGTGTGAACATGATTTTTAGTGCATGTGTCTAAGTCAAGGATACTTAAGCTCAAAAATAATGTAATTGTTAGGATTATATTCCAAAAAAAAAGGATATCGATAGGGGTGGACATTTGGCATTTGGGTAGCTAGAAGCAAAGGGATGTTATGATCATGTTCACCCCTAGAGACTGGGAGATCCTTAGGTTTGTCTAAGACCCACAGGTGGCAATATAATACCTATTTCAGATCAGGATGAATGGGAGGAGGAGTGGATATAAGGGAATGAATGGAATTAAATTGTTCTACTATCCCTTGATGGCCTTTTTTTAAAACTTATCCATTCGATGTGAGATGATGATAGTAAGGGCAACTGCCTTGAGTTCTTGCAGTGTATGAGTGTGGTTGTTTTGCTTAAAGATCATATAGAACTCCTAGAATTCCATTGTGATAGGGAAACATTTGTGTCGCCATTCAACACCATGGACAATGTCACAACCACCCATTTCAATGGCAAACATGTGGGTTGTGAGGTGATAATTGCGCATTTGAAGCTTAATATTTTCACAGTAGCCTTCACATTTCATGGTCGCCCCATAAGTGATAACGACTTGGAAATTGGGTACCACGCTCACAAAATAATGAATTGCTTATGCTACTCTCTTATGGACAATGTTGTTTGTGCTGCCACTATCAATAAGAAACACTACTTGTTGATGTTTAATAAAACCTCAGATTTTGAGAGTTTTGGGAGAAGAAATGTTAGCTCGAGCATGGAGTGAGATGACTGTCTCATCTAGTGTAGCTAGATTATTAGTGTCTAAGTCAGTTAGGGGGTCACCCTCTTCCTCCTCGGTCACTTAATTGTATGGAGCTTCATTGACAGAACTATTTCCAACAATGTCAATTTAAAATAATTTTGGTTCCTTGCATTTATATCTCATAGAGTATTTTTCTTCAAAACAATGGTAGAATCTTTGTTTCTATCTTTCAGACATTTCTGTCGGTCACACTTTTTGAAACTTAAATGTTTGGGTGGGTCCCATAGCTAAGGTGGGATGTGCCCATGTGACGAAATTTGTACGATTGGATTTGGCATTTAAATCCACTTCTACCTCTAAGGCCTTGTTGAATGCTTCCAACCAAGTAGTTGGGTGATGCATTTTGACATGGGCTTGGATATCTTCCTCTAAGCCACTAATGAAACATTCCATGTAAAAGGATTCTCCTAGTCCTTCAGTCTAGATGGCCAATTATTCAAAGGTTGCAATGTAATCTCGTACCATAGCCATTTGCTTAATATTAGAGAGATGACACAGAATGTGAGATTCCAAATCAAAGCTATCACAAATGGATTTTGAGAATAGGTTCCAAGTTGGCATCCCTAGATAGAAGTTTTGATGCCACTATCACCACTGCCATCACTCTTGGTCATGGTAAAGAGCTCCCACATATATTTTAGTTTCATATTCCCAGATATTGTTAAGGGAAAAATATTGTTCCATTTATGTCACCCATACCGCCTCGTTAGATCCATCAAATTTGTGCATGCCGAGCTTGAGTGTCTGGTGGCCAAGATATTGGTGACCTCCATGGAAATGAATGTGATGGCTCGGTTATCCTTCTACATGGGCATGAATACTATGTTCTTTCCTTATGGGTTTGCGAGATGTAGTGGATCTGACCTATAAATATATGATAAAGAAAATATACCTAGAAATAATAAGAGATAAATAGATAAACTTTAGATATTTATTAATATCAACCGTTGAGGTAGGGTAACACCATATAATCACTCCTTAAGGGAGGAGAACAATCCACAAGCCATATTCTTTCCAATACAATAATCCTTGACATCTCTTAGTGGAGAGTCTCTAACCTCTATATAGGCTTCATACATACATGGCATCACATGAAAAGAAATATCATGGCATCACTGCATCATATATGTCCACTTTCGGGGATGGCCTGAAAATGGAAAACTATGTTGATGAAATTGATTGCACTGCTGAATTCTTGGCATGAAATCATGTTGAGTGAATATAAATTCGACCCCTTTCACACACAGTCAAATTATAGACCCTCAGGAATATCAAAGATTCCCTCAAGTATTACTTTTTGGATATGGGTGAAAAAACCGCTACTTGTAGGTTTTAACCCCGTACAGAAATTACCTACATACAAATTCTAAAACACAGAAAATAAACAATGTGAAAGCATAACACATAAAACACATATACACAAAAATTTCCCCCTGGATCACAAAACCAGGACTACCAGCTTGATTTTTCATTATGTTCCTTTCAATGTTACAATACATATTTATATATGTCGAAGCACCCAATACCATGGACCGAAAACCATTGCGTTCAAAACCATGTGTGAAAATCATGCACAAAACCATAGGTAGGTCCACCCAACCTAACATAGGGCCCAAAACCAAAATTTTTGGTGGCGTTGTCGTGGACCCCATAGAGTGGGGTTACCTACACCCCTCAAACCCCCTGTGACTCCCCCACTACACAATCAACGCAATGAAGGGGCACCTCTGCCCCGTTCTAAATCCCCGGTTAACTTTGTGGGCTAGTTGTGGAAAGAATATAACACAACCCAACACTGCTCAAATGAAAATTCTGATGAAACCACTACGCTCCTTGTGAAATTCTATGAAAAATGACTATAATGTCGGCATCATTCTGATTCTATCAAAGATCAGTCTGCAAGGGAATATTTTTGATTCCTCAATATTCTACCATGATTCCTCACTACTGACTGCCTAAAATTATGCTGCTTAGATGAGGAAACGTACCACACCATCGCATTCCCTATGAGGTTCTAGTTTGTTTGAGTATAAAGTTGACATGATTCTATCACTCTGAAAAATCACCTTCTAGGGAATTTTTCATATTCCTCCAAGATTTTGCTTGAGAATATTATGTGGAATATTCTATGGAATATTCCATCAAATATTCTCACCTCGAAAATCATGCCTTTCCTGGGCGCAATTCCACCTCCAATTTCCACACGTTCTCAACCTTCTTTGTTGGTCGAATTACAAAGTTCTGGGTTTATATGTATTTTACAATGGACATACCAAAGATGGGCTCATTCGTCTCTTGGCTGGAAGTAGATAATAAAATCATGTCATTGGAGGAGGTCGCAAGGTCAAACACATGAGCCTCCCCCATGGCAACAATTTTTTTTTGTGCATTTTGAAATTCATTTGGTGGCGGTTGTAACATTTGTTATATTTGTTGCATATGGGGGATGGGACCACCCGTGGAGGGGACTCACCACATGGCCGGGCAGGTTTGATCTCCACCAACCTCACATCAGTTATGGTTTATGGTAGGTGGTTGGTCTTCCATTGGCGACCCCGAAAATTATATTTGTTATATATGTTAAATGTATGTGGTGTGTGGGGTAGCGGGGGTGTTGGCTAGTCACCCCTTATATATATATATATATATATATATATATATATATATATATATATATATATATATATATATATATATATATATATATATATATATATATATATATATTGATTTAACCCATTAGCCAAACAATTTCGACTGGTTTTTAAGGGTCACTGGAAAAATTAAAGAGGTGACAAATTCACCCTCTCCGACCACCATTGCTGGGCGCAGGATCCCCAAAGGGAAGTTTTGGGGCTTAGAGCCCAGATTTTGGTCAAAAATCGTAACTCCAATATAAAGACTCCACATTTTGTGGGCGCGGAGCACCTAGTTTGTAAAATAGTCATAAGGTTGTTCGCCCTTAATTTTGCTAATGTAATGTCGGATGTAAAGACCTACACATGATCCCCGGACCATGGAATTGTATAAATAGAGGGAGGCTCTAAGTATTTAAGGAATCTAATATAATATAATAATGAGAAGAAAGATGAAGAGTTGAGTCATATCAATGGAGTAAAGTCTAGTTTTGGGTCGTAGAGTAGGAGAAGGCTCTGCAGCTGAGTGCTTAGAGGCCTAGTAGCCTGCAACTGAGTGCGCGAACCCCTACAACTGAGTGTGCAGAGCGGGTCAAATATGTAGTAGTCGGAAGTATTAATAAAGAGAAGTTTCATATCAATTTTGTGTATTTATTTCCTATTTTATGCATTGAATATATTGGGTATAAATTGCACTTCTACTGTTTATATGATGCGCGAATGTGTATAACTGTATTGATTAAGTGAATGTAAGATAGAATATATGTTTACGCCAAGTTAACTAAGATCTGTTAAGAAGATAAGTAAGATACGAGGTGTAGTTTGGGGAAATAGTGAAGTTCGTTGCCGTAGCAGTGCGAAAGCATCGCAACCCCTAGTTACACGGGGGCTTCATTTGGGAAGTAATACCATAGCACATAGGTTCATATTGGGGGATATTTATTGAAGAAAAAATGACATAATATATTGGGGGATATATAGAGGGTAAAGGGATTTTATATTGGCAAGTATAAAAAATGGAGTTCGAAGTTAATGAAAAATTATAAAGGGGTATAAAAAATGTTAATGAAAATATGGATACCTACAATATCTAGTGAAAGTGGGGGGTTTTTAAATTGGGAAGATGTATTGGGTTTGTATTTGTAGGGGGTCAAAAAATGTGATTTTTAGAGGTATTTTTCAATATGTAGTCAAATAAGGGGTATTTCTTAGTATGCCATGAATGCACGCGATATGACATAGGTTCATTGAGTGAAACCCCCATGCTAGCCTGGTTAGGGCTGCGTGAAAGATGATTATAATAGATCACGAGGGTGTTCAAGGTTAGAACAGTGTGTGAAGTAACCTGTGTAAAGGTAGGCATAGTTGGACTAAATCGACACCACAGACATCTCCACGGTGCGGAAACTTGGTTCCACCATCCCCCCATATTGCTTCGAGTGAAACTTCAGTCTGTGCTCCGTAGGCTGATGCTAAAAGGGCTAGTAGTGTAGGGATTTGTTTGGCTAAATAACTTTGAACCTGGGGCAAGCCCCCCTCAAACCAACAACAATTTTCTATGCACCGTCCCTTCACCAAATTGTTGCCTCGTTAATTATTTCCAGTGCGCTTAGTTTGACCAAAAATGTTTACCATGAATACCTTGAGCATATGAACTCGGATTTGAGGGATGCTGACACCATTGGAATGAGGATGACAAGCACTATGACCTGGTCCTCTTTTGGGTGAAATTTGATAACTTTGATTTTTGAGGTATTCTAAGCCACTTTTGAAGTCTTAGTGTTTCAAGAGCCACCTAGATCACCAATCTTGCATTTCCTAAATCTTTTTCAGATCAACCTTCACTCCTTCAAAACCTACAATGTGTCCTAAATGCTCTACTTCTTCCATGCCAAAGTAACACTTGGATAATTTGACAAATAATGTATGATCTTGGAGCAATTGTAATACTTGATCAACATGGTGAAGGTGAGTGTCCCATGTTATGCCATAGATGAGAATGTTATCAAAAAATACCATGACACATTTTCTAAGATACCATTTCATGAGGCTCTAAAAAGGGGATGGGGCATTCCAAAGACCAAATGTCATGACCAGGAATTCAGAATGGCCTTGATGAGTTCAGAAGGCTATCTTTGGAATGTCAACTTCCTTCATTCGTATTTGGTGAAAGCATGAGTGGAGGTCCAGCTTGGTAAAAAATTAAGCACCATGTAGTTCATTAAGCATATCATTGACTACTAGGATAGGAAATTTGTACTTGATGGTGAGCTTGTCAAGGGCCCTAAAGTCTGGACACATTCACCATTCACTGTCTTTCTTTAAAACCATGAGCACTTGAGATGGATAAGAGTTGGTGTTGGGATTAATAACACCAACGTTGACGAATTCCTTAATGATTTTTTCAGTTTCATTCTTTTAGGAAAAAAGATGTTGATCGGGGTGGACATTTGGAGTTTGGCTACCTAGAAGTAAAGGGATATTATGATCATGTTCACCCCTAGAGAGTGGGAGCTCCTTAGGTTTGTCGAAGACCCATACGGGGAAATATAATACCTATTTCATATCGGGATGAATGTGAGGAGGAGTAGATATAAGGGAATGAAAGGAATTAAATTTTGCTACTATCCAATGATGGCCTTTTTTTTAAAACTTCTCCATTCGATGTGAGATGATGATAGTAAGCGCACCTTCCTTGAGTTCTCATAGTGTATGAGTGTGGTCGTTCTGCTTAAAGATCATATAGAAGTCCTAGAAGTCCATTGTGATAGGGAAACATGTTGGGTTGTGTTATATTCTCTCCACCACTAGCTCCCCTATATTAGGTGGGAAGACATACCTATGTTTTTGTGCATGGATTTCGCACATGGTTTTGGGCATGATGGTTTTTAGTCCATGGTATTGGATGCTTCGGCATGTATGTATATGTATTGTAACATTGAAAGGAACATAATGAAAAACGAAGCTGGTAGTCTCGATTTTTGGATCCAACGGAAAATCTCTATGCCTATGTGTTTTATGTGTTATGCTCTCGCATTGTTTATCTTATGTTCTGAGAATTCGTATGTAGGTAATTTCTGTACAGGGTTAAAACCTACATTTGGTATCAGAGTTGTTTTGGCTTCAAGGGGATGGCTTTATTGCTGAGGGGTTTCACTCGGGCTTGTGGTAGACCCTGCTCAGTGGGAGATCTATGGGATCAATTCTGGTGGTGAAAGAAGATGGCGAGAAGTGGAAAGATAGAGATCGTGAAATTTAATGGTCATAGTTTTGAGTTATGAAAACTCAAGATGGAGGATCTATTGGTATATAAAGATCAGTGGATCACAGTAGATCTAGGTACTAAACCAATGGGAGTGTCCGATGAAGAAAGGAAGAAGTTGGATCAGAAGGAAAAAAGCACAATACGATTGTGTGTTTCAGATTCCATATTGATGAATATATCAGGGGAAGTTGTATAACCTCAGGATTAAAGATGGAGACTCGGTGACAGAGCATATGAACGTATTTAATACTGTGGTAAGTCAATTATTATCCATTGATATTAAAATTTCAGCTCAAGATAAGTGTATTAGTTTGTTGTGTTCTCTACCAAATTCATGGGATAGTATAGTTATTGCTATAGGTAGCCATTCAACTGCCTTGTAGTTAGATGAAATAGTCTGATCCTTACTTATGGAGGAGATGAGTTAGAAAAATATGGAGAGTTGTAATGGTGATGCCTTATCTGTACGAGGAAGGTCCCACAACAGAAACAAAAATAAGTCATTTAGTGAGAGATCTAAATCTCCTAAAAAACCTGTAAAGGTGTGCTAGAAATGCAGAAAGGAAGGGCACTACAAAAAGGATTTAAATCTAAAGCTCCTGACAAAGGAAATGGATCTAATGATGCTCCTTTTGCATAGGTGAAAACCACCTCAGATGAAGGTGGGGATGTGTACATAGCTTCTTCAAGGACACACGTAGATCATGAGACACGATTGATTCATTTAGGTACATCCTTTCACTTCACACCCCATAGAGAGTGGTTCTGCCAGTATGTGAAATATGATGATGGTGATGTCTTCTTGAGGGATGATAGGAAGATTAGAATCATTGGTCGTGGAAAATTCAACTTGAAGTTGCAAGGTGGAAGGATTAGAACACTTTTAAGTGTTCTGCATATTCTTGCATTAGCCAAAAATATGATTTTTATAAGCGAGCTACATGATGCAGCTGCAAAACAGTGTTCGAGAAAGATACCAACAAGATGGTTTGGGGAGCACTAGTATTAATGTGGGGAGTTTGGATTGGAACTCCGTACAAGCGACAAGGTAGCACTATTGTTGGTGGGTGCAACAGTATTGTGGTTCTTTTGTGGTGAAAACACAACCCCCCCATTATTAACTTGCTCAACTCAAATAATGGGGACCCTTTCTATAAAATTTTTGACTAAACACCTTTTTGGATTTTTATTTAGTTGATTGCCCTACACTTTTGTTAATTTTTCCTTTTCTTTGGATTCTTGTTTTGATTTCTTTGTTAGAATCGATTTTTTTATAAGCTTCCCATTGACGCTTGTTTCGTCTCATTTGGTCAACTGGTTTGAAAATGGTACTCCTTTGAAGTTTCATCATTTATCTAGCCTGGGTTAAAAATGCATAAAATGTACAATATTGCATTTTGTAAATAAATTAGTTTGATACTGCATTTATTTTAAATATTAACCCCTAGTTAGTTCTTACTAACATTTTTTTTCGTTTTTACTTATATAGCCAAATCATGAAGCAATTGGATTTTAGTAATTTACTCCAATAAATTACTAATCTTGGAAAATCATAATTTCGAAGTGGCTGTAATTTATTTTTTCATTTATTTTCAAAATGGCTGCGGTTTAATTTTCATTTTTATTAGAGTGGCTATAGTTTATAAAATAAACCTCATAAAATAAAACCAAATTCAAAATTGATTTTTAATATTAAATCTTAAATTAATTATTATTTAAAATATAATTAATTAAAATAAAATAAAATTTAATATATATATATATATATATATATATATATATATATATAAAATCTTAATTGCATCGGGCGATCGGATCGGAGATGGTAATCGCATCGGAACTTTTTAAATGACACATTTTTGAAACCACCAACACCTCCCGATGCCGATAGCTCATTAACCAAAGGGCAATGGGGCATTAACCAAAGTTTAAAATTCATTTATTTGAATGAATCGCATTGGGAGCCTTCACTTAACACAAGTTTTATGCCCCCCACACCACACTTCCTCCAATCCGATAATTCAATGTTTGACATTCATGCTAATATCTCCATTCGTTGTTTTAAAAAGGCTTATGTGTTAACGTATGGTGATAATAGTGATAACTTGAAATTAATTTAAATATTTTTATATTAGATTTTAAATTAAATAAATTAATTAATATTTAGAATTTAATTAATTTAATTTAATTATTATTTTGATTAATGTTAATGAGTTTATGAAATAATTAATTATATTAGTTAGTTAGATTAATTTTAATTAATAAATAGTTTGTTAAATGAATAGTTTAATTCATAATTCATAATTAATTTAGAATTAATTGTTAAATAATTAGAATTGTAATTTAGAATTAGATTTTTAATTAAAAATTCTGATTTTTAGCCCAACAACAGAAATTCCAGATTTATATCAGATTTGACTCATCAATTTTGAAAGATCATAAAATCAGTTTTACTTGGCCAAATGAGGCCCAGGACAGCTCATTGGAAAGATAAAATCAAGGAGAACATTTCTGAGGAGGTTTCATTAACAGATTTGGTCATTTATTGGGTCGAAAATCAAGCAGAAGATCAAGCTCCGAATTTCTAAAACAAAATCAATTTTCTGAGTTATTTTCTGCATTTTCATTTGTCCAAGCCTCTTCTATTTGCAGATCCATTCGTCAATAATATCCTTGGCCAATTAAATCATCCCAGGCATCAAGAGAAAGCTTATATTTTATTTTCAATTATTTATTTAAATAGAATTTGATTGGATTTGATTTAAATGCCAGTAATGCCATTTTGATTTTATTGTTGCATTTTAATTTATTTTGATTTCTTCTTGTAGGAAAACAGTAGAAGAGATATGGAGAAAAGGATTTCAATCAATGAGAATGCTCCAATAATTAAATATTGGAATTTTGAACAAATAAAATTGGATTTGACAGATTTCTTTTCAACAAATTCTCCTCTCCAAAATTCCTTTGCAAATAGTATAAATAATAGATTGTTGAATGTAATTAGGGGCTGCTCTCCTCTGCAATTTTAAACTTCTAAAAGCACTTATGTAATAGGAATTTAGAGTTGTAGGAGAGAGGAGAGAAAATCTCAGATCTGGGGATTATTGAAGATTTTTCCTTTGTATTTTGAATTATGTATGAGGGGCAGAGTTTGCACTATTGTGACTCTTGTTTTGAAGGGAGAAGTTCAAGCAATGTAAAGCGTTGTTGGAGGCCAATGTTAGAGAAATGGATGCAATAAAATGGTATTTTTAATACTACTGTTTCAAATATCAATTTCATTTTTATGGTAACAAGAATGTGTCATTTTATTCATGTTTGTGCACTATTGCCAATATGGGTAATTTGTCTCAATGTTGTTATTATGTATCTCTGTTTTTATAGAATAAATTCTGATTTTTGAGTAACTACTTACTCAAAAATCTGTCTTATAAAATTGATTTATTAAATAGTAATGTGTTATGAACTATTTTTGCATATTATTGTTTAATTATTGGATTTATTGATTTGATAATCAATATCATTTTTGTGAACTACTTCCTAGAATGTTGTTGGTTTAATATTTCAGTTAATGGGTCTCAATAGGATGTGTTTTGGTATTCATAATATTAGTTAATTGAACTACTTCATTAACTTGATATTCATTATAAACAAGACATTTTTAAATCCCAATATTTTAATTATCTTCCTCTTAGTTGGGTTAAATCTATATCTGCCTAATTAAGATAGGAGTTAGATTAGTTTTTTTGTTTGCATCTTAGAGTAAGCTTGCATTTAGAGTAATTTCTATATTCTTTTAAGTCCTCTTCTCAAAGAGGAAAAACTTTAGTTGTGGCTTGGCTGAACCCAAATCAGCTTAAGGGTCATTCTCTTGCCTGATCAACAAGAAGAAGTGATCTGATATCCCTGTCTATTGGTAGATAAAGATACATCATAAACCAATAGCAATATGGAGAAGGTAACTGGACCTAGTTAAACCAGTCGGAGCCACCATACCAAATGGAAAATGTGGTGCTTTAAAGGTCTGGACCGGGTGGTTATCCGCCATTGTTGTTGCAGCGATTTTTGAGGCATCAACACTTTTGGCGCTCGAAGGAGGGCCTGAGATTTTTTGTCTATTGGAGTCTTTTCAATTTTAAATATTTTATTTAATCACGATGACTCCTCTTAAGCTTCTAATTTGGAGTTGCATCCATGGACATGCATCCTCCAATACTCCATCCGAAGTGGTAGGACTCTTGTCTCAGGAAAAGTTTAATGGTAAGAGAAATTATTCTACTTTTAATCATGTCTTTCAATTTATTCAAAATGTTTCAAATTATGATTTTCAAGGAATTGATGAAGGCACCTTATGCAGAATTTTCACTCTCACATTTGTGGCAAAAGCCAGAAACTGGTGTAGAACCCTTCGAGTTGCCTCAATTCACAGCTGGAATCAATTTGTTACAATTTTCATTTGTAAATTTGACCGCTACGATTACAATCAGGTGTGTGTTGAAATTGAATATCTATGAAATCAAAATGAGTCTCTTAGAGATTTTAATATTCGATTTCATTTGAATTGTTTAAAATTTAAGGTCAAAGATGAACCTATGAAAGAAGAATCACTAGATTGGTTTGAACATAATTATTCTCTTCCCCCTATTCCCGACCCATATGGAATTAGTTCAAGATTTGTTCCATCCCCTTCCAATATAAATGACAAATCCAATCCGGATGTGCAAATAAATTGATGAAGAAGTTACACAAAGCTTGGAAAATATTTCTAATCAAATACAAGAAGACATAGCAGCAATTTTTGGAGAAGGAGCTGCATTGAAATCTGAAAGCTACTTTGAGGTAAATTCAAAAAATCAAATTGGAAATCAGCAAATGCAAGCAGCAATCAAAGTAAATAATAAAATGCAAATTGCTGTACAAATTTTTGAATTTTTCCATGATGAACAAATGCTGAAATCAGAGCAGCAAAGCAGCCTTCTTCAAGAAAGCATGAGCACACAAAGGAATGATCTGCAATCTGAAATTTACAATGACCATAATGCACAAGAGTTCTCAAATAGAGACACTTTTAAATACATTTTTTCAGGTTCACATTTTCCCTTTATCTTGATATTTTTAATGATTGTAATTTTTCCCCTCTTGGTATTAATGATATTTCATAAAATATAGAGGTTGATCTAAATGAGTTACCATTAAGGTTTTATCTAGACAGAGAAACAATTAATGATCATTCTTTTGCCATTAATGAACATGAAATTATTGTTCCTCCTTGTTTGGATATATTGGATGAGATTGAAGGGAATTCCAAAGAATCTTGTAAATTCATTTATGATAATTACTCTAACATCAAGGATGTCGATTTCTATTCTTCTCAAGAAAATCCTCATGATAAAATTCAAATAACATCTGAGAATGAGGAACGCTTCAATTTAGAAATTATCCCAACCAATCCTCATTTTAGAGTAGCAAATTATCTTCCTGATTTCACCATTCAAAAAAACATTCCAATTTATGATTCATATCATGATGAAACCCTCATTCTTACTCATAATCATAATTCATTTTTTAGTTCACAAGTTGGAATTCGAAATTACTCAAATTTCATAATTCTGGTCAATCCTTGTGAAAAAGAAATCATTTCAAAACGATCCCAATTGTGCTATAACATTAGTCGTAACAATAGTGATTTAATTTTATTTTTGTTTCTTCACTTCTTTTGTTTAAAATTAGATTTTATTTCTAATCTTATTTTTCAGATTTATGACATTTTATGCTGGGATATTAAGCACATTACTATGAAACATTCAATTGATGTATTGCCCTGTTTGAAAATTGAAGCCTTATATTATAATCAAGAGCATAAAAAGCTATTTCAATTTCAATTTAAATCAATGCTAATGTTTTATCAAAAGCTTCTATCTTTTTAAAGGCAATATCAACAAGAAAATGTATTTTTACAATCTGCCCAACAATCCAATTTAATTAATAATTTTCCATTTCATTTGAAAGATTTCCATCCATTTTTCATTAATTCATTTGAAAAATATTTGGAAAGTTTTCCTTCATGGAAGATTGTCAATAATTTAATATTTGTACATAACACTAAGAATTTTTTCCAGGTATTTGAATTTGAAAACTCATATCCATAATTTGGCATTTCAACTCCTCTTTTGAACATTTCCCAATTATTAATAGAAATCCATCCAGATTTCTATGATCCAATTGGTATTCAATTGGAAAGGAAATTTCAAGAGAATGAGATCTTAATTAAGTTGCTAACAATAACTGTAAATTATACTCACAGATTTAATTTCCTTAGTTCAATCAGATTTGTATTTTTATTACTAACATTTGAACTATACATATGTGCGGGAATAAAAATGAGAGAATGGTTACATTGGAAATATGACTATACCTAGCCATTTTCATGTATATGGTTAGAATAGGAGTAGAATTAATTTAGTTTGTTTTATGTTGTTAATTTGTTTATTTCTATTTCAACAGTTTTGTAGATTAAAAAATAAAACAAAGCAATCAGCGATTTTCATACATGTTCAGTGAAAACATTTTCTCCTTATCAGAAAGTTTTAACTCTTGTTTTCCTTTTTAAATTTCTTGCAGCAATACCTCTACCCATGAATACAACTCTGCCTATTTCAAAATTTAATTGAGTATGCACTTGGAACACATTCAAATCTGTGTTGATATTCTTCCACAAATTAGTGGCATAATCTCATTCTAATCTTAAGTTTATTGTCTGATGTTGCAAAACGCATCATATTTATTTACTGAAGGCATTATTGAACAGTCACTATAACAATACAAATTTCTCTCAAGTTAATTCGAAATGAGCAGAGGTAATAAATTGTTGTTTCAATTCAAAAAGAGAAGACTATTTTCATATTTATTTCAGGTAAATTTTATATTTCCTGAACATGAATAAGTGGATTTTATTTAGGCTGATTACTCACTCTGATTTAGAATAAATGATGAGATAATTTTGAACAAATTCAGAATTTTGATAAATCTTAGGAAGGATTTAAAGATTCATGAGGGAAAATCTGCATACAATTTCTTTCCAGATATGCATTTACAAGTTCATTTTCATCTATTATTATTTTATCTTTTCCTTAGTTTATTTTTGATTTTTGTTTTGTTTTATTTGCAGGTTTTCATTTGTTTTCAAAATTTGAAGTAAGAAGCAAACTCATTTCAAATTTGCAATAGGTTTAAGAAAATTTTATTTGTGACTCATTTGAATTTGAGCATTTTTAACTTTGCTTTCAACCATCAGAAAACCCAATTGAAATTTCAAGCAATATCATAAGATTCAACTTGATTTTCATATTGCTGATACTTCAATGAAAATATTCGTAATACTACCATCCCACTCATCTTCGTCAATAATTTCATTTTGGTATTACATCATCCACTTCACAACCATTTGTATCGAAATATTTCATCAGAAGTAGCTTTTAGCATTTTTGATAACAAAATGTTTCTAAAATATCTCCAATGTATTACCTCACTCATATCGCATTTCTCATATCGGAGGTTTACAAGTGAAGTATACTTCCATTATCATGAATTGCCGATCTACGATAATTGACTTTACCGATATTGCGACAACCACATAATTTCAGACCCGATATGAAATTCAAATCAAATTCATAAAAATATCGTGTCCGTTCAATCGCAATAATGGTAGGAGCATAAATTTAAAAGGACCGATGTCACGGATCTAATATGTTATCAAAATTCCATCATAAAGTTATCGGGTCCACTCTTCATCGCATATCGACATCGCAAGAATCATATTGTGTAACATCGGGTACCCAAAGTTTGTTGATTGACCGATTAGCTATGTCATCCATCGCATCGCCGACATCGCAATCACTTCATTGCATTTTTTATGCTCACGTCACTTCTCTAAATCTACGATGTGCATTTTACGATATGGGAAACACAATGTAAATATTCTCCAATCCCTGATACAATATTTCTTTAATGATGTGATCGCTTCATTTCATTGCACATGTTCTTATCGGCAATTTTTTATTGCAATCTCCGATGCGATAGCTTCCAATGCATGCTTTTGAGCCATTAAAATGTAATCGATATATGGCATAGCAACAAAGGTGAAATCTTGCAAATTAAAATTCAAGCATCGTGAAGAAACATGTGATGCGAATCATCCGATATGGTGATGTGTTATTTTAAAAGCGAGCTTGCGTAACCACTATGGTAAGAAAGCAGTTAATGACCAATTTGCAACATATTTAAATCATTTTGATTTCTCATATATTCCGGTTTTAAATATATAATTCCATAACTAAAAATAGAATTCAAGACCTCTCTATCTTCATATTTAAATTTTATTATCTTGGACTTGGTCTTGATTCTGGACAATTTATAAAATCATGGAGTTTATATGAAACTTATAATATTTTGAGAAACAGTGATTACTGCAAATTTTCATTCTCATTTCAGATGCATTTGTTTTCCCTCGAACATCAAGCATTCCATTTTTTCATTTTACTGCTTACTTTAGTTTAGACAAATTAAATAATGTTGTTGGGTTATAGGATTTTGGTTAGTTTGACTTCTTCATGTTTTTAATGTTAATTAAAATAAGAAGTCAGCTAGTTTGGAGAAACTGATACCTTTCAGGTAAGATCAAAAGAAATTATCCAATGGTAAGATTCATGTACCCACTTTCATTAATTTCCATTTCATTACTTTAGTTTCATTTTTGTTTTTTCTGACATATGAATCTGTTTTGCAGCTCTTCATAAAAGCTTTCAATCCTCGGCCGGATCATATTTTCGAAGTCCTATACTTTTCTCCTGGCTTTATTTCAATAAGCAGCGATAATCTTCATTGAAATAGCTACACCATGAAGTTTCTAAACCTTTAGTTTGTTTCTTTAAGCATTTCTTTTATTAGAAAATGATTAAGATGATGCTTTGAAACAAGAAGATTGATATTAGACAGAAAGTTTTCATTATGGCTGAAGTTTATTGTCACTGCTATCCAAAAGGCCTAAAACATTCACAACCCTACAAGGTATGTTTTTTTCTAGATCTCGACATAAGAAAGAATGATTACACAATTATTTTCTTTTTCTTCATAATGTTGAAGACAATGGTATAACCATTCTTGCTAGATTTTGTATTTCAAAACTTGGATTTTCTTTTCACTTTTCAATTTTTATTTTTGTTTGCTGATTTCTTTCAAATTTTAGTATAAGAATTAGTTTCTTTTGGTTTTCAGTTTTTATTTTGATGACTTTGCCATGATTTAAATGGAAGGCCTACTTGTCACCTATCAATGGTCAGCATACATGGAGAAAAAATGTTAAAAGTCACCTATTAGTTTTTTCTTAAATCTCTTAGTAAAGTTTGATTTTCTTATTATAAAGGTAGACATACTTAAGGATGAGATTACTAATCAAGAGAAGTTGGCAGAATATCATAATATCTGAGAAATTTCTTTTTCATCAAATTGTAATCATTTTGAGATTTCAAAATTTCATTAGGATTTTTCAAAGTTCTATTATTAGTCAAGAAAAGTTATTTTTAACCAAGTAAATACACTTTACAGCAAATCACCTTTTAACTTTAAAATTGTCATTCTTAACTCTTAAGGAGTCCATGATTCTCCCTGTCCCAAAAAGCCTTATTTTTCTAGAGTATGATTCAAAAATATATTTAAAACTTAAAAGATAAGAGCTCTCATCATGAGCCTGCTTACCATGATCATAGGGGAAAAATAGGCTGACATTACCAACACTGCTAAACAAACCAGGGTAATGGCTTATGATTGCAAACAATTATAAGACAAGGGGTCTCATCAGGAGCGAGCTTGTTCAGTCTAATTATAACCAGTGAATGGCATTGTCAACTATCTCACTACCAAACCAGGACAATGGCTTTTAAGAATAATAAAAAGAAAAAAATTTAAAAAATAAACATATATAAATGGATTTATCTCTAGATTAATAATTCTTAAATAGATGGGATTCTAAATCATTCATGATTAAAAGGTAACCCTGTCGAGACTATAGATGTTTGCTGGAAGCAGTGACTCTACCTGAGACAAATGAGTATATTTTAAAAGCTAAGCTGTAGAGTGACGCTTGCTTTATCTCTACAACTGATTAAGGACTGATATAGAGTTTTGAAATATTTTAATTTATGAGAAAATTTAAGAAAATTTACAGTTAGATGATTCTGGCTTTTATTCAAATTAATGAACCTAGTTGAACATTTCAAACATAATTTTATCTTCTTTAATTATTTTTACTTTAATTTTCAGAAAATTTCATTCATATCAAATAGAGATAACTGGTTCTTCTCTCGTGTATCGCCATTGTTGTGGTGAAAACACAACTCCCCCATTATTGACTTGCTCAACTCAAATAATGGGGACCCTTTCTATAAAAATTTTGGCTAAACACCTTTTTGGATTTTTATTTAGTTGATTGCCCTACGCTTTTGTTAATTTTTCCTTTTCTTTGAATTCTTGTTTTGATTGCTTTGTTAGAATCAATTTTTTTATAAGCTTCCCATTGACGCTTGTTTCGTCTCATTTGGTCAACTGGTTTGAAATTGGTACTCCTTTGAAGTCTCATCATTTATCTAGCTTGGGTTAAAAAATGCATAAAATGTCCAATATTGCATTTTGTAAATAAATTAGTTTGATACTGCATTTATTTTAAATATTAACCCCTAGTTAGTTCTTACTAACATTTTTTTTGTTTTTACTTATACAGCCAAATCATGAAGCAACTGGATTTAATACAAAACCTGTAATTTATTTTTCATTTATTTTCAAAATAGTTGTAGTTTAATTTTCATTTTTATTAAAGTGGTTGCAGTTTATAAAATAAACCTCATAAAATAAAACCAAATTAAAAATTGATCTTTAATATTAAATCTTAAATTAATTATTATTTAAAATATAATTAATTTAATTAAAATAAAATTTAATACATAAAAAATATATAAAAAAAATTCTTAATCGCATCGGGCGATTGGATCGGAGATGGTAATCGCATCGGAACTTTTTAAATGATACATTTTTGAAACCCCCGACACCTCCCGATGCCGATCGCCGATTAACCAAAAGGCAATGGGGCATTAACCAAAGTTTAAAATTCATTTGTTTGAATGAATCGCATCGGGAGTCTTTACTTAATACAAGTCTTATGCCCCCGACACCACACTTCCTCCGATCCGATAAGTCAATGTTTGACTTTCATGCTAATATCTCCATTCGTTGTTTTAAAAAGGCTTATGTGTTAACGTATGGTGATAATAGTGATAACTTGAAATTAGTTTAAATATTTTATATATTAGATTTTAAATTAAATAAATTAATTAATATTTAGAATTTAATTAATTTAATTTAATTAAAATTTAATTATTATTTTGATTAATGTTAATGAGTTTATGAAATAATTAATTATATTAGTTAGTTAGATTAATTTTAATTAATAAATAGTTTGTTAAATGAATAGTTTAATTCATAATTAATAATTAATTTAGAATTAATTATTAAATAATTAGAAGTCTAATTTAGGATTAGATTTTTAATCAAAAATTTTGATTTTTAGCCCAGCAATAGAAATTCCAGATTTATATCAGATTTGATTCATCAAATTTTTAATTTTTAATTTTTAATTTTTTTTAATTTTTTTTTTTTTTAATTAATTAATTAATTTATTTATTTATTTTTTTCTGAATCAGTCTATTTCTATTATAGTACAAAAAAGTCAAAAAGTTACATCAGAGTTACAACAAGGCCGTGGCCTTGTAAATCCTGCCATGAGATTGACTGTTTGCCCAGATTTACACATTCCAAAATTGAACACATTCAAAAATTGGGTGACTTCCTTCTGTTGCGTCTTCTCCTAAGACTCTAAACAGTGCGTAACAGGGACATGCTGAGACAGACAATCATAACGATGTTGAACACCACTTAAACATGGACTTACAAACATACAGACCCATACTGCCGACACATAGACTTTGATACCGAGACTACAGCCGAACACATACAGAAAAACAAGATTCGAAGACAGAGTAATACGCCTACTTCCGAGGCTGCCGAGAGCAGAATGCCTGACAGGATCAATCATCGTTCGTGGTGTAGGGTTCTTCCTCTACCCTGCACCCAAATTGTAGGGAGTCTTCTGAATCTGAGAGTGGGACCACCGAGCTGGTTGGGACTCCCTGAGCAGGCTCGCTTGGACCCTCAAGGGCTGCTTGAATAGCTAAGGAGGAACTTTCCATAACTGGGCATTGTAGATCAATTGTGGGCACTGTCCCTTGAACTGGTGGATTTTCCAGATTTACTTCTGCCTGACCTCTGAGATTATCACAATGCTCTACAGTAACAGAGACAATGAAAGTGGAGTTGGCGAGTGTGCAGGGTATCCGATACCTGACCGTAGGATGCGCCTCATGTCCACATTCTGTAATGCTTCCTCTCCCAAGCCCTCTGCCACGTCCGGCTCTGTTGCCATGGAGGCGGTGCTGCTCAGATGCTAATTCAACGGAGGAAGAAGGAGAAATGGGGGCAGACCTCTGAGTGGTAGCCCGACCGTGAGAGCCTCCGTGTCTGCTGCTCATTCTAAGACGCTCTCTCCGTATTGCAGGATACAGAGGATGAACCAGCGTGCAGAGACCCGGAGAGGAGAAATTAACCAGGATGGGGGCCGCAGAATTTGGCTTACAATGCTTAGAAACCACTCTCAAGCTTGGGACAATGCCTAAATTGGGCACAGAGAATGAATGCCCCTGCGCAATCCCCCACACCATCGAGGAGTGCGCCAATGTTGCAGTGGAATGCCAAACGACTGCAAAGGAATGCGAAAATGTAGCAGGAGCTCTAGGATTATGTAGCTCCATCGCACAGGTTACCAGGAGGCAAATTAAGGAGGACAAGACCAGAATTAAAACCCGCATTGAAGTTCCTACATGCGACCAGTTAAAACATGCTGTGGGGTACTGCGTGGCATGCATGGGCTGACACCTGCCCATGTGAAGCTCCACCTTTGAACTGCCTTGCTCTTTAATCATCACCCGCATCCGGGAGATTTGATTCATCAACTTTGAAAGCTCATAGAATGAGTTTTACTCGGCCAAATGAGGCCCAGGATAGCTCATTGGAAAGATAAAATCAATGAGAACATTTCTGAGGAGGTTTCATTAAAAGATTTGGTCATTTATTGGGTCAAAAATCAGACAGAAAATCAAGCTCCGAATTTCTAAACAAAATCAATTTTCTGAGTTATTTTCTGCATTTTCATTTGTCCAAGCCTCTTCTATTTGTAGATCCATTCGTCAATAATATCTTTGGCCAATTAAATTATCCCAGGCATCAAGAGAAAGCTTATATTTTATTTTCAATTATTTATTTAAATAGAATTTGATTAGAATTGATTTAAATGACAACAATGTCATTTTGATTTTATTATTGCATTTTAATTTATTTTGATTTCTTCTTGTAGGAAAACAGTAGAAGAGATATGGAGAAAATGATTTCAATCAATGAGAATGCTCCAGCAATTAAAGATTGGAATATTGAACAAATAAAATTGGATTTGGCAGATTTCTCTTCAACAAATTCTCCTCTCCAAAATTCCTTTGCAAATAGTATAAATAATAGATTGTAGAATGTAATTAGGGGCTGCTCTCCTCTGCAATTTTAGACTTATAAAAGCACTTCTGTAATAGGAATTTAGAGTTGTAGGAGAGAGGAGAGAAAATCTCAGATCTGGGGATTATTGAGGATTTTTCCTTTGTATTTTGAATTATGTATGAGGGGCAGAGTTTGCACTATTGTGACTCTAGTTTTGAAGGCAGAAGTTCAAGCATTGTAAAGGACTGTTGGAGACCAAGGTCAGAGAAATGGATGCAATAAATTGGTATTTTTAATACCACTGCTTCAAATAGCAGTTTCATTTTTATGGTAACAAGAATGTGTCATTTTATTCATGTTTGTGCGCTATTGTCAATATGGGTAATTTTTTTCAATGTTGTTATTATATATCTCTGTTCTTATGGAATAAATTCTGATTTCTGAGTAACTACATACTCAGAAATTTGTCTTATAAAATTGATTTATTAAATAGTTATGTGTTATGAACTATTTCTGCATATTATTGTTTAATTATTGGATTTATTAATTTGATAATCAATATCATTTTTGTGAACTACTTCCTAGAATGTTGCTGGTTTATTATTTCAGTTAATAGGTCTCAATAGGATGTGTTTTGGTATCCATAATATCAGTTAATTGAACTACTTCATTAACTTGATATTCATTATAAACAAGACATGTTTAAATCGCAATATTTTAATTATATTACTCTTACTTGGGTTAAATCTATATATGCCTAATTAAGATAGGATTTAGATTAGTTTCTTTTGCTTGCATCTTAGAATAAGCTTGCATTTAGAGTAATTTCTATATTCTTTTAAGTCCTCTTCTCAAAGAGGCAAAACCTTAGTTGTGGCTTGGCTGAACCCAAATCAGCTTAAGGGTCATTCTCTTGCCTGATTAGCAAGAAGAAGTGATCTGATATCCCTGTCTATTGGTAGGTAAAGATACATCATAAACCAATAGCAATATGGAGAAGGTAACTGGACCTAGTTAAACCAGTCAGAGCCACCATAACAAACGAAAAAGGAGCTGCTTTAAGGTCCGGACCGGGTGGTTATCCCCCATTGTTGTTGCAGTGATTTTTGTGGCATCAACAAGTTCCCGAAAGTGGAGGAAAAAATATAGTGGTATTTGGAGAAAACACCATGCTATGGCATCAAAGGCTTTGAAATGTTGGAGAGAAGGGCCTTCGAATACAGGTATGGTAGAGTTATGACTAATAGCTCTCTGGATTTTCATTTTTGTGAAAATTGTGTATATGGGAAGCAAAATCGGGTGAGTTTCCCTCTAGTGGTAAGAGGGCAAAACAAATATTAGAGCTTGTGCATAGTGATGTGTTTGGACCTGTGAAGGTTCTATCATTGGGTAAGTCTATGTACTATGTATCATTTATAGATGACTTCTCAAGGAATACATGGATATATTACCTTAAGAAGAAATATGAATTCTTTGACAAGTTTAAAGAATTTAAGGCTCTGGTGGAAAACCAGAAAGAGAATAAGATAAAGGTGTTGAGGACAAATAATGGTGGAGAGGTTTGCAAGAAGGAATTTGAAGAATTCTGTAAGAAGTGTGGTATAGCATGGCAGAGACTACTCCATACACACCTGAGAAAAATGGAGTTGTAAAAAGATTTAACAAGACATTGATGGCAAGGGCAAGAATCATGCTCAGTGGTGTCGCGTTAGGACATGAATTATGGGTAGAGGGAGTGGGGACAACATGTTACCTAGTCAATCGTTCACCTTTATCAGCGTTGGAGGATAAGACTCCACAAGAGGTATGGATTGGTAAGAAACCATCTCTTTCACATCTGAGGGTATTTGGATGTGATGCATATGTACATGTTCCAAAGGCTAGAAGAACAAATTTGGATACTAAATCTGAAAAGTGCATCTTTATTGGGTATAAGAATGGTTTAAAAGGTTATAAACTTTGGAACCAAGTAACAAGGAAGGTTGTGTACAACCGAGATGTGGTGTTTAGAGAGGTGAAAGATGTTGTTAAACACGAATTCCAACCAAAGGAACCCAAGTTTATAGAGTTTGAGCTAAAGGATGAAGAATCAGACTCTACAGCAAAAGAGGAATCAGAAGATGAAGAGCCAGAAACAACGGTTGTGAGAACATCAGTTCGTGAAAGAAGGAAACTAGAAAGGTATAGTCGATTTGCTTTTTGTTCAAGTTTTTCTTTATCTGTTACTGATGATGATCCCAGAACTATGAAGGAAGAAGTAGATTCAGAGGATGGGAAACTCTGGAAAGAGGCCATGATTGATGAAATGGCATCATTTCACAAAAATGAGGCTTTGGATCTTGTGGAGTTTCCAGCTATAAGGAAACCCATTGGAAGCAAATGGGTGTTCAAGAAGAAGACAAATTAAGAAGGAAAGTTGGAGAAATTCAAAGCTCGGTTGGTAGTAAAAGGTTATTCTCAGGTGCCCATAATTGATTTTGGTGATATTATTTCTCCTGTTGCCAAGGTAGCTTCTACTAGGCTACTTTTATTTGTTGCTGCTTCTTTTGATTTTGAGGTAGAACAGATGGATGTGAAGACAACATTTCTTCATGGGGATCTCGAAGAGGAGATCTACATGAAGCGACTTGAAGGCTTTGCAGTGAAGGGTATGAAAGAACTAGTATGCAAGTTAAAGAAGTCTTTGTATGGGTTAAAACAGTCACCAAGGATGTGGTATTATAAATTTGATACATTTATATGGGGACTTCGCTTCACCAGAAGCAAAGCAGATCACTGTGTGTATTTTAAATTAATTGGTGACTGTGTTATTTATTTGGTGTTTTATGTGGATGATACGTTTCTAGTTGGAAATGACAAAGAAATTATCTAAGATTTGAACACCCAATTTTCCTCCAAATTTCACATGAAATATCTTGGTGCTGCAAACTATATTTTTGGCATGGAAATTAAAAGAGAGAGGGAAAAGAGGAAGCTATGGATAAACTAGGGGAATTATGTCGAGACAATACTGCAAAGGCTTAATATGAAGGATAGTAAACTAGTGAAGGTTCCTATTGTAGAGCTATAAAAAGGGTCTCTTTCACCTCTAATTACCTCACATTAATATGTCAATCCGAGAGTTTTTTGTTATTTCAAAAAGTGTCTCAGTCGGAGGCTATCACTTGTCAGAGTAATGCTAGTAGTACAACATTCAAAAATACAAGAGTAAACGGATGTTGATCTATAACTAAGTTACTTCAAAAGAGTAAATCACACACTCAGAAAACTAGGCAACTTATTAGTCAAGCGTTCGGCAGCGATAACCCATCCCTTTGGAAACCGATGGAAAGGAAACTAGAGCATGGACCACAGGTCTGGGAGCTAGACAGTAAATGTCGAGGCTCACTACAGCCTTAGATCGTCTCTCACACCAAAACAACAAATACTAGTAAATGGAATGGCAGATAGAAAAATGGAACAGAAAATAAGAAATCGAACAGCAAATCTGGAATGGAACAACAATTCTAAAATGGAACAACAATTCTGAAATGGAACAGCAACTAAACAACTAAGTCTCGCGAGCAGTAATCAAACTTAATCTACTAACTCAAATGCACTCATCGTAATCAAACAACAATCTTTCACTCTTAAGGAAAATCAAGCAGCACACACTAATAGAAAATTAATGATAAGTTATGGAACAGCGCTTGGAACTCATATACGCACACAACACGCTTGAATAATAATTTGATCTAGCATCAATCTTAATTAATAGGAATACGACTGCGTTTCAAAATAGAACAACATTACTTCTGAATCCAATAATTGTAAAGAACACAACTTTCAAATGAAATCTATAACATGAATGTACAGCTCAAAAGCTCTGTAACAAAATAGTAATATTATTCGGTCAAGACTGATAATATTCAATCAAATCTGAAAGGATCAGTAATCTAATGTAGAGTCAATATAATAGTTCTGTCTATAAAAACCTTAATGAATTAATCTTAACAGAGCATGTGATGTAAACTTATAAAGCATATCAGATTACCAAATAACGACGATAAGGAAATCACGCAGAAATCAAATCGTAGTAGTACAGAAGCAAGTGTCCTCCAGGGCCGGTCCCTTAGCCTCCAAGGGTACACTGGTTTAGGTTAATCTAGACGCAGAGATATGATAATCACCAAGTTTGTATTAATGCATGAAACAAGAGTACAATGAACCAGTTCTTATCAAGACTCGACGATCAAATTTTTGATCTTTAACAGAAATTACATAAAAGCATCCTCTCTCCCCTTCTGCAAAGCTAACAGTGTTGTCCCCTTATATAAGGGTGACAGCGGAGATGTCTAAGTAACAAGATAGATAAAGCAGCGATCCCTCAGGATCAAGGATCCTGAGGGATTTTCCAAACCGTTAGTTCTTAATCATCTCATTTCTCCTGCGCCGAGCTGGTGTATTCTCCTCCTTTTCAAGGCCGATTTGCTTTGATCTACTTAGCCTTGTTTGCACTCGGTCTCCTATCAAGGGGACAGCAGTTACCTTGTCCTTGTCTTTTTCTTTGGAATAGCAATTCCTCATTTTCACCCTTTCCTGCACGAGAGAATGACAATGATTAGCGGTTAATTCTTGCATATTAATCTCACATGTTTGGTTATAATTCTTTACTGTTTTCCAAGTTCATGATGCAAAAAGGTTAACAAGTTCTACTAAAAAGCCACTGAAATGATCATCAAAAGCATACCTTTTTAGTACTCCACACACCCCCCTTCTTACCCTATTTCATGCCCTCATGAAAACGTTGTAGTTGAAATGCAAGGCAGTGAGAGAATAGGCTGGAGAAGGAATCTCATGCAGAGGCCTACAACCATGATGAGTAACTAGGTAATCAAGAACTGGCCTGTTTGGCCCTCAGGCACCTCATACAAGGCTTGATATCCGGGTGCGGGGTGCCAAATAATTGGACTGCAGAATCTGTATCCCAACCAGGATGGCTCTGCTCTTAAAATGCTTTCGCCATAGAGGTTCAAACAGTTGGCAGCTAATTTAAAATTCTCATATTTAAACGGTTCCCTGAGCTGGATATTCGGATTAGAGATTTGGTACCGAAATTTGGCTGCATCAATGGCAAGGTCTTTGACAGTAAGAAAATATTCTAAACCTTGTCGAATGAGTGCCTCATGTATGGGTCATAATGTTTCAATGACACCTGGAGTCCTCATGAGGTTTCTATGTGCTCTCCATAACTACACTGGGTTCCTAGGCTCAGCCCTTACCCACAAATCTAGGCCATTTTCCTGCCTCTGAAAAGTATTATAGGCTTTGAGCCATTTAATCTGATTAACCCTAAATGAGATGAATGCTTTCAATTGGATGTCTCCAACAAAAGGGTCAGGGTTCAGCTCAGTCTCCTGATCTAGCACAAGGTTATGCAAATAGAACTCACACAGCAATCTCTGGACCTTCACCCCGTAGTGTTTACAGCAATCTATAAAGTCATTGACAGTGTTAATTTGTATGGGGGCACCTGCTTTAATAGCTTTTATTTTTAATTGTAAATACCGTTCCAGTAAAAACAGAGCATAATTTTTGGCAGGGGCCCTACATGCTACGGCGTCATTGTATAAAGAACACAAGGTATCCATCTGTTTGATAACAGTATCTAGTCTACGAGTTACCTTTGCAACTTTCTCTTGTTCCTTCCGCCAATCTTCAAAGGCCTGGCTTTCAGATTGATTGATGTTCTTAAGTTGTTGCTGTAGTTCTTCATACTTCTCACGAGGGACCATTTGCTCTCTAAGCTTTTCTGTTTCTTGCTAAGCCTGTTTCAACATCTTGTGCAAGGTTACTGTCTTTGGATCTCTTCTCCATACAACAGTGGAGGCCGAGAGTTTTACCTGAACTTTCTTATTACGTTGCTTTGAGTTCAGAACCCTTATCACCCTTGAGGGTGGTGCCTCCGTCTAGATTTCCTTGTTATCCTTTTATTTTTTAACCTGAATAAGTGGAACAACAGTCTGTTCTCTAGCATCATTTGGAACAGCAGCTAGATTTTCAGCAGGGTTTTGAGCAGCAGGGCGATTTTTGGTCCTTCGCCTTTTTGCCTTGCGGAGTTTTACTGAAGTGGCCACCTTTTTCTTCCCTGCGGTCTTTCTTACCCTCTGCCTTGCTTTCAGGATTCTGATCTACTGGTGGAGCTAGGCTATTATGCTCAATAATCCCTACTGTTTCTTTCGCAATTTTTTAATTTCCAAGGTTTCATTAGAAGGAACAACAGGTTGTCTGCTGCGGTTTGGGCCGTGACTAGTCCCTGGATCTTCCTCCTGGGGTGTTTCTTCATTGTTCTTCTCTGGCTGTTCTGTGATAGGAACCTTAACTGGTTCTGTCACTTCCTGGGCAACTTATTTTTCTGCCCCTACTTCCTCCGGAATTTCCTCTGGTGCTTTAGGAACGGATTGTTCCTGTTCAGTATCTCTTATCTCTTCTTCATCATGAACAGGCAGATTTCCTTCTTCTGCCTCTTCTGCATGTGGTTTTTCAGATGCATTTTCCTCTTGGGGTTTGTCGTGGAGGTCTGCTGGACTGGAAGGTTGGCCATACTCACCCATATTGGCCAAAACTTCGGCCAATTTATCTTCTCCCACTGGGCCCTGTGGTGGGATACCTTCCTGCTCGGATTGTTCAGCTTCTGCCTCAGAAGGCTCAGCTTCTGTCTCAGAATGCTCAGCTTCTTCCTCATTTTCTTCTTCGGATTGCTCGGCCTCCTCTTCAAATTGCTCGGCCTCTTCTTCTGGCTGTGAGGATTGCTCGTCCTCAATTTCTATTGGCTGGCTGGTGCTTTCCTGAAGCTTTTCCGGCCTTCCTCGTATCCAAGCTAACTGGACCAATTTTCTGCGTTTCTCTGGCTATTCGGGTGTACTGGTGGCATGCTTACGCTTTGCCGATTCCTGGCGTGTTTCTGGACGTTCAGATATACTAGTGACATGTTTTTGTTTTACTAGTTTTCTGGGTTTTTCCGAATGTTCCGGTGTGCTCGTAGTATGCTTACGTTTTGGGGATGGTGCTGTCACCCCTCCCTCAATTATTGCAATTAGCTCTTCCCAACTGCTTTGCTACTGGGTGAGGCTATGACTAACAATTAATCGAATTAACCCGTGGTGACTGACAACTGACTCTACATGCTGTGCCTTTTTTAAGCTTCGTGCAACGTCATGAAGTAACGAATTCAAAAGTGCAGGCAGATTTACAGAGCATTTCTGCTTTAAAACAGCTAAGAGTTTAAGATGTCGTGGTCTTACCACGTCTTTTCTACCTTCACAGGTGATGTAGCTTTGCACGGTTCTTGCTAATTCTACCCAGGGTTCTCCTAGCGTTGCTGGCAGAACTCCCTTCCTTTTAATCGTCAAGCTCTTGCCTTCGTCCCGGAAGATTTCCATAACCTTCTGTAGTCTTTCCTCTTTTAGTATCCATACAGGTCTGGTGGCTGGTAGTCCCGAGACTTCTTCGATTATATCATCGGTGACTGCTATCTATCTCCCCCTTACTATGGAGTAATCCTCCTGCAGATTCTGCAGGAATTCCATCGCCACTGTTTCGTTAGACTCCTGCAAGCGGTTGAGATAAGTCAACCACCCTGCTCTTTCGAGGATCTCCCGGGCAGCAGCTGAGACTGTCAACCCCTGCGGTTCCCTTCGAATCGTCCTTCCTCCCATGGTTTCACTGTAGATTCTCAATGGAACAACAATTGTTTGTGTTGTATGAAACACAAAGAGGGTAATAGTCGCGAGATTTTGAAAAAACAGAGTATGCAACAAAAATGGCTTATGAACAGCAACTTGTTAAAAAATAGAAACAACATGCTGTTAAGCCGTGCCATATCCTAGTACACAACTTTTCCGATATAGTGAGCTGACACGTAATCCAGGAAATAATGAGGTTAACCTCCCCCCCCCCCACAATGTGATAGGTTGTCCCAGCCGTCAAATAAAGGAGCAGCACCCGCCCTGCAACAGAGTCATAAGGGAACAACGTATGAAAGTATGCCATGTTTAGAAAAACAACAAATTACCGAAATTGAGGCGTAAAGTTGGATCGCGTATTATGTAAGAGGCTGCTGTGATATGATGCGAGGCTGGGGGGATAGGACGTCTCTCGTACTTGCCAAATCTCAAGCGGTCATTGTCACTTACTTTGCCATGATTGGTGGTAATAAATTTTCATGCGATATATAAGTCGGGAAATAATATATGATTGGTTCCTAGGATGTAAGAAACAAAAGAGTATTAGTGTCTTACCTATTGGTGCAACCAATGTGACTTCAATACCATTAACAGTGCTCTGCTGCCGACAGGTGTCCATAACCTTGGCAGAGTTGTTTATTTCACCCCTAGAACCATGATCCTTTATGTGTATATTAAGGAGTGTAATGTCAAAGTGTAGGCCATTATGCTGGCTTGGTAACCAGTTAGCCATAATTCCATTCACGAGGAAGGAGTGAAAAGTGGGCAGGCTGGCTCGTGATGAGACCTCCTGTTCCAAGGTTTGTTTATCTAAGATACCTTTTGGACCATATCCCTGGTGTGGTGGCCATAGTGGGAATGCCACTTCACTTCCATCCTCATGATCATGGTAGGCTGGCTCTTGATGAGACCCCCTATCCTGCATTTGACAACTCATAATTCTTGTTTACTTTTTTCTTTTTCATAAAGTACTTTTCCTTATTTATACACAAAAGGTGGTTCAACACTCCTTAAGAATAGGAATGGTGGAAGAAGTCTTATCATCTCAATAGGAAGATATAAAACCTTTGCTCTTATTCCTAAACAATAATCAAAGAGGATTAAAGGGATTATCATGATAAAGATAACCAATCAAAGCAAAATTAGTAAGACAATGATAGCAAAAGATGATGAATAAGTGTGTCCTTCCTTTTGACCTCTTACCAATACAAAGCCTTATAAAGATAGCGATTTACAATTTGCGGATTTTAGTATGTTGTGATTTTGTGTTCATTGCATAAGTCCATAGCTGTATCTTAAAGACTTTGAAAGAACAAGAGTAAGAAGCATCCTCAATTTAGATCAGCAAAAGGAATGAGCTGTTTAACAAGGAGAGAAAAAGTATGCTAGTGGTGTTCCTTTTGGAAAGAGAAACAACAAAGGAGCATAGATATCAAAAGTGCAAATTCCGTTCCTTTTGAAAAAGGAACAATAGAACACACCAATGTCGTTCCTTTGAAAAAGGAACAACAAAAATTAAAAAAAATTCTATTTTCTTGGAAAAGGAGAGAAAAACACTCGAAATGCCATTCCTTTTGAAAAAGGAATAGCAGCCACCAAAAATGATGTTCCTTTGAAAAAGGAACAACAAAAGACACAAAAATGCTGTGCCTTTGGAAAAGGAACAACAGAAATCAAAAATATGTTGTTCCTTTGGAAAAGGGACAGCAAACACACAGCAGTGCTGTTCCTTTTGAAAAAGGAACAACAAAAATCAAAATGTTGTTCCTTTAGAAAAGGAACAGCAGAACAAGCAAACGTCGTTCCTTTTGAAAAAGGAACAGCAAAAATCAAAATGATGTTCCTTTAGAAAAGGAACAACAGAACAAGCAAATGTCGTTCCTTTTGAAAAAGGAACAACAGAAATCAAAATGTTGTTCCTTTAGAAAAGGAACATCAGAAAATCAAGAATGATGTTCCTTTTGAAAAGGAACAACAGAAAATCAAGAATGTTTTTCCTTTTGAAAAGGAACAGTAGAAAATCGAAATGTTGTTCCTTTAGAAAAGGAACAATAGAACAAACAAATGTCGTTCCTTTTGAAAAAGGAACAGCAAAAATAACAAGAAAACATTAGTTCAAAGATATGTACACGAATGACTCAAAGAAAAGAACTTATGTACAAATTGTAAAAAGAAATGAATTCCTTAATGAATTACAGGTGAGGAAGACTTCTCTTCCTCTCCTAAAATCTCCATATCAGTGTCTTGGCGTAGCTGCTGGCAGAAGGATTCCCGAGTGAGTGGTTTGCGATAGAGACGAACTCGGTGGCCATTTACTTTGAAGGCATATCCAGAACCGTCAATGGTGATTAGAGTAAGGGTTCCATTGTCATGTACCTTCTGGATTTCGTATGGTCCCAACCAACGAGTCTGGAGTTTCCCAGGGAAGTCCTGAAACCGAGAGTCATACAACAGAGCCCAGTCTCCCTCATGGAAGACTTTGTTTTTAATGAGCACATCATGCCATTTAGCTCGCTGCTGTTGAATCAGTGCTGTATTTTGAAGTGCAGAGAGCCTAATTTCGTCCAACTCATTGATCTGCTGTAGTCGATTAATCTGTGCCTCGCTTAGATCTAAGCCAACTTCTTGTGTTGTTCGTAATGTTTGGATTTCGAATTCTATGGGAAAAATGGGTTGTTTTCCAAACACCAATTGATAAGGTGAGTAACTAGTGGTTCTTCTCCATGTCGTTCTATAGGCCCAGAGTGCTTCAGGTAGTCTGGCAGCCCAATCACGCTGATGTGACGCAATGGTTTTCGTTAGGATTGATTCTATTACCTTATTGCTACTTTCTACTTGTCCATTCACCTGTGGGTGGTATGGAGTAGTAATTTTATGCTGGACGTGATAATTGTTGAGTGTTGCAGCTAATCTATTCCCAGCAAATTGTGGTCCTCCGTCTGTAATTATTTCCCTTGGAAGGCCATAACGTACAAATAGATGGAACAGGAACTATATGACAGAGTCCTCTGTGGCTCTTGGCAATGCTTCAGCTTCAACCCATTTGGTGACATATTCTATTGCCACCAAGATATATGTTTTCTGATTTGATGATGGGTTGATGGGTCCGACGAAATCAAGAGCCCATCGCTCGAATGGTTCAATGACTAACTGTGGTTTCAGAGGCATCTCGTCAGATTGATCAGGATGTCCTGCTCGCTAGCAGCTGTCACAGGCTTGGACAAATTTCTTTGCATCTTTGAAAGTTGTGGGCCAATAATATCCTATCTGTAGTACTTTATGTCTTGTTCTACGCTCAGCGAAGTGTCCACCACATGTTACAGGGATTAGTGTCCACACGGATCTACTCTATCCCACTAAGGAATGGTAGTGCCTTAGAAACAAAATCACAATAGAGTCTAACTTGATTTCCTTTTATATGAATAGATAGAAGAAGAGAGAGGGGGGCCAACATGTGTCTTCCGTTTGATCTCCTCACTTGAATCTTCCTCCTTCTTGTAGCCGTTCAGTTCTTGTCCGCTTCTATGCCCAGCTTTTAGGAATATCTGCGAAACAAAGCAACCAGATACTATGCAAGAACAAAGATCTATCATATAAGCAATCTAGGGTCAGTGTAGATTAGCCATTCACATGTATAAGCATAAACACATAATGCACAAGTAAATGGAAGGAACAAGAATAGCTTTATTGATCAAATAAGTCAAGAGAGTTACAAGCAGCTGCTCTGACCCAGCATCATCCTCTTGACATGAAAGAGTTCTCTTAGAACCTCATACAAAAGCAATCACCCAACAAGCTCAAAGTTCTCCTCAAGAAACTATCAGCACTTCCTTGCAATAAACCAAAATTCCAACCTCTGGATCTCATGGAATGGGATCCATTTATAGGCATTTGACAAGGTCATGAGTCAGCTTCTTTGATTGTGATTAGTGTCCTCCAACTGATAGTCCATGCTTCCACTTGGTGAATGAGCATCTATGACTCATCCAAGGTCGAATTCTGAGTAGCAAGTGTCACAGGAGAGAGAAATGGAAGATTCCATGACTTTCCAGCTTACAAATCAACACTGCCATTTGTCACTTTCCCGCCCAGCGCACCCTATAGAAGGGCTACCTGCTCTTAAACGCAAGTGCACAGTGTATCTACCTGCTCTTAAACGCAGGCAGACAATGGAGCAAGTGCTCTTATCCTGAATTGACCTGTTTTGAGTGGTTTTTTAGAAGGACTTTCTGGGAGGAGCTGTAATCCTTTAACCTTTCTCCTTTAGGGGCTGAAAAAACCTCTTTAGGGATTAAGAATCCCTTGAATTATGGATATCTGTCGCTTGGAGTCGCAGGACCCAAAAATATCTATAACAGATTGCCCCCTAAAGCATGAGGTCGATATTTTTCTTTCTTCTTCTTTTTCAAAAAAATGTCGGGTGAAATGCTTTATAATGAGGATTCAGAGTTCTTCACTAGCCAAGAGGAGACCTGTAATAGGATACAACACAATACATTATCTTCATACATTTTTCATGATCTAGCTGAGGCGGGCATTCCCATGCTCAGCGTTATAAATTCATACTCATGTACATAGGACAGATAACTGTCTAAAAATAGACTGATGATTCTGGAAGAGCCATCATCCTGATTGGATGATTATCTGTGCCATAATGTTGTACATCTGATGCTTTTATTATCCTGAATATATCGCAGCCCGGATGGCTGAAACTAGATCCGGGGTCTTCAATCTCTTCCGATCTTCACTCGAAGTACAAGTCGATCCATGTGAAAAGTGAACTGGAGTCGAACATGGAAAGACATCGCTTGATTACCGGCCAATAATGTAAACCGTTAACAAGCACGAGAGGAATCACCGATAATGATGATGACCCTCAAGGTATTGCAGTACAATCTACGTGGTGTGAATAAATGACTTGGCATCGAACACCACACAAAATCTTTCGGTCGAAGGCCAATGATGAAAACCTGTCGCCGAAAGTGAGAAACTTGCCATTGAGGCATGCAAGCTTCAAAGTACTGAAGGGGGTATTCCTAGATCGACTTCTTGGATAATGAGCTGATGTCGACAAGAAGCGATCCGTCACAGGAGGGCCTTAATGAATCCCACATCAGTGACACGGAAAGGAGCTAATGATTTTATGGAGGTGAAAACTGACTGACGATATGAGGTTCAGGATGGCGGTCATGAATGGATGGAGCATAAGTGTATTGTGGTGGGTGGATCAGGGTGAACTCTCTGTTCTCTTGAACATATAATGACACTGACATGATGGATTGGTAGCATTACCCCAGATATGGATGGCGTGAGGAGACCATGGTGAAGTGACCGGTGAATGAAACAACCCAACCCGACATGGATGCGGAACGAAAGTGTCATGTTCAAGATCGACTTGCTAACAACAAATTTTCTTCAAGTTACCTTCCCAATTTTTCCCCAGTCATTGCTAACCAGTACCTCTTTATTTTTGTCAAGCTTCAGGAGGGTAACATATTCTTGTTCTATAATCCGCCCTTCGGGTGAACCCATCACTTCGTTTTAACGAGCTTAGCGATGGTGAAACTCGTTCTTGCCTGCCACAGATAAGTTTGTCGCTATTAGTTCTTTAACAAGTTTAACGACAAAGACAACTCGGTCCTTTTCAATTTTAGAGAGTCTGAAAAGGTACGTAAAGCAAACTCCAGTGTTCCTTTTTCGTCATATAATCCCTTAAGTCCGAAAAAGTATAAAAAAATACAGAAGGGATGGATTTTCGATCCTTTTAACGAGCCGAACAAAACAAGCGCTCGATCTTTTTGTGTAATAACCCCTCAAACCCAAAAAGATTAAAATTTAGAGGAGAGATAGCACTTCCGGTTCTTTTAACGAGCTGGAGAGGCTAATAGCTCGGCTATTTTTTCATGTTTAGCGAGTCCTTTGAAAAGAGCTTAAAGGGGACTCGTCTTTTGAGGAACGAGTGATGAAATGGGTAGCAACTGATTCCAGGTAAGGCTTGGAATTTTCCAATCACGGCAGTGTTACAAGGATGGCTATAAATGATCACTCTTCGCAACTGTTCGTCAAAATGGGTAAACAATCAAATCGAGGTGAATGATCAGCCAATGAAAAATGGAGGTGGTGGTGCAAAACACATCCAAAGGCTTTAACAGGCTGAAATTTTAAAATTCACGATGGTCATTTACCGGAGGTTGGTTTTTTTTTTTTTTTAGTGAGCTTGAACTCATGTGCTCATTCGCTTTTCTATTTTTTAACGAGCATGAATTCCGCGTTAAAACTGCTCAATGATTCCAGTCATATAACAGAAATGTCTTATATAATAAATTGCAAGGTTTTTAATCTTAGCCCCACATCCTTTCTTTGTGCAAGCTATCAAACGACCAATCCTACGAGTTTAAAGGGTTAGCCTACAGGTTTAAAGGGAGGACCTAAAAAACTAAAAAATAAATGGTCACAGTCTGCATTGCACGCCAAAAGGTTTGCATGCCCCCAGGTATAAAATAAAGTTTCGAGCGTTACCCCTCAAAGAGAGACATACCTCTTACTGGTTACCAAAGATTGTTCAATTCTCAAAGCAAAATGACACATTTCTTTGGCGATGCCTACCGAGATAGACAATGAGAAGTGATGCCACGCACTCACTCATAACCTTGACAAGAGTATCTTATTCCAAACCTACCTCTTATCCAAATCCTGGATGGGAATTACGGAGGTTAGTCCTACCCAATTCCACCTTCCGGACGGGAATTACAGAAGGTCATATACTCTCGTGGAAACCTATTTTATACCTGCAGAGTTTTCCTGCCGAAGCAGACCAGGATGCATGCCCCCTGGGTTCCAGTCACGTCCCCGAATCACTCGCCTTCATCAGGCTGACGGACTGTGTGCTGAGACATTTCTTGAGGTAAAATACCATTTAGGAATGGTAGATGACTATATGTTGCGTGTAAACCGGGGAATGAAAGTTGGTCTACGAGCTTGACCACTCTTCCTTCATGCGAAAAACACATCACTCTAAAGAGTGAGGAAACAATTACACCCATGCAATAAATATAGTCTCGACCAAGGAGTAGATTATAATCTAACGGACCTTGGACTACCATCAAGTTCATTTGAACAGTCTTCCCTTTCAATGTAACCGGTACATTGGGAAGAATACCTAACGGTCGACTGGTTCCTTTATCAAAGCCTGTTAGATTTCTCATTTCAGGCAGAAGCGCTGGCGAACCAAGCGCTTTCCAAGCAATTGAGGAAAGGATACTCACGGCAGCCCCTTCATCTATGATGGTATCGGCCATAACCATTCGGTAGATTTGAACTATAATTCGAAATAGTATGCTAGCCGGTAAGCAGGGTCTGCCTAGTTGATTCCAATCAAATGAAACAACTAGGTTACTTGGAGGTGGGACCGAATAGACGGTCGGATAGGACTCTGATGAACTTCCTTCCTGCGGTAAAGGAATGGGAAGACTATTCCCCTGATCATTAGAGTCTGCATTCACGAACAGAATTTGGATGGTGCTATCCTCATTCTCTTCAGTGAAAGTATCGTCTGAGGATGGAACTTCTGAAGGAAAGACCGGGTCAACTGCCATCTCGACCTTTTGACTTTCGTCAAGTATGGATTCAGATAGTTCATTCTCAACGATAGACACTTCGGCTGACCACTTCAGAGGGACAACCGGATTCTCGACTAGTGGTGGACTTGGCGAGAGTTTTTTATATCTAGGCGGAAGTCGTACAGGTGAAACCGGACGATCTTCCAAAACTCTTTTTGCCTCATCTAATAAGGGACAATGGTGGACGGCGTGATCACCTTCACACAGTCTACAAGGAAATTTCATCTTTCCTTTTTGTCTGTGGGCTTCACTCCCACTAGTCGACGGTGCGCAGTCAACATGAGACTCAGAGGTTGATGAAACCAGATTGTGCAACCGAGGGGACCAATCCTTCAGGATCTGAGGGATAGAGGGGCAATCTCTATGAAAATGGTCCCCTTCGCAAATGACACATGGCGTCTTAGGCCTAGTCGGTGCAGTGTGTGGATTTTCGCTATGTAACATCCTGTTGCCCCCACTCCTTTTAGGCTCCTTTTCTTTCTTCTCCTTCTTCTTTTCCTTCTTCTCCTTAGGTACTTGGTTTTTCACTTTTCCAGCTTTACCAAGCGAAGAGGAAGGATGTGAAGAAGATCTGGATGAAGTGGAGGCCTTGGGGACAACATGTGGATCGTTTAGCTGATGACTAGATTGCTCAGGAACAGCGGTAGGCATAACGACTGAAGTTGAGAAGAGCCAGACTGGCAGGCCTATTGTCAACCCTGGAAGTGACAATGTGGCCATATGGGGTGCACCGATTTCTCCCCGTGAGGAGAAAGGACTAGGATTTTCAACAAGGGGCATCCCTTGGTCGGTAGACTCCATTTTCTCAACCTAAAGATCAACGTAGGAAAAGAGGTGGCAATTTTCGCTTAAAATAAATTTTATGACACTTGGACGCAAATTGTTTTTTCAGTTTTAAAGAGTCGAGAAAAAAACAAAAGATGACTCTAGTCGCCTTCGATGTTTTAACGAGCCTGAAGTGACAAATGCTCGAATGGACTTTTTCCGTTATAGAGTCTGAAAAAGGCCAAAAGGAACTGCTCTGGAGATCTGGGAATAGAGGGTGTACCAGATCAATCACAAAACTGCAGAATACGTTTTACGGTACGGCAGTCAATCTTCCCGAATGCTGTGTTCGGTACATTGCGATCGATAAGGCGGCAGACGCGGCTTCCTATGGATAAAAGGATTAATCCTAAGGTGGTCTCCCAATATATACGCGACGGTACGTGGGAGCTCAAGTCCGTATTGGTAGCTATCGATTCAACGTGGAGGAATCACCCAACCACTCCTCGACAATTACCAGGTTTAAAGATGCCGGAACATGTCTCTATCCTAGACCTCTAGATGTTGCGTTATGTTCCAATGCGTTTTTAGATTCATTCATTTTATTTTAAGGTTGATCTTTCTTATGAAGTTTGCCTTTCAAGGTTCACCGCGTGATGATGGATGTAATTCCTAAATGCAATCTAAAGATGATAAGCAAATTTTATCTTCTTTTCAAGTCATGAAAATCCTAGCTACTGTTGTTGGGAAAAGTATCCAATACGGAATGACCCTATCCCACTCTAAGGGTGATAGTACCTCAGCAACAATCAAAGCAAAGCTATCTAAGATTTCTTCTTTATGAAAGTAAAATAGGGGAGAAAGAGATCCACTAACCGATGTCTTTCGCTAATGGTTGATCCAATCTTCTCTCCTTGCTACTTGCTCCCAGCTCCTTGCTCTTTCACTGGCCCAGCTACACCAAGATCATGCAAAATGGCAAGAAAAGGAAACTACAAGAAGCATACATTCATAATTGATTTAGGGATTAGAATAAATCAAATACACAAGTATAACAATACATCACTGAAACACATGTATATAGAAGAACCTCAAATGCTTTACTAATGGAAGAAGTAAAGTTCAGGAAGTGATACAACCATAAGAGGCCCAATCCAGCATCACCTCCCAGTAGAAAGAAATCTCCTCTTCACCTCCTTCAAAGCAAATCACCCAATAGTTCTAAACTCAAACCAACAGCACTTCCTTACATTCACAAGATTCCATCCTCCCTAGACCTCATGAGAGAGATCTATATATAGGAGTTTTGGAGAAAGGATGAGTCAACTTGAGGCTTGCATGAAGCTAACTAGTGTCCTCTCTCACTTTAGTTATTCTTCAGTTCTTGAGTCCACTTGGAGGTTCTTGCTTCCACTTGGAGATCTAGACCCTCTTACTCATCACCAGTCGAATTCCTTGATCCAAGTGTCATTTTGGAAGCTTCCTGGGCATTGACACCTTGAGGAATGACTGTGCCACATGTCCAAACTCGCCCAGCGCAGGTAGCCTTCTTTGCAGTTGACATTCAGCGCAGGTAGACAGTGGAGCACTTGACATTCAGCGCAGATGCTCAGTGGAGCAGTTGACATGATCCAGAATTGCCTTGTTTTTGAGTGTTTTCAGGTGGAGAACTTTTATTCAGTGTTGTGGTTTGCTGACCTTGTTCCTCTAGGGGTAGGAACAGCATGTTTAGGGACTTTGGATCCCTTAGATTATGGACATTTCATGCTTCATGCTGTAAGGCAAAAAAATGTCTATAACAGCTACTAAGGGAAAGAGAATCAAATTATTTTCTCAAAGAGCATAGAACACACTTTACAATGCACTTTTCCTAAACCAAGCCACACAAACTGTCTAAAATGCAAATGCACAATGCATGTATTTCTTTTCCGACTTTCTTAGTGTTTATGCAAAAAGAAAGCTAAATGTGCAAATTCGAATTATTTCAAAAGCGAAAGCGATTTAAAAATTTCCTTTTTCAAAGAAGAGAGAGGGTAGAAAACACTCAACAATTTTTCTTTTCGAAAGGAGAAAAAGCTTTGCGACTCTTTTGAAATGCACCAATTCGAAATAAGAGCAAAAGTAGATCATATAATCAACACTTTTAAAGGTGTTTGGCTGCCTATGGTTGAAAGCGACACTTTTCAAACACAAATCGATAGCTTGATTAAACTACTTTTTGCAAAAGAGAGACTGAAAATGATAAAAATACAATGAAAAACACTAACAGTCCTTTGCACATTTGGGGTTGGAATTTATGCAAGGAAAAGATGTTTCTGAACAGAGGGACACTGATCTAAGGCTGTAAAAACAGAGAATAAAACTGAAGCAAGTGAAACTGGGGGCCAAAATCAGTGGCAAAAGGCTCCAACAGTCCAGCGCACCTGTTACACAGGCTACCTGCGCTTAAGAGCAGGCAGTCCCTTTGGGAACTGCGCTTAAGAGCAGGTGGTCAGTTCAGAACCTGCGCTGGCTCAGTGACAAGACTTTTGACTGGCTCCGGGTCACAAATTTCAGTTTAGTTCAATATTTTAAGCCGTGTAAAAGATCAGTAAGCTTGATAAATATGGGAGATCTGAAATGAAGGTTCTAATCTACCATTAAGAGAACCAAATAGAGAGTTTGTAGATCGATTGTTCAACTCATAAACATCCCAGAGATCGACTGAAGTAGCTTTGATCTACTATGCACTCATAAAACAAGTGCAGTTCGAAGGCTATCTGGCTAGTCTTCAGACTCCGTCTATGTGTTTATAAGATAAACAATAACAAATAGACAAACAAACTATAAGCGAGTTCTCCCCAGTGGAGTCGCCATTTTTGTTACAGGGATTAGTGTCCACACGGATCTACTCTATCCCACTAAGGAATGGTAGTGCCTTAGAAACAAAATCACAATAGAGTCTAACTTGATTTCCTTTTATATGAATAGATAGAAGAAGAGAGAGGGGGGCCAACCTGTGTCTTCTGTTTGATCTCCTCACTTGAATCTTCCTCCTTCTTGTAGCCGTTCGGTTCTTGTCCGCTTCTATGCCCAGCTTTTAGGAATATCTGCGAAATCAAAGCAACCAGATACTATGCAAGAACAAAGATCTATCATATAAGCAATCTAGGGTCAGTGTAGATTAGCCATTCACATGTATAAGCATAAACACATAATGCACAAGTAAATGGAAGGAACAAGAATAGCTTTATTGATCAAATAAGTCAAGAGAGTTACAAGAAGCTGCTCCGACCCAGCATCATCCTCTTGACATGAAAGAGTTCTCTTAGAACCTCATACAAAAGCAATCACCCAACAAGCTCAAAGTTCTCCTCAAGAAACTATCAGCACTTCCTTGCAATAAACCAAAATTCCAACCTCTGGATCTCATGGAATGGGATCCATTTATAGGCATTTGACAAGGTCATGAGTCAACTTCTTTGATTGTGATTAGTGTCCTCCAACTGATAGTCCATGCTTCCACTTGGTGAATGAGCATCTATGACTCATCCAAGGTCGAATTCTGAGTAGCAAGTGTCACAGGAGAGAGAAATGGAAGATTCCATGACTTTCCACCTTGCAAATCAACACTGCCATTTGTCACTTTCCCGCCCAACGCACCCTGTAGAAGGGCTACCTGCTCTTAAACGCAGGTGCACAGTGTATCTACCTGCTCTTAAATGCAGGCAGACCATGTAGCAAGTGCTCTTATCCAGAATTGACCTGTTTTGAGTGGTTTTTCAGAAGGAATTTCTGCGAGGAGCTGTAATCCTTTAACCTTTCTCCTTTAGGGGCTGAAACAACCTCTTTAGGGACTAAGAATCCCTTGAATTATGGATATTTGTCGCTTGGAGTCGCAGGACCCAAAAATATCTATAACACCACATGGTCCATCATGACATGCTTTTAGGATATCAAAGATTTCATATTCGCGAACACATCTCCTGATATGCATGTCTGCCCCTGTGTGAAACAAATAGCCCCCAATCCATGAAAATCGAGTACTCTTCTGAACAATCTGTTTGCGTTCATTAGGGGTTAGGTGCTTTGGTAGTTTTCCTACTGCGAGGTAATTGGCAACATCAGCATACCAGGGTGTTTGAACAGCAACAACAAATAGGTGTTCGTCCAGAAATTGATCTTCAACTGCTGCTACATCGATTGGCTTTGGCATTCTTGAGAGAAAATCAGCTACAAGGTTTTCTTTGCCAGGCCGATCCTTGATTGTGATATCGAATTCCTGCAATAAAATCAACCATCTAGTCATTCTGGCATTTGTGACAGGCTTATTTGCTAAATATTTTATGGCAGAATGATCTGTATACAAGATAACAAGATATCCTGTAATATAATGTCTAAATTTATTGACAACATGTATTACAGCTAGGAATTCTTTTTCAGTAACAGTGTAATTTAATTCAATAGGGGATAAATTTTTGCTCATGTAATAGATAGCATATGGTTTTTTATCCTCTTCCTGCCCAAGGACTATGCCAATGGCTGTATCTGAGGCATCTGATGATATCTGGAATGGTAAATCCCAGTTTGGTCCTCGAAGGACTGGGGCTGTGGATACGAGCTTCTTTAAATCCTTGAAAGCATGCTCACATTTTTCTATCCAAAGGAAATCAACATTACCAGTTAGTGCATATAAAGGTGCAACAATGTGTGAATAATGTTCTATAAATCGTCTATAATAACCAGAAAGTCCGAGAAAGCTGCGTACCTCTGTTTGAGTAGTAGGAGTGGGAATAAGCAAGAGTATTTGGATTTTGGCCAGGTCTACCTGAATGTCGACTGCTTAAATATAGTGTCCTAGGATAAGTCCTTCAATCATCATCATGTAACATTTTTCGTGGCTTAAGCAAAGCTTGGTAGCGATGCAGCGTTGTAGGACTTTTTCTACTATGTCTAGTGCTGGATCAAAATCATATCCATATGGTGTAAAGTCATCCATGTATAATTCAAGTCCATCATTTATTAAATCTGCAAAAATTCTAGGGATAGCCCTTTGGAATGTGGCAAGAGCATTACATAAGCCAAAAGGTAGAACTCGATAAGAAAATGTTCCCTAAGGACAAGTAAAAGTAGTTTTGTCCTGGTCTTCAGGGGCAATCTGAATCTGATTGTATCCACTGGAGCCATCCAGGAAAGAAAAAAATTTCTTTCCTGCTAAAGTATCTAATACTTGGTCTATGAATGGGAGAGGAAAGTGGTCTTTTGTGTTGCTTTGTTTAGTTCCCTGTAATCCACACAGATTCTCCATTTCCCATTCTTTTTTGGTACCACCACAAGTGGAGAGACCCATTTACTATCAGAGATAGGATAGATAAAATTGACATCTAAAATTTTCTGAAGTTCAGCTTTTACCACATCTTTTAGATGAGGATTAAGTCTCCTCTGCGGTTGATGAACAGGTCTGGCATCTTTTTCTATATAAATGTGGTGTGTACATAATTGGGGATCAATTCCTTTCATATCAGGGTAATCTCATGTGAATGCTTCTTGGTATTTTCTTAACAAATGGATGAGCTTCATTTCTTGTTCAGGTGTGAGGTTGGAATTAGTATTTAAGGTGTTTCCCGGTTCAATTTCCACAATTTTACTATTTGCAACAAAAGTAACAGGTATTGTTTGATCATGCGTATCTTTCAGAGGATCTTCTTCTAATTCATTATCAAATGCTGCTTCTATCATGTGACACTGTGTTCAGGATCCGGATTCAATTTGACTAATGAAGTTATTAATGGCATCATCTTCTATTTGATCTTTAAAATCAAGTGCCTCTTGTATAGTTAATGGAGAACTAATGTTATTAGTAAGGTATGATACAGGGTGCTTGTTAGTTTTGATTACTGTGACACTTGGCTGCGCTGGAGGATATAGAACTAAATTCTTGATATTTGGTCCTTTGGTTATGGTCATATTTCCTTGCCGACAGCCAATGTAAGCATCGGCAGTGGCAAGCCAAGGTCTACCTAGGATTAGCAGGTGTCCATCAAGTCGGGTTTTTGGATTAATTATCAAGAAATCAGTTGGATATTCCCAGGAATCTATGGAGACCATGACATCATGTAAAGTACCCTCCGGTCTAACCACAGATCGGTCAGCCAATTCTAACAAAGTAGAAGTGGGTTCTACAGATGTAATGCTGAGCTTTTGGCAAGTAGTGGTTGTTAAAATATTAATTGCGGCTCCTAGATCCACTGAGGCATTAGACAGGGTCTGACCATAAATTTGAACAGTTACAATTGGATTTCCTGGGTCTTCATATTTAATGGGTGTTTCTTTCCCTGATAGTAAATCAGATAAAGTGTCGACTACTTGGACTCTTGGATTATTTGTTATATTCCTCCTTGGTTTCTTTATGCACAATTCTTTGATAGTTTTTGCAGATATAGAAATGTCTTCAATGGCTTGGAGGAATGGAATTTTTATGTACAGATTTTGTAATTCTCCCAGAATGTCAAAGTCAGGGTACTATAAAGGTCGAGGTATGACTAATCGTTCTAGGAACATAGGAGAGGATGTGGTTGCTTGATTATTAGTTTGTTTTTTATTCACATCCTCTTGTTGCAAGAGATGTTCTCTTGGTAACTGATCTTCAATATGAACTGTTTTATCTCCCTCAGTTTCAACAATACATCCAGATCGTAACTGAAGATCATTGCACTCCCTCAGGTCGGGTCCTATTTCCGGTGATTTTATGATTTGAAGAGATTGGACCGGTCTATTATTTGGATTAGGGTTGGGTTGGGCTGGGAGTTGCGGTCTCAGATTAGACTGGGGATTTTGTTCTAAGGCTGGCAGAGTAGGTTGAGGGAGCGGAATAGTTCCTACTGGTTGGTGCATCGGTCTATGCCAGTTTGTCTGCCAGGTTGAACTCTGTGAAGTAGGGGGAGTCCATTGTGGAGGATATGGGCTATTTTTCCAATATGGTGGAGTGTAAAGGAAATTCGGCCAAACAGATTGGCTTGCCTGATTCAGCCATGGGTTTGAAGAAGGAAACGGTTATGGTGACCAATTTGAAAATGGGGGTTGGGACTAACTTTGCCACATACTATATTGTTGAGCATTATACTGTGGAGGCTGAAAAGAAGAACTTGGGTTTGGAAACATACCAGATTGTCTCGGCTGCCACTGGCGGTGCTGGTTGATCGAGTACACCGATTCTAGTTCTTCTTTCGCTTCCTTGTATACCGCTTTCAATCCAGGAAGTGAAGGGCAGCTCTCCGTAAGGTGATCTTTTGTACAGATGGCACATGTTTGGACTGTATCTAGTGGACATTCCTTGTGACTATGCTTTTTCCTGCATCAGGGACAGAAGATCACCAAATTTTCTTCTGCCTCCATCTACTTCTGTTTAGCTTGCATAATATCAAGTTGTGTAGTTAGTGTCCCCAGAATATAAGTTTTAAAATTTTCCAATAAAATTACAATTTCTACACGTGTTACTCCTTCTGTTGATATTTTGTTATCCCTTACAAACCGATCATATTATGCCATTTTTACTCTTGTGCCACCTCTCGAACTCCTGATGCATAAATCAATGATGTTAGCAAAGTTTTCTTGATAAATATCCCCTTTTCCCATGATGCTTAATGTTTCAATCCATTGTTCCTTCATGCCCCTTACCAATGTAGTTTTTAACACATTATCAGGTAAAGGTAATGATGCATAAGGAGATCTTTGTAGATTGTACTGAAAATGTTCCACATACTCCTCTAATGTTTCATTCGGTTTGGCTGTCATTTGGAATATTTCGTCCTTTAATTCTCTAGACCTACAATAATCCTGATATTTTTTTAAGAATGATTCTTTCATTTGATCCCAATTGTTTATGACCCCACCACCTAGTCCCATAAACCATCTTAAAGCAGCCCCTTTTAATGTAGAGGGAAATAATTTCAATTTCTGGGGATCGGTGGTGTAATCATATCCCCTGCACAACACATCAAATTCGAATAAAAATGCATCTGGATCTTCTGATGTGAGACCGTGAAATGTAGGGATATGTTGAAGAGGGATTGCTTTCATGGGCGCATTTGCTGCAGAATCCACTATAGGGTATTGTAATGTAGAGGTTTGAGTGTTTGGCTAGTTCTGAGCCATAGGATCGAATATATGCCAATAATCTTCTGGGATATCTAGGAGGGTATTCCTAGGTTGAGAGGGAATGGCTTTGATAGGGATAGTTTGAATAGCCCTTCCCTTATCTGGGATAATGAGAATACCTGATGTCTGAGGAGATTGGGTTCCTTCAACAATGATTTTTGCAGCGCTCCCCTTATCTGGGCTATTTAATGGCTGATTTGTTCCAATAGGAGATCTTGGTTCCTCGGTTTCCCCTGTTTCTCCTTCTCCTTCACAAAGGTTGCTAAAATTCCCTTCCTGCAAGAGTTCTGGAGTACAATTTTCAATTTCTTGAAAGTCCTGCTCTTCAGTTTGACTATGCACCTCAGCAAAGGCTACAGATGGTGATCCTGTGGCCTGAAGGGAACTAGTAGGCTATTTAGAAATGATTTTCCTGGGGCCTACTGATGGCTGAGATTATGTTTTCTTATAGATTTCGTCTATGAAGGTCGTTCGGCCAAGGGTCACCGGCCCCTAAGCTTTTTCAAGTTTGGGTGGAGGTTTGATATTCTTTTCTGGTTTTTCCTGCTTAGTCATGCACTCAAATGAACTACTAAATTCTATTCAAACAAAGCAATAGCAATCTGTTAGGAAAGTGGACAGTGGAGTAGGGCTTTTACATGCTCCGTACATAGGTACTTACTTTCCGTTTTTAAGATCCAGCTCTTCCCTAGCAGGTTCATACACTACTCTGAAAAAGACAAATGGCTACACTCTTTCCCCGGCAACGGCGCCAAAATGTGGAGCTATAAAAAGGGTCTCTTTCACCTCTAATTATCTCACATTAATATGTCAATCCGGGAGCATTTTGTTATTTCAAAGAGTGTCTCAGTCTGAGGCTATCACTTGTCAGAGTAATGCTAGTAGTACAACGTTCAAAAATACAAGAGTAACGGATGCTGGTCTATAACTAAGTTACTTCAAAAGAGTAAATCACGCACTCAGAAAACTAGGCAACTTATCAGTCAAGGGTTCGGCAGCGATAACCCATCCCTTTGGAAACCGATGGAAAGGAAATTAGAGCATGGACCACGGGTCTGGGAGTTAGACAGTAAATGCCGAGGCTCACTACAGCCTTAGATCATCTCTCACACCAAAACAAAAAATACTAGTAAATGGAACGACAGATAGAAAAATGGAACAACAAATAAGAAATTGAACAGCAAATGTGGAATGGAACACCAATTCTAAAATGGAACAGCAATTCTGAAATGGAACAGCAACTAAACAACTAAGTCTCGTGAGCAGTAATCAAACTAATCTACTAACTCAAATGCACTCATCGTAATCAAACAGCAATCTTTCACTCTTAAGGCAAATCAAGCAACACACACTAATAGAAAATTGCTGATAAGTTATGGAACAGCGCTTGGAACTCATATACGCACACAACACGCTTGAATAGTAATATGATCTAGCATCAATCTTAATTAATAGGAATACTACTGCGTTTCAAAATAGAACAACAGTACTTTTGAATCCAACAATCGTAAAGAACACAACTTTCAGATGAAATCTATAACATGAATGTACAACTCAAAAGCTCTGTAACAAATAGTAATAATATTCGGTCAAGACTGATAATATTCAATCAACTTTGAAAGTATCAGTAATCTAATGCAGAGTCAATATAACAGTTTTGTCTGTAAAAACCTTAATGAATTAATCTTAACAAAGCATGTGATGTAAACTTATAAAGCATATCAGATTACCAAATAACGACGATAAGAAAATCATGCATAAATCAAATCATAGTAGTACAGAAGCAAGTGTCCTTCGGGGCCGGGCCCTTAGCCTCCAAGGGTACACCGCTTTAGGTTAATCCAGACGCAGAGATACGATAATCACCAAGTTTGTATTAATGCATGAAACAAGAGTACAATGAACCAGTTCTTATCGAGACTCGATGATCAAAGTTTTGATCTTTAACAGAAATTACATAAAAGCATCCTCTCTCCCCCTCTGCAAAGCTAACAGTGTTGTCCCTTTATATAAGGGTGACGACGAAGATGTCTAAGTAACAAGATAGATAAAGCAGCGATCCCTCAGGATCAAGGATCCTAAGGGATTAGCCAAACCGTTAATTCTTAATCATCTCTTTTCTCCTGCGCCGAGCTGGTGTCTTCTCCTCCTTTTCAAGGCTGATTTGCTTTAATCTGCTTAGCCTTGTTTGCACTCGGTCTCCCGTCAAGGGAACGACAGTTCTCTTGTCCTTGTCTTTTTATTTGGAACAACAATTCCTCATTTTCACCCTTTCCTGCACGAGAGAATGAAAATGATTAGCGGTCAAGTCTTGCATATTAACCTCACATGTTTGGTTATAATTCTTTATTGTTTTCCAAGTTCATGATGCAAAAAGGTTTACAAGTTCTACTGAAAAGCCACTGAAATGATCATCAAAAACATACCTTTTTAGTACTCCACACCTATTCCTGTAGGTGTAAATTTATCTGTTGAACAGTGTCCCAAGACATAAGAATAAAAAGAGGACATGTCTCGTGTTCCATATGCATGTGTAGTTAGTAGCTTGATGTATGTGATGGTCTGTACTAGACCAGACATTGCACATGTAGTGGGAGTACTGAGCAGGTTTATGTGAAAAATAGGGAAGGAGCACTTGAGACCATTGAAGCAAGTTTTCGGGTATTTGCATGGAAATAGTGATTATCGTTTATGCTACCATGGAAAACCTGGTTTGGACAGAGTGCTGGATATTCGTGGCTTTGTTGATGTAGACTAGGCTGGAGCTATGGATCAGAGAAGATCTACAAGTGGGTATGTGTTTAATCTACTTGGAGGTGCAATTAGTTGGATGAGTATGAAACCATCTGTAGTGGCATTATCAAGTACAGGCAGAATACATGGGAACCACTCAAGCAAGCAAGGAAGTAATCTGGTTGCAGAGATTGTGTTCAAGTATGGGGTTAGTACAAGGAGCTATAAGAATAGACTGTGATAGCCAAAGTGCAATTTTGCTTGGTAAAGAACGCTGCTTACCATTCAAAGACAAAGCACATTTATGTTCAGTATCACTTTGTGAGGGATATGATAGAAGACAAAAAGGTGTGGCTGGTAAAGGTGGACACATTGAAGAATACTACGGATGCATTGAAAAAATCTATGAGAGCTGAGAAGTGCTCTTGGTGTAGAGAAACAATGGTAATTACATGGCTAGATAAATGGCTAAGCTCTCCTGTGGCCCCCCTATGGAAAGAAAACTACAAGTGGGAGAATGCTAGGTTGTGTTATATTCTTTCCACAACTAGCTCCCCTAGTTAACTAGGAGGTTAGAGGGGGGACAAAGCGCCCCCTTCGTTGCGCCGATTGCATAGTGTGGGGGTCACTATGGGTTTGAGGGGGCCAGTTAGCTACCCTCTATGGGCTCTGGGGCAGCACCCCGGGTAAATTGTTTTCGAACCCTATATTAGGTGGGTAGACCTACCTATGGTTTTGTGCATGGTTTTCACACACGGTTTTAGGCATGATGGTTTTCGGTCCATGGTATTGGATGCTTCGGCATGTATATATATGTATTATAACATTGAAAGGAACAGAATGAAAAATCAAGTTGATAGTCTCGTTTTTGGGATCCAGGCGAAAATCTTTGTGTATATGTGTTTAATGTGTTATGATCTCGCATCATTTATTTTTTGTTCTTCGAATTCGTATGTGGGTAATTTTTGTATCGGGTTAAAACCTACATTTTATATTAGAGGCCCTAAAGTGTGGACACATTCGCCATTCACTGTATTTCTTTAGAACCATGAGCACTGGAGATGGATAAGAGTTTGTTTTTGCATTAATAACACCAACATTGAGGAATTCCTTAACGATTTTATCCATTTCATTTTTTTGGGAAAAAGGACGTCGATAGGGGTGGACATTAGGCATTTGGGTACCTAGAAGCAAAGGGATGTTATGATCATGTTCACCCCTAGAGGGTGTGCGCTCCTTAGTTTTGTCGAAGACCCACAAGTGCTGATACAATACCTATTTCATATCGGGTTGAATGGGAGGAGGAGTGGATATAAGGGGATGAATGGAATTAAATTGTGCTACTATCCCATGATTTCCTTTTTCTAAAAACTTCTCCATTCGATGTGAGATGATGATAGTAAGAGCACCTGCCTTGATTTCTCGTAGTGTATGTGTGGTCATTCTACTTAAAGATCTTATAGAACTCCTAGAAGCCCATTGTGATAGGGAAACTGAGAGAACCTACCTTGATTGGAGGTCCAGCTTGGTAAAATATTAGGCACCATGTAGTCCAATAAGCATATCATTGACTACTAGGATAGGAAATTTGTACTTGATGGTGAGCTTCTCAAGGGCCCTAAAGTCTAGACACATTCGCCATTGAAAGTCTTTCTTCAGAACCATGAGCACTAGAGATGGATAAGAGTTGGTGTTGGGATTAATAACACCAACATTGAGGAACTCCGTAATGCTTTTTTCAATTTCATTATTTTGGGAAAAAGGATGTCAATAGGGGTAGACATTTTCTGTTTGGGTACCTAGAAGCAAAGGGATTTTATGATCATGTTCACCCCTAGAGGGTGGGAGATCCTTAGGTTTGTCTAACACCCGCAAGTGGTGATATAATACCTATTTCAAATCAAGATGCATGGGAGGAGGAGTGGATATAAGGGAATGAATGGAATTAAATTGTGCTACTATTCCATGATGGATTTTTTTTTTAAACTTCTCCATTTGATGTGAGATGATGACAGTAAGAGGACATGCCTTGAGTTATCCTAGTGTATGAGTGTGGTCATTTTGCTTAAAGATCATATAGAAGTCCTAGAATTCCATTGTGATAGGGAAACATTTGTGCCACCATTCAGAACCAAGGACAATGTTGTAACCACCCATTTCAATGGAAAACATCTCGGTTTTGAGGTGATAATTACACATTTGAAGCTTAATATTTTCACAGTATCCTTCACATTTCATGGTCCGCCAATCGGTGATAAGGACTTGGAAATTAGGTACCACCCTCACAAAATAATGAACCTCTTATGCTACTCTCTTATGGAAAAAGTTATTTGTGTTGCCACTATCAATAAGCACCACTACTTGCTGATGTTTAATAAAACCTTAGATTTTGAGAGTTTGGGGAGAAGAAATGTTATCCATGGCATGGAGTGAGATGATTGTCTCATCTGGTGTAGCTAGATTATCAGTGTCCAAGTCAGTTAGGGGGTCATCCTCTTCCTCCTCAGTCACTTCAGTGTATGGAGCTTCATTAACGAAACTGTTTTCAGTAGCGTTTAAAAGAATTTTGGTTCCTCGCATTTATGTCCCACAGAGTATTTTTCATCAAAATAGTGGCAGAGTCCTTGTTTCTTTCTTTCAGACATTTCTGTCGGTGACACTTTTTGAACCTTAAATGTTTGGGTGGGTCCCATAGCTGAGGTGGGATGTGCCCATGTGATGAAATTTGTACGATTGGATTGGGCATTTAAATCCACTTCTACCTCTAAGGCCTTGTTGAATGCTTCCAACCAAGTAGTTGGGTGATGCATTCTGACATGGGCTTGGATAGCTTCCTCTAAGCCACTGATGAAACATTCCAAGTAAAAGGCTTCTCCTAGTCCTTCAATCGGGATGGCCAATTATTGAAAGGCTGCAATGTAATCTCGTACCGTACCTATTTTCTTAAGGTTAGAGAGATGACATAGAATGTGAGATTCCCAATCAAAGCTATCACAAATGGATTTTGAGAACATGTTCCAAGTTGGCATCCCTAGATAGAATTTTTTATGCCATTGACACCACTGCCATCACTCTTGGTCCAAGTAAAGAGCTCCCACATTTATTTTAGTGTCATATTCCTAGATATTGTTAAGGAAAAAATATTGTTCCATTTATGTCACCCATACCGCCTCGTTAGAGCCATCAAATTTGTACATGTCTAACTTGGGTGTCCGGTGGCTAAAATATTGGTGACCTCCATGGAAATGAATTTGATGGCTCGATTATCCTTCTACATGTGCATGAACACTATGTTCTTTCCTTATGGGTTCACGAGATATAGTGGTACTGACCTGTAAATATATCATAAAGAAAATATACCTAGAAATAACAAGAGATAAATAGATCAACTTGAGATCTTTATTAATATCAACCCTTGAGGTAGGGTGACACCATACAATCACTCCTTAAGGAAGGAGAATAATCCACAAGAAATATGCTTTCAAATACAATAATCCTTGACATCTCTTAGTGGGGAGTCTCTAACCTCTATATAGGTTTCATACATACAATACCATGGGTCTCTCAATACCATGTATCTAATACAATGGGCTTCCTAACTACTTGTGGTTCCTTACATGATGGAGGTTAACCACTTTATTTATTAACTATGGCCCATCACATTATTACATTATTCCCTTGGGTACCTCCCTCTGTACCCCATAATATCCCCCCTAGGTATACTACATTCCACCCCCCTTAAACATGTTTCATCCCCAAAACATAAGAAGAACACAAATAATAAGATCTACTCAAAAGAGTAGTCCACTAGTACCATGCACGTGCATCTAGCCATCCCAAAGACAGGTGATTACTCAATCTATCCCGTGCCTCGCTCGCTTGAGCTAGGAGTTGATCCTGGTAGTTCCTCTATGTTGATGTGATGTGGTTGGATCTTCACACCTCTCTATCTATCATGCGGGGGTTGTTGTCCTTGTGGCTAATTATGTGCCATATTTTTGGTTTTTATATGATTCACAAGCCTTGGTTAATCCACCTTACATTCCTTAGGCTAGACCTTATGTTCATCTTGGTTAATCTGCTATTCAAGGTGGATATGTCCAGATCCAATTCGGGAACTATCAATACCCTCAAGGTATAACCCTAGGAATTGTCTAGCTACTCTTGTAGCAACAACGACAACCATCGAAGGAGCAAGGGAAACCTTCGCAGCAGCAAGGGAAACCATTACAACAACAAGGGAAACTATTACAACTACAAGGGAAACCTTTTTCGCAGTCACAACAACCTTTGTAGCTGCAAACTCACTTTGTTCAACAATCCTCCCAACCTTTGTCCTCGCAAGGCCAACCTTTATAGTAGCAAGGTCAGCTTTTGTAGCAACAAGGTTAGCCTTGGTAGCAACAAGCTTTATATGTGTATCAACAAGGTTAGCCCTTGCAAGGTCAAGCTCAACCCCTGCAGCAACATGGCCAATCTCCCTACATCCAGGATCAAGAGGTCCAGTAGCCTTATAATATGTACACCATGTACAATGCTTATGAGCGGCCATATGATAGGGAAGTATCATGGGAAAGCATTGCAACAACAAGGGCAACTGTTAAAGCTGCAGGGGAAACCTTTTCTGTAATCACAACAACTTTTGCAGCTACAAACTCAGTTTGTTGAACAATTCTCGCAACCTTTCCCCTCACAAGGCCAACCTTTGCAGCAGCAAGATGAACCTTTACAACAGAAAAGTCAACCTTTACAGCAACAAGGTTTATATGTGTATCAGTAAGGTTAGCCCTTTCAAGGTCAAGGTCAACCCCTGTAGCAGCATGGCCAATCTCCCTACATCTAGGACCAATAGGTCTAGCAACCTTATAATATGTACACCATGTATAATGCTTATGAGCAACCTATGACAGGGAAGTATCAAGCCTACCCTAGACCTATGGTGATTTCAACTCTCTCGCCATGGCTTACCTCACTCATTTCTAATTGTGGTTCGGTATGAAACTAGCACTCGTTTTCTTATGTCCCTTAACAAAGAAACCATGACCCACATTTCCGATCATATCCATGAATGTAGACGTCAGTGTCACCTCATAAAGTTTGAGATTATTGATGAGTTGTTGATAGAATGGTTCACAAAATCATTCGTCAAAAAAATTTCTAAGGACATAACTATGGGTGGATGTGTTACTGAAGACAATTCTATCACCCATGCGTAGTATTTAGACTTAGTCTATTCATAATCTGGAATATTGTATGAGATGTTAGCTAATTCTTTGAGACCATCATTAGATCTGACAACAGTAAAGTCACTGGATACACCACCTATTGACAATGTAATTGGTTCCGTGTCTTAGACTTGTGTGAAAGATTCTTTGAAGTAGAAATATGTCTCAAACACTAGTTCCAGTAATCCCTCCAAAAATTTATCCAGTCCTGGCAAAACCTCTAAGGTACATGTTGTCCAGTCTACCGCAGCAGATAAGACCTCTAAAGGTAAAAACAAGGGCAAAGGTAAGGCCAAAGTCGATGCCCCAAAATAGGACCCTCCTAAATCCTTTGTTGATGATGCTTCTAGAAGAAAGCTGAAATATCCTTGCCTCATCTGTGAGGAGTATCATTACACTAAGGATTGTCCGTGATGATGTGAAGTTAGTCACTTACTAAAAGGGAATCCGGTTGTCTTAAAAGAGCCCTTTCCATCATAGCAGACCGAGTTGGTAGACCAACCTTAGTCTTCTACTTCCTCAAGTTCCCAAGTGTTCATGATGCAAGGTTCATCACCTATCTCTATCACTACTCGAACTAAGGACTATCAAACCATGTCTAAGCAGACCATGGAGAAATAAGACACCAATAATCCTTCTACTTCTACTCCATTTAGTTCTGTTCTGCTCCATATCGAGCGCCGTAACAGTGAGTTTGTCATTCGGCCACCTACCAAAGGTGCTTTTCGGAAGTCCTCTTTTAGTTTGAACACTAGAGCTACGCAACATTACAATATTATTGAGGATTTAGTTCAAGCACCTTCGCCGATGTCTCCCTTCACAGTTCTCCAATCCTGTCCAATGCAGCGGATGTCATTGTTGTCTGTTATAGGTGTTATCGATCCTTCTGATTTGAGTGTGATTACTTTCGATCTAGAGAATCATGTGCCTCTTCTTCATCACTAGATTTCGTTTCTAATACAGTTCCTTATCAAAGGAAAGATGATTTATCAAACAATTATTGATGAAGGCACCTCAACTAGCATCATCTTAGTTTCATGTTGGAAAGCCATTGGCTCTCCATCTCTTAACTAGTCTCCTAATACCTTAGAAGCCTTTGATGGTGGAGGTTCATGTCGATATGGAATTGTCATGAACTTGTTGATTACATTAGAAGGAAATACTGTTGAATTAGAAGTACAAGTTGTAGATGCCAATCTCAATTACAACATTCTTCTCAGACGAAGCTGGATCCACGCCATGTTTTCTGTGGTGTCTTCTTGGTTCCGCATACTTTGTTTTCCTAATGAAGGAAAAGTTGTCACGGTTTATCAAACATCCTTATTTTCTTTTGGTTCATCGAACTACAACATTTCTTACATGGTAAATACTGAGATTCCTTATGAGAGTGTGGGGGTAGATCTCTTCAAAGACTCTGCTTTAATGGGTACCTTTTCTTTCCCACCTCTGAATGTTCATTCGGTTAATATGATATTGAACTCTATGGATCCTTTGATTATCCCTACTGAAGATCAAACTGATTCATTTGGCGATCTTATGCCTTTAAGTCCACTGGATATAAAATATCAAGAAATTGTCTTAACTTCGATGATCACTTCAGAAAGTCATATTGTATTCAGTATGAACCTGGAAACTTATGTGCCATCTCCCTGGATGGGTTCTTAGGATTCTTTGAATCCTTTGAACGAGACATTCCCTACCGATGACAGTATCGTTGAGCTCATGTCTCTGGATGAAATTCCATGGAACAGTTTACATCATCGTTCTTCTTTTCTTCCTAGCCTCGATGAGATGCCTTCCTGTCTTGAAGCCTCTATTTCTCATTCTCCTACACCTCCACTTTAGACACCTGCCTTGGTGCATGAAGTCTTGTTGGATGGTAATATGGGAAACATCACTGCTACAATGCCTCTTGACATTTTCATTAAAGTAGAAATTGTCGAGAACATTAATATTGGGGTTTCCTGTTCTATAGATGAGATCAGGATTTATACTCATCTTTTTAAAGAATTCTGAGACATTTTCTCTTGGTCATATGAGGAAATGCCCTATATCGATCCAACCATTATGGTGCATGAGATTCCGACTAATCCTGGTGCTAAGCCTATTCGACAATGGCTTTGCCCTATGCACCCTCGAAAGGTTGCTGCTATCAAATCAGAAGTATAGAAACTTTTGAAAGCGGGTTTCATTTATCCTATTCCATTGATGAATTGGGTATCCAATATTGTCCCTGTTGCAAAAAAGCAGGACGTGATACGTGTTTGTGTTGATTACTGCAATATTAACCTCGCATGTCCTAAGGACAATTATCCTACTCCCTTTAATGACCAAATCATCAATGAATGCACTAGGAGTGATATTTTTTTGTTGATGGATGATTTTCTTGGCTATAACCAGATCAATATTTTAGTTGCCAATCAGCATAAAATTACCTTTATCTGTCCCTTGGGTACTTTTGCTTACACAAATATTCCTTTCGATTTGAAGAATGTTGGCGCTACCTTCCAACAAGCAATGTCTTAAGCATTTCATGACATTCGATACATTGTTCATCCATACCTTGACAACTTACTAGCTCATTCGGCTAAATTTCACGACCATTTGGATCACTTAAGAGCTATCTTTTTATGATGTCAGCCTTACAATATCCATCTCAATCCACACAAGTGTGTGTTTTGCGATGAGTTTGGCCGGCTCTTAGGTTTTGTGGTGCCTTGCAAAGGTATGAGGATTGATCCAATGAAAGTTGAGGCCATAATAAATTTACCCACCCCCCCTCGCCCCACACATCATTAATACAATTGTAGAGCCTACAGGGAAAAGATAATTTTCTCCATTGATTTGTCCTTAATTACATTGAACTTGCCAAAGGGTTTTACTTGCTTACTTAAGAAGGGGATTCCTTTTATTTGGGATGAAGTTTCCCAGGAATCCTTTGATGCTTTATAGAATGTGTTGATTAGTGCTCCTTTACTACATCCCCTCAAATATCGCCGTGATTACTTCTTGTATTTGGCTGCAACTGATACCACTATTTGTATGGTGTTAGTTCAGGATGACAATGAGGACGATGAGCATGTGGTTTATTATCTGATCTAGAATCTTCTTGATACCGAGCCTTGATATGCTCATGTCGAGAATCTTGCCTTGGTGACCGTGCATTCTATCCAAAGATTTCGACATTATATTCTTTTACGAAAAAGCACCGTGATTTCTTATTGTAACCACATGACATATATACTAACTCTTCAGTTATTGGGGGGGGAATATTCCAAATGGATCATTATCCTGCAGTAGTTTGATTTCGAATTTACTGCTACCAAATCAGACAAATCACTAGTCTTTGCTTAGTTGATATATGCTCTTCCATCTGCAAGCACTCCAACTGATTTTAATGGGCATATACCCGTTGAAACTTTGTTTCTAACCAGCACTCTTGACCCATGGTGTTGGTACCATTTCATTGCCATCTTTTTCTTCTAGAAACACCATCATTTGTCTATATTTTTCTACCATAAACCCCTCATATCCATCGAAATTGATTAATTAATAGCATTATAGTTGTTAGTTTACATTAAAGTTAATTTGTGAATTTTTGTGTTAAAAATTAGGAATTTTCAACAAAAAGATTACAGGATGTCATGACTTCCTGTAAATGGTTTATGATGTGACATGTGGCATGGCAGGTAAGTCAAAGCAATGGATAGGAATGTGATCTGGAATGTACATGCATGGTGAAAAATCGATTCAACAGCAAATCTAACGCTCCTGGATATGCGTTCAATGCTGGTCAAACCCAGCCTTTTTGGTCACAAAGGCAGCAAAAAGCCATGGTTTCCCAAACTGATTTCGTTTTGCTTTTGGAAATTGGTTTAGATTAGAAAGGACAAAAATCACTCTTTTGTAAAAGCAGAAACATCTGCTTAATGTATGTACATTCGATTTAGATAGGAGACAAGCAGATAAAGACTGCGTATTGTATTGTTTTTCAGGACGATTCTTATCTCTGTGTATTGTTCCAGAACAGAGCTATTGTATGTGATTTCAATCTTCAGAACTTAATTACAGTCGCCGTTTTACTCCAACCATGTTTATGCGTTAACATTCTCGTTGCTTGAGGTTTCTTCAGTGTGCCATTGAAGCGTGGACAGGCCATACGTGGATTGGTATACTGTTAATTTCATTTCCATAGAGTTTTGAATTTGAATAGTGTGCGTAGTGTTTAATGTTATTTCCATGTCTGTGATTTTATCGATTTGATTAGAAATTCTTGCAAATGGTATTCATGGTGATAGCTTGAAGATTTGATTGTTAGATCATTGAACCATATCTTGTAAAAGATTTATCGATCGTTAGATTTTAAAGCATCTCCATAGACTCTGTTTTCATGCATTTAAAATTCAGTGTGTTTTTGATTTTTCATGAATGCTTAAGTGTTAGCTAGAAAGAGCTTTTGTGCATAACATCCTTGTAAGAGGATTGAAAACTCAGTCTAGCAATACATTGTATCTTTAGGACAGTTAGAAAAAATAGGCAATCTGAGTGTTAAGGTGAGAGGAAACATATTTTGACCTCCTGTAAAGGAGTGTTGTAGCCTGTCACATTAGACACTTAGTTAGGAATCCTTTTATGTCTATAGACTTTAGACACGTGCCTCTAAGTTTACCTACCTTGGTTGATAATAAATCTAGTCTAATCTAGCACCCTAGATTGGCCACTACATTTTGGCGCTGTTGCCGAGGAGGCACAGTTAGAGGATTTCGAAAAAAAAAAAAAACAAAATATAAAAAAAATTAAATTAAATTAAATAAACAAAAACAAACAAAAGCACAACCTAGATTTGATTTTAATTGTCATTTTAAAAGCCATGTTTTCTTATGCCTAGATCTAGAGATAATAAAGGTAGATTCATAAAAACCCCCCATCCAAAAACTAACCTACCACCAAGAGCAGACCCTTTGGGAAAAATTGAACACACAACACCAGCTGAGGAAACCACCATACAAAAATTATAGGATAAACACAAATCAGGCCAAAGACTTACACTTATTGAGAGACAAATCCTATTGGCGCACGAATCATAGAAGAAGCATTTCCCTGAATCTTCTACAAAGAGAACTCAACAATCTCTAGAACAACTCTTTGGAACGTGTCACAAGCAATTAAATCACTAGAGGAATCTATAAAAATGGCTGAGGAAGGAGGAGGATCAGCAAGAAGACCCACTCCTAAACAACAACAAGATCAAAGAGAGGAGGAAGAGTCAACCTTTAAATTTCCTATTCACGAACCAGAAGACAATCATGATGAGGAAATAAAAATGAATTCTGTTGAGTACCTTAGGAACTCAAATTGACACTCTTAAAGCTAAAAAAATACAAGAAGAGGAAGATCAAATGATGGATATCTTTTGTCAAAAATGCCGGAAGAAACATGCTTTAAGAGATTGCCCATTAGAAAACATTCAAGTCTGTGCCCTTTGTACTGAAAATCATGATATATTTCATTTCTCTAAAGTCAAGGTTTTGTAGAATTGTAATGTGGTAGCTAATACAGATATGGAGAATGTGTATTTCATGGGCGCAAAGAGACCATGGCAGCCAAGACCTCCACCTCAAGGTATGTTCCCAAACCAGAATTTGCAATTTCCTACAGATTATCATATGTATGCTCAGAATTCATGGAATGTACCCATGCCATGGCAGCACCAAAGTTACCCACAACAACAATGGAGACCATCTCAGCAATACTCTCAACAATATCAACCATACCCTCAACCATACCAACCATATTCGCAGCCATATCAACAATATCATTAGCCATATTCGCCATATCCTCAACCATATCAGCAATATCCTCAGCAGCAAGTTTTTTACCCACATCAAACCCAACCAACTCAACAAGCATTCCCTGCTCCTCCACCAATAAATCCACCATAATTACAACTTCCATCTAACCCACAACCTCCTAGACCTACTCAAATCCCTGCTCAACCTGTGCCAAATCCAAATAACAGAGTAGAGAGACCAGCTTACAATGTAGATGAGGGACCCTCATATCCCACATTACCCTTGCAAAATATCAATTTGAGGTCTAGTAAGGTACTGCACAAAGAATCTCCAACAGTTGATAAACAAGAAGAAAAAGAAGAAAATGAAAATGAAACTCCAATTCAAAGGAAACAAAATGATGACATCAAAAATAAAGAAATGCAACCGTTGCATCCACCACCTTTTCTAGACAGATTGGTCCAAACAAAACTTCCCATGTCTATACCACAATTTGATGTTTTAGATGAGCTAAAGAATTTCTATATAAAAATTCCGCTACTACAAGACATAAAAGACATTCCCATATATACTAAAGCCATCAAAGAACTGTGCCTCAAAAAGCCTACTGGGAAAATAGTTGATCCACAAACAATTCATGTTATTGGACATTTAGGTGGCCTTATGACAAACACCATTTCAATGGAAAAGTATGTTGATCCTGGTATTCCCAAAGTCACTACAACCATTAACAACATACATATTCCAAACACCTTAATTGACCTTGGGGCCGCAATAAATGTGATGACTCTTGAAACCATGAAAACACTCCAGCTCACAAACTTGCAGCACACAACAATTGTTCTAGAACTTGCTGATAGGTCTAAAGTGATTCCTGAAGGGATTTTGGAGGACATAATTGTTTCACTGGACTCTTGGGAGTATCCAGTGGACTTTTTAGTTATTCAGCCAAAATCCAATTTAGGAGGACACTGTATCATCCTTGGTAGACCATGGTTAGCAACTGCTGATGCATTCATAGGATGTAGATTGGGTAATATGATCATTTCATGAGGAACTGAAAGAAAACAACTCACTCTTTACCCATCAGCACAATCACCAGTAGTAGCACACAATTTATGGCTTGATGATAAATATAATGATAAGGCAGAAGTTCAATCTATTTTCAACATCAACCAAATCTATGATATTCGAGAACATAATAATGATGATTTGGTAGAATTGTTCCTCTCTCAACCTGATGTTTCCGAAGAATTGAGAAATGACCAATACCATGCTGCAAATGAACTTTTGGCACAAAATTTTCAGGAAACATGCACCATTCAATCTTTGCAAACAACATTTCACAACATTTTTCCTATCCAATCTATCACAAACACATAGAGCAAGACCATAGAGATTAGTCCAGGAAAAACTTTGAATATTGGCACTCACCTAGACTCATCTCAGGAAGAGAAATTGATTCAATTATTGAGAAAATACCAGAAAGCATTTGCTTGGGACTACACTGATATGCACGAAATTCACCATGAAACATGCACTCACCATATTTATACAGATAGTAATATCAAACCAGTGAGGCAACCGTAGAGATGAATGAATCCCATGCTTCAAGATATTGTTAGAGAAGAATTACAAAAACTGTTGAAAGCCAATTTTATCTATCCTATCTCCGATAGTTAGTGGGTATCCCCATTGGTAGTAGTGCCCAAGAAAAATGGTAAGTGGAGGATTTGTGTTGACTACAGATAATTGAACAAAGCAACCCTTAAAGATTATTTCCAACTACCATTTATTGACCAAGTGCTAGACACATTAGCTGGGAAATCATCATTCTCTTTTCTTGATGGTTTCAGTGGCTACAACCAGATCAGGATAGGCTTAGAGGACCAAGACAAAACCACTTTTACTTGTCCTTGGGGCACTTATGCTTGTAATGTTTTGCCATTTGGACTTTGCAATTCTCTAGCTACATTTCAGAGAGCTGTATTAGCTATTTTTGCTGATTTAGTTCATGATTGTGTTGAAGTTTATATGGATGATTTTTCAATGTATGGTGATTCATTTGAGCATGCATTAGCGAATCTTGAAAAAGTTTTGAAACGATGTATTGAAGCTAATCTATCCCTGAGCAATGAAAAGTGATTTATGATGTTAAATGAAGGGATAGTATTAGGACACTATATTTCTTCTCAAGGCATTAAAGTCGATCCATCAAAAATCTAGATCATTGTCAATTTTCCAATTGCGAAGACTCAAAAAGAGGTAAGAAGTTTTCTTGGGTATGCAAGCTATTACAGAAGGTTTATTGAACATTTTAATAGAATAGCTTTACCTTTGTTTAAGCTTCTAGCCAAAGATGCACCTTTCAACTGGAATGATAATTGTCAGCAAGAATTTGAAACACTCAAAGAAAAGTTATCAACCACACCAGTCTTAAAAGGACCTAACTAGAACCTACCATTTCACATCCTTACAGATGCATCTGATACTGCAGTAGGTGCCTCATTAGGCCAAAAAGAGGAGTCTTGTCATTATGCCATCTATTTCATTAGTAAAAATCTAACACCTCTAGAATTAAACTACACAGTCACAGAAAAAGAAATGCTTGCAATCATACATGCTGTGAATAAATTTTGACATTATATAACTGCTTATGAGGTTTTTTACATACTGACCATTCTGCCATTAAGCATTTAATGAATAAACCAGTAACTAGTGGCAGAGTTACCAGATGGTTGTTATTATTACAGGAATTTAACATCACAGTGTTAGATAGACCAGGTAAGGAGAATCAGGTGGCAGATTGTCTTTCTAGACTGCAAAATCAAGGTGAGGTTGTTCCGGTTGAAGATTCTTTTCCAAATGAAAATTTATTTGCAATTTTAGTAGTGAATCCTTGGTATGCTGACTTGGGCAATTATTTGTCCACAGGAAGAACACCTCCATATTTTACTCCAAAGGAAAAGAAGAGGCTAATCAAAAAAAGTGCTCGATACTCATGGGTTAATGGAGATTTATTTTACACAGGTTATGATATGATTATTAGACGATGTGTAAGAAATGATGAAATAATTGATATTTTAAAATCTTGCCATGATGCACCGTGTGGTGGGAATTTTGCAGTTAAAGGAACAGCATTCAAGATTCTTAGTCTTGGATACTACTGGCCATCTATTTTTAAGGATTCCAAGAAGTATGTGAAGAGTTGTGATAGTTGTCAAAGAATGGGTAGGCCAACAGCTACAGATGAGATGCCACTTCAACCTCAAGTACACTTAGAGCCATTTGAAAAATGGGCTCTAGATTTCATAGGACCCATCAATCCAACTTCCAAAGGTAAGAAGTACATCCTAGTATGTACTGATTACGTGACAAAATGGGCTGAAGCCAAAGCACTAGTCCGAGCAACTGAACAAACAGTGGTAAACTTCCTTTTTGAAGAAATTTTTGTAAGGTATGGAGTACCAAGGGAGATAGTGACAGATCAAGGTACTCAGTTTACTTCAAAGTTAGTTAAAGACATCACAGAAAAATATCAAATCAAGCACAGAAGAAGTACACCTTACCATCCACAGGCCAATGGCCAGGTGGAATCCACAAATAAAACATTGGAAGGAATTATCACTAAGACCGTAGCAATGAATAGAAAGAATTGGGAAGAGAAGCTCAAAGATGCACTCTGGGCTTATAGAATCACATGGAAGAATACTACAGGATTTACACCATATCAGTTGGTGTATGGCAAAGAGGTAATGCTTCCTATTGAATTTCAAATACATACTTATAAGATGGCTGCATATTTAGGAATTGATCTTAATGAAGCCCAACAAGAAAGAATTCAGCAATTGAACCAGCTGGATGAAACGAGGCAACAAGCAGAGGGGACTGCACTCCTAATGCAGAAATAAAGGAAGCAGTGGCATGATGCACACATAAAAAAGAAACAGTTCAAAGAAGGAGACTGGGATTTACTCTTTGACTCTAAATTCAGAGATCATAAAGCCAAATTTACCACACATTGGAGGGGCCCATATGAAATAGTTCAAGTTTATGAGAATGGGTCAGTCAATCTTATTACCATTCATGGAGAAGGTCACCCCTTTCTTGTCAATGGCCATAGGTTGAAACTCTATCATAGGCCCATCACCAAGGAGGATTTTCTTCAAACTGTATCTTAGCAAAGAGAGGTTGAGATATTGCAGCCTTCAGCTGTGATATCTCTACCTTAGTTCATTTCATTTTCAATTTAAAAAAAAAAAAACAATTAAAAAAATTTGTTATAAAAAAAATTAAAAAAAATAAAAATAAAAATAAAAAAATAATAATGGTTTAGATGTGAAAACTAGACTCTGACACACTCTAACCTAGAATTCTTACTTGAAAACCAATTATTTGGCTGGTAAGAATTACTTGTTTTTTTGTTTCCTGTTTGATTCATCAATTCAATAATGACTTGAGGACAAGTCAAAGCTTTAGTGGGGGAGAAGCATCAGCATTTTTGTTTTCCTTATCTCATCTCCTCATTGTAAATTCTCAAAGAGTTTGTTTCAGCACTTCAGTATTTCAATAAAGAAGTTTTTTTGTGTCTTTGTTCTAATCAGAGGGACCTGTTCAACAAACATCAAAGGGACCCGTGAAAGAATGCTATCTCAAGCTACTTTAGCAAAGCTTCAACAAATATTCAACAGAGTTCAAAGGTTGCTGATCACCGAGGCTCCATCAAAACCAAAGATCAAGGAAGCTACACATACATAGTTCTTTTCCAAATTTCAAAGAAGCTGCACAAACATTCTCCAGATCTTAGAGGGACCTGTTGTATCCAAATTCATATCAAAAGGGACCTGTTATGGACAGCGAAGATTAGTCATATTTGGACAATAAAGATCAATCCTACCTATGCATGCCAACTCAACTCTTGATCAACCAACACAGTGTAATGTATTGTTGTAAGTTTAATTTTTAACATTTAAATTCTTGGATTATTTTAGTGTTAAATGTGATGACTATGATTGCTTATGATCAATTTCAAAAACACCCCTATTCCCATCACCCTTGTCACATTCCTAATTCCTATCATTTCCCAACACACTCTAGCCTATCCCCATACTCCTCCTACGATTTTTAAATATTCTACTACACCACCCTCCAAGCCTTGTTATTAACTCCTCATTCTTGAATCGGCCATCAAACCTTACTATCGGTCCAACATTTTCCTAATCGGCCAAGTACCAATGAGCAAGGAACAGGTGGTGAACCATTGGAGAGCCAAGTGTTAAACGTTTTCATTCACTATTTTTGAATCGGCCAAGATATAACATGATCGTTCGACCCAAGTTGACTCATGCAAAAAACTATCCGTTATCATCACTCCAGTACTCCATACATGCTTACAACGTTCTCATGACGGTACTTATACAACCCAGTACAGCTACTCCTCTATCTTTGTAATATGAATACGCTCTGTTATTATCATTATAGTGAATTGGGTCAAGTTGGTTGTTAAATTTCCATTTCATTCTCAGTTTGTAAAAAGGGTGTTCCATACTAGTAATTCAAACGCTGTGATTTCAAAAAAAATGCTGAGAACAACAAGTGCTACGAAGGGAGAGCATAGTAATTGGGCTCACGAGTTTCCACCTTCGCCATCATCCAAGGACATTCATCTGGTTGCTGCCTAAGCCATTGAAGAAATTGACCCCGAAAATAGAGGGCACTACCAGGTCGGTTGAGTGGAGCGAAAAACAGAGGTAACAAATCAAGAGACCCTTGTTGAATTATTAAGCATAAGTGAAGAGGGTTAGAACAGGTGTTTCTTTGTCAAAATTACTAATAGAGTAGAGCCTAATACATTTGATAGTTCCCAGTATCATGATGACTGTATTACAATTTTAAGGGAAAAGCAATGGCTACCTGTTGATGACCCAAAAATCTTCGCATCAACATTGGGGGATGACCACCCGGTCCAGACCTTAAAACAACTCCTTTTTCGTTTGGGATGGTGGCTCCGACTGGATATGATGGGACCAGTTTCCCAATAGTGAATAAAAAGGGGGTGAATGAATGATTGATTGTTTATCTAGTGATAAGTGGATAATTTAAATCTATCGACAAAATATTAAAAATACTACAAATCCCGGGAAATACAATCTCTCTAGTATAGCGTTTGATTATCGCTGCTCATTCATAGGCATATAAATGACTCTATCAAATAAACAAAGATATTTAAACATTTAATGATATACTTTGTCTAAATAGTTAAACAAAGTAATTGATACGAAATTACTATACTATCATTCATATTATCAATATAGACATGGTTTAAGAAAAGAGCATACTCTAATCATCCAATAGTGGAAAGAATAAAGAATACTTGTTAACAATGCATGCATATATCAGATAATAGCAAAGACAATTGAATAACAATTCATATGAAAAGAATAAGATCAGACATAAATAAAAATACCATATGCGCTGATGATCATTCCCAACATCAATCGCTATCCATGATTCCTCTTCAGATTCAGAAAAACTTTCAAATAAAGACAATAGTGCACATTCATTTAAGAGCTTTCTTTCTCAAAATCAGAATAATTGGTCCTGTTTTATAAAAGAATAAGCCTGAAGCATAGTAGTGTAACTTCTGGTGAATATGTCATATACAAAACTTTACGACCCCTTCCAAAACAATGAAAGGATCTATAAATACTAATTCTACTCTAACTAACTATGAAAATTAAAATCCTATTTAATTGGTATCATTTAAATTCCGAACAACTTTTCCTTGTCGATCTGGCAGTCGAAGATATGAAACATCACTTGTGCTGTTTCCCTTTGGACTTAAGTTGGCAAATTGCCAACATTGGCTCCACTTCTGGTGGTCTTTTGAGGCGAGAACTAAGTTGAGCGGCGAATGTGGCATCTTGTATATCAGGGACGATAGACCGATCACATCCGTGAGGCATTTAAGGGTGGCTCGTTGACTGTATGGCTTGATCAAGAATAACCAATAGGTATCCCATGTCAAACTATTAATCCCCGCGATTAATCTTCCAGTTTTCTCCAACTCTCGGTAACATGACTGTTCCAATGTTCTCGCTGAAGTTAGTTTCCCAGGGGTACATTGGGAAATCATATTAGCCAAATAGAGAGTGTCATTAACTAATTCCACTAGATTACTAGTGGTCAATTTACATCTTGAAATAGCTCTCTCTGTTTTCATGAGCTGGGACTGCCATTCTGTGAATAATATTTCTTTGTGCGATTCTAAGATTTTCGGCACTGTAGATGCTTCATCAGTATCCTGCCACTCAAGATAATTAGTTATAGTCTCCTTGCACTGATCCAAATCTGTTCTGGCATTCGTGACTTTATCGCTTAGGGATTCTGTTAAGTCACACAGTGGTTCTGCTTTAGCGATTTGTTGACATAACAGTTTTATTTGCATTATCAGTCCCTTGTTTATCTGAAATGCCTCTGATCTGAATTCGGCTGGTTGCGGAAGATTCTTTGTTTTCGCCACCTGTGCTGAGAGTTGAGCAATTTGCTCGTCCTTTGATTTCTGCATTTGCTCGTTCATTGTTTTCAACTGTGCTAATGCCTCCGATAGCTCCTTCTGCTTTTGTACTGCGCTATTGTCAATTCGCCGTTTCTCCTCTTGTAATTGCTTGCTCAATTGATTATTTATTGTTTGCTGAGCAAACAATTGCTGTTCTGCCTGTTCCATCTTTTGCCTTGCCTCTGATAATTGAGATTGAAGCGAAAAGATCTCTTGATCTTTTTCTTTTAATAAATTACTTACCTCCGATGCCTTATCTATAGTTGCTGCTGAGTAAGCTCCAACATACTGTGATAGCTTGGTAAGGTCATCGGAGGGGTCAAATTCCTCCTTCCAGAGCACATTTCCCGTCATTGTTTGTTCTGGAAATAGGGAAGGTTGATCATTCCTTCTTCTTTTCCTCTGCCTTTTTACTACGGCTCTGTGTTTTGGACTATAGAAAATGTCCAAAGGAGGAATTTCCTCTATCTGCAAAATGATTTGATCAGAGGGGTCTTTTGGTATTATCTCTGTCTCTTTACCACTGGGAAGGCCGCTGGTTTCAATTGAAACCGGTATTGAAATTGTTTCCTGTGTCGAAGCCGCTTTTGAGGCTTCGGTCTCCTTTGGAGATCCAAGATGGCTGATAATAGAGTCAAATTGCTGCCATTCCTAGAGAAATTTTGGGTCAATTTGAGTATCAACATCCATTTCCATACTGCCCTGTTGCTGTTCATTTGTCTGAGCTTTTCCCTCTTCTGTATGCACTTCTACTTGAACTTCCGACACGATCGAAATTTCCCTAGTGATCTGTTGTTCAGGATCGCTTGATTTAACTGTTGGAATTGTGGATAGTAGATCAAGAGGAAGAGTTTGCAACCTCTGTTCTCTTAATCTGTGGAATTCAACCAAGTTATCATCTTTGTATTCTACTTTAGCCCTAGACCTTACTTGGGACATTGATTCTGCTAAAGAAAACAAGTCATCAAATATATCTTCTGTATGATCAATCTTTGTCAGCTTTGCCTGTTCTAGTGCATTGTAGGCGACCTTGTTTGGATCAAATCGCCTATTGGGAAGAATAGCCAGACCTAATACTATTATCTTACCAGCTTCTTTTTCTGCATGTTTGTAGTCATGCAGGGCAAAAACACCACATTTGAGAGGAAAAGAGGGCCACACCTATTTTTTCTTATTCTTTAGAGTCTGTGTGACTCCTTCAGAGGTGATCTGATAAGCTATCTCCCTTGCCAATAATTTATCGGGTACATACAAAGGGAGGACGTGAGGGTTGGCTTGACTTCCAAAAATTCTCACATATGTGAAATTTTCCTCTCCAAACCATCTTCCTGTGGATATTAAATCAATCCCAGCCTGATAACAAATCTTGGGTGCGGGTCTATCAAAAATAGAATGATGAATTGGCAACATAAAGCCGTTGCAAATCTGGTACAAATGGTGCCTATAGTCGGACTTCCACAATTTCTGATGATATATGTGGATAGGGGTGGGATCTTGAGGAGTCCATCTCCATCCGAGTACAGGAAATTCAGAATTAAAACATAATGTATATAAAATGTAAGCGCTGTAATAAAATGGCAGAACAACTCTCTCTGTGACATGAGTTTTACTTCTAAACTCAAGGATTGAAGTTGCCAGCTTATCAGATAATATAGTCGCCCAGTCCATAATCTCACTATTACATGCAGATTCCATCAAGGGGACCATTTCTATGGTAAAATTGGAAGAATCATGCAATCCCCATAATCTACACATCATTATCCCTGCATAACAGTAAGGTGAACTCAAGGAATCGACGGAGTACTTACCCGAAGATTCATATTTATGCTTTGTTGGATTTTGCCTCCATTCCTGAGTGGGTTCAGATTCGATCTCATTTTCTCTCGCGAATTTCTCCAAATATTCTTTATTGTATTTCTTCTCTGTTTTAGGCAAATGATACATTTTCCTTAAACTTTCAGGTTGGAAAGAACCAAAAATTCTCCCGTCCATAGTGCAGAAGGTCCTGTCAGTGATTGGGATTTCTTCAATTGCCCACTTCACTACATCTGTATACGGGAGCATTTGTTCTCGAGCTACTATTCTATGGAGAAAAGAGTCCGCCAAATCCTTTAAAGTTCCATCAGATTTTCGAGTTGAGTCTGCTGTGGCTCATATTTCTGTTACCTTGGGTCCTTCGGCTTCGATTAAATTATACGTGCCTTGCCATGTCGTTCTGCGGAGTCCTAGACATGTAGTATCAGATATCAATCCTTTCTTTTTTGGCCCTGGATCAGCGATGGGTTTTCCAGTGGCAGATGCATCAGGAGCTGCTGTAGTCTTCTTAGATTTCTTGCCCATTTTGCTTGATTCTGTGGTTTTGGAAGAATCCTGCGCAAGAGTGGAATGAACGTAAAGCAGAGGGATCATAGCGCAAAGCGAATATAAACACTTATGTTTAACCAATGCATGATGGAAAGCAAACTGCCGTGCATACAATCTATCACCGATCTTCCGAATTACTATCGCATTAAACAATCATCAAAGCTTGCCAATCCATTTGAATGCATATTACATCGTTTATTGGCTGAATGGTTCGGTTGTACATGACTTGACGGTTAAATGCAAATGAATCGCAAGTGGGAAGATATGGCCTTAAATGCCGGTTAAATCATAATCTTTCCGATTAATGATTCATTCTTGAAATGTGTGCTTTTTCTTTTATCGCAATCGGCGATCGGGGAGAATTTCATTTACTATATCATTTCCTTTTTGGAACCCCCGATTGCCGATAGCAATAATTCGCATCGGAAATATTTCGGCGGAATATGCATTTAAACCATGGAGCAATTACCTCCGATCGTGACCGGCGATATCGCGTCGTAAGTGTTTAAGTGAGGCTTTTTATGGCGAGAAGCATTAGTTATTGCCGATAGCGATATCGCAATCGCATCAGAGCGAAAGCGATGATTATTGAGCCATTATATCATTGCCGATAGTGATGACCTTTTGAAGGTTTATCGCATCGGAGAAAATCAAAGGGCCATTTAAGTGTATTCTTATTGTCATTGCGATAGGTGATCTTGCGATCGCTTTATTGCGAGGATAAAAGATTACTTTATTTCGTTTTCGGAAAAAGGCTTATCTATTTATTTTATTGAAAAAGACTTATAATATTTTGTTTTATCGTTAGTCTTTTTCAAATAAAACTTAAATTGATACCAATTAAAGAAATAACATAAAAAGGGACCCATTTCATATTAAAAATTTGAAATTAACATTGATATGAAATGGGGGGTTGTTGTATAGCACAACAATTGGCGATTTGCTGGAAGAAACAGTTATCTCTGCAAAGTAGTAAAATATTTAAACTTTTCTTTTTTAATAGGAATCTCATCAAAGAGGAAAAATCTAATATAACTAAGTGTATATGTATTCTGAAAACAAAATTTATTTTGCTAATTTCTCCTTTTGATTAAAGTTGGATACATTCTAAGTTTTAAACAGGCCGTTATTGGTTGATAATGATAAAATATAAAACCTTTCCAAATCATCTTTTAAATTTAACTCGCCTGTCATAGGTAGAGCCTCTGCTGCCAGCGAACGTTCATAGTCTCGGCAGGGATACCTTTTAACCATATTATTGTCTATGATTCCATTCATTTCAGAGTATGATTAACAGAGTGAATTCAAAATATGCTTTCATATTTTGTATTTGTTCTTATTTTTTGTGATTTTGTAAGATAAAAAGCCATTGTCCTAGTTTGGTGGCCAGATAAGTGACAATGCCATTCACTGGTAATAATTCAACCGAACAAGCCGGCTCGTGATGAGACCTCTTGTCTTATAGTATTAAAGCCATTACCCTGTTTTGATATGCAGTATTGGTAATGTCGGTTAAGTTATTTCCCTATGATCATGGTAAGCAGGCTTGTAATAAGACCTCTAATCTTTTATATCAAATATTTTAGAATTACACTCTGAGTAATCATAAACTTTGATGAATGGGATAGACAATTTGCTCCTTAAGAGTAAATGGATGACAGGTTATGAGTTTAAGGTGCTAATATTGGATTAGTCTCTTGTTTTGGTATTGATAACCTTTTCATGGCCAGTTTTGAAAACACAAAATGATTTATCTCTAATCTTTGAGCAGATTTCACAAAAATTGAATTATGATTTCAGAATGCAACTATACTTAGTTTCCTAGAATTTTCCTTTTTGTCTAAGATTTCTAGTATTTAGAAAGCAAATATTAAGACTACTTGTTTTTTGAACAATTTCAAAGTACAGCAAAGGTCAATGGAAGGTACTTTTCAACTTTATTTTCTACAAACTACAAAATTCCTAAACTAAAAAGGAGAAGGGGTTACCTTCTCAATTAAATAATTTCTTTAAGAGAAGGCCATTAACAGGGAGAGAATCTCTCAAACCTGATAAATTTTGTAATATGAAGGTTGAATGGCCTATCTTCTCACAGATCTGAAATGGTCCAAGCCACATTTTCTGGAACTTAGTGTGTTTTCCCTTATCTTCATGGGCTTTGTCCCATTTCAGAACTAAATCACCGACTTGAAATTGTTTTGAACCGGATGAGACTGAATCAAAAGAAGATTTGATTGTTTGCTGATGTTTTGTATGAATTACTTTGGATTTTTCTCTTTCCTCTTCTAATTTTAGAATTTGATCATGTCTAAGTTGAATAGACGAAGAAGGGGTTTCCTCAATAAACTGAACTAGGGCTAAAGATGGGAGGACAACATTTGTTGGTAACACTGCTTCTTTTCCATAAACAAGATTAAAAGGAGAAGAACCTATAGAAGCTTTCTGTGTTATCCTATCGGCCCATAGTGCAAATATTAAGGATTTATGCCAATTCTTATGATTTTGTTCGATAGTTCGCTTAATGATCTTGATCAGATTTTTATTTGTGGATTCTGCTAAACCATTACCTTGAGGATAGTAATTAGTAGAGTATTTCAGTTTAAATCCTCTTTTAATAGCAAAATCAAACATAGCATTGCCTGAAAAGTAAGATGCATTATAAAAAACAAGAGCGTTCGGGACACCAAACCTGGTAATGATGAATTGATCAATGAATTCCGTTATTACCTCAGAACTTGTTGTCTTTAAAGGAATTGCTTCGACCCACTTAGTGAAATAATCAGTGGCAGTAAGGATATACTTATGATGTTTCGAAGAATGTGGAGTAATCTCTCCGATGATGTCCAATCCCCATTGCTCAAATGGTTGTTCAATGTTGATTGGTTGCAACAGGAAAGCGGGTTTCCTTTGTCTTCCACTAGCTGTTTGACAGTTTCTGCACTTCCTTACATATTCATGAGCATCTCTAAACAGAGTAGGCCAATAATATCCAGCATGTATAATTTTATGGGCTGTTGTATCAGCTCCAAAATGTCCTCCTGCTGGTCCGTCATGTAATTCCTGCAAAACATTTTGTGCTTCAGGTTTTTCTAGGCATCTTAACAGGATTGAATCATAATTCTGTCTAAAAAGCACATCATTAATAATCGTAAAATTTTTAGCTTTCAATCTGATGGCCCTTTTGTTTTTGTAAGACAGGTTAGGGGGTGCATATCCATTCTTCAAATAAAAGATAAGATCTACGTATTGTGACTCAGGATTAGTGGTACTTATCTGATTGATTTCTTCAGTGTGATCATTATCTTCAGATTCTGGAATATTGGATGCTCCTGCCAATAACCTGCAAAAACCTTGGCCCCTAACAATCTTTGCTGGCTTAATTTATAAGTCATATTCTTGAAGTGTTGTTACCCAGTTTTCCCTTTTTTCACCTAACTCTCTTTGAATTAATAGTTGCCTTACTGTAGGGAAAGGAACTATTACTTTTGTATGGGCTTTTAGAAGAAAGGGTCTGTAATGTTTGACAGCTTTATATACAGCAAAGGCTTGTTTTTCTACGTCGGAATAATTTAGTTCAACACCTTGAAGATTTGAACTATAAAATGATATGGGTGCTTCCAAGTTATGATCATTGACTTGAGTGAGTACTGCTGCGTAAGATGAACTAGATGCAACAGTGTATAATATGAAATGATTAGAAAATTTGGGAGTATTCAAAGCGGGGGCATTAATAATTGATTGTTTGATTAAATCAAACGCTTCTTTTTCTGCTGATCCCCATTTAAAAAATGAATTTTTCTTAATCATATTTTGGAGTGGCAAAATGATTTGGGAAAAATCTAGAACGAATCATTTAACAAAATTGATTTGTCCTAAAAATGACTGCATGGATTTTTTATTATGCGGAAGAGGGATTTCAGAGATCTCTTTGATCCTATCAGGATCAATATAGATGCCATCTTTAGAAACAATAAAGCCTAAAAGATTTCCTTGATCGAGAGAAAAGAAAGATTTTTTGGGATTGAGCGAAATTCCATATCTTTTGCAGCGTTGAAATATTTGATTTAAATCGTGCAAATGATTGGATTTTTTTTTGAAAATACAGTAATATCATCTAAGTAGACAACTACTGCCTTATTAATCAACCCTTTAAAAGCTATGTCCATTGCTCTTTGGAATGTAGCACCTGCGTTGATCAGTCCAAAAGGCATTTTTTGGTACGCATAAGTTCCCCATTTTGTTCTGAATGTGGTTTTAAGTCTGTCATCAGGATGTACCAAAACTTGGTTATATCCCGAAAAACCATCTAAAAAGGACATCAATTCAGAGCCTGCAACTGATTGGAGAATTTGCTCCATAGTTGGTAATGGGAAATTATCCTTCAAGCTAGCCTTATTCAGATTTCTGAAATCAACACAAATCCTAATGTCGCCATTTTTCTTCCTGACGGGTACCATATTGGAAACCCAGTTTGAGTGTCGAACAGGGAAAATAATCCTAGCTTTCAAGAGTTTGTTGAGTTCCGATTTGATTTGGCTCTCTAAGTTTGGATGTATTTTCCTTAGCGTTTGCGGGACTGGAAGCATTGGAATAGTATGTTGAATAATAGACGTATCATACATCTTTAAATCATCATAATTCCAAGCGAAAACATGTTTATTCTGTCGCAGCAATTTAATAAATGATTCTCTTTCCTTCTTAGAAAGTCCTAATCCTAGATTGATGTTTTGAGGATTCTGATCAGTACCAAGATTTATCAATTCAGACTTTAATGTGGAACTTTGAAGCTTTGTATTGACTTCAGGTTTAAACCTGTCTTTAATATCATATAGATCTTCAAGCTTCACTACAGGTTTTGGTATTGAATTTTCCTCATGTTTCTTTGTCATTTGAAAGTCATGTTCGCTTTCATCGATGATCTGATCATCATAAGACTTTTCGGAAGTTAAGAATTGAAAAATATCTTCATCATGGTTAAACACTCTCCAATTAGTAACATTGTCATGAATCGAAGGCCTAAAAAGTAATTCTACTGAAAATCTATCTGGACTATAATCTTCGGAAGGTAGGAGCTTAGAAGCAACGTTAGCCAACAAGTCAGCTGCTGAATTTTGAGATCTGGGGATGGAAGAAATATTGAATGCCAAAAAGTGGGTGGTAAGTTCTTGTACCAGTGACTGGTAATGCTTGAGATGGTTAGAAAGGCAATGAATTGTATTTCTGACCTGTTTGATAATAATTTCAGAATCTCCAAACACTTTTAAATATTGGATTTTAAGGTCGATCGCTTTATATAGTCCTTGAACTAAGGCTTCATACTCGGCTATATTATTTGTACATTCAAATTCTAACCTGCAAGACAGCATTGTTTTTTCACCTTGTGGGCTAACCAAAATACATCCTGCTCCTGATCCTTCAATAGATTTAGATCCATCAAAGTAAAGTGACCAAAATAAAGAATTATCAACAATGTTGTTTACAATTTTCTCAGTGACATTGAAACATCTAGATCTGTCTGTTTGTGAGTAATTTTCAATTTGAGATGTTGAATCGTTCACTGAGAAAGGGGAAGATTAGGCAGCGAAATTTCCAAAGAATGACTTGGATGAATAATTTCCAAGGATATTATTATTGAATGCAATTGGTTGATTCTCTTGTTCGAATTCTGTAACTGTATGGGTCATATGTTTTTCTTGATCAATTTTTATTTCATTTGTCTTTCCCTTATAGGGGAGCCACATATGGGACCAATCGGTAGAAATATACCCATGGAGCTTTTCAGACCAATCCCTACTTAAAATTAACCCGTAAAACTCAGGTATATCAGCAATCAAGATATCAATTCTCTGTACTACTCTAGGATCAGCTGATAACCGGATAGTCACTGAGTTGATTTCTCCTAAAACCTGGACTTTAGTCCTATCCAACTGTACAATGTGAATTGCAGACTTTTGGGGTTCTATGTTCAGTTTAGAACAAACTGAAGCTGGCATGATATTAGAGGATGCCTCTGAGTCAATTAAACAGTTGTGTAGGTTTCTATTATAAATCTCATAGGTTAAAAGGAAAGGTGCAGTATGGGAATTAGATCTATCTCCAATCAGAACTGCATCACTGGCTTCAACCATACCAGAAGGTGGTTGTCCTGAATCACTTGCGGCTTTGGTACTCGGAAGAGGTGAAGAAGGAACAACATTCAATTCTTTAAGAAGCAATTTCTGTTGATGTTTTAGTTTACTGAGTTCAAACATCGTAATGTTTGCCTTGGTATTTTTCATATCATCAACGATATTATAATCCATAGAATTGGATACTACCAGTGTTTTAGATGTTGAAGGAACGTTTGAAGCTGAAGGTTGGTTTTGCGGGGCTGTTGGAGGTGACTTCGCTGTTGGAGGTGACTTCTTTGTAGGTGTCTTTTCCTTCATGGTATTAGCCACTGCGCTCCTCTTCTTTGAAGTTATTTGAACAGGATCGGGCGTATTCCTACTCCTAGTAGTAACAGGAAAAGCTTCTTCCTCATTTTCTGTGTCGGAGTTAGGGAGTATGAAATCCCACATTCCATGACACTCTAAAACTTCCTCTTCTTCATCAGTTGGTAGAGTTGTTTCATCTTCTTCCTCTTCTTCAGGGTCCGAATCTGCATTAGATATGATGTTCGAAGGTTTTGATTCAGTTCTTTTATAATTATTGAAAGGCCTTTTGGTTGAAGTTTCAGCCACTTGTTTCTTTATCTCAACCATTTCATTCGACATAGTTTTAAGGACCTTTTGCAGACCCTCCATGTCGTATGGATCCTTTGGAGTTTTCTTCTTTGTGTCATCTTTAAATGTAACTTTTTTGTTTTTTCGTTCTTCAAGAGCCGCTTTCTTCTTTAGAGCATTTATACGTTTCTCCACAGCAAGTGCTTCTTTCATATTTTCGGCTAAAGTTGGTTTTCCTGCTCTATCCACAAAAATAGCTATATTGGCAGGTAAAGCAGTTATATACCACTCGCTTCTAATTTGTTCACTTGGTTTGGACTCTGTTGGGATTTTATTCAAAAGTTTATTGAATCATGCGTTGAATTCTTTGATGGGTTCCCTTTGCTCTATCCTAATATTGGGGAGATCGTTTATTAATGTAGCTAAGGACCGATCATCTCCATACTTAGTGACAAACTGTTCTTGGAATGTTGCCCAACTGGTAATAGAGCCAGAGGGGAGAGAAAAATACCAGGATCCTGCTGATCCTTGTAAAGTGTATGGGAAAAGTCTGACAACAACATCCTACTCGGTTACTCCTTTCAACTTAACTGCTAACATGAAGTTGTTAATGTGTTCCTCAGCTTGTGTTCCTTCATCTGGATTAAATTTGGGTAGCCATTTCTCAGGAGCATCAGGTAATGCATGCAAAGGTGCAGGCATATTGACTGCACCAGGCCTGGTCCATGGATCTGCCATTATGACACTAGTAGTGGATGATACTACTGTTGAGATTCCAGATATTTGGGAAGGGATAGTTGTGGAAGCTGGAGCAGATTGTGATGTTGAAATTTCTGATCCCTGATGAATAACAATTTGTAATGGAGGACTGGATGATTGACTTCGCCTTGGGGAAGATGAGATGGAGGATGTGGATGAAAATATCTCACTATCAGACCCTTCAGTATTCTTTTTGGCCCTTTTCCTTTTGGGTAAATGGAACTCAGTAGGTTCAATACCAAGTTTTTCGCTCTGAAGCCTAGTAAGATGATGAGGGTGATTGAATTGCGAAGTCTCACTGCTTTGAGATACCTCAGATTTCTGGGGGGTAATCGAGAAGCTCTGAAGTTTGTGGATGAGGGTTTGAACTTCAGGGGATTCAAGACTCAATTGTTCTGGAGTATTATGAGTTTGAGCAGTGGTAGTTGATTCCTCTACTTCTTGTTTGGATACTAGAGAACTAACATGCAATTGGGAAGTATGAGGAGATAAGGAGGGGGAATTACTCTTAGAATGGTCTTTAGATTTGGGTTTGCTGGCCATTCACAGTGGATAGGCCCTCCTTCTAGCGCCAAAAATGTTGATGACCCAAAAATCTTCGCATCAACATTGGGGGATGACCACCCGGTCCGGACCTTAAAACAACTCCTTTTCCGTTTGGGATGGTGGCTCCGACTGGATATGATGGGACCAGTTTCCCAATAGTGAATAAAAAGGGGGTGAATGAATGATTGATTGTTTATCTAGTGATAAGTGGATAATTTAAATCTATCGACAAAATATAAAAAATACTACAAATCCCGGGAAATACAATCTCTCTAGTATAGCGTTTGATTATCGTTGCTCATTCATAGGCATATAAATGACTCTATTGAATAAACAAAGATATTTAAACATTTGATGATAGACTTTGTCTAAATAGTTAAACAAAGTAATTTATCCGAAATTACTATACTATCATTTATATTATCAGTATAGACATGATTTAAGGAAAGAACATACTATAATCATCCAATAGTGGAAAGAATAAAGAATACTTGTGAACAATACATGCATACATCAGATAATAGCAAAGACAATTGAATAACAATTCATATTAAAAGAATAAGATCAGACATAAATAAAAATACCATATGCGCTGATGATCATTCCCAACATCAATCGCTATCCGTGATTCCTCTTCAGATTCAGAAAAACTTTCAAATAAAGACAATAGTGCACATTCATTTAAGAGCTTTCTTTCTCAAAATCAGAATAATTGGTCCTGTTTTATAAAAGAATAAGCCTGAAGCACAGTAGTGTAACTTCTGGTGAATATGTCATATACAAAACTTTACGACCCCTTCCAAAACAATGAAAGGATCTATAAATACTAATTCTACTCTAACTAACTATGAAAGTTAAAATCCTATTTGATTGGTATCATTTAAATTCTGAAAAGCTTTTCCTTGTCGATCTGGCAGTTGGCGATATGAATCATCACTTGTGCTGTTTCCCTTTGGACTTAAGTTGGCAAATTGCCAACATTGGCTCCACTTCTGGTGGTCTGTTGAGGCGAGAATTGAGTTGAGCGGCGTAGGTGGCATCCTGTATATCAGGGACGATAGACCTGATCGCATCTGTGAGGCATTTAAGGGCGGCTCGCTGACTGTATGGCTTGATCAAGAATAACCAATAGGTATCCCATGTCAAACTTTTAATCCCCGCGATTAATCTTCCAGTTTTCTCCAACTCTGGGTAACATGACTGTTCCAATGTTCTCGCTGAATTTAGTTTTCCTGGGGTACATTGAGAAATCATATTAGCAAAATAGAGAGTGTCATTAACTAATTCCACTAGATTACTAGTGGTCAATTTACATCTTGAAATAGCTCTCTCTGTTTTCATGAGCTGGGACTGCCATTCTGTGAATAATATTTCTTTGTGCGATTCTATGATTTTTGGCACTGTAGATGCTTCATCAGTATCCTGCCACTCAAGATAATTAGTTATAGTCTCCTCGCACTAATCCAAATCTGTTCTGGCATTCGTCACTTTATCGCTTAGGGATTCTATTAAGTCACACAATGGTTATGCTTTAGTGAGTTGTTGACATAACATTTTTATTTGCATTATCAGTCCCTTGTTTATCTGAAATGCCTCTGATCTGAATTTGGCTGGTTGCGGAAGATTCTTTGTTTTCGCCACCTGTTCTGAGAGTTGAGCAATTTGTTTGTCCTTGGATTTCTGCATCTGCTCGTTCATTGTTTTTAACTGTGATAATGCCTCTGATAGCTCCTTCTGTTTCTGTATTGCGCTATTATCAATTCGCCATTTCTCCTCTTGTAATTGCTTGCTCAATTGATTATTAATTTTTTTCTGAGCAAGCAATTGTTGTTCTACCTGTTCTGACTTTTCCCTTGCTTCTGATAACTGAGATTGAAGCGAAAAGATCTCTTGATCTTTTTCTTTTAATAAATTGCTGACCTCCGATGCCTTATCTATAGTTGCTGCTGAGTAAGCTCCAGAATACTGTGATATCTTGGTAAGGTCATCAGAGGGGTCAAATTCCTCCTTCCAGAGCACATTTCTCGTCACTGTTTGTTCTGGAAATAGGGAAGGTTGATCAGTCCTTCTCCTTTTCCTCTGCCTTTTTACTATGGCTCTGTGTTTTGGACTATAGAAAACGTCCAAAGGAGGAATTTCCTCTATCTGCAAAATGATTTGATCGGAGGGATCTTTTGGTATTATCTCTGTCTCTTTAACACTGGGAAGGCCGCTGGCTTCAATTGAAACCTGTGTTGAAATTGTTTCCTGTGTAGAAGCCGCTTTTGAGGCTTCGGTCTCCTTTGGAGATCCAAGATTGCTGATAATAGAATCAAATTGCTGCCATTCCTGGAGCAATTTTGGATCAATTTGAGTATCAACATTCATTTCCATACTGCCCTGTTGTTGTTCATTTGTCTGAGCTTTTCCCTCTTCTGTATGCACTTCTTCTTGAACTTCCGACACAGTCGGAGTTTCCCTAGTGATCTGTTGTTCAGGCTCGCTTGATTTAACTGTTGGAATTGTTGATAACAGATCAAGAGGAAGAGTTTGCAACCTCTGTTCTCTTAATCTGTGAAATTCGACCAAGTTATCATCTTTATATTCTGCTTTAGCCATAGACCTTACTTGGGACATTGAATCTGCTAAAGAAAACAAGTCATCAAATATATCTTCTGTATGCTCAATCTTTGTCAGCTTTTCCTGTTCTAGTGCATTTTAGGCGATTTTGTTTGGATCAAATCGCCTATTAGGAAGAATGGCCAGACCTAGTGCTATCATTTTACCAGCTTCTTTTTCTGCATGTTTGTAGTCATGCAGGGCAAAAACACCGCATTTGAGAGGAAAAGAGGGCCACACCTATTTTTTCTTATTCTTTAGAGTCTGTGTGACTCCTTCAGACGTGATTTGATAAGCTATCTCCCTGGCTAACAGTTTATCAGGTATATACAGAGGGAGGACATGAGGGTTGGCCTGGCTTCCAAAAATTCTCACATATGTGAACTTTTCCTCTCCAAACCATCTTCCTATAGATATTAAATCAATTCCGGCCTGATAGGAAATCTTGGGAGCGGGTTTATCAAAAATAGAATGGTGAATTGGCAGCATAAAGCCATTACAAATCTGGTACAAATGGTGCCTATAGTCAGACTTCCACAATTTCTGATGATATATGTGAATAGGTGTGGGATCTTGTGGAGTCCATCTCCATCCAAGCACAGGAAATTCAGAATTAAAACATAATGTGTCCAAAATGTAAGCACTGTAATAAAATGGTGGAATAAGTCTCTCTGTGACACGAGTTTTACTTCTAAACTCAAGAACTGCAGTTGCTAGCTTATCCGACAATATAGTCGCCCAATCCATTATTTCACTATTACATGCTGATTCCATCAAGGGAACCATTTCTATAGTAAAATTGGAAGAATCATGTAATCCCCATAATCTACACATCATTATCCCGGCATAACAGTAAGGTGAACACAAGGAATCGACGGAGTACTTACCCGAAGATTCATGTTTATGCTTTGCTGGATTTTGCCTCCAGTCCCGAATGGGTTCAGACTCGATCTCATTTTCTCTGGCGAATTTCTCCAAATACTCCTTATTGTATTTCTTCTCTGGTTTAGGCAAATGATACATTTGCCTTAAACTTTCAGGTTGGAAAGAACCAAAAATCCTCCCGTCTACAGTGCAGAAGGTTCTGTCAGTGATTGGGATTTCTTCAATTGCCCACTTCACTACATCTGTATAAGGGAGCATTTGTTCTCGAGCTGCTATTCTATGGAGAAAAGAGTTGGCCAAATCCTTTAAAGTTCCATCAAATTTTCGAGTTGAGTCTGCTGTGGCTCGTATTTCTGTTACCTTGGGTCCTTCGGCTTCGATTAAATTATACGTGCCTTGCCATGTCGTTCTGCCGAGTCCTAGACATGTAGTATCAGATATCAATCCTTTCTTTTTTGGCCCTGGATCAGCGATGGGTTTTCCAGTGGCAGGTGCATCAGGAGCTACTGTAGTCTTCTTGAATTTCTTGCCCATTTTGCTTGATTCTGTGGTTTTGGAAGAATCCTACGCAAGAGTGGAATGAACGTAAAGCAGAGGGATGATAGCGCAAAGCGAATATAAACACTTATGTTTAACCAATGCATGATGGAAAGCAAACTTCCATGCATACAATCTATCACCGATCTTCCGAATTACTATCGCATTAAATAGTCATCAAAGCTTGCCAATCCATTTGAATGCATATTACATCATTTATTGGCTGAATGGTTCGGTTGTACATGACTTGACGGTTAAATGCGAATGAATCGCAAGTGGGAAGATATGGCCTTAAATGCCGGTTAAATCATAATCTTTCCGATTAATGATTCATTCTTGAAATGTGTTATTTTGCTTTTATCGCAATCGACGATCGGGGAGAATTTCATTTACTATATCATTTCCTTTTTGGAACCCCCGATTGCCGATAGCGATAATTCGCATCGGAAATATTTCGGCGGAATATGCATTTAAACCATGGAGCGATTACCTCCGATCGCGATCAGCGATATCGCGTCGGAAGTGTTTGAGTGAGGCTTTTTATGGCGACAAGCATTATTTATTGCCGATAGCGATATCGCAATCGCATCGGAGCGAAAGGGATGATTATTGAGCCATTATATCATTGTCGATAGCGATGACCTTTTGAAGGTTTATTGCATCGGAGAAAATCAAAGGGCCATTTAAGTGTATTCTTATTGTCATTGCGATAGGTGATCTTGCGATCGCTTTATCGCGATGATAAAAGATTACTTTATTTCGTTTTCGGAAAAAGGCTTATCTATTTATTTTATTGAAAAAGACTTATAATATTTTGTTTTATCGTTAGTCTTTTTCAAATAAAACTTAAATTGATACCAATTAAAGAAATAACATAAAAAGGGACCCATTTCATATTAAAAATTTGAAATTAACATTGATATGAAATGGGGGGTTGTTGTATAGCACAACACTACCCTTCTTGGAGAAGTTTAGTGGGAGCAATGAAGAAGTAACTAAGCAATTTGCCTTTATATTTAATGGAGAGAAAGCATTGATATGCAACTTCTCTTTTAGGATTTCAGAAGACAGCATAGCACAATCCTTGGGGATCAGCCCAGAAGGAGAAAAATATTTCAAAACAAAACAATTCAAGGAAAAATCATGGACCCAATACATGTCTAGGTCGAGGGTTTCATTTGTTAACTGGAAAAAGGGTGTCCCTAGGAGCTGGTTGATGCATCCATGGGATGAAATGGTGTATATTATTCAGAAATTTGTTACGTGTGAGGGTCGTTACAGCATAGTCTATTTATACCACATCAAATTCCTGTTGCATTTAAAAGGGAAATGCACCATTAGTCTACCCTACTTCCTCTTACAGAGTTTGACTAAGATGTCAAAAAACATTCAAAAGAAAAAGGGTAATGAGGATGAAAGCTTGTATCATTTTGGGTTAATTAAAATTCTAATTGAGTTTGAAGTGCAGAGAAGGGGAAAAACATGGAAGGAATTTTTGGTTGCTAATCAAATCAAAGATGGAGAGGATGAATAAGAACAACAAGAGCACTCACGATTTATGCTTAACATTGATGAAGAAATCCCTGTGCGCAAGTCAAGCAATGTCCCTCCACCCAGCAGTAGTGTAAGGATGAGAAAGATGAGGTAAGAAGCTACCCAGAAAATTGAGCAAGATAAAACTTTCACTACATATACAAGAAGATCCAGGAGAGTACAAAAGACCCAGCCACAAGAAGATCAACCAGAGTCAAATGCACATGCACCGATGGACATCGAGAGAAGTGCTCATTCATAGCCTGGACCGGAAGCCGAAATGGAAGTTGAGAGCAACAACAGGCAAGGAAAAGAGTCACCTCCTGCAATCAAGAAACAAAGGAGGTTAGAAAAACAAATTGAAAACTTAAAAGAATAACTGATGGAGGCGAACATGCTAGAGAAGGTCATCAAGAGGGAAAACGAAATGTTGAGAGCTTAGATTAAGAAAACTTAGTAGAAAAATGAGAAGCTAAAGGAGCAAATCAAAGAGCTCAAGGCTGAACAAACCAACATTTGCAAGTGGGCAACCAAATGTTATACTCAAAAGAAAGCCCTCAAGGAGAAATACAAGAATTTGAAACATGAGCTCCACATTCAGAAGGATGCCCAAGCTCAAAAGAACATAGATGCATTGTTACAAGTAGCAAAGGAACAGGCAGGAACAGAGTATAGAGGCAGGACATCAGGATTAGCATGGGGACATGCTAAATCATTGAGCTTGGGGGAGATGTTGGTACCAGTTCATTGCTATCTTTTTCTTCTAGAAACACCATCATTTGTCTATCTTTTTCTTCCATAAACCCCTCATATCCATCGAAATTGATTAATTAATAGCATTATAGTTCTTAGTTTACATTAAAGTTAATTTGTGAATTTTTATGTTAAAAATTAGGAATTTTCAACAAAACGATTACAGGATGTCATGACTTCCTGTAAATGGTTTATGAGGTGACACGTGGCATGGCAGGAAAGTCAAAGCAATGGATAGGAACATGATCTGGAATGTACATTCATGGTGAAAAATCGATTCAACAGCAAATCTAACGCTCCTGGATATGCGTTCAATGCTGGTAAAACCTAGACTTTTTGGTCACAAAGGCAACAAAAAGCCATGGTTTCCCAAACTGATTTCGTTTTTCTTTTGGAAATCGGTATAGATTAGAAAGGACAAAAATCACTCTTTTTTAAAAGCAGAAACATCTGCATAATGTATGTACATTCGATTTAGATAGGAGACAAGCAGATAAAGACTGCGTATTGTATTGTTTTCTAGGACGATTATTATCTCTGTGTATTGTTCCAGAACAAAGCTCTTGTATGTGATCTCAATCTTCAGAACTTAATTACAGTCACCATTTTACTCCAACTGTGTTTATGCATTAACATTCTCATTGCTTGAGGTTTCTTCAGTGTTCCATTGAAGCGTGGACGGGCCCTACGTGGATTGGTATACTATTAATTTCATTTCCATAGCGTTTTGAATTTGAATAGTGTGTGTAGTGTTTAATGTTATTTCCATGTCTGTGATTTTATTGATTTGATTAGAAATTCTTGAAAATGGTATTCATGGTGATAGCTTGAAGATTTGATTGTTAGATCATTGAACCATATCTTGTAAAAGATTTGATCGATCGTTAGATTTTAAAGCATCTCCATAGACTCTGTTTTCATGCATTTAAAATTTAGTGTGCTTTTGATTTTTCATGAATGCTTAAGTGTTAGCTAGAGAGAGCTTTTGTGCATAACATCCTTGTAAGAGGATTGAAAACTCAGTCTAGCAACACACTGTATCTTTAGGACAGTTAGAAAAATTAGGTGACCTGAGTGTTAAGGTGAGAGGAAACATATTTTAACCTCCTGTAAAGGAGTGCTGTAGCTTGTCACAGTAGACACTTAGTTAGGAATCCTTTTATGTCTATAGACTTTAGACATGTGCCTCTAAGTTTACCTACCTTTGTTGATAATAAATCTAGTCTAATATAGCGCCCTAGATTGGCCACTACACATGGTATGGTGACATTATTGTTTATATCCAAACCTAGACTTTCTGATTTGCGTTGTCCCAATCTGACCGACGTCGCATTTGACATCAGCCCCAACCCTATTTGATCCGTGGCGATACATTGTATCAGGTTGGTGTAGACTCTATTCTTCATAGATGTCTCACCCTTAAAGAGGCTCAGCGGGTCTTAAATGATTACCACTCTAGTGTGTGTGGTGGTCATATGTCTGGATATGCCACTCCTTAGAAAATCCTTTGCATAGGTTATTTCTAGCCTTCTATCTTCAAAGACTGCATTCTAGGTATCCAAAAATGCAATGAATGCTAGATTTTCAATCGCAAGTAGTGCATCTCACCTACACCCCTACACCTAGTAATTACCGTTGCCCCATTTTCCAAATGGAGCATTGATTTCATGACATGTAACCCTCGCTCGCCCAGGGGGCATGGTTATATCATTGCCATTGTCGACTATTTTACTAAATAGGCCGAGGTGATGCCTACATACAATGTTGACGGTATTACTGCTACACAACTCCTTTTTAACCACATCATAGCATGTTTTGGTGTCCCTCAAGCTATCGCGACTGACCATGGATCACATTTTCGTCATCACATGATGGCAAAGTTGACTGCTCAGTTGGGCCTTCGACATGATATCTCAACTTCTTATTATCCATAGGCCAAATTTCATGTTGAAGCAGTCAATAAAGTTTTGATTGTTATTCTTCAACGTACCGTTGGGAAGCACATAAACAATTGGAATTTAATGTTATTCTCAGCTCTTTTGGCTTACATAACTTCTTCTAAGACAACCACTGGATTCACTCCATTCCAACTGGTGTACGGTTCAGAGGAAACTCTTCCAATCGAGTGTGAAATCCCTTTGCCTAAGCTAGCTATCGAACTTCTTCTGAATACCTCACCTGAAGAGGAGTGACTACTATATCTTGAGAGACTTGAAGAGACTCGTCGCATTGCTATGGTGGTCATCGAACCTGTAATAAGGAGATACCAATAGAAAATAACAACACATGCTTCTCATTATCTTGTTTTCTAGCATGAGACCATTTGTCTAAAAGGAATTTTTCAAATTCTTCATGAGGAATGCTTAACAACTTCTTACTATCAAGTGAGCTCCACCATATGGCAGTCTCGTCTTCAAAAAGATGCCATAAAGATTTCCAATGTTTTGGCCATAATGAATTTTGTCTTTGTATGACTTCTTCAATAGTAGGACCATTATCTTTCCCTGTAAAAAAATTCTTGCTAGAAGCCATGAAGATGGTTTTGAAAAAAAAATCACTTACTTTGGCGAAAATTTAAAATGGACACAACTAGATCAATATTGCTTAGAATCCTTATTATAACCTATTTTTGGAATTGGAACGACCATTCTGCATCTTTCCATGTGATAGAAATTCCAATCTAGGCACTCTGGAATTTCAGATTTGCATTGTAACTTTCCCCTCGTCACAAAAAATTCTAAAAATGAGCTAATTTTAAAACAGCGATATCTCCCTCATGTGGAATCTAATTCGACCTATTTTTTTTTAATTTGCATAATTTTTCAATATGATATTAGATATGAAAATAGTTTCTCGAAATTCCTGTGAAAACCTACACAAATCAGGAATTTTCGTGAGAAAAAAATTCTGAAACATAGCTGATTTTTAAATGAGCGATATCTTCCCCATCCAAACTCCAATTCCATCTCTTAAATTAGAATTAGAAACCCACTTTATATTCAAGTCTCATTTATCTTTTTTGTGACCTATTAGCCTCACTGGTAAAAGGCCCAAAATTGGATGCATATATGCTCTTAAAGTTTCCAAATTTGCTTAAAATCATCCCAAGCAATCTAAAAATGCTCCTGAAATATTCACCATTTGCTCAAAATCATCCAAAGGTCAAAATCAGCGCAAGAGGAGAGCCCTTGGAAGGGTCGAAATACACTATCGGGAGGCAAAAAACACTTGAAAAACCATGAAAAAACCAAAATCGCAAGCTTAAACATTGAAAGAATACTAGCCGTTAGATCTGGCCGATCAACGACCCAGATCTAAGCGGCTAATCACAATTGGTGCTGCAGAGAGGACGGCTTAAAGAAGGGGCACAGGATAGCGCTGATCAGTGATCTTCGATGTGTTGTGTTGCACAACAATCCCCCATTTCATAAAATTTTACTTTCAAAACTATAACATGAAATGGGTCCCTTTTAGATTACATTGGTATCAACTTATCATTCCTCAAGATGTCCGAAAAGAAACAAAGAATTATAAACCTTTTTGAGACAATATAATCGGTCTTATAATAAAAAATGAATAATTCTTTGTTATTGCAATAAAGCGATTGCAAGATCGCATATCGCAATAACGAAGGATGCATAACAATAGACCCATTAGTTTTCCCTGATGCGACAAGCACGAATAACTATCGGATATCAGGAAGGCAAGTGATCATAACAAAAGGCCCCTCTCTTTGCTCGGATGCGATATTGCTATCGGCGATCGGGGAATGTAACATTCATGCCACAAAAATCCCTCGTATAAAGGCTCCAGATGCGAATTGGCGATATCGCTATTGGCGATCCGGGATTCCGAAAGGACACCAATATAACAACTTAAGCATTCCTCCGATCCCCGATTGTGATAAAGCTAAGCGCAATTTTCAGAAAGGATTGATAAGGCTAGGATATATTATGTTCAATTATTATTAAAAGCCTTTCTCTTCCCGATAGTGATTCACTTACTCCCAACCGCCAAAACAACAAAGCCACGCTTAAATGAATTATTCGACCAATAAAGGATATGATGAGAATTTAAATGATTGACAGGTTTAAATGGTCATTTAATTACGTAGTAATGCCAAAATCTATTCAGAGATTGTATCCGCGGCCACCTTATGTTAATCCTCCATTATTCATTGATTGATATAACTCTTTCATATTTTGTTTGCACCACCTATTCTCTGTATTACGCTCATTTTATCTCCTGTGCAGAGCTCCTCCGAAGCAGCAAATTTAGGCCAAATGGGGAAGGAATCTAAGAAATCTAGAACAACTTCAGCTTCCGCAGTAACAGGACAACACACTGTCGATCCAGGACCAAGTAAGAAGGGATTAATCTCGGACACCACATGTCTTGGTCTTGGTAAAACTACTTGGCAGAGCATCTATCATCTGGTTGAGGCCGAAGAGCCTCAGGAAACATCAGTACAAGCTACAACAGACCCGACCCGGAAGTCCGATGCAACCCTAAAGGAATTGGCTGATTCTTACCTACACCAGATAGCGGCTTGGGAGCAAATTCTTCCATACACAGATGTGGTAAGATGGGCAATTGATGAAATCCCAATTACAAACAGAACATTTTGCACTATCAACGGGAGAGTGTTTGGCTCGTTTCAACCCGATGATTTGAGACAAATGTACCATTTGCCCACACGAGAGAAGAAGTATAACAAAGAATTTCTGGAGAAGTTTAGAGATGAAAATGAAATTGAATCAGTGCCTATACAGGAATGGAGAAAAAACCCAGCAAAACAAAAGCATGAGTCCTCGGGTAAGTACTCTGTCGATTCCTTGTGTTCTCCTTATTGTTATGCCGGAGTAATGATGTGTAGGATTTGGGGGTTGCATGATTCCTCAAACTTCACCATAGATATGGTACCTTTAATGGAAGCAAAATGAAATAGCGAAAAAATGGATTGGGGGAATATATTATCTGATGAGTTAGCAACAACTTTTCTTGAGTTTAGAAACAAATCTCGCATTACTGAAAGGTTCATTCCCCCATTTTACTTTAGTGCCTACATCTTAGATACTCTCTGTTTTAACTCCGAATTTCCTGTGCTGGGGTGGAGGTGGACTCCACAAGACCCCATGCCTATTCATATCTATCACCAGAAGTTGTGTAAAGCCCACTATAAACGCCACCTATATCAAGTTTGCAATGGATTTATGTTACCCATTTACTATGCAATTTTTGACAAACTTGCTCCTAAAATTTCCTCACAAGCACAGATTGACTTGACAGCCATAGGAATATGGTTCGGAGAAGAAAAATTTACATATGTAAGAGTTTTCAGCAGTCATGATAGACCTCATGTCCTCCCCTTGTATATACCTGACAAACTATTGGCTCGAGAGATAGCATATCAGCTTACATCTGAAGGAGTTACACAGACTCTGAGGAATAAAAAGAAGCAAGTCTGGCCTCCTTTTCCTATAAGGTGTGGCGTTTACGCTCTGCATGACTAAAAACATGCAGAGAAAGAAGTAAAAAAGATAAATACACTGAATCTCGCCACTCTTCCTAACAGACGATTTGATCCAAACAAAGTCGTCTATAATGCACTAGAATAGGCAAAACTCACTAAATTTGAACATAAAGGAGATGAGCTTGATGACCTATTCTCCTCGGCTGGGTCATTATTTCAAGTTCAAGTGCTAGCTAAAATGAAATATCAGGACGACAGGTTAGTCGAATTTAACAGACTTAGAGAGCAGAGGTTGCAAACTCTGCCTCTAGATTTGTCAGCCACTGCCCTGATGACACAGTCAAGTGAGCCTGAACAACGACTTACCAACGAACCTCTTGTTACATCAGAAATTGCTGGAGAAGTCAAAACAAGAGAGCAGGAGGAATTCCAGAGGAAAGAATAGGAAGAAGTGCAAAAGAAAGAAAAAAAGAGGATATGTGAAGAGGAATAGAAAAGGAAGCATCAGTAGAGCAGCACGAATGTGAATGTCGATGCCCAGATTGACCCAAAGTTGCTCCAGGAATTGCAGCAATTCTATTCAATCATAAGCAATCTAGAAAGCTCAAAAGAAGCTGATACATCCAAAGCAGACGATACACAGGATACAACATCAAAAGTGGTTCCAAGCGAAGGAACCAGCGGTCTACCCCCTACTAAAGACATAGAAATAATTCCCAAAGATCCTTCGGATCAAATCATTTTGCAAGTGGAGGATATACCTCCATTGGATGTCTTTTACAGCCCAAAGCACAGGGCCATAGTAAAGTGATAGTGGAAGAGGAGAAGGATTGATCAACCTTCCCTGTTCCCTGAACAGACAGTGACAACTAACATACTTTGGAAGGAGGAGTTTGACCCTTCTGATGACCTAACAAAATTATCCCAATATGCTGGAGCCTATTCGGCGACTACCATGGACAAGGCATTAGAAGTGAGTAATTTTTTAAAAGAAAAAGATCAGGCAATCGCTTTGTTACAAGCACAGTTGTCGGAGGCACAGCAGAATGCAGAACAATTAGAACAACAATTGTCCATGCAGCAACATATAAATAATCAATTGAATAAGCAGTTGCAAGAAGAAAAACAGAGGATCGATTCGAGTGCAACTCAAAAGCAGAAAGAACTGTCAGAGGCATTAGCCAAATTGAAAGCAATCAATGAACATATGGTAAAGACAAAAGATGAGAAAATTTCTCAATTATCAGGTCAAAAAGAGAAGTTCAAGAATCTTCCGTAGCTTGCCGAGTCCAGGGCAGAAGCACTATAGATTAATAAGGCATTGGTAACACAAATAAGATTATTATGTCAAAAAATTGCTCAAGTAGAACCCCTGTGTGACATAACAGCATCAATAATCGATAAATCAGTCGATGCTAGACAAGACTTAGAGCAGGCCGATGAGACCTTGACAAATTTTCTTGATTGGTAGGACACTGATGACGGACAGGCAACAAATTTGCCTAAAATCTTAGAATCCCATAAAGAAATCCTATTTATGGAATGGAAGTCCCAGTTAATGAAGGTAGAGAGAGCAGTTCCTAGATGCAAATTAACGACAAGTAATTTGGTTGAATTAATTAATGATACTCTCTATTTATCTAATATCATCTCTTAGTGTACACCAGGTAAATTACTATCAGCTAAAACATTGGAGCAATCATGTTATCAAGAGCTGGAAAAGAATGGGAGGTTGACCACAGGTGTTAACAGTTTAACTTGGGAGACCTATTGGTTGTTCCTAGTAAAACCATACAGCCAGAGAGCTACCCTCAAGTGCCTAACAGATGCAATTGGGTGTATCATTCCCGATAGACAAGATGCCACCTATGCTGCTCGACTCAATTCTCGTCTCAGTCGCCCTCAAGAAGTGGAACCGATGCTAGCGATATGCCAACTCAGGTCGAAAGGCAAACAACCAGAGTGATGAATCATGTTGTCGGCTGCCAGATTTCTATGGGGAGATATTCAAGATCAAGTTGTACCAATTTAGTAGCATTTTAATTTTGTAGTTAGTTAGTTTAATTAGGTATTTATAGACCCTTTCAACGCATTGGAAAGGGTCGTAAGTTTTTGTATATGACGTAAACCTGAAGTTGCACTACTGTACTTCAGGCATATTTTTTATAAAGACTGGGCCAATCATTCCAATTTTGATAACGAAGCTTTTATGTGGATGTGCACTATTGCCTTTATTTAAAAGTATTTATGAGTCGGAAGAAGGAATTCGAATTGCGATTGATGTTAAGAATGATCTACAGCTCATATGGTACTACTAGCTATGTTTGAATTCATTCTTTTTATGTGAATTGTTATTTGATCATTTTTGCTATTATTGAATATATGCATGTGTTTTAAACAACATTCTTTATACTTTCTACTATTGGATGTTTACAGCATGCTTTTCTTCCAATCATACATGTATCAGTAATATAAAAAGATAAGCGTAACAATGTTTTATTAATTATTTTTTTCGACTATTTGAACAAAGCAATTATTATATGAATGAATATCTATGTTTATTGAATAGAGGCATCTATATGCCTATTGATGAACATAGATCATCAAATGTTGCACTTAAGAATAGAAGCTTGCCAGGATAGAATAGTCATTTGTATTTTTGCCTTTAGATTAAGTCATCCATTCATTATCATTTATTAGAAAACCAATCACTCATCCATCCCTTTTTATTCATTACTGGGAAACTGGTCTCATTATATCCATTCGGAGCCACCATCCCAAATGGAAAAGTAGCTGTATTAACGTCCGGGCCGGGTGGTTATCCCCTAATGTTGATGCAATGATTTTCGGGGCATCAACATTTTTGGTGCTAGAAGGAGGGCCATGAACTGTGAATGGCAAGCAAACCCAAATCTACAGACCATTCTGAGAGTAAATCTCCCTCCACATCACCTTGTACTTCCCAATTGCATGCTGGTTCTCCAGTATCCAAGCGAGAAGAAGAGGAATCAACTACCACTACTCAAACCCACAATACACCAGAATGATTAACTCCTGAGTCCAGTGAAGTTCTGTTACTCATCCATAAACTTCAAGGCTTCTCGATCTCACCACAGAAATCTGAGGTATCTCAAGGCAGTGAGACTTCGCAATTCAATCTACCTCATCCTCTCACCAAACTTTAGAGTGGAAATCTTGGTATTGAACCTACTGAGCCGCCCTTACCTAAAAGGAAAAGGGCAAAGAAGAACACTAAAGCATCTGACAGTGAAGCATTATCATCCACATATTCCATATCATCTTCCCCAGTGCGAAGTCAGCCATCCACTCCCTCATTACATATTTTTGTTCATCAGGGATTAGGAACTTCAACATCCCAACCTGTTCAATCCTCAATATCAATTCCTTCCCAAACATTTGTAATTTCATCAGCAATCTCATCCACCAATGGTGTTTCAGTGGCAGATCCATGGAATAGTCCTGGTGCAGTCAATATGCCTGCACCATTACATGCATTGCCTGATTCTCTTGAATAATGGTTACCCAAGTTTAATCCAGATGTTGGAACACAAGTCGAAGAGCATATTAATAACTTCATGTTATAAGTTAATCTGAAAGGACTAGCAGAGGAAGATGTTGTCGTTAGGCTTTTCCCGTATACTTTGCAAGGATCAGCGGGATCTTGGTATTTTTCCTTGCCCTCTGGATCCATTACCAGTTGGAACATTTTCCAAGAATAGTTTCTTACTAAGTATGGCGATGATAGATCTTTAGCCACATTAATTAATGATCTCTCCAATCTTAGGATAGAGCATAAAGAACCAATTAAAGAATTCAACTCGCGTTTCAATAAACTCTTGAATAAGATTCCAATGGCCTCCAAACCAAGTCAGCAAATCAGAAGTGAATGGTATATAACTGCCCTACCTACCAATATATCTATCTTCATAGACAGGGCCGGAAAACAAACTTTAGTTGAAAACATGAAAGAAGCACTTGCCGTGGAGAAACATATTAATGCTCTAGAAAAGAAAGCTGCTCTTGAAGATAGAAAATCCAAAAAAGTTTCTTTTAAAGACGATTCAAAGAATAAAACCCCTAAATATCCATATGACATGGAGGGTCTACAGAAGGTCCTCAAGACTTTGTCAAATGAAATGGTTGAAATAAAAAAAAAAGGTAGCTGAAACCTCAACAAAAAGGCCCTTCAGAAATTTCAAGAAAACTGAATCAAAACCACCAAATGTTATATCTAATGCAGATTCAGATCCTGAAGAAGAAGAAGAAGATGAAACAATTTCACCAACTGATGAAGAAGAGGAAGTTGTTGAATGCCATGGAATGTGGGACTTCATATTACCTAACGCCGATACAAAAAATGAACAAGAAGATTTTCCTGTGACTACTCTGAGTAAGGGTGCCCCTGAACCTATCTAGGCAAGTTCAAAGAAAAGGAGTGCGGGTGCTACTACCACAAAGGAAAAGGTACCCAAAAAGAAACTGGCTACAACAGTACCTCAAAACCAACCTTCATCCTCAAATATACCTTCAACATCTAAAACGTTGGTAGTATCGGATTCAATGGATTACAATATTGTTGATGATATGAAGAAGACTAAAGCAAACATCACCATGTTTGAACTTAGCAAACTAAAACATCAGCAGAAATTACTTCTAAAGGAATTGAATGCCGTTCCTTCTTTGCCTCTTCCTAGTGCTAAAGATGCAAATGATTCAGGTCAACCACCTTTTGGTAGGGTTGAAGCTACTGATACGATTCTGATTGGAGACAAATCAAATTCCCATACTCCTCCTTTCCTCTTAACCTACGAGATTTATAATCGAAATCTACACAATTGTTTGATTGACTCAGGGACATCCTCTCATATAATGCCAGCTTCAGTTTGTTCCAAACTAAACATTGAGCCCCAAAAGTCCACAATTCACCTTGTGCAGTTAGATAGAACCAAAGTCCAAGTTTTAAGGGAAATCAACTCCGTAACTATCAGGTTATCAGCTGATCCACGAGTAGTTCAAAGAGTAGATATCTTAATCGCTGATATACCTGAGTTTTATGGTTTAATTTTGAGTAGGGATTGGTCTGAGAAGCTCCATGGGTATATTTCTACTGATTGGTCCGATATGTGGCTACCCTACAAGGGAAAGCCAAATCAAATAAAAATCAATCGAGAAAAACATATGACCCATACTGTTACAGAATTTGAACAGGAGAATCAACCAATAGCATTTAATAACAATATCTTGGGGAATTATTCATCTGAATCATTCTTTGGCAACTTCACCGCCCAACCATCTCCTTTTGCAGTAAACAATTTCACATCTCAGATTGAAAATTTTTCACAAACAAATAGGTCAAGATGTTTTAATGTTACTGAGGAAACTGTAAATAAAATTGTTGATAATTCTTTATTTTGGTCACTATATTTTGATGGGTCTAAGTCTAGCAAAGGCTCGGGAGCAGGATGTATTTTGGTTAGCCCTCAGGGAGAAAAAACGATGATGTCTTGTAGGTTGGAATTTGAATGCACAAATAATACAGCTGACTATGAAGCCTTAGTTCAAGGACTATATAAAGCTATTGGCCTTAATGTTCAATATTTGAAAGTGTTTGGTGATTCAGAGATTGTCATAAAACAGGTGAGAAATACAATTCATTGTCTTTCTAGTCATCTCAAACACTATTAGTCGCTGGTACAAGAAATCACCTCTCAATTTTTAGCATTCAATATTTCTCCCATCCCTAGGTCTCAAAATTCAGCAGCTGACTTGCTAGCCAATGTTGCTTCCAAGAACCTACCTTCCGAAGATTATAGCCTAGATAGATTTTCAGTCGAGTTACTTTTTAGACCATCAATTGTTGACAATGTCACCAATTGGCGATTGTTCAATCACGATGAAGACATCTTACATTTTTTGACTTCCGACAAGTCCTACGATGATCAGATCATTGAGGAAAGCGAGCATGACCTTTAGATGAAAGAAAAGCACGAGGAAAACTCAATACCAGAACCTGTGGTTAAACTTGAGGATCTCTACGATAATAAAGATAGGTTTAAACAAGTGACCAATGCAAAGCTCCAAACTTCCACCTTAAGATTTGAATTGATAAACCTTGGTATTGAGCAGAACCCTCAAAACATTAATTTGGGATTAGGACTTTCTGTGGAAGAAAGGATAGTATTCATTAGATTATTAAGGAAAAATAAACATGTTTTCACTTGGAAATATGACGATTTAAAAACATACAATACATCCATCATCCAGCATACCATTCCAATGCTTTCTGAACAAAAACCAGTTCAACAAAAGTTCAGGAAAATACATCAGAACTTAGAGAGTCAAATAAAATCAGAACTCAATAAACTCTTCAAAGCTAAGATTATTTTTCCTGTTCGGCACTCAAACTAGGTTTCCAGTATGGTGCCTCTTAGGAAGAAAATGACGACATCAGGATTTGTATAGATTTCAGAAATCTGAATAAGGCAAGCCAAAAAGATAATTTCCCATTACCTACTATGGAGCAAATACTCCACTCAGTAGCAGGTTCTGAGTTAATGTCCTTTTTAGATGGTTTTTCAGGATATAACCAAATTTTGGTCCATCCTGATGACAAACTGAAAACTACCTTCAGAACGAAATGGGGAACTTACGCTTATCAGAAAATGCCTTTTGGACCTATTAATGCAGGAGCTACATTCCAAGGAGCGATGGATATAGCTTTCAAAGGATTGATCAACAAAACAGTAGTTGTCTATTTAGATGATATTATTGTATTCTCCAAGAAGAGATCCAATCATTTGCATGATTTAAATCAAATCTTTAAACGCTGCAGAAGGTATGGTATTTCACTCAATCCCAAAAAATCCTTCTTTGCTCTTAATCAGGGAAATCTCTTGGGCTTTATCGTTTCCAAAGATGGTATTTATATTGATCTGAATAGGATTAAAGAAATTTATGAAATTCCATTTCCTCATAATAAAAAATCCATGCAGTCATTTTTAGGTCAAATCAACTTTGTCAAGAGATTTGTTCCCGATTTTTCCCACATCATTTTACCATTACAAACTATGATTAAGAAAAATTCAGTGTTTAGATGGGGATCTGCAGAAAAGGAAGCATTTGATTCAATCAAACAATCAATAATCAATGCCCCCGCTTTAAACACTCCTAATTTTTCTAATCATTTCACATTGTACACTATTGCGTCTGATTCATCTTATGCAGCAATACTCACTCAAATTAATGATCACAACTTGGAAGCACCTATTTCATTTTATAGTTCAAATCTGCAGGGTGCTGAACTAAATTATTCCGAAGATGAAAAACAAGCCTTTGATGTGTATAAAGTTGTCAAACATTACAGACCCTTCCTTTTAAAAGCCCATACAAAAGTTATAGTCCCTTTTCCTGCAGTAAGGCAATTACTAATCCAAAGGGGATTAGGTGAAAAAGGGCAAACTGGGTTACAACACTTCAAGAATATGACTTGGAAATCAAACCAGCAAAGATTGTTAGAGGCCAAGGTTTTTGCAGGTTATTAGCGGGAGCATCCAACATTCAAGAACCAGGTGATACAAAACATATTGAAGTAATCAACCAGATAAGTATTACTGATTCTGAATCGCAATATGCAGAATTGATCTTTTATTTGAAAAATGGATATGCACCTCCTAACCTGTCTTATAAAAACAAACGGGCCATTAGATTAAAAGCAAGAAACTTCATAATCATTGATGATGTGCTTTTTAGGCAAAATTATGATTCAATTTTATTAAGATGCCTAGAAAAACCTGAAGCACAAAAGGTTTTGCAGGAACTACATGATGGGCCAGCAGGAGGACATTTTGGAGCTGACACAACAGCCCACAAAATCATTCACGCTAGATACTATTGGCCCACCTTGTTTAGAGATGCTCATGAATATGTAAGGAAATGCCGAAGTTGTCAAACTTCCAGTGGAAGACAAAGAAAGCCAGCTTTCCCTTTGCAACCAGTCAACATTGAACAACCTTTCGAGTAATGGGGATTGGACATCATTGGAGAAATCACTCCACATTCATCCAAATAGCATAAGTATATCCTTACTGCCACTGATTAGTTTACTAAGTGGGTTGAAGTGATTCCTTTAAAGATAACAAATTCTGAGGTAATTACGGAATTCATAGATCAATTCATCATTACCAGGTTTGGTGTCCCAAATGCTCTTGTTTTTGATAATGCATCTTATTTCTCTGGGAATGCTATGTTTGAGTTCACTATTAAAAGAGGGTTTAAATTGAAATATTCTGCAAATTACTATCCCCAGGGTAATGGTTTAGCAAAGTCTACCAATAAAAATCTAGTTAAAATTATTAAGCAAACTATTGAACAGAATCATAAAAAATGGCACAAATCTTTAATATTCGTAGTATGGGCTGATAAAATAACGCAGAAGGCTTCCATAGGTACTTCTCCATTCAACCTTGTATATGGGAAAGAAGTAGTGCTACCAATGAATCTAGTGCTTCCATCTTTAGCCTTAGTGCAATTTATTGAAGAAAGCCCCTCTTCTTCTATTCAACTTAGACATGATCAAATCTTAAAATTAGAAGAAGAAATAAAAAGGCCAAAATTACTCATGCAAAACATCAGCAAATTATCAAGTCATTTTTTATTCAACTTCATCCAGTTCAAAATAGTTGCAGGTTGGTGACCTAGCTCTGAAATGGGACAAAGCCCATGAGGATAAAGGAAAACACACCAAGTTCGAGAAGATGTGGCTTGGACAATTTCATATCTACAAGAAGATAGGCCATTCGACATTTATATTACAAGATTTATCAGGAAAGAGAGATTCTCTTCCTGTTAATGGCCTCATCTTAAATAAATTCTTCAATTGAGGAGGTAACCCCTTCTCCCTTGCTTTTTATTTTAAGTTCAGTAGAATTTGTAGTTTGTAGGACCATTAGGATATTAAGCTGTAAGATATCTTTCATTAGCCTCTGCTATATTGAAAAGTTGCTCAAAAGAAATAATTTTGATATTTAATTTTAAAATAGAAGCCTTTAACAAAAGGGACAATTTCTAGGAAATTAGGTATATTCACATTCTAAAACCCCATTTCATTTTTGTGAAATCTTCTCAAAATTTAGAACTACTGTAAATCATTTTATAGTTTTAAATTGGCCACAAAAAAGGTTATCAACATCAAAACAGAAACTAATTCAATCTTAGCATCTTCAACTCTTACCCTCTCATCCATTCTCTCTTAAGGAGAAAATTGTCCATCCCATTCATCCAAGTTTATGATTACTCAGAGTGTAATTCTAAAATATTTGATATAAAAGATAAGGGGTTTTATTACAAGCCTGCTTACCATGATCATTGGGAAATAGTTTAACCGACATTACCAACACTGCATACCAAAACAGGGTAATGGCTTATCATCATAAGACAAGGGGTCTTATCACGAGCCAGCTTGTTCGGTTAGATTACAACCAGTGAATGGCATTGTCAAACAGCTGGCCACCAAACCAGGACAATGGCTTTTTATCTTACAAAATAATAGAAAAGGAAAAAGAAATAGAAAATATGAAAGCATATTTTGAATTCATTCTTTTAATCATACTCTGAAATGGATGGAATAATGGATAGACAAATGGTTAAAAGGTATCCCTGTCGAAACTATGAACGTTTGCTGGCAGCAGAGGCTCTACCTATGACAAAGGAGTCAATTGAAAAGGCTAAGTTGGAAAGGTTTTCTATTTTATCATTATGAACTAATAGAGGCCAATTTAAAACTTAGAATGTATCTAATTTTAATGAGAGAAGAAATTAGCAAAAGTAGCTCTTATTTTATTCATAATGTATGTATACCTAGTTATATTAGAATTTTCCTCTTTGATAAGATTTCTATACAAAGAAAGTCTAAGTATTTCAATATTTCTCAGAGATAACTATTTCTTGCAGCGAATCGCCAATTGTTGTGCTACACAACAACCCCCCATTTCATAAAATTTTACTTTCAAAACTATAAAATGAAATGGGTCCCTTTTAGATTACATTGGTATCAACTTATCATTCCTCAAGAGGTTTGAAAAGAAACAAAGCATTATAAAACTTTTTGAGACAATATAATTGGTCTTATAATAAATAATGAATAATTCTTTGTTATTGCGATAAAGTGATCGCAAGATCGCATATCGCAATAACGAAGGGTGCATAACAATAGACCCATTGGTTTTCCCCGACATGACAAGCATGAATAACTATCGGATATCAGGAAGGCAAGTGATTGTTATAGATATTTTTGGGTCCTGCGACTCCAAGCGAAAAATATCCATAATTCAAGGGATTCTTAGTCCCTAAAGATGTTGTTTCAACCCCTAAAGGAGAAAGGTTAAAGGATTACAGCTCCTCCCAGAAAGTCCTTCTGAAAAACCACTCAAAACAGGTCAATTCAGGATAAGAGAACTTGCTCCATGGTCTGCCTGCGTTTAAGAGAAGGTAGATACACTGTGCACCTGCGTTTAAGAGCAGGTAGCCCTTCTACAGGGTGTGCTGGGTGGGAAAGTGATAAATGGCAGTGTTGGTTTGCGAGGTGGAAAGTCATGGAATCTTCCATAACTCTCTCCTATGACACTTGCTACTCAGAATTCGACCTTGGATGAGTCATAGATGCTCATTCACCAAGTGGAAGCATGGACTATCAGTTGGGAGGACACTAATCACAAACAAAGAAGCTGACTCATGACCTTGTCAAATGGCTATAAATGGATCCCTTTCCATGAGATCCAGAGGTTGGAATTTTGGCTTATTACAAGGAAGTGCTGATAGTTTCTTGAGGAGATATTTGAGCTTGTTGGGTGATTGCTTTTGTATGAGGTTCTAAGAGAACTCTTTCATGTCAAGAGGATGATGCTAGGTCGGAGCAGCTACTTGTAACTCTCTTGACTTATTTGATCAATAAAGTTATTCTTGTTCCTTCCATTTACTTGTGCATTATGTGTCTATGCTTATACATGTGAATGGCTAATCTACACTGACCCTAGATTGCTTATATGATAGATCTTTGTTCTTGCATAGTATCTGGTTGCTTTGATTTCGCAGATATTCCTAGAAGCTGGGCATAGAAGCAGACAAGAACCGAACGGCTACAAGAAGGAGGAAGATTTAAGTAAGGAGTTCAAACGGAAGACACAGGTTGGCCCCTTCTCTCTTCTTCCATCTATTCATATAAAAGGAAATCAAGTTAGACTTTATTGTGTTTTTGTTTCTAAGGTACTACCATTCCTTAGTGGGATAGAGTAGATCCGTGTGGACACTAATCCCTGTAACAAAAATGGCGACTCCGCTGGGGAGAACTTGCTTATAGTTTGTTTGTCTATTTGTTATTGTTTATCTTATAAACACATAGACGGAGTCTGAAGATTAGCCAGATAGCCTTCGAACTGCATTCGTTTTACGAATGCATAGTAGATCAAAGCTACTTCAGTCGATCTCCGGGATGTTTATGAGTTGAACAATCGATCTACAAACTCTCTATTTTGTTCTCTTTATGGTAGCTTAGAACCTTCATTTAAGATCTCCCTTATTTATCAAGCTTACTGATCTTTTACACGGCTTAAAATACTGAACTAAACTGAAATTAGTGACCCGGAGCCAGTCAAAAGTCTCGTCACTGAGCCAGCGCAGGTTCTGAACTGACCACCTGCTCTTAAGCGCAGTTCCCGAAGGGACTGCCTGCTCTTAAGCGCAGGTAGCCTGTGTAACAGGTGCGCTGGACTGTTGGAGCCTTTTGCCACTGATTTTGGCCCCCAGTTTCACTTCCTTCAGTTTTATTCTCTGTTTTTGCAGCCTTAGATCAGTGTCCCTCTGTTAAGAAACATCTTTTCCTTGCATAAATTCCAACCCCAAATGTGCAAAGGACTGTTAGTGTTTTTCATTGTATTTTTATCATTTTCAGTCTCTCTTTCGCAAAAAGTAGTTTAATCAAGCTGTCGATTTGTGTTTGAAAAGTGTCTCTTTCAGCCATAGGCAGCCAAACACCCGTTAGAAGTGTTGATTATATAATCTACTTTTGCTTTTGATTCAAATTGGTGCATTTTAAAAGAGTCGCAAAGCTTTTTCTCCTTTCGAAAAAAAATTGTTGAGTGTTTTTCTACCCTCTCTCTTCTTTGAAAAGGAAATTGTTAAATCACTTTCGCTTTTGAAATAATTCGAATTTGCACTTTTAGCTTTCTTTTTTGCATAAACACTAAGAAAGTTGGAAAAGAAATACATGCATTGTGCATTTTCATTTTAGACAGTTTGTGTAGCTTGGTTTAGGAAAAGTGCATTGTAAAGTGTGCTCTATGCTCTTTGAGAAAAGAATTTGATTCTCTTTCCCTTAGTAGCTAGGATTTTCATAATCTGAAAAGAAGATAAAATTTGCTTATCATCTTTAGATTGCATTTAGGAATTACATCCATCATCACGCAGTGAACCTTAAAAGGCAAACTTCATAAGAAAGATCAACTTTAAAATAAACTGAATGAACCTAACAACGCTTTGGAACTTAACGCAACATCTAGAGGTCTAGGATAGAGATGTGTTCCAGCGTCTTTAAACCTGGTAATTGTCGATGAGTGGTTGGGTGATTCCTCCACTGTGAGTCGATAGCTGCCAATACGAACTTAAGCTCCCACGTACCGTCGTGTATATATTGGGAGACCAGTATAGGATTAAAGCTTTTATCCATAGGAAGCCGTGTCTGCCGCCTTATCGATCGCAATGCACCGAACACAACATTCGGGAAGATTGACTGTCGTATCGTAAAACGTATTCTGCAGTTTTGTGATTGATCTGGTACACCCTTTATTCCTAGATCTCCAGAGCAGTTCCTTTTGGCCTTTTTCAGACTCTATAACGGAAAAATTCCATCCCAGCATTTGTCACTTCGGGCTCGTTAAAACATCGAAGGCGACTAGAGTCATATTTTGTTTTTTCTCGACTCTTTAAAACTGAAAAAACAAAGTTGTGTCCAAGCGTCTAAAATTTATTCAAATCGGAAATATACTTCCCCTTTTATTTTTAGTTGATCGAGTAATCCGCAATCGTGGAAGAAAGTCAATTGAACCCCCGTCGTTCGCGGAGACTAGCGAGTCAACCGTCTTTGTCCCCAGAATCGAAACCACTGCGGGCAAAACGAACTCGTTTAACCGGATCTAAATCTCCTGGTAAAGTTAGAACTATTGTTCCAACCACCTCTGAGATTCTGGTTACTCCAAACATTTCTGGTATCCCTGCCTCTACAGAAGAAGTTCTACAGTTACCGAGGGACAGTATCACTGATCCTAGTTTGAGGGTAAACATATGTGTTACTGAACCAGTTTCATCGGTAACCGGTTCAGATAGTGTTGTTCCCAGAACATCTGTCGTTGTAGATACCATACCTTCTTCGGCACCAGAAATCTTTTACGGACCTGACGGTCTACCTCTTCCACCTGGTTTGATTGCTATCGAAGAGATAGTGGAGGATCTTCCATCTAGTACTCCATCGCAATTTGGAGTCGGGATCACTCTGTATCCATCTTCTTCGGAAGTTAGCCTACCGCAATCGGAAGCTCCTGTAGAATCGCTAGGTAATCTTTTGGATAGACTTGAAATGTCTGAACAACCGTCAACATCTAGAACTGTATCATCCGATACAGCGACGACAGAACTTCCTGCTGTTACCCCAACGATGTTCGCCGGCATACCATCTGTTCCTACTAGCTCTCAGTCGCTAGAGGAAGCTCCGCAAGGTGCTCTTTCGACAGTATGGTCTGTTCCTGTTTGTTTACCCGGTATAGCACCAGGAAACTCTTATGTTGGATCTCAGCAAATTGATCTTTCAAGAAGTCAATTTGGGAAATCCGCTCCTCAAGGACAAATTATTCCTTTGAGTACCGGACTACCACCGTATGGGGGGCAATATGCCTTTTCGTTAACTCCTACAGGAGGACCACCATACAGGCGTTCGCAACAAAATTTTGGTTACGCTGGAATTACATCTAGCAGTTGGGTACCGACACTACCTCAACAACCAAGCGTTGTATATTCTATTGAACAGTGTTTACCTGTGTCGAATATTCCAACCACACCAGCTATTGTAACAGTGTCGCAAGTGCAAACACTACCTATTGTCTGTCAACCTCAAGTATCTCAGGTTGTAATGCAACAACCGTTTAACCCTGCGACTCAACCACAATCGCCAACTGGTGGAATGACACAGGCCCAAACGGGTACTATTACCCCTCACCTTGGTTAAATAGTTAGTATCGGGCAGCAGCATGTGGCGTCACAACCATGGCTGGTGCAATACCAAAAACCGCAATTCCAACAAGTATACCAAGGATCTGAGCAACAAATCTTTGCAAATAGTGGGCAACCGTATATTCAAAACGGTCAAAACCAGCCATTTTATGGTGGTTATGCTCATCAACCCTATCAGAGTTATCAACATCAAATGCATTATGTTGGTATGCAAAGACCGACGGCTCAGTTGATTCCATCGTATCCTGGGTATGCTTCGCCTAACCTAAATCAACAGCTACCATTCGTGGCAACTTTAGAGTTACCTGATCTAAACCGTTTAACAAACGATCCAATTGCTTACGCCCCTTGGAGGCCTGCGATTCCACATAAACTTCCATCGGATATTCCTAAATTTAATGGAAATCCAGGTGAAGATCCGTCGAATCATGTGATGACATTCCATCTGTGGTGTTCGTCGAATACCTTGAATGATGATTCGATCAGGCTTCGCCTTTTTCAGAGGACTCTCACTGGTCCGACAGCAAAATGGTATATTGAATTGCCAAGAGCTTCCTTTGACAACTTCAGTACCCTGGCAACGACTTTCTTAACCAATTTTCAATTACCTATCAGGTATGAAATGGGAACAGAACTACTTACCAACTTCAAGCAAACGATAGCTACTCATATATCTGATCATATTCATGAGTGGCGTCGTCGTCGCAGGATAGTAAAAACGTACATTCCTGATCAGCTTTTAACTGAATGGTTCATTAAGTCTTTATTACCTTTTATAACGGAAGATGTTGCAAAAGGGGGAGTTGTCATGGAAGAGAAAGTTATTGCTCGTGCACAATATCTGGACTTGATTTATAATTAGTCTGGCACGCTCTACGACAAAATACCTGACGCGCCTAGACCAGAATTTTTAGTTCCTCCACCGCCTAAATCAAATAATGACTCTCATGCCGGCGACGGCATGATTGGCACCATAAACACAAAATCGAGAAAGGCCCAATCGAAGAAGGCCCGTAAGAATTCAGGTCAAAATGCAGATGAATTTCTTGCCTCAGAAGTAAATGCCGTCTCATCAGACAAAGGCAAAGAAACCAAGCAGCCACGGGGCAAGAAGAACAACAATTGGAAGAACAAAAAGGGAGGATCGTCATCCCCTGGAAAATCTTCCAAAAAGAAACCTGAAAAAGGGAAACCAAAAATCCCATGCTTCATATGCGAGGGGGATCATTTGACAAAAGAATGTCCGCACAAAACCGAAGTTAATAAATTCTTTAAAGGATCAAAAACTTCTGCGGTGCTAACTGATCCGTTTCCCAACCCAGGGACAAATCTGGTTGCCAATGATAATGCTTCCCTGTCACAAGTGCTAATGTTGTCGATTTCAAAACATCAGAATGATGCTTTGATATCCACAAGGAACAAAGATTATGGAAATCCACAGATGTCGAACAACAAGGATAGTGATCAACCTAGTAGTTCGACAACAACTTCGAAAGAAGTTGTGCCACCCGTAATTCCGGAGCTGACGATAAAACCGCCTAAGGGAGTAGTACACAAATCGACATTCAATCCTCGTGCAAGAGCTGCACAACACTATAATGTAGTGGAGGACTTGGCCCAATCGCCATCGGCAATGTCGACCCTTGAAGTACTTCAAAATTGCCCTTCCCAAAGGCAGGCCCTATTATCAGCTATCGGTGGGGTTGACCCAAAGGATTCCAATCTGGTATCTTTCAGTCATGAAGGATACGATCCGCAGTTACCAGCTCAACTAGCTTTCCTTATTCAAGTGAAAGCCCTCAACAAAACTGTTCATAGAACAATCATTGATGAGGGAGCATCAACATGTATTATGTCGATGAGTTGCTGGAAAACTTTGGGATCTCCAACCTTGTCAAGATCATCGACGACGCTAAAAGCATTTGATGGACGAACATATACCCCATACGGTATTCTAAGTAACTTGCAAGTCGAACTAGGGGGAAAAACAGTAGAAATAGATGTTGAAGTTATCGACGGAAACCTCGATTACAACATTCTACTGGGAAGGCCGTGGATATACGCCATGGCCGCAGTTGTGTCGACCTATTTTAGGAAGATTGCATTTCCTTATCAAGGAAAGGTTACAATCATCGACCAACACACTTTCCTTCCAAATGGTTCTCAAGTTACAGGAAGCATTCCGTTGATCCATGGGAGCAGTCATTCGCTCCAAAATATCAGAGTAGGCCTACTAAAAGACCCTGTGTTGATGGGTACTTTCGCACTTCCGCCTTCAATTGATCTGGTAGAAGTAGCATCCGTAGGAACCTGCAATATGATTTCTTCTATCTCGAAGTCTTCAGAAAACGATAACGACATGGATCATACGGTGGTGTTGCCTCCAAGCCCAATAGAAATATTATAGCAATCAATGTTTCTAGCTTGGAAGGCCAACCCAAATCAACGCTCATCGAGCGTTTGGATAGATAGGTCTGGAGAATACGGTACCTCTTTAGATCCTTGGTCAAAAGTGTATTACACTGACGAAGGGATCCTTCAATCGATGGCAATTAAAGAGGGACCATGGAAAGATTTCCACCATCGTTCCCTTCTTACAGAAGAAACTCCGGACGACCTACTCCATCCATCAGTTTTTGATTTTATATCGAATACTGTAAACACGGTGGATTCCGAGCGAAACCTATCCAACATTGAGGAAACAATAGCCATTAATATCTCAACCAAAGAAAATGTGGTAGAGAATATTTATGTTGGCAAAGGTTGTTCTCCTACAGAGCTGGAAATATATAACGCTCTTTTTCGCGAATTTAGAGATGTCTTTGCCTGGTCGTATGATGAAATGCTAGGCATTGACTCAAGTATAGTTTAACGTGAGATAAAGATGTATCCAGATGTTAAACCAGTACGACAACGGCCTCGACAGGTGCACCCCAAGAAAGTCGCTGCCATTAAGTCTGAAGTTGAGAAAATCCTTCACGCTGGTTTTATCTATCCGGTTCCTCCTACCGATTGGGTTTCGAACATCGTTCCTGTTATGAAAAAGCAAGGAACCATAAGAGTGTGCATCGATTATAGGGATGTAAACCAAGCTTGTCCAAAGGACAACTACCCTACACCCTTCATCGACCAGATAATTGATGAATGCGCCGGTTGTGAAATCTTTTCATTTATGGATGGATTCTCTGGGTATAATCAAATAAATATCCGCCCACAGGACCAGTCAAAGACTGCGTTCATTTGTCCGTGGGGCACATTCGCGTATCAAAAATTACCCTTTGGTTTGAAGAACGCGGGAGAAACTTTTCAAAGGGCAATGAATTACGCCTTCCACGACATCAAAAATATCGTTCAACCATATCTCGACGACCTTCCAGCTCATTCGCGAAAGCGGACTCAACATCCGTAGCATTTAAGAGCAATATTTCTACGCTGTCGATACTACAAAATACGACTCGATCCAAACAAATGTGTGTTCTGCGTCAGTTCTGGTCGTTTACTCGGCTTTGTAGTCTCGAAAGATGGGATTCGTCTCGACCCATGTAAGGTTCAGGCAATTATAAATTTGCCTCCACCTTCAAATGTGCTTCAGATACAGAAACTACAAGGGAAAGCAAACTTTCTGAGGAGGTTCATACCGAATTATGCCGAACTTGCTAAAGGTTATACTCATCTTTTGAAAAAAGAGGTGCCCTTTGAATGGGATCAGGATGCGCAAGCTTCCTTTGACGCTTTGAAAGAAGCGCTGGTCAATGCATCATTGATGTATGCACCAGACTATCAAAAAGACTTTAACCTGTATCTAGCTGCAGCAGATACAACCATTGCCATGGTTTTGGTTCAAGTAGATGAAGGAATTGAACATCCTATATATTATTTGAGTAAAAACTTAAATGATACAGAAAGTAAATATTCTTATGTTGAAAAGCTTGCATTAGCAGTAGTTCAAGCGATACAGAGGTTCTGACATTATGTCCTCTTTCGAAAAACTAACATCTTGTTAGATTGCAACCCCATGACTTACATATTGTCGCGACAGTTACTGGGGAGCAAGTATTCAAAATGGATAGCGATTCTACAAGAGTTTGATCTGGAATTTGTGAGATCCAAATCAAAGAGAGCACTCATCTTCGCAGAATTATTATGCGATCTCCCATCATCATCCAACGATAATACATCGGAAGATAAAATCGTGGATGAATCTTTGTTTCTGATATCTTCAAGCAATCCCTGGTACGGAGATATAATAATCTATCTCCAAACCCAGAAGTATAGGCAAAATACCTCGAAATCTGAACAAAAACGTATACGATACCAATCCAAAGACTACATGATCGTCGGTGATACGCTTTACCGACGTGGTGTCGATACGGTTCTAAGGAGGTGCCTCACTCATGAGGAAGCCGAAAAAGTCCTGAATGATTGCCATTCAGGCGCATGTGGTGGGCATCAATCAGGTTATGCGACGGCGCAAATTTTTTTACGAACAAGGTACTTCTGGCCAACGATGTTTAAAGATTGCATAACATCGGTCAAAAGTTGCCATAACTGTCAAATTTTCGATAGCAAAACCAGAAGACCACCCAAATTTCTACAGCCAATAGTTGCTATGGGGCCATTCGCCAAATGGGGCATTGATTTCATGACATGTAACCCCACCTCGACCGGGGGGCATGGGTATATAATAGTCGCAGTCGACTATTTTACCAAATGGGCCGAGGCGATGCCTACATTAAACAATACTGGTGAAATAGCTGCCCTATTCTTTTTTAATCATGTAGTCGCCCCTTTCGGCGTACCACAGGCCATAGTTACAGATCATGGATCGCATTTCCGCAATCACATGATGATTGAATTAGCTGCCAAATTAGGGTTGTCTCACGACAGCTCTTCTCCATATTATCTGCAAGCCAACGGACAAGTTGAAGCAATCAACAAGGTCCTGAAGCGTATGTTGCAAAGGATGATTGGAACTCACAAAAGAAGTTGGAATTTAATCCTGTATTCGGCCTTGTGGGCATACCAAACATCGGTAAGAAACGCAACCGGGTTCACACCTTTCCAGCTGGTGTACGACCTAGAAGCAGTTCTACCGATTCAATGTGAAATCTCATCCCTCAAACTCGCAATCGATCTCCTCCCCGGAACTTCAGAAGAAGAAGCTCGTTTCTTGGAATTAATCCAATTGGATGAAACCCGTCGTGACGCCGCATTGGCTAACGAAGCGCATAAGAAACAAGTCAAAGCACAGTTCGACAAAAATGTCAAACCCCGTGTCTTCTCAGAAGGAGACTTGGTCTTGTTGTATGATCAAGCATCCGATAAATTGGGAACAGGAAAGTTCGAATCCTTATGGATGGGCCCGTATATTGTTAAACGTGTGTTAGCAAAAGGCGCCTACGAGTTGATGGATTATGAAGGGATTCCACTGGCGCAACCCCGCAACGGGTTGTACCTTAAGCGTTACTATGCATAATAGTAACCTGTCAGCTTTTGTTTCATTTTTGTTTTCGCTAAAAGTTTTGGTTTTGGTCAAGTAATCCACTTTTACGTTTGTTACAGATGTCAAATCCATTGGAATCATGGGTCGGATACGCCGACGGAGCGAGTCGTAGTTCGCAGAACCTAGCATCTGCAGCATGGGCCATTTTTGATCCAAGCGGCGAGTTGGTGAGTTTCAGAGGGGTATGCATTGGTCGATCAACGAATAACATCGCTGAATATAGCGCGTTGATAGAACTTATCTCTAATGCCATAGCACATGGCATACATCGACTAATTGTCAGACTAGACTCACAACTTGTCATACTACAGCTCACTGGTATATACTCTGTTCGGAACCCAGCTATTTATCGCATGTTCCTAAGAGTTAAGATTTTGGAAAGGCATTTTGATTTTATTCAATATCAGCATATTTCCAGAAACTTAAATACATTAACAGATTCTTTGGCAAATTATGTATTAGACAGACATCTACAACATTTGTAAAAGAAGCATCTTATCACAATTTGCATATGGAAGAATAACACTTAACCAAAATAAAACTTCGAAAATAAAAAATATATACATCTGTTTATGGTTCATACATAAATGTTCTGTAACCAAGACAAAATTGGTCAAATGACCCAAAGTCCAAAATGCTAGGGGGCACCCTAGTCTAATGATGCTCATGATAACAAGTCACTGCTTGCGCAATCATGCGCAGAAGACTAGTCCATCGACGAGGCACGCCTGTAGTATGTTGTTGCAGCATCAAAGGGAGTTCGTCAGTCCTCACATCTGGAATACCAAGGGTGAGGCCCTCGATTTTCTCCTGCAAAGCGGAAAGAGTCTCAGCTACGTTGAGATCGCGGAGAATAGCTCTCCCACCGATCTCTCCCCCTGGGGCAGCAGCTGGAGCTCTCGGACGTTCTGCTGGCCGAACAGGACCAATATCTGCAAAAGCACATGAATTTTGGATAAGTCTTGATAGAATAAAGCACAGGAACATTATGAAAGCAACACATAAACAGAAAATGGTCAGAAAAAGATTACCAAGAGCGCCCCACCGCTCGCCAGCCGGCAGTGCTAAATCTGGGTCACCCCGGAAATCCATACCCGCATATGGATACTCAGAAAAGAACATCTCCTGGCGATCAAACCATCCAAAGAAGGTATCAGAGAAGGATATCTGGGATTGGCCAGCATGCCTAGACATGTGATCAACCCATCTCTGCATCCGTGGTTCGGTCGGCAGAGGTACACTGAGAGCAATATGCTGCGGCTGCATCATAGGTACCCTCTCCAAGGCGAAAGCGACCAAAATGGAACCGTATCCAAAGTTCTTCAATCGTCCGCTTTTCACCTTGGTTAATTGTTCTTTGATCATAAGAAGCACTGCATCACACCAGTTGAATACTTTCGGCTCAAGACACTCCAGGGCATACTGCATATAAGAACGGTTGGCTGCATGAACTGACGCACTGCCAGCCATCCTACCAATGGTAAACAAGATGGTCCTTAGGGACCTGCTAGTGACATCTCTGATAATGATCTTTCCGTCTTTACCCGGCTGAGATCCCTCTCTGCAGTATTGGCGAACATAGTCTCTCACAGATTCACCCCCATGGGATGGACCTGATAAAGAGACGGGGGCACCCCGCCTCGATAAGCCGGTCAAGAAGTAGATGTCTTCCACGGTCAGAGGGATAGTTTTGCCTCTAATCTGGAATACCTGGTTGGTAGGATCCCAGGCGTCAAGCAAATACTGTAACAGGTTAATCTGCTGCCTCATACTAGAGATACGGAAAAACTTCAGTAAGCCACAGTTCCGCAGTGCAGTCACGGTGGCCAGATCTTGTAAGGCAATCATATCTTCTTCTTAATGCTCACGTTCTCACCATGTGATAGTCATTTTACTCCAATCAATCTCTGAAAGCCAACAAGAGAGGAGTTAGATTTCATTTTGGAGGAAAACAGGCAAAAATTTCTCATAGAAAAACTGTGCAAAAGTTTCTCTTGTGCGCCTAGCGCACCTAGCCAGTGTACTGGGTGCGTTTAAGAGCACCCAGCTAGTGTGAGGACTGCCTTCCAATGCACCTTTCGATACTGAGAGGGTGCGTTGGGAGGCTAGGGCGTTTTTGAAACCCCTGGGGCTCAGAACACCAAGGAAACTAGCACAGAATGAAGAAAAAGAAGGATGAAATGAAAGAGCTAGGGATTAGCTCCTACCTGGTCCAGACGGCACCGAAAATCGTCCACAGGATCTCCCGGAATCAGCTGGTGAAAATTGGGAGGGAAAGCACCTCCAAAGCTCCAACAGTCAAAAGTTCAAATGAAAATGGTAAAATGAAAGGTAAAAGAGCACTTTTAATCTACTTGTACGTATTTCGAGTAAAATATTAGTGTCTTAGTTCATTTTTCAAATATATTTTCATGTCTAACTAATCTGATGAAGCTATGCAGTATGATCTTTTGAATAGAACAAGGCTACTTTATGGTAATGACCATTGTATCGAGCAGTTTTATCGCGGACTTCATGCTCGTTAAAAAATAAACCTAAGCATTGTGAGCAAGCTTTCCCCTAGAGTTCAAGCTCATCCAGAAAAAATGAACCAAACTCCGGTAAATGACCATCGTGAATATAAAATTTCAGCCTCTTAAAGCCTTGGATGTGTTTTGCGCCGCCACCTCCACTTTTATATTGGCCGATCGTTCACCTCCATTTGATTGTTTACCCATTTTGAGGAACAGCTGCAAAGAGTGATAATTTATAGCCATCCTTGTAACACTGTCGTGATTGGAAAATTCCAAACCTTACCTGGAATCAGTTGCTACCCATTTCATCACTCGTTCCTCAAAAGACGAGTCCTCTTTAAGCTCTTTTCAATGGACTCGCTAAACATGAAAAGATAGCCGAGCTATTAGCCTCTCCAGCTTGTTAAAGGGACCGAAAGTGCTATCTCTCCTCTAAATTTTAATCTTTTTGGATTTGAGAGATTATTACACAAAAAGATCGAGCGCTTGTTTTGTTCGGCTCGTTAAAAGGATCGAAAATCCATCCCTTCTGTATTGTTTTATACTTTTTCAGACTTAAGGGATTATATGATGAAAAAGGAACATTGGAGTTTACTTTACGTACCTTTTCAGACTCTCTAAAATTGAAAAGGACCGAGTTGTCTTGGTCGTTAAACTCGTTAAAGAACTAATAGCGACAAACTTGTCCGTGGCAGGCAAGAACGCGTTTCACCATCGCTAAGCTCGTTAAAACGAAGCGATGGGTTCACCCGAAGGGTGGATTATAGAACAAGCATATGTTATCCTCCTCAAGCTTGACAAAAATAAAGAGGTACTGGTCAGCAATGACTAGGGAAAAATTGGGAAGGTAACTTGAAGAAACTTTGTTGCTAGCAAGTCGCTCTTGAACATGACACATTCGTTCCGCATCCATGTCGGGTTGGGTTGTTTCATTCACCGGTCACTTCACCATGGTCTCCTCACACCATCCATATCTGGGGTAATGCTACCAATCCATCATGTCAGTGTCGCCGATATGTTCAAGAGAAGTCATTCAGAGAGTTCGCCCTGATCCACCCACCACAATACACTTATGCTCCATTCATTCATGACCGCCATCCTGAACTTCATATCGTCAGTCAGTTTTCACCTCCATAAAATCATTTGCTCCTTTCCATGTCACTGATGTGGGATTCATTAAGGCCCTCCTTTGACGGATCGCTTCTTGTCGACATCAGCTCATTGTCCAAGAAGTCGATCTAGGAATACCCCCTTCAGTACTTTGAAGCTTGCATGCCTTAATGGCAAGTTTCTCACTTTCGGCGATAGGTTTTCGTCATTGGCCTTCGACTGGAAGATTTTGCGTGGTGTTCGACGCCAAGTAATTTATTCACACCACGTAGATTGTACTGCGATACCTTGAGGGTCATCATCATTATCGGTGATTCCTCTCACGCTTGTTAACGGTTTAAATTATTGGCCGGTAATCAAGCGATGTCTTTCCATGTTCGACTCCAGTTCACTTTTCACATGGATCGACTTGTACTTCGAGTGAAGATCAGAAGATATTAAGGACCCCGAATCTAGTTTTAGCCATCCGGGCTGTGATATATTCAGGAAAATAAAAGCATCAGATGTACAGCATTATGGCACAGATAATCATCCAACAAGGATGATGGCTCTACCAGAATCATCAGTCTATTTCCAGACATTTATCTATCCTATGTACATGAGTATGATTTTATAACGCTGAGCATGGGAATGCCCGCCTCAGCTAGATCATGAAAAATGTTTGAAGATAATGTATTGTGTTGTATCTTATTACAGGTCTCCTCTTGGCTAGTAAAGAACTTTGAATCCTCATTATAAAGCATTTCACCCGACATTTTTTGAAGAAGAAAGAAAAATATCGACCTCATACTTTAGGGGGCAATCTGTTATAGATATTTTTGGGTCCTGCGACTCCAAGCAATAAATATCCATAATTCAAGGGATTCTTAGTCCCTAAAGATGTTGTTTCAACCCCTAAAGGAGAAAGGTTAAAGGATTACAGCTCCTCCCAGAATGTCCTTCTGAAAAACCACTCAAAACAGGTCAATTCAGGATAAGAGCACTTGCTCCATGGTCTGCATGTGTTTAAGAGCAGCTAGATACACTGTGCACCTACGTTTAAGAGCAGGTAGCCCTTCTACAGGGTGCGCTGGGCGGGAAAGTGACAAATGGCAGTGTTGGTTTGCGAGGTGGAAAGTCATGGAATCTTCCATAACTCTCTCCTATGACACTTGCTACTCAGAATTCGACCTTGGATGAGTCATAGATGCTCATTCACCAAGTGGAAGCATGGACTATCAGTTGGGAGGACACTAATCACAAACAAAGAAGCTGACTCATGACCTTGTCAAATGGCTATAAATGGATCCCTTTCCATGAGATCCAGAGGATGGAATTTTGGCTTATTGCAAGGAAGTGCTGATAGTTTCTTGAGGAGATATTTGAGCTTGTTGGGTGATTGCTTTTGTATGAGGTTCTAAGAGAACTCTTTCATGTCAAGAGGATGATGCTGGGTCGGAGCAGCTGCTTGTAACTCTCTTGACTTATTTGATCAATAAAGCTATTCTTGTTCCTTCCATTTACTTGTGCATTATGTGTCTATGCTTATACATGTGAATGGCTAATCTACACTGACCCTAGATTGCTTATATGATAGATATTTGTTCTTGCATAGTATCTGGTTGCTTTGATTTCGCAGATATTCCTAGAAGCTGGGCATAGAAGCGTACAAGAACCGAACAGCTACAAGAAGGAGGAAGATTTAAGTAAGGAGTTCAAACGGAAGACACAGGTTGGCCCCTTCTCTCTTCTTCCATCTATTCATATAAAAGGAAATCAAGTTAGACTTTATTGTGTTTTTGTTTCTAAGGTACTACCATTCCTTAGTGGGATAGAGTAGATCCGTGTGGACACTAATCCTTGTAACAGTGATCATAAAAAAAGGCCCCTCTCTTTGCTCCGATGCGATATCGCTATCGGCGATTGGGGAATGTAACATTCATGCAACAAAAAGCCCTCATATAAAAGCTCCCCATGTGAATTGGCGATATCACTATCGGAGATCAGGGATTCCAAAAGGACACCAATATAACAACTTAAGCATTCCTCCGATCCCCGATTGCGATAAAGCTAAGCGCAATTTTCAAAAAGGATTGATAAGGCTGGGATATATTATGTTTAATTATTATTAAAATCCTTTCTCTTCCCGATAGTGATTCAATTACGCCCAACCGCCAAAACATCAAAGCCACGCTTAAATGAATTATTCGGCCAATAAATGATATGATGAGCATTTAAATGATTGACAGGTTTAAACGGCCATTTAATGGAGTAGTAATGCCAAAATCTCTTCAGAGATTGTATCCGCGGCCACCTTATGTTAATCCCACATTATTTATTGATTGATATAACTCTTTCATATTTGGTTTGCGCCATGTATTCTCTGTATTATGCTCATTTTATCTCCTATGCAGAGCTCCTCAAAAGCAGCGAATTTAGGCCAAATGGAGAAGAAATCTAAGAAATCTGGAACAGCTTCAGCTTCCGCAGTAATAGGACAACACACTACCGATCTGGGACCAAGTAAGAAGGGATTAATCTCGAACACCACATGTCTTGGTCTCGGTAAAACTACTTGGCAGAGCATCTATAATATGGTTCAGGCCAAAGAACCTTAGGAAACATCAGTACAAGCTACAGCAGACCCGACCCGGAAGTCTGATGCAACCCTAAAGGATTTGGCCGATCTTACCTACACCGGATAGCATCTTGGGAGCAAATTCTTCCATACATAGATGTGGTAAGATGGGAAATTGAGGAAATCCCAATTACAAAAAGAACATTTTGCACTATCGACGGGAGAGTGTTTGGCTCATTTCAACACGATGATTTGAGACAAATGTACCATTTGCCTGCACCAGAGAAGAAGTATAACAAAGCGTTTCTGGAGAAGTTCAGAGATGAAAATGAAATTGAATCAGTGCCTATACGAGAATGGAGACAAAACCCAGCAAAACACAAGCATGAGTCCTTGGGTAAGTACTCTTTCGATTCCTTGTGTTCTCCTTATTGTTATGCCAGAGTAATGATGTGTAGGATTTGGGGGTTGCATGATTCCTCAAACTTCACCATAGAGATGGTACCTTTAATGGAAGCAGCATGCAATAGAAAAATAATGGATTGGGGGAATATATTATCTGATAAGTTAGCAACAGCTATTCTTGAGTTCAGAAACAAATCCTGTGTTACTGAAAGGTTCATTCTTCCATTTTACTTTAGTGCCTACATCTTAGATACTCTCCGTTTTAACTCTGAATTTCTTGTGCTGGAGTGGAGATGGACTCCACAAGACCCCATGCCTATTCATATCTATCACTAGAAGTTGTGGAAAGCCCACTATAAACACCACCTATATCAAGTTTGCAATGGATTTATGTTACCCATTTACCATGCAATTTTTGACAAACCTGCTCCTAAAATTACCTCACAAGCACAGATTGACTTGACAGTCGTAGGAAGATGGTTCAGAGAACAAAAATTTACATATGTAAGAGTTTTCAACAGTCATGCTAGACCTTATGTCCTCCCCTTGTATATACGTGACAAACTATTGGCTCGAGAGATAGCATATCAGCTTACATCTGAAGGAGTTACACAAACTCTGAGGAATAAAAAGAAGCAAGCCTTGCCTCCTTTTCCTCTAAGGTGTGGCGTTTACGCTCTACATGACTACAAACATGCAGAGAAAGAAGCAGAAAAGATAAATACACTAAATCTCGCCACTCTTCCTAACAGACGATTTGATCCAAACAAAGTCGTCTATAATGCACTAGAACAGGCAAAACTCACTAAATTTGAACATAAATAAGATGAGCTTGATGACCTATTCTCCTCGGCCGAGTCATTATTTCAGGTTCATGCACTAGCTAAAATGAAATATCAGGACGACGAGTTAGTCGAATTTAATAGACTTAGAGAGCAAAGGTTGCAAACTCTACCTCTAGATTTGTTAGCCACTGCCCCGATGACACAGTCAAGCGAGCCTAAACAATGACTTACCAACGAACCTCCTGCTACATCAGAAATTGCTGGAGAAGTCCAAACAAGAGAGCAAGAGGAACTCCAGGGGAAAGAACAGGAGGAAGCGCAAAAGAAAGAACAAAAGAGGATATGTGAAGAGGAACAGAAAAGGCAGCAGGAGCAGAGCAGCACGGCTGTGAATGTCGATGCCCAGATTGACCCAAAGTTTCTCCAGGAATGGCAGCAATTCGATTCAATCATAAGAAATCTAGAAAGCTCAAAAGAAGCCGATACATCCAAAGCGGTCGATACACAGGATACAGCATCAAAAGTTGTTCCAAGTGAAGGAACTAATGGTCTACCCCCTATTACAGCCATAGAAATAATTCCCAAAGATCCTTCAGATCAAATCATTTTGCAAGTGGAGGATATACCTCCATTGGATGTCTTTTATAGCCCAAAGCACAGGGCCGTAGTAAAGCGACAACAGAAGAGGAGAAGGATTGATCAACCTTCCCTGTTCCATGAACAGACAGTGACAGCCAACGTAGTTTGGAAGGAGGAGTTTGACCCTTCCGATGACCTAACAAAATTATCCCAATATGCTGGAGCCTATTCGGCGGCCACCATGGACAAGGCATCAGAAGTGAATAATTTGTTAAAAGAAAAAGATCAGGCAATCGCTTTGTTACAAGCACAACTATCAGAGGCACAAGTTATAGTCCCTTTTCCTGCAGTAAGGCAATTACTAATCCAAAGGGAATTAGGTGAAAAAAGGGCAAACTGGGTTACAACACTTCAAGAATATGTCTTGGAAATCAAACCAGCAAAGCTTGTTGGAGGCTAAGGTTTTTGCAGGTTATTAGCGGGAGCATCCAACATTCAAGAACCAGGTGATACAGAACATATTGAAGAAATCAACCAGATAAGTATTACTGATTCTAAATCGCAATATGCAGACTTGATCTTTTATTTGAAAAATGGATATGAACCTCCTAACCTGTCTTATAAAAACAAACGGGCCATTAGATTAAAAGCAAAAAACTTCATAATCATTGATGATGTGCTTTTTGGGCAAAATTATGATTCTGATTTCATTAAGATGCCTAGAAAAACTTGAAGCACAAAAGCTTTTGCAGGAACTACATGATGGACCAGCAGGAGGACATTTTGGAGCTGACACAACAGACCACAAAATCATTCACGCTAGATACTATTGGCCCACCTTGTTCAGAGATGCTCATGAATATGTAAGGAAATGCCGAAGCTGTCAAACTTCCAATGGAAGATAAAGAAAGCCAGCTTTCCCTTTGCAACCAGTCAACATTGAAAAACCTTTCGAGCAATGGGGATTGGACATCATTGGAGAAATCACTCCACATTCATCCAAACAGCATAAGTATATCCTTACTGCCACTGATTAGTTTACTAAGTGGGTTGAAGTGATTCCTTTAAAGACAACAAATTTTGAGGTAATTATGGAATTCATAGATCAATTCATCATTACCAGGTTTGGTGTCCCAAATGCTCTTGTTTTTGATAATGCATCTTATTTCTCTGGGAATGCTATGTTTGAGTTCGCTATTAAAATAGGGTTTAAATTGAAATATTATGCAAATTACTATCCCCAGGGTAATGGTTTAGCAGAGTCTACCAATAAAAATCTAGTTAAAATTATTAAGCGAACTATTGAACAAAATCATAAAAACTGGCACAAATCTTTAATATTCGCAGTATGGGCTGATAGAATAATGCAGAAGTCTTCCATAGGTACTTCTCCATTCAACCTTGTATATGGGAAAGAAGCAGTGCTACCAACGAATCTAGTGCTTCCATCTTTAGCCTTAGTGCAGTTTATTGAAGAAAGCCCCTCTTCTTCTATTCAACTTAGACATGATCAAATCTTAAAATTAGAAGAAGAAAGAGAAAAGGCCAAAATTACTCATGCAAAACATCAGCAAATTATCAAGTCATCTTTTGATTCAACTTCATCCAGTTCAAAACAGTTGCAAGTTGGTGATCTAGTTCTGAAATGGGATAAAGCCCATGAGGATAAAGGAAAACACACCAAGTTCCAGAACATGTGGCTTGGACCATTTCAGATCTACGAGAAGATAGGCCATTCGACATTTATATTACAAGATTTATCAGGAAAGAGAGTTTCTCTTCCTGTTAATGGCCTCATCTTAATGAAATTCTTCAATTGAGGAGGTAACCCCTTCTCCCTTGCTTTTTATTTTAAGTTTAGTAGAATTTGTAGTTTGTAGGACCATTAGGAAATAAAGTTGTAAGATATCTTTCATTGGCCTTTGCTATATTGAAAAGTTGCGCAAAAGAAATAATTTTGATATATAATTTTAAAGTAGAAGCCTTTAACAAAAGGGACCATTTCTAGGAAATTAGGTATACTCACATTCTGAAACCCCATTTCATTTTTGTGAAATCTTCTCAAAATTTAGAACTACTGTAAATCATTTTATAGTTTTAAATTGGCCACAAAAAAAGTTATCAATATCAAAACAGAAACTAATTAAATCTTAGCATCTTCAACTCTTACCCTGTCATCCATTCTCTCTTAAGGAGAAAATTGTCCATCCCATTCATCCAAATTTATGATTACTTAGAGTGTAATTCTAAAATATTTGATATAAAAGATAAGGGGTCTTATTACAAGCCTGCTTACCATGATCATTGGGAAATAGTTTAACCGACATTACCAACACTGCATACCAAAACAGGGTAATGGCTTATCATCATAAGACAAGGGGTCTTATCACGAGCCAGCTTGTTCGGTTAGATTACAACCAGTGAATGGCATTGTCAAACAGCTGGCCACCAAACTAGGAAAATGGATTTTTATCTTACAAAATAATAGAAAAGGAAAAAGAAATACAAATTATGAAAGCATATTTCGAATTCATTCTTTAATCATACTCTGAAATGGATGGAATAACGGATAGTCAAATGGTTAAAAGGTATCCCTGTCGAAAATATGAACGTTTGCTGGTAGCAGAGGCTCTACCTATGACAAAGGAGACAATTAAAAAGGCTAAGTTGGAAAGGTTTTCTATTTTATCATTATCAGCCAATAGAGGCCAATTTAAAGCTTAGAATGTATCTAATTTTAATGAGAGAAGAAATTAGAAAAAATAGCTCTTATTTTATTCATAATGTATGTATACCTAGTTATATTAGAATTTTCCTCTTTGATAAGATTTCTATACAAAGAAAGTCTAAGTATTTCAATATTTCTCAGAGATAACTGTTTCTTCCAGCGAATCACCAATTGTGTCCCAAGTTAAATTGTTAGTACCTGTGATCAACCTCCCATTCTTTTCCAGCTCTTGATAACATGATTGCTCCAATGTTTTAGCCGATAGTAATTTACCTGGTGTACACTGAGAGATCATATTAGATAAATAGATAGTATCATTAATTAATTCAACCAAATTACTTGTTGTTAATTTGCATCTAGAAATTGCTCTCTACCTTGATTAACTGGGACTGGCATTCCATAAATAGGATTTATTTATGGGATTCTAAGATTTTAGGCAAATTTTCTACCTGTCCCTCATCAGTGTCCTGCTAATCAAGAAAATTTGTCAAGGTCTCATCGGCCTACTCTAAGTCTTGTCTAGCATCGACTGATTTCTCGATTATTGATGCTGTTATGTCACGCAGGGGTTCTACTTGAGAAATTTTCTGACATAATAATCTTATTTGTGTTACCAATTCCTTATTAATCTGTAGTGCTTCTGCTATGAAATTGGCAGGCTGCAGAAGATTCTTGAACTTCTCTATTTGACCTGATAATTGAGCAATTTGCTCATCTTTTGTCTTTACCATCTGTTCATTCATCGCTTTCAATTTTGCTAATGCCTCCAATAGTTCTTTCTGCTTTTGAATTGCACTTGAATCGATCCTCTGTTTTTCTTCTTGCAACTGCTTATTCGATTGATTATTTATCTGTTGCTGCGTGGTCAATTGCTATTCTAATTGTTCTGCTTTCTGTTGTACACAGGTATCGGAGGCACAACAGAAAGAAGAATAATTAGAACAGCAATTGTCCACGCAGCAACAGATAAATAATCAATTGAATAAGTAGTTGCAAGAAGAAAAGCAAAGGATCGATTCGAGTGCAATTTAAAAGCAAAAAGAACTGTCGGAGGCATTAGCAAAATTGAAAGCAATGAATGAACAAATGGTAAAGACAAAAGATGAGCAATTTGCTCAATTTTCAGGTCAAATAGAGAAGTTCAAGAATCTTCCGCAGCCTACCGATTTCAGAGCAGAAGCACTACAGATTAATAAGGCATTGGTAACACAAATAAGATTATTATGTCAGAAAATTTCTCAAGTAGAACCCCTGTGTGACATAACAACATCAATAATCGATAAATCAGTCGATGCTAGACAAGACTTAGAGCAGGCCGATGAGACCTTGACAAATTTTCTTGATTGGCAGGACACTGATGAAGGACAGGTAGCAAATTTGCCTAAAATCTTAGAATCCCATAAATAAATCCTATTTATGGAATGTCAGTCCCAGTTAATGAAGGAAGAGAGAGTAGTTTCTAGATGAAAATTAACAACAAGTAATTTGGTTGAATTAATTAATGATACTCTCTATTTATCTAATATGATCTCTCAGTGTACACCAGGTAAATTACTATCAGCTAAAACATTGGAGCAATCATGTTATCAAGAGCTGGAAAAGAATGGGAGGTTGATCACAGGTATTAACAGTTTAACTTGGGACGCCTATTGGTTGTTCCTATTAAAACCATACAGCCAGAGAGCCGCCCTCAAGTGCCTAACAGATGAAATTGGGTGTATCATTCCTGATATACAAGAGGCCACCTATGCTGCTCAACTCAATTCTCATCTCAGATGCCCTCAAGAAGTGGAACCGATGCTAGCGATATGCCAACTCAGGTCGAAAGGCAAACAGCCAGAGTGATGAATCATGTTGCCGGCTGCCAGATTGCTATGGGGAGATATTGAAGATCAAGTTGTACCAATTTAGTAGCATTTTAATTTTGTAGTTAGTTAGTTTAATTAAGTATTTATAGACCCTTTCAATGCATTGGAAAGGGTCGTAAGTTTTTGTATATGACTTAAACTTGAAGTTGCACTACTGTACTTCAGGCATATTTTTTATAAAGACTGGGCGAATTATTTCAATTTTGATAACGAAGCTTTTATGTGGATGTGCACTACTGCCTTTATTTAAAAGTATTTCTGAGTCAAAAGAAGGAATTCAAATGGCGATTGATGTTAAGAATGATCTGCAACTCATATGGTACTACTATCTATGTCTGAATTCATTCTTTTTATGTGAATTGTTATTTGATAATTTTTGCTATTATTGAATATATGCATGTGTTTTAAACAACATTCTTTATACTTTCCACTATTGGATGTTTACAACATGCTTTTCTTCCAATCATACATGTATCAGTAATATAAAAAGATAAGTGTAACAATTTTTTATTAATTATTTTGTTCAACTATTTGAACAAAGCAATTATTATATGAATGAATATCTATGTTTATTGAATAGAGTCATCTATATGCCTATTGATGAATAGATATCATCAAACGATGCACTTAAGAATAGAAGCTTCCCGGGATAGAATAGTCATTTGTATTTTCGCCTTTGGATTAAGTCATTCATTCATTATCATTTATTAGAAAACCAATCACTCATCCATCCCTTTTTATTCATTACTGGGAAACTGGTCCCATTATATCCAGTCGGAGTCACCATCCCAAACGGAAAAGGAGCTGTATTGAGGTCCGGACCGGGTGGTTATACCCCGATGTTGATGCAACAATTTTTAGGGCATCAACATGTTTGGCGCTAGAAGGTGGGCCATGAACTGTGAATGGCGAGCAAACCCAAATCTACAGACCATTCTCAGAGTAAATCTCCCTCCACATGACCTCATACTTCCCAATTGCATGCTCGTTCTCCATTATCCAAGCGAGAAGAAGAGGAATCAACTACCACTGCTCAAAACCACAATACACCAAAATGATTAAGTCCCGAGTCCCCTAAAGTTCAATTACTCATCCATAAACTTCAAGGCTTCTCGATCTCACCATAGAAATCTGAGGTATCTCAAGGCAGTGAGACTTCGCAATTCAATCTACCTCATCCTCTCACCAGACTTCAGAGCGGAAAGCTCGGTATTGAACCTACTGAGCTGCCCTTACCTAAAAGGAAAAGGGCTAAGAAGAACACTGAAGGATTTGACAGTGAAGCATTATCATCCACATCTTCCATCTCATATTCCCCAGTGCGAAGTCAGCCATCCACTCCCTCATTACATATTGTTATTCATCAAGGATTAGGAACTTCAACATTCCAACCTGCTCAATCCTCAATATCAATTCCTTCCCAAACATCTGGAATTTCATCAGCAATCTCATCCACCACTGGTGTTTCAATGGCAGATCCATGGAATAGTCCTGGTGCGGTCAATATGCCTGCACCATTACATGCATTTCCTGATTCTCTTGAAAAATGGTTACCCAAGTTTAATCCAGATGCTGGAACACAAGCTACAGAGCATATTAATAACTTCATCTTATCAGTAAATCTGAAAGTAGTAACAGAGGAATATGTTGCCGTTAGGCTTTTCCCGTATACTTTGCAAGGATCAGTGGGATCTTGGTATTTTTCCCTACCCTCTGGATCCATTACCAGTTGGAACATTTTCCAAGAACAGTTTCTTACTAAGTATGGCGATGATAGATCTTTAGCCACATTAATTAATGATCTCTCCAATCTTAGGATAGAGCATAAGGAACCAATTAAAGAATTCAACTCGCGATTCAATAAACTCTTGAATAAGATTCCAACGGCCTCCAAACCAAGTCAATAAATCAGAAGCGAATGGTATATAACTGCCCTACCTGCCAATATAGCTATCTTCATAGACAGGGCCAGAAAACCAACTTTAGCTGAAAACATGAAAGAAGCACTTGCCGTGGAGAAACGTATTAATGCTCTAGAAAAGAAAGCTGCTATTGAAGATAGAAAATCCAAAAAAGTTTCTTTTAAAGATGATTCAAAGAAGAAAACCCCTAATGATCCATATGACATGGAGGGTCTACAAAAGGTCCTCAAGACTTTGTCAAATGAAATGGTTGAAATCAAAAAACAAGTAGCTGAAACCTCAACAAGAATGCCCTTTAGAAATTTCAAGAAAATTGAATCAAAACCACCAAATGTTATATCTAATGCAGATTCAGATCTTGAAGAAGAAGGAGAAGGTGAAACAATTTCACCAACTGATGAAGAAGAGGAAGTTGTTGAATGCCATGGAATGTGGGACTTCATATTACCTAACTCCGATACAGAAAATGAACAAGAAGCATTTCCTGTGACTACTCGGAGTAAGGGTGCCCCTGAACGTTTCCAGGCAAGTTCAAAGAAAAGGAGTGCAGGTGCTACTACTACAAAGGAAAAGGTACCCACAAAGAAACCGGCTGCAACAGTACCTCAAAACCAACCTTCATCCTCAAATATACCTTCAACATCTAAAACGTTGGTAGTATCGGATTCAATGGATTACAATATTGTTGATGATATGAAGAAGACTAAAGCAAACATCACCATGTTTGAACTTAGCAAACAAAAGCATCAGCAGAAATTGCTTCTAAAGGAATTGAATGTCGTTCCTTCTTCGCCTCTTCCTAGTGCTAAAGCTGCAAATGATTCAGGTCAACCACCTTCTGGTAGGGTTGAAGCTACTGATACGATTCTGATTGGAGACAGATCAAATTCCCATACTCCTCCTTTCCTCTTAACCTACGAGATTTATAATCGAAATCTACACAATTGTTTGATTGACTTAGGGGCATCCTCTAATATAATGCCAGCTTCAGTTTGTTCCAAACTGAACATTGAGCCCCAAAAGTCCGCAATTCACATTGTGCAATTAGATAGAACCAAAGTCCACGTTTTAGCGGAAATCAACTCCGTAACTATCAGGTTATCAGCTGATCCATGAGTAGTTCAAAGAATAGATATCTTAATCATTGATATACTTGAGTTTTATGGTTTAATTTTGAGTAGGGATTGGTCTGAGAAGCTCCATGGGTATATTTCTACCGATTGGTCCCATATGCGGCTACCCTACAAGGGAAAGCCAAATCAAATAAAAATCAATCGGGAAAAACATATGACCCATACTGTTACAGAATTTGAACAGGAGAATCAACCAATAGCATTTAATAACAATATCTTGGGGAATTATTCATCTGAATCATTCTTTAGCAACTTCACCGCCCAACCGTCTCCTTTCTCAGTAAACAATTTCACATCTCAGATTGAAAATTTTTCACAAACAGATAGGTCAAGATGTTTTAATGTTACTGAGGAAACTGTAAATAAAATTGTTGATAATTCTTTATTTTGGTCACTATATTTTGATGGGTCTAAGTCTAGCAAAGGCTCGGAAGCAGGATGTATTTTGGTTAGCCCTCAGGGAGAAAAAATGATGTTGTCTTGTAGGTTGGAATTTGAATGCACGAATAATACAGCTGAGTATGAAGCCTTATTTCAAGGACTATATAAAGCTATTGGCCTTAATGTTCAATATTTGAAAGTGTTTTGTGATTCAGAGATTGTCATAAAACAGGTGAGAAATACAATTCATTGTCTTTCTAGTCATCTCAAACACTATCAGTCGCTGGTACAAGAACTCACCTCTCAATTTTTAGCATTCAATATTTCTCCCATCCCTGGGTCTTAGAATTCAGCAGCTGACTTGCTAGACAATGTTGCTTCCAAGCTCCTACCTTCCGAAGATTATAGCCCAGATAGATTTTAAGTAGAGTTACTTTTTAGACCATCGATTCCTGACAATGTCACCAATAGGCGAGTGTTCAATCACGATGAAGACATCTTACATTTTTTGACTTCCGACAAGTCCTACGATGATCAGATCATTGAGGAAAGCGAGCATGATCTTCAGATGAAAGAAAAGCATGAGGAAAACTCAATACCAAAACCTGTAGTTAAACTTGAGGATCTCTACGATATTAAAGACAGGTTTAAACAGGTGACCAATGGAAAGCTCCAAAGTTCCACCTTAAGATTTGAATTGATAAACCTTGGTACTGAGAAAAACCCTCAAAACATTAATTTGGGATTAGGACTTTCTGTGGAAGAAAGGATAGCATTCATTAGATTATTAAGGAAAAATAGAAAGAAGCACTTGACGTGGAGAAACGTATTAATGCTCTAGAAAAGAAAGTTGCTCTTGAAGATAGAAAATCCAAAAAAGTTTCTTTTAAAGATGATTCAAAGAAGAAAACCCCTAATGATCCATATGACATGGAGGGTCTACAAAAGGTCCTCAAGACTTTGTCAAATGAAATGGTTGAAATCAAAAAACAAGTAGCTGAAACCTCAACAAAAATGCCCTTTAGAAATTTCAAGAAAACTGAATCAAAACCACCAAATGTTATATCTAATGCAGATTCAGATCTTGAAGAAGAAGGAGAAGATGAAACAATTTCTCAACTGATGAAGAAGAGGAAGTTGTTGAATGCCATGGAATGTGGGACTTCATATTACCTAACTCCGATACAGAAAATGAACAAGAAGCATTTCCTGTGACTACTCGGAGTAAGGGTGCCCCTGAACCTGTCCAGGCAAGTTCAAAGAAAAGGAGTGCAAGTGCTACTACTACAAAGGAAAAGGTACCCACAAAGAAACCGGCTGCAACAGTACCTCAAAACCAACCTTCATCCTCAAATATACCTTCAACATCTAAAACGTTGGTAGTATCGGATTCAATGGATTACAATATTGTTGATGATATGAAGAAGACTAAAGCAAACATCACCATGTTTGAACTTAGCAAACAAAAACATCAACAGAAATTTCTTCTAAAGGAATTGAATGTCGTTCCTTCTTCGCCTCTTCCTAGTGCTAAAGTTGCAAATGATTCAGGTCAACCACCTTCTGGTAGGGTTGAAGCTACTCATACGATTCTAATTGGAGACAGATCAAATTCCCATACTCCTCCTTTCCTCTTAACCTACAAGATTTATAATCGAAATCTACACAATTGTTTGATTGACTCAGGGGCATCCTCTAATATAATGCCAGCTTCAGTTTGTTCCAAACTGAACATTGAGCCCCAAAAGTCCGCAATTCACATTGTGCAGTTAGATAGAACCAAAGTCCAGGTTTTAGGGGAAATCAACTCCGTAAATATCAGGTTATCAGCTGATCCACGAGTAGTTCAAAGAATAGATATCTTAATCGTTGATATACTTGAGTTTTATGGTTTAATTTTGAGTAGGGATTGGTCTGAGAAGCTCCATGGGTATATTTCTACCAATTGGTCCCATATGCGGCTACCCTACAAGGGAAAGCCAAATCAAATAAAAATCAGTCGGGAAAAACATATGACCCATACTGTTACAGAATTTGAATAGGAGAATCAACCAATAGCATTTAATAACAATATCTTGGGGAATTATTCATCTGAATCATTCTTTGGCAACTTCACCGCCCAACCATCTCCTTTCTCAGTAAACAATTTCACATCTCAGATTGAAAATTTTTCACAAACAGATAGGTCAAGATGTTTTAATGTTACTGAGGAAACTGTAAATAAAATTGTTGATAATTCTTTATTTTTGTCACTATATTTTGATGGGTCTAAGTCTAGCAAAGGCTCGGGAGCAGGATGTATTTTGGTTAGCCCTCAGGGAGAAAAAATGATGCTTTCTTGTAGGTTGGAATTTGAATGCACGAATAATACAGCTGAGTATGAAGCCTTAGTTCAAGGACTATATAAAGCTATTGGCCTTAATGTTCAATATTTGAAAGTGTTTGGTGATTCAGAGATTGTCATAAAACAGGTGAGAAATACAATTCATTGTCTTTCTAGTCATCTCAAACACTATCAGTCGCTGGTACAAGAACTCACCTCTCAATTTTTAGCATTCAATATTTCACCCATCCCTAGGTCTTAGAATTCAGCAGCTGACTTGCTAGACAATGTTGCTTCCAAGCTCCTACCTTCCGAAGATTATAGCCCAGATAGATTTTAAGTAGAGTTACTTTTTAGACCATCGATTCCTGACAATGTCACCAATTGGTGAGTTTTCAATCACGATGAAGACATCTTACATTTTTTGACTTCCGACAAGTCCTACGATGATCAGATCATTGAGGAAAGTGAGCATGATCTTCAGATGAAAGAAAAGCATGTGGAAAACTCAATACCAAAACCTGTAGTTAAACTTGAGGATCTCTACGATATTAAAGACAGGTTTAAACAAGTGACCAATGGAAAGCTCCAAAGTTCCACCTTAAGATTTGAATTGATAAACCTTGGTACTGAGCAGAACCCTCAAAACATTAATTTGGGATTAGGACTTTCTGTGGAAGAAAGGATAGCATTCATTAGATTATTAAGGAAAAATAAACATGTCTTCGCTTGGAAATATGACAATTTAAAAACATACAATACATCCTTGATCCAGCATACCATTCCAATGCTTTCTGAACAAAAACCAGTTCAAAAAAAGTTGAGGAAAATACATCCCAACTTAGAGAGTCAAATAAAATCAGAACTCAATAAACTCGTGAAAGCTAACATTATTTTTCCTGTTCGGCACTCAAACTGGGTTTCCAATATGGTGCATGTTAGGAAGAAAAATGACGACATCAGGATTTGTATAGATTTCAGAAATCTGAATAAGGTAAGCCAAAAAGATAATTTCCCATTACCTACTATGGAGTAGATACTCCACTCAGTAGCAAGTTCTGAGTTAATGTCCTTTTTAGATGGTTTTTCAGGATATAACCAAATTTTGGTCCATCCTGATGACAAACTGAAAACTACCTTCAGAATGAAATGGGGAACTTATGCTTATCAGAAAATGCCTTTTGGACTTATTAATGCAGGAGCCACATTCCAAAGAGCGATGGAGATAGCTTTCAAAGGATTGATCAACAAATAGTAGTTTTCTATTTAGATGATATTACTGTATTCTCCAAGAAGAGATCCAATCATTTGCATGATTTAAATCAAATCTTTGAATGCTGCAGAAGGTATGGTATGTCACTCAATCCCAAAAAATCCTTCTTTTCTCTTAATCAAGGAAAGCTCTTGGGCTTTATCGTTTCCAAAGATGGTATTTATATTGATCCGGATAGGATTAAAGAAATTTCTAAAATTCCATTTCCTCATAATAAAAAATCCATGCAGTCATTTTTAGGTCAAATCAACTTTGTCAAGAGATTTGTTACCGATTTTTCCCACATCATTTTACCATTACAAACTATGATTAAGAAAAATTTAGTGTTTAGATGGGGATCTGCAGAAAATGAAGCATTTGATTCAATCAAACAATCAATAATCAATGCCCCTGCTTTAAACACTCCTAATTTTTCTAATCATTTCACATTGTACACTATCGTGTCTGATTCATCTTATGCAGCAGTACTCACTCAAATTAATGATCATAACTTGGAAGCACCTATTTCATTTTATAGTTCAAATCTGCAAGGTGCTGAACTAAATTATTCCGAAGTTGAAAAACAAGCCTTTGCTGTGTATAAAGTTGTCAAATATTACAGACCCTTTTCCTACAGTAAGGAAATTGCTAATCCAAAGGGAATTAGGTGAAAAAAGGGCAAACTAGGTTACAGCACTTCAAGAATATTTCTTGGAAATAAAACCAGCAAAGATTGTTAGAGGCCAAGGTTTTTGCAGGTTATTAGCGGGAGCATCCAACATTCAAGAACCAGGTGATACAGAATATATTGAAGAAATCAACCAGATAAGTATTACTGATTCTGAATCGCAATATGCAGACTTGATCTTTTATTTGAAAAATGGATATGCACCTCCTAACCTGTCTTATAAAAACAAACGGGCCATTAGATTAAAAGAAAAAAACTTCGTAATCATTGATGATGTGATTTTTGGGCAAAATTATGGTTCGATTTTATTAAGATGCCAAGAAAAACCTGAAGCACAAAAGGTTTTGCAGGAACTACATGATGGACCAGCAGGAGGACATTTTGTAGCTAACACAACAGCCCACAAAATCATTCACGCTAGATACTATTGGGCCACCTTGTCCAGAGATGCTCATGGATATGTAAGGAAATGCCGAAGTTGTCAAACTTCCAGTGGAAGATGTTAACACCCAGGTTGTTCCCTATGACTCCCAAGGGAATACGGCCGGGGTAACCACTAACCAATCTTTGGATCACTGTTTCTAGCCAAACTGTGATCAGAGAGGGCTCTCTCTTTATGATTTGTAACTGTTTATGATAGGGTTTTAGGCTAGCTATTATACACTGGTTTTGTTTATGTTTTGGTTGATGAAACTCCTTTTAGATTCTAGTGATGTAGTTTTCAGAGAGGTTGAGTACCATTGGGCAATGGAGTCTGTGGCTATAGGTGTTTGAAACTTTGAGATGAAAGATGGAACTTACAGGGCCATTTGAGTGTTTAATAGAACAGATTTTTGATTAAATGACTGGAAACAGGTAACACAAACAGTGAAAGCATTTAAGAATTTTCACCTATCGTCTATATATTTCCAACAGACAACTTTAAGAGGAGAAAGACAGAGGTCTCAGGGGCAAAAATTGAATCCCTGAGAATGCCTGTCACAGTAAAAGACACAGTTTTGAAATGCAGCAATTAAGAATTACAATTCTGTCTCTGTATCTGAGGAAAACATGTATAATAGCTCAGTTTGAGTCCAGGGTAAACATGGTTAAATCCTGGAACTATCCTTTCACCTTGCTATCAAGAGTAAAACATTTGAACAACAAAAGAGAACAAAAGACTCGAAAACATATAACAAAGAGATTCGAGAATACTTATTGTTTTATGCAACACCCTGGAATCCTGTAACATTCATCTTTCACCACAATACATCAAAGAACACCAAGCCTTGGAAATTCCATTATTCCTTTGTATTACTTCTCTGAAAATATTACAATGAGCGAGAGCTCTTCAAAGAAAATTGCAACAACCCCTTCAACTGCTGTGAAGGGTCAATATATACTTGCGGTGATTTACAAAATATCTGAGTTCTGAGTTATCTCAGATTTTACATTCTTACCAACTACTTAAGATATTATGACCAAAATTTAATACAGCATTGATTACAGAGTACAGGCATTTCAATGCTCTGTCAGAAGATATTTTAGCCTTTGGGAACAGCTAAGTCGGTCGAGATATTCTGAATAAATGCTGGAAGATCTGTCTTTAAGGCTTTGTACGCTGTATCCTGGACTTGTCACCTGTGATTGTGACTGCTGCTTGTGGCGAGTTAATGGTCCTGCTGAGTTGGCTCAGCTTCTGCCTCTTCCCTGTAGATCTCTTTCTTCAAAATTGTGCCTGCGCATGTATGCTTATTTGCCTGTAGAAATGGCGTTACTGATTCTGGCCTGACAAAACTGTCTGTGTCAAATTTCTCCAGGCATCCTGTGTGGGCAGTTGGTGTGCTAAGATTGCCCCTAGAGTTTCATCTGCTTCTGTGAATTTGAAGAAGTTAGGTGGTGTATCAAACAGATGGTCAACTTCATTCATGAGGAAAAACAGGTTCTCCACCCTGTCATACATACTCTGCCCGGTGGCTGGCCCTGGCTCTGCTGAAGTGCTGGGTGGTTGTGCAATCTCTGCTACTGCCTGGGCATCAATTCTCTTGTTGTAATTCTCTAGGGTGAGCAGTCTTCCTACACTGCTTAAAATGCTGGGGAGGCCTCTGTTTTGTAGTGCCACGAACTTTTCCAGGAATCTGTTGATTTCAGTTTGCATATCCTGTGTCCTCCTCTCCAGTGTTCCAACCAGGTTCCTCAATGTTATGACTCTCTTGGCTACAGCAATTGTTTCTGTCCTGTTGGTGATTCCCATGACAGCTAATTGAGAGCTAGTCTTATAGTTCAGAGTATTGATTATCCTAGTAGCAGCTTCTGGCATGTGTCCAAGGCTTGCCCTGGCCCTCTGTATTTCTCTGTTTGCTTTAGTGATGAGCACCATTTGCTCATCCATGGTCTCAATATATTGCCACTGGTTGGCAATGGACCGCCCAATGTTGCTCCATAGCACTGCTTTCATTTCAGCTGTCACTTTTTCTAGTGCAAGATCTTTCTCTAGTTCAGCAATTCTCCTCTTAAGAGCTTTTACCTCTCTGTCCTTGGCTGCCTCATTCTGTTTGCTCTTGTCAAACCTTTCATTTACCTTAGTCAAGGTTTTCTTAAGCTCATCCAGCTCTTTCATTTGAGATTCCATGGCTTGGATCTCAGCTTGCAGCTTTTGCATGTCTAAACTAGCAGCCTGTTCTGATGTTGTAGTTGTTGCTGCTGTGGATGGTGCTGTAGCTTCTGTTTGCTGAGGAGGAGGAGTAATATTTGGAGGGGTTTCCTCAAGATTTATTATTACAGGAGGAGGCTGGGAGGGTTGGCCCTCTTCTCTTTGCTTCAGGGTTTCTTGCAGTGCTGCCTTTGCAGCTTCAGTTTGTCCTAGCTGGTCCTGAGTCCTAACCAGCTCTTTGTATAGGGATACTAGCAGATCTGTAGCATCCTTCTCTTGCCTTTGCTGGGCAACTTCATCTGTTTGTGGATGGATGGTGGCCGGGAGTTTGATTTTCTTTCTTAGGGCTGCCATGTCTGCATCCCTCATCTTCAGGAGCTCTTGGATGCCTTTGACATCTTTAGGATCATGCCCTATCTCTATAATTACCTCTTCCAAGGACTTGATCCTATTGTCCTTGGCTTGTGATGATGCTCTTTCTAACTCCAGCTGAGAAGCTGTGTTGTCCAGGCTGCTCTTTAGTTTATAATTCTCCAATGTCTCATCTGCCAGGGAGGCATACACCATTTCACCAGTCTGCTTATGTAATTCAATCTTGTCCATGGGGTGTATGTCTTTGGCAAGAACCTCCATGTTGGTTCTTAGATAGTCTGAGGTGGACTGAGGCTGCAAAGTTGTGGGCATGAAGTGGCTCATTATCATTTTGCCTTCACTCACATCGAAAGCAGACATGAGTCTCTGCTGGTTGCTAGGAGCTAGGTTTAGCAAGTGATCATACAGCTGCACTTTTATGGGATCACTCCTCCTTTTGATGTCAATGAATTGCTGCTTTATACTTGACTGCCCTTTTCTATGTTGACCGGAGGAGCTGACCTCTCCTCCCATAGTCATGTCATGTCCACGCTGAGATGAGCTGGCCGAAAGTTCTCCACTGGGTGGGCCCATGCCCATGGCTTGTCTTACTGCTATGTCCTCCTCTTGGGAGTCATTCAGTCTTTGTCTCTTCTCTCCTCTGATGAAGGATGAGGTGTGGGGGGTCTCTCTCTCCCTTTTCCTTGTCACATCCTCCTTCTGCGGTGTTTGGAGGACTAAGGTGTCTAGATTGATATCTGTCCTGGGAGGCACCTCTGTTTGGGGCTGCTGCTCAGTGTAACTAGGTAGATCTGTCCCCTTTTCCTGCTGCAAGGGCTGCTGTTCACTGGACTGTGCTTCTTCTTGTTGCTGCCCCAGTTCTTGCTGTTCCATTTCTTCTTGCTGTTGTAGCAAGGTGTCAACTTGTTCCTCTGTCAATTCAGGTGGCTGTTCCACCTGTTTACCTTTGTCTTTGCCTGCTGCCTGGGATGTCTTCTCAGTGGTTTGCTGCTGTGCTGCTGAAGATCTAGCAGCTGTTCCAATTTGCTTTCTGTAGGAGAGGGGCACCTGTCCACAAGTTTCCAAGTCAGTTTCTTTTTGCACATTCCTAGCTTCTTTCTCAAGTAGTTCTACCTCAGTGAGTTGTTCTACTAGTGTACCCTCTTCCCAATCTAGTGCATTGGCATACTGTTCAATTTCAGGTTGTCTTTTATGTGCATAGTTGCCCAATTTGTATCTAATTCTCCTGAGGGAGATATAATGATTGGGGTCATAAGGAATCCACTCAAAACTGGTCTGCAATCTGAGGCCTTCCAGGATGCTGTGTGCCTCTTTCCACCCTTCCTCTTTCTTGTTATACAGGAAGGAACCTAGCTGGCTTCTTACCTTCAATTGTGACTTCTTGTTTCTACTCTGAAAGTGAAGGTAATCTGAGTTCCCAAACTGCCTGAAATACTCTAAGGCAAAAAGCCTCATGGGGACATACCTTGGCAATCTAAATGGGTTCAATTCACAGCCATATATCCTAATGACTGTGTGGTTCTGGTAGAAGTACCAGTTGCCAATATTGTAAGATTTGTTCAAATGTAGAATCCTCTTCATTTCATCGGTTAATCTAGGAGGAGGAGTACCTTGCAGAGCTGTTAGGGCCGGATGAACAAATAAATCAATAAATTCACAGTATGTATAGGGTGATACTGAGGTAAAATGAAAAACAGAGGTCCAAAAAACAACTGATCTTGGGCTTCCTTGGGCATTGAGTGGCCTCAAAGGAACAGAGAAGGTAGCTGGCTGATAGAAAAGGAATAAATGATATATATAGGAGCTGTACCTGAACAGTCTCTCCCTTTTCAAGTTCATGAACTGATCATGGATTTTCTCTGCTATGTAAGTTGCATAATCATACTGCACAGCTGGAGGCTTACCAGGGGCAAATATGGACAGCATTGCCATTATGCTTTCATCTACATCTTCCAGCCCCCTGAATCCTAGGACATAGCCAATTAGATCCACCAACATTCTGCCCAACTCATTCAGACAATGGTACCCAATAGGAGGGGTTCTGACTGTTTCAGAGCCTGGTGTGACAAACAGTTGGTTGATTTTGACAATCTGGTCACTGGACAGCTTGATCCCTGTGTTAATCAGATTCTGCATGGACAGAGGGGTCAATTTCTTGGCTGTATTGAAGCACAGCATCTGGTTTATGCTCTCTGGGGTGATCTGGAACAGGACTAGGCCTGTGGGGCTCATGACTGCTCTTTGGCTGGGGTCATAGCATTCCTGGCAGCTATAAATAAGCTCTGGCATTGGATTGACTTGGGGAAGGTTGTATATGGGCAAATTTGACTCCCAAATCCCCAAGATATCTGCCCCACTGAGGTGCTGGGCTCTTAGTTCATTCAACATTAGCATATTATACTTGGTTCCCATGGGGAACCAATCCAGCATTTGGTAGTCCATGTCCCCCAGGGCTTTCCATGCTAGTTCCTGGTGAGGGGCATTGATGGGCTTAATATTTAGTGCAATAGGAGTCTCCATAGCTCTTCAAGTTGCAAGAATTGTAGGTAGACAGGTGGAATGGCAAAAACACAGTCTGGAGGCAGTCCTCTGTAGAAACAGATGAGGTTTTGAGTGTTCAAGGGGAATTCTCTCAATAGCAATTGAAATACTACTGGAGTCTAGTGACAGAACCTCTCTGTGGTCTAACTGAACTCTCCAACCGGGTGAATTATGTCTATTAGGAATTCTGCTGGGAAAACGCAGAATTACAGAGGTTATATGCGAATTGCAGGTTTCTAAAGCTCTGCCGGTGTTCCTTGACCCTCACAATGACAATGGTGGATGAATGGAGGGAAATGAACGGTGTAAATATCGTTTTTATGGTTCTATTATCCCTCTGAGCAAATCTGAGCTTAATGAAGGTCGTATGGAGGGCGAAATGGTCTAAATACCTGTAATTCGACGAGCAGAGGTTGAAACACAGGTGCACAGTTGCTTTTTGAGGAGGTCGCCCGGGCTAATCGACTGGTTGGCGAAAATTTGAGTTCAAACGGTCATGCAGAGCGTTCAGCAGAAATCACAGTAAAATGGTAAAAACACGGGTAAAATTGGTAAATATGGGTTATTTTACCAATTTGGCGCTTTTTCCTGCTGACGTCAGCATGACGTCATTGGTGGGTCATGGTGAGGTGACGTCAGCTGACGTCATCGGGCGACGTGGCAGTGGGTGATTGGTCAAGGGGGCGGCAAGGTGGCAGCCCAGTCAGTAGTGAGGTGGGCCAATAGGAGAGGCAGGTACGAGCAGGCAAGGACGTGGCGGCGAGTCAGCGGCGGGTAGGTGGCGGTTAAAGTGCAGCGGTCACGGTTAAAGCCTTAACCGCCGCGGTTTCTCGGGGCGGTTTAGGTATGGCGCAGGGGCTGTCAGAGCGGGCTCCGAGATGGTTCATTGCTCGACGCGTGGAGGAGGCGTGACAAGGCGCAACGTCACTTTCCCGGAAGTTAACGTGCAGCCACGGGAAGCGCTCCGATATTGCTGTGGGCCGTCGGATCTGATGGGCTTGATCCGACGGCTGGCGGAGGGGAAACATGCGCCTTTAATACTGCGGGCGGAAAAATCAAACTTTATGGGTTTTATGTGGGTTTTTGCAAATGTTTTGGCTCAACCACAATGCGGTAGGATTGGGAAACGTGCCAGAGGCGGGCATTAACCTTTGCAAAGGTTTTATGGGCAAAATGGGTTTGGAAAGGGGGTTTTAGCAATGCAGAGGAGATTTGAGGGCAAATTAACTTGCAGCAAAGGGGAAAAAGGGTGGAATAGGTTCACCAAAGTGGCCAGATGCCATTTGGTCCCTTTTGAGAAATACACGGCTATTATGCCTAGGGGAGGGAATATACATAAGGTTTGGGGTTTTATACACCTTAGTGTTAATACTATTAGGGGTGGGGTAAGATAAGGGAGGTTATATAGTAGAATTAGGAGTTAATATGAATGAAGGAGGGGAATTAGAAAGGGGGTGTTAGTGATAGACTAGAGAGGGAAAGAAAAGAAGTTAGTGATGCTCTTTGCTGTAATTTCATGGAATTCACCACTTTGTTTGCTGATAGATTTGTTGCCTTGGCAAGAGACCTATTGATGCCTGAGTAATGGTGATCATATTCTTTCTGCAACCACAACTGCCTACCCAACTATTTGCCTAGCATTTTTTGTTTCTTCTTGGAGGGGCACTTGGACTTGCAACCCTCAATTGCCTTTTCTTTTCTTTGGCTTTTTCCTTTTCTCTCTATCTACTTCTACCCTTATGTCTTCCAAGGTCCCAGATTAAACTTTTGGGAACCTTTGCTTCTCTACCTGAACTACTTGTCTGCCAAGATTAAGCTGTTTGGACAGACCTCTTTCTCTATTCTACAACACAAAATTGAAACATGGCATGATCCAGATTAAACTGTTGAATCATCCACAAAAATTGAAATAAGGTCCTCAATACTTGAAACACTTTACCCAGCTCTTGCTTTCTAGGAAATATGGGATCTTTGGATACCAGAGCAGAGCATATTTGGCTTTTCTCTTGCCAATCATGAAATATGAAACCTATTACTATAGGTATCCAACAGTGGCTCCACATGGGGATGGTTTTTCTTTTGAAAGACCAAGAACAGCAGGTCAGATTGCCTTATTCCTTGACTGCCCATCTTTGACTTTGAAATCTGCTGCATGAATGTGTCAAAATAGTGTGTTTCCTTCTTGGAGAACCTCTGATTCTATCTGCCTGTTGCTGCTAGGTGCAGCATTTGGGAAAACCTCTTTATACAATTTAAATCAAAAAGGAATATGTACAACTGCATATATACAATGAACCTCTGAATTTCTATCATAGTGAACAGTCAAAATAGTGCTTCAGCATCCTGCCATTGACAGGACCTTCATCCATTTCAGTCATAGTCAAACTTTTTAGGAAGTAAGTGTTATTACCTTGTACTGCTTGGACAGAAAATGGTCCTTTCCATAAAGAATCAAACTTCCCATGTTTTCCTTTCTCTTCTCTTCTTGCATCCCACTTTAGAACTTTGTCCCCCACATTGAAATCTTCCGCTTTGGTTCGTCTATCAAAGGCCTTTTTCAGTTTCTCTTGTAGTATCTGCACTCTGCTGAAAACTTGTTCTCTGGTCTGTTGTAGACAAATTATCTGGTTAATCCTTCTTTGCATGTCATTTGGCTATGCTTGGCTTTCTTGTAGGAGTTTCATAACCGGCACTCCTAGTGATGAAGGAAACCTGGCCTCTAATCCATAGACTAACTCATATGGGCTGGTCCCAATTGATCTTTTTGTGGTTAATCTGTCTGCCCATAAAGCATTTACTAGTTTCTTATGCCAGTTCTTTTTGTTCTCTTCCAGCACTTTCTTTATGATGTTTATCAGGCTTTTGTTTGATGATTCAGCAAGACCATTTCCTTGAGGATAGTAAGCTGTAGAATGGCCCAAAGTAATGTGAAATTTATGGCAGAAGTTCACCATCTTCTTGGATCTGAAGGCAGCAGCATTGTCTGTTATTATCTTGTCTGGGCAGCCAAATCTAGCCAGTATATTGTTTTCCAAAAATTGAATGATTACTGAATCATTTGCTTGTCTGCATGGGGCAGCTTCAATCCACTTGGTGAAGTAGTCTGTTGCTGTCAAGATCCATCTGTGTTGTCCTGAAGATGAGGGATGAATTTCTCCAATGAAATCCAAGCCCCATTGTTGAAAAGGTCTCTCTGTTGCAATGGGCCTCAAAGGAAGTGGCAGCAACTGTCTTTTGCCTTCAAACAGTTGGCACTTGTGGCATGATGTTGTGAATTTCTTCACATCAGAGAACATAGTGGGCCAGTAATAACCAGCCCTTAATATCTTGTCTACGGTGGACTTCCAGTACAAATGTCCACCACAGTCTCCAGCATGGAATTCTTGCATGATATTGTCAGTTTCACTCTCAAGAAGACAGTGCAGCAAAATACCTTCATGGTTTTTCCAGAGTAGATTCTCATCTATCACACAAAATTTAGATGTTTTCATTTTTTGGAACCTAGACTTAGTTCTGGACAGTCCTGGGGGAGCACACAGGTTTTGTAACACATAACAGATATCAGAGTACCATGGAGATTGTTCAAAGGCTACATTGATCTTTGGAGTTGCCAGCTCTGTTTCACTGTCCAGTTGGTTGATATCTAAGGCTTGGAAATTTGCTTCTGTCATTAACTTGGCCAAACCTTGCCCTTTTATCAGCTTTGTAGGCTTTATTTCAATGTCAAATTCAAGTATGTTTGCAATCCATTTTCCTCTTCTTCCCTCTAAGTTTTCTTGTGTGAGGATGTCTTTGACAATAGGACTTGGTACATAAGCTACAACATGGGAGTAAAGGATGTAAATCCTAAAGTCTTTGATGGCTTTGATTAAGGCATAGGCTTGTTTCTCCATTATTTGGTACTTTAGGGGGGCATCTCTAAGAGCTCTGCTGAAAAAAGCAATGGGCTTTTCATTCCCTTGGTCATCTTTCTGTAATAAAACAGCAGCAATAGTGTGTTGGGAGGCAAAGGAGAAAATGATGAAGTCTCTGTCAAACTGAGGGTTAGTTAACACTGGGGTTTGAGTCAAGGCCAATTTTATACTTTCAAAAGCTTGTTTTGCTTCAACAGTCCACTTGACCTTTGAATCTTTCTTTAGCATATTGTTTAGTAATCTGATTAACTCTGCTAAATTTGGGATAAACCTTCTCAAAAAGTTGATTTTTCCTAAGAATCCTTGCAGCTCCTTGACATTCCTTGGGTGAGGCATTTGTAGGATAGCTTGTATCCTATCTGGATCAATTCTTATGCCATTTTTCGAAATGATATGCCCTAGAAGTTTCCCTTCTTCCAAACCAAATAATGACTTCTTGGGGTTTAAGGAAATACCATATTTTCTGCATGTTATGAAGATTTGTCTTAAATGTTTCAAGTGTTCTTGGTCGGATTTTGAAAAGGGTGTAAGATCATCTAAGTAAATGACCAAGAAATCATGAATTTCCTTTGCAAAAGCAATGTCCATTGCTCTTTGAAATGTTGCCCCTGCATTTTTCAATCCAAAGGGCATCTTCACATACTTGAAAGTGCCCCATGGGGTAGTAAATGCAGTTTTGTCTTGATCATCAGGGTGTACCAGGATTTGATTGAAACCTGAGAAACCATCCAACAATGATATTCTTGAGGCTCCTACTACTCTTTGAAGGATGTGGTCCATTTTGGGTAAGGGGTAATTGTCTTTGAGTGACACTAGGTTCAAATTCCTCAAGTCTACACAAAGTCTAATCTCACCAGTTTTCTTTCTTGTAGGGACCAAATTTGAAATCCATTCAGAAAACCTGATTGGTGCTATGATACCAGCTTTGAACATTTTTTGTAATTCCTTTTCAATGGAAGGAAGAAGCACAGGATTGATTCTTCTCAATTTCTGTTTGAATGGTTTTTGATTAGGCTTGAGGGGAATGGTGTGCTGGATAACAGAGGTATCATAAGACTTCAAGTCCTCATAACCCCAGGCAAAGACATCTTGGAACTCTTTAAAGAGATCAATATATTTGGGTTTTTGGTCAGGGGGCAAAGCAGCAGATAGCTTTATTATTTTAGGCTTGTCAGCGGTACCAATGTTACATTCTTCAATTGTTGCATCTAATGGCTGCATCTTTGGTTTCCTGGGGACATCATTTGAGTCAAAAATATCCTCTAGTGGGGTAAGACCTGCTGGAAGAAGATTGTCTTTGAGTTGTATGATTTCATCTCCAGCGTTGCTCAGCTCTTCACAGTCAATTTGGTGAATTTGCTGAATGTTTTCTTTGTTTAAAATGGTTGGACTGAGTAGTTGTTTGGCTGTTCTAGGTGACATTGGGTGGGCAGACTGTTGAAACTGTAATTGTGATTGACTTGCTCCATCAATTATTTGAGATTGACTTGCTGTCTCAAGGTCAATATTTAATCCTGTAAACTCTTGTTGCAAGGTTAAAAAGTTGTTTATTTGCCTGTCATTCTCAAATACTTGCCACTCTTTGACATTGTTTGGAATAGAAGGCCTATATTTGACCTCTGCTGTGAAACAATTGTTGGGTTGTAGTGGGAATTTGAAGGTGCTGGCAAATGTTGCCAAGCTATGTGCATGGAGATTGTGGCCCCTTGGAATCTTTGTGATAACAAACTCGGAGAAAGTCTCTAGTATTTCAATTACAACAGACCTATAGGACCTCAGCCTTTTGTCATTGGTGACAAAATTCCCTTTTACTTGTTGAATTACTAGATCAGAGTCCCCCATGATTGAGAGGCTATGTGCTTGTAATGATTTTGCAATCTTGAGGCCTAGTAGCAGAGCCTCATATTCTGCCATGTTGTTAGTGCATTTAAAGTTCAATCTATAAGCCCGGCCTTGTGCACAGGCTTTCTCTTTGTTATGTATCCATACTCCAGCTCCTGCCCCTAACTTGTTAACTGAGCCATCAAACTCTAGGACCCACAGACTATCTTGCTGGTCAGGAGATTTTAAATTCTTTTCATGGGATGGCAGTGTGAGCATGAGTTGAGGTTTCTTTTCCCATTTGTCTCCTAGGATAATTTCATCATTTATTTGACAATTTTTGATAACTAAAGGAGGGTTAATGGGCATTGTTGGGCTAATTGAAATTTGGCAGGAGCCACTTGTTTGATCAATGTTTTGTTCTTGTATGGGTGTTTCGGTCTTAATGTCATTGTTTGAGGAGCTTGTGCTGTCATTGAAGAGGATGAAGGAGTCTATGTCCGAATGGACAGCATATATTGGAAAATTTTGAGGCTTTTCTTCACTGCTGACCATATATTTCATAAGTGTTTCCCTATAAAGTCTCTTTGGTTGTCCAAAGACAGAGATGGTTGCATATGACATGTCTAATTGCAGGGAGCCTTGGAGCTTGGCTCCCCATGATCTTGATAAGAGCATCCCATATTTTGGTGGGATATCAGCAACAACGACATCCATTAAAATGGTTTTGTTGGGAAATTGAACCAAGGACACACATAAATCCTTAATTAGGCCCAAGCATTTGACTTGACTAGAATCAAAAGAAAACAGGTCTTTGTATGGTCTCGTGATGTCTAAGTTTAACCTTTCCATGACCGCTTTTGGCATAAGGTTGTGAGAGGCACCTGAGTCAAACATTGCATTGTGCAGTATTTTGTCATGTATATGCAAGCTGACATAAAAAGGTAAAACCCCTGTGACTACTGTTTTTCCATCTACCTCTGGGCCAAACAATAATTCTGGAGTGTCATCTAGCACATTTACATCATCTTTGTTGTTGGTGAGCTGAAGGGATTTTTTGATCTGTTGCTTATATATGTCATGCTTGGCTAGCTCTGACAGGGGAATTGCTATCTTTAACTTGCCAATCTCTGTTCCTAGGTCAAAGGGTTTATCCACCTGAATTTTAGAGTCACGGATAGCAGTCCTTTCTCTGTTCATTGAATCTTCTTGTTGGATTTCATCTTGATTTTGGAACCTGCCCCTCATGCCCATGACTTGAGGGGTAATGTTCGGATTTGGGTGGGAGGATGAGGTTGCCGTGGGCTGTTGTGGTGTGGACAGTAGTTCAGTGACCTCCTCAACCACTACTTCCTTTGCAGGCAAGGTTGTTTTGTCATCAGTTTCAGTGACTAAGGTTTCTTTAGATTGCTGTTTCTCCTTTACCTTCTCAGGCTGATTTGCATTTACAGTCCGACTTCTTAGTTTGTATTGTTTATGGACTTCATAGACAGCAGTATCATACCCTTGTTTAAAGTCAAAAGACTCTCCTGATTGTGTTTGGAATGTTTTGTTTTCATCCTCCTCATGGTCTTCTTGTGTTAAGAAAACATGGCTTTTACCATCCAGACCTATTAAGTTGATGTCAGGATCTTCATTGAGCTGATTAGCTGAGGAAGTTTCTGCATAATTTTCTTGAAAAGGGGGTCTGATATCTTGGTCAGCACCTGTCTTTCCTATATTGGGGTTCTGTGTTCTCCTAAAATTTGCGTTTCTAGGAGGATTGTTTTGTGGTGCCTCCCATGATGACTTTCTTTCAACTGATTCCACTCTTTCACCTAGTCTTTTCATGATGTTTAGTATTGCATCCAACTTTTGATCAAAGCCTGAGGGCTCTTCTTTGGAACCAACCTTCTTTTCAAGCTTTGCCCTGTTTCTTTTGGCAATTAGGTTGGCCTCTACAGTGACTGCAACTCTTTGGGCTTCTGCAAGGGTTGGAGGGTCTCTTTCTCTCAACTGATAGGCCATATCAGAATCAAAACCATCAGGGAAGTTATAAAGGGCCAAATCAGGAGGGGGCCTTAAGTTCTGGGGGATAGCATTGTATATGTTGTTAAACCTAGCACAATACTCCAAAACCGTTTCTTGGGGACCTCTTTTAATAGTGTTATATTCACCAAGTATATGGTGCGGATCTCTCTTTTTCTCCCATCTATTGGTAAATTCCTGGTATAGAACTTCAGGGGTTGCAATGGAATTTGCATTTAAGGATCTAAACCAAGTTCTGACATCCCCGGTTAAGCTTTGGACAAAAATTCTCATCCTGACACTGTCATCATCTATTTCATAGGTCTCAAAGTGGTCTTGCATCTTTTTAGCATGCTGGATGGCTGTCAAAGGGCCATGGGAGTCAAAAAATGAGAGTCTAGTTTGGTAGTCTTGGGGTAGAGCTGGAGCATTGGCTGGTATCTGCAGAGGTGCATATCTGTTAGCCATGTTTATGGGGTTTATAGGGTTAATAGGAACAAATGGGACAACAGGGATTACAGGTGTAACCGGGTTAAGAGGATGGGTAATAAGTGGGGAACTGGTTGAGGGAGTGTGTACAGATGGTGAAGATGGAAGGAGAGGACTTTGAGAGGTTGATGGTGAACTGGGGGAATTGGGTGTGGAACGGAAAAGAACTTTGCAAGGAGTTGGAATGAGGATAGGTTGGTCTAAACTTATATCTGAATCAGCAAGCTTTTCCTGCTTTAGCTGTCTCCTTGTGTTCTTTGGTATGATATTTGGATTATCAACAATGATGGGTTGATCAGGGTCAGGGTTTGCCCTAGTGTGCCTTGGGTTTCTTTTGGGAGCCAGCTTCTAAGTATTCTTTAGAACTTTATACAGAAAGTTTTGTATGTACAAGGACTAGGTAAGAATTCTGGAATGACTATATATTTCTCAAAGCTAAGATGAAGATTCCCTAGTTAGCTCTTCCCTAAAGCTGTCCCTGTGTTTACAGAAACAGTCCTAAGGCCTCTTGGCTAGTTTCAGGCTTGATGGTAGCTCTTGGAAATAGATAGTAATTGAAAAAATCTTAAGTCCCCAGTGGAGTCGCCAATTATGTTAACACCTAGGTTGTTCCCTATGACTCCCAAGGGAATACGGCCGGGGTAACCACTAACCAATCTTTGGATCACTGTTTCTAGCCAAACTGTGATCAGAGAGGGCTCTCTCTTTATGATTTGTAACTGTTTATGATAGGGTTTTAGGCTAGCTATTATACACTGGTTTTGTTTATGTTTTGGTTGATGAAACTCCTTTTAGATTCTAGTGATGTAGTTTTCAGAGAGGTTGAGTACCATTGGGCAATGGAGTCTGTGGCTATATGTGTTTGAAACTTTGAGATGAAAGATGGAACTTACAGGGCCATTTGAGTGTTTAATAGAACAGATTTTTGATTAAATGACTGGAAACAGGTAACACAAACAGTGAAAGCATTTAAGAATTTTCACCTATCGTCTATATATTTCCAACAGACAACTTTAAGAGGAGAAAGACAGAGGTCTCAGGGGCAAAAATTGAATCCCTGAGAATGTCTGTCACAGTAAAAGACAGTTTTGAAATGCAACAATTAAGAATTACAATTCTGTCTCTGTATCTGAGGAAAACATGTATAATAGCTCAGTTTGAGTCCAGGGTAAACATGGTTAAATCCTGGAACTATCCTTTCACCTTGCTATCAAGAGTAAAACATTTGAACAACAAAAGAGAACAAAAGACTCGAAAACATATAACAAAGAGATTCGAGAATACTTATTGTTTTATGCAACACCCTGGAATCCTGTAACATTCATCTTTCACCACAATACATCAAAGAACACCAAGCCTTGGAAATTCCATTATTCCTTTGTATTACTTCTCTGAAAATATTACAATGAGCGAGAGCTCTTCAAAGAAAATTGCAACAATCCCTTCAACTGCTGTGAAGGGTCAATATATACTTGCGGTGATTTACAAAATATCTGAGTTCTGAGTTATCTCAGATTTTACATTCTTACCAACTACTTAAGATATTATGACCAAAATTTAATACAGCATTGATTACAGAGTACAGGCATTTCAATGCTCTGTCAGAAGATATTTTAGCCTTTGGGAACAGCTAAGTCGGTCAAGATATTCTGAATAAATGCTGGAAGATCTGTCTTTAAGGCTTTGTACGCTGTATCCTGGACTTGTCACCTGTGATTGTGACTGCTGCTTGTGGCGAGTTAATGGTCCTGCTGAGTTGGCTCAGCTTCTGCCTCTTCCCTGTAGATCTCTTTCTTCAAAATTGTGCCTGCGCATGTATGCTTATTTGCCTGTAGAAATGGCGTTACTGATTCTGGCCTGACAAAACTGTCTGTGTCAAATTTCTCTAGGCATCCTGTGTGGGCAGTTGGTGTGCTAAGATTGCCCCTAGAGTTTCATCTGCTTCTGTGAATTTGAAGAAGTTAGGTGGTGTATCAAACAGATGGTCAACTTCATTCATGAGGAAAAACAGGTTCTCCACCCTGTCATACATACTCTGCCCGGTGGCTGGCCCTGGCTCTGCTGAAGTGCTGGGTGGTTGTGCAATCTCTGCTACTGCCTGGGCATCAATTCTCTTGTTGTAATTCTCTAGGGTGAGCAGTCTTCCTACACTGCTTAAAATGCTGGGGAGGCCTCTGTTTTGTAGTGCCACGAACTTTTCCAGGAATCTGTTGATTTCAGTTTGCATATCCCGTGTCCTCCTCTCCAGTGTTCCAACCAGGTTCCTCAATGTTATGACTCTCTTGGCTACAGCAATTGTTTCTGTCCTGTTGGTGATTCCCATGACAGCTAATTGAGAGCTAGTCTTATAGTTCAGAGTATTGATTATCCTAGTAGCAGCTTCTGGCATGTGTCCAAGGCTTGCCCTGGCCCTCTGTATTTCTCTGTTTGCTTTAGTGATGAGCACCATTTTCTCATCCATGGTCTCAATATATTGCCACTGGTTGGCAATGGACCGCCCAATGTTGCTCCATAGCACTGCTTTCATTTCAGCTGTCACTTTTTCTAGTGCAAGCTCTTTCTCTAGTTCAGCAATTCTCCTCTTAAGAGCTTTTACCTCTCTGTCCTTGGCTGCCTCATTCTGTTTGCTCTTGTCAAACCTTTCATTTACCTTAGTCAAGGTTTTCTTAAGCTCATCCAGCTCTTTCATTTGAGATTCCATGGCTTGGATCTCAGCTTGCAGCTTTTGCATGTCTAAACTAGCAGCCTGTTCTGATGTTGTAGTTGTTGCTGCTGTGGATGGTGCTGTAGCTTCTGTTTGCTGAGGAGGAGGAGTAATCTTTGGAGGGGTTTCCTCAAGATTTATTATGATAGGAGGAGGCTGGGAGGGTTGGCCCTCTTCTCTTTGCTTCAGGGTTTCTTGCAGTGCTGCCTTTGCAGCTTCAGTTTGTCCTAGCTGGTCCTGAGTCCTAACCAGCTCTTTGTATAGGGATACTAGCAGATCTGTAGCATCCTTCTCTTGCCTTTGCTGGGCAACTTCATCTGTTTGTGGATGGATGGTGGCCGGGAGTTTGATTTTCTTTCTTAGGGCTGCCATGTCTGCATCCCTTATCTTCAGGAGCTCTTGGATGCCTTTGACATCTTTAGGATCATACCCTATCTCTATAATTACCTCTTCCAAGGACTTGATCCTATTGTCCTTGGCTTGTGATGATGCTCTTTCTAACTCCAGCTGAGAAGCTGTGTTGTCCAGGCTGCTCTTTAGTTTATAATTCTCCAATGTCTCATCTGCCAGGGAGGCATACACCATTTCACCAGTCTGCTTATGTAATTCAATCTTGTCCATGGGGTGTATGTCTTTGGCAAGAACCTCCATGTTGGTTCTTAGATAGTCTGAGGTGGACTGAGGCTGCAAAGTTGTGGGCATGAAGTGGCTCATTATCATTTTGCCTTCACTCACATCGAAAGCAGACATGAGTCTCTGCTGGTTGCTAGGAGCTAGGTTTAGCAAGTGATCATACAGCTGCACTTTTATGGGATCACTCCTCCTTTTGATGTCAATGAATTGCTGCTTTATACTTGACTGCCCTTTTCTATGTTGACCGGAGGAGCTGACCTCTCCTCCCATAGTCATGTCATGTCCACGCTGAGATGAGCTGGCCGAAAGTTCTCCACTGGGTGGGCCCATGCCCATGGCTTGTCTTACTGCTATGTCCTCCTCTTGGGAGTCATTCAGTCTTTGTCTCTTCTCTCCTCTGATGAAGGATGAGGTGTGGGGGGTCTCTCTCTCCCTTTTCCTTGTCACATCCTCCTTCTGCGGTGTTTGGAGGACTGAGGTGTCTAGATTGATATCTGTCCTGGGAGGCACCTCTGTTTGGGGCTGCTGCTCAGTGTAACTAGGTAGATCTGTCCCCTTTTCCTGCTGCAAGGGCTGCTGTTCACTGGACTGTGCTTCTTCTTGTTGCTGCCCCAGTTCTTGCTGTTCCATTTCTTCTTGCTGCTGTAGCAAGGTGTCAACTTGTTCCTCTGTCAATTCAGGTGGCTGTTCCACCTGTTTACCTTTGTCTTTGCCTGCTGCCTGGGATGTCTTCTCAGTGGTTTGCTGCTGTGCTGCTAAAGATCTAGCAGCTGTTCCAATTTGCTTTCTGTAGGAGAGGGGCACCTGTCCACAAGTTTCCAAGTCAGTTTCTTTTTGCACATTCCTAGCTTCTTTCTCAAGTAGTTCTACCTCAGTGAGTTGTTCTACTAGTGTACCCTCTTCCCAATCTAGTGCATTGGCATACTGTTCAATTTCAGGTTGTCTTTTATGTGCATAGTTGCCCAATTTGTATCTAATTCTCCTGAGGGAGATAGAATGATTGGGGTCATAAGGAATCCACTCAAAACTGGTCTGCAATCTGAGGCCTTCCAGGATGCTGTGTGCCTCTTTCCACCCTTCCTCTTTCTTGTTATACAGGAAGGAACCTAGCTGGCTTCTTACCTTCAATTGTGACTTCTTGTTTCTACTCTGAAAGTGAAGGTAATTTGAGTTCCCAAACTGCCTGAAATACTCTAAGGCAAAAAGCCTCATGGGGACATACCTTGGCAATCTAAATGGGTTCAATTCACAGCCATATATCCTAATGACTGTGTGGTTCTGGTAGAAGTACCAGTTGCCAATATTGTAAGATTTGTTCAAATGTAGAATCCTCTTCATTTCATCGGTTAATCTAGGAGGAGGAGTACCTTGCAGAGCTGTTAGGGCCGGATGAACAAATAAATCAATAAATTCACAGTATGTATAGGGTGATACTGAGGTAAAATGAAAAACAGAGGTCCAGAAAACAACTGATCTTGGGCTTCCTTGGGCATTGAGTGGCCTCAAAGGAACAGAGAAGGTAGCTGGCTGATAGAAAAGGAATAAATGATATATATAGGAGCTGTACCTGAACAGTCTCTCCCTTTTCAAGTTCATGAACTGATCATGGATTTTCTCTGCTATGTAAGTTGCATAATCATACTGCACAGCTGGAGGCTTACCAGGGGCAAATATGGACAGCATTGCCATTATGCTTTCATCTACATCTTCCAGCCCCCTGAATCCTAGGACATAGCCAATTAGATCCACCAACATTCTGCCCAACTCATTCAGACAATGGTACCCAATAGGAGGGGTTCTGACTGTTTCAGAGCCTGGTGTGACAAACAGTTGGTTGATTTTGACAATCTGGTCACTGGACAGCTTGATCCCTGTGTTAATCAGATTCTGCATGGACAGAGGGGTCAATTTCTTGGCTGTATTGAAGCACAGCATCTGGTTTATGCTCTCTGGGGTGATCTGGAACAGGACTAGGCCTGTGGGGCTCATGACTGCTCTTTGGCTGGGGTCATAGCATTCCTGGCAGCTATAAATAAGCTCTGGCATTGGATTGACTTGGGGAAGGTTGTATATGGGCAAATTTGACTCCCAAATCCCCAAGATATCTGCCCCACTGAGGTGCTGGGCTCTTAGTTCATTCAACATTAGCATATTATACTTGGTTCCCATGGGGAACCAATCCAGCATTTGGTAGTCCATGTCCCCCAGGGCTTTCCATGCTAGTTCCTGGTGAGGGGCATTGATGGGCTTAATATTTAGTGCAATAGGAGTCTCCATAGCTCTTCAAGTTGCAAGAATTGTAGGTAGACAGGTGGAATGGCAAAAACACAGTCTGGAGGCAGTCCTCTGTAGAAACAGATGAGGTTTTGAGTGTTCAAGGGGAATTCTCTCAATAGCAATTGAAATACTACTGGAGTCTAGTGACAGAACCTCTCTGTGGTCTAACTGAACTCTCCAACCGGGTGAATTATGTCTATTAGGAATTCTGCTGGGAAAACGCAGAATTACAGAGGTTATATGCGAATTGCAGGTTTCTAAAGCTCTGCCGGTGTTCCTTGACCCTCACAATGACAATGGTGGATGAATGGAGGGAAATGAACGGTGTAAATATCGTTTTTATGGTTCTATTATCCCTCTGAGCAAATCTGAGCTTAATGAAGGTCGTATGGAGGGCGAAATGGTCTAAATACCTGTAATTCGACGAGCAGAGGTTGAAACACAGGTGCACAGTTGCTTTTTGAGGAGGTCGCCCGGGCTAATCGACTGGTTGGCGAAAATTTGAGTTCAAACGGTCATGCAGAGCGTTCAGCAGAAATCACAGTAAAATGGTAAAAACACGGGTAAAATTGGTAAATATGGGTTATTTTACCAATTTGGCGCTTTTTCCTGCTGACGTCAGCATGACGTCATTGGTGGGTCATGGTGAGGTGACGTCAGCTGACGTCATCGGGCGACGTGGCAGTGGGTGATTGGTCAAGGGGGCGGCGAGGTGGCAGCCCAGTCAGCAGTGAGGTGGGCCAATAGGAGAGGTAGGTACGAGCAGGCAAGGACGTGGCGGCGAGTTAGCGGTGGGTAGGTGGCGGTTAAAGGGCAGCGGTCACGGTTAAAGCCTTAACCGCCGCGGTTTCTCGGGGCGGTTTAGGTACGGCGCAGGGGCTGTCAGAGCGGGCTCCGAGATGGTTCATTGCTTGACGCGTGGAGGAGGCGTGACAAGGCGCAACGTCACTTTCCCGGAAGTTAACGTGCAGCCACGGGAAGCGCTCCGATATTGCTGTGGGCCGTCGGATCTGATGGGCTTGATCCGACGGCTGGCGGAGGGGAAACATGCGCCTTTAATACTGCGGGCGGAAAAATCAAACTTTATGGGTTTTATGTGGGTTTTTGCAAATGTTTTGGCTCAACCACAATGCGGTAGGATTGGGAAACGTGCCAGAGGCGGGCATTAACCTTTGCAAAGGTTTTATGGGCAAAATGGGTTTGGAAAGGGGGTTTTAGCAATGCAGAGGAGATTTGAGGGCAAATTAACTTGCAGCAAAGGGGAAAAAGGGTGGAATAGGTTCACCAAAGTGGCCAGATGCCATTTGGTCCCTTTTGAGAAATACACGGCTATTATGCCTAGGGGAGGGAATATACATAAGGTTTGGGGTTTTATACACCTTAGTGTTAATACTATTAGGGGTGGGGTAAGATAAGGGAGGTTATATAGTAGAATTAGGAGTTAATATGAATGAAGGAGGGGAATTAGAAAGGGGGTGTTAGTGATAGACTAGAGAGGGAAAGAAAAGAAGTTAGTGATGCTCTTTGCTGTAATTTCATGGAATTCACCACTTTGTTTGCTGATAGATTTGTTGCCTTGGCAAGAGACCTATTGATGCCTGAGTAATGGTGATCATATTCTTTCTGCAACCACAACTGCCTACCCAACTATTTGCCTAGCATTTTTTGTTTCTTCTTGGAGGGGCACTTGGACTTGCAACCCTCAATTGCCTTTTCTTTTCTTTGGCTTTTTCCTTTTCTCTCTATCTACTTCTACCCTTATGTCTTCCAAGGTCCCAGATTAAACTTTTGGGAACCTTTGCTTCTCTACCTGAACTACTTGTCTGCCAAGATTAAGCTGTTTGGACAGACCTCTTTCTCTATTCTACAACACAAAATTGAAACATGGCATGATCCAGATTAAACTGTTGAATCATCCACAAAAATTGAAATAAGGTCCTCAATACTTGAAACACTTTACCCAGCTCTTGCTTTCTAGGAAATATGGGATCTTTGGATACCAGAGCAGAGCATATTTGGCTTTTCTCTTGCCAATCATGAAATATGAAACCTATTACTATAGGTATCCAACAGAAGACAAAGAAAGCTAGCTTTCTCTTTGCAACCAGTCAACATTGAACAACCTTTCGAGCAATGGGGATTAGACATCATTGGAGAAATCACTCCACATTCATCCAAACAGCATAAGTATATCCTTATTGCCACTGATTAGTTTACTAAGTGGGTTGAAGTGATTCCTTTAAAGACAACAAATTCTGAGGTAATTATGGAATTCATAGATCAATTCATCATTACCAGGTTTGGTGTCCCAAGTGCTCTTGTTTTCGATAATGCATCTTATTTCTTTGGAAATGCTATGTTTGAGTTCGCTATTAAAAGAGGGTTTAAATTAAAATATTCTGCAAATTACTATCCCCACGGTAATGGTTTAGTAGAGTCTACCAATAAAAATATAGTTAAAATTATTAAGCAAACTATTGAACAAAATCATAAAAACAGGCACAAATCTTTAATATTCACACTATGGGCTGATAGAATAACGTAGAAGGCTTCCATGGGTACTTCTCCATTCAACCTTGTATATGGGAAAGAAGTAGTGCTACCAACAAATCTAGTGCTTCCATCTTTAGCCTTAGTGCAGTTTATTGAAGAAAGCCCCTCTTCTTCTATTCAACTTATACATGATCATATCTTAAAATTAGAAGAAGAAAGAGGAAAGGCCAAAATTACTCATGCAAAACATCCGCAAATTATCAAGTCATATTTTGATTCAACTTCATCCAGTTCAAAATAGTTGCAGGATGGTGATCTAGTTCTGAAATGGGACAAAGCCCATGAGGATAAAGGAAAACACACCAAGTTCCAGAAGATGTGGCTTGGACCATTTCATATCTATGAGAAGATAGGCCATTCGACATTTATATTACAAGATTTATCAGGAAAGAGAGATTATCTTCTTGTTAATGGCCTCATCTTAAAGAAATTCTTCAATTGAGGAGGTAATCCCTTCTCCCTTGCTTTTTATTTTAAGTTCAGTAGAATTTGTAGTTTGTAGGACCATTAGGAAATAAAGTTGTAAGATATCTTCCATTGGCCTTTGCTATATTGAAAAGTTTCTCAAAAGAAATCATTTTGATATTTACTTTTAAAATAGAAGCCTTTAACAAAAGGGACATTTCTAGGAAATTAGGTATATTCACATTCTGAAACCCCATTTCATTTTTGTGAAATATTCTCAAAATTTAGAACTACTGTAAATCATTTTATAGTTTTAAATTGGCCACAAAAAAGGTTATCAATATCAAAACAGAAACTAATTCAATCTTAGCATCTTCAACTCTTACCCTCTCTTCCATTCTCTCTTAAGGAGAAAATTTTCCATCCCATTCATCCAAGTTTATGATTACTCAGAGTGTAATTCTAAAATATTTGATATAAAAGATAAGGGGTCTTATTACAAGCCTGCTTACCATGATCATTGGGAAATAGTTTAGCCGAAATTACCAGCACTGCATACCAAAACAGGGTAATGTCTTATCATCATAAGACAAGGGGTCTTATCACGAGCCAACTTGTTCGGTTAGATTACAACCAGTGAATGGCATTGTCAAACAGCTGGCCACCGAACCAGGACAATGGCTTTTTATCTTACAAAATAATAGAAAAGGAAAAAGAAATACAAAATATGAAAGCATATTTTGAATTCATTCTTTTAATCATACTCTGAAATGGATGGAATAATGGACAGTCAAATGGTTAAAGGGTATCCCTGTCAAAACTATGAATGTTTGATGGCAGCAAAGGCTCTACTTATGACAAAGGAGTCAATTAAAAAGGCTAAGTTGGAAAGGTTTTCTGTTTTATCATTATCAACCAATAGAGGCCAATTTAAAACTTAGAATGTATCTAGTTTTAATGAGAGAAGAAATTAGCAAAAATAGCTCTTATTTTAATCATAATGTATGTATACCCAGTTGTATTAGAATTTTCCTCTTTGATAAGATTTCTATACAAACAAAGTCTAAGTATTTTAACATTTCTCAGAGATAATTGTTTCTTCCAGCGAATCGCCAATTGTTGTGCTACACAACAACCCCCCATTTCATAAAATTTTACTTTGAAAACTATAATATGAAATGGGTCCCTTTTAGATTACATTGGTATCAACTTATCATTCCTCGAGAGGTTCGAAAAGAAACAAAGAATTATAAACCTTTTTGAGACGATATAATCGGTCTTATAATAAAAAATGAATAATTCTTTGTTATTGCGATAAAGCAATCGCAAGATCGCATATCGCAATAACGAAGGATGCATAACAATAGACCCATTGGTTTTCCCCAATGCGACAAGCGTGAATAACTATCGGATATCAGGAAGGCAAGTGATCATAACAAAAGGCCCCTCTCTTTGCTCCGATGCAATATCGCTATCGGCGATCGGGGAATGTAACATTCATGCAACAAAAAGCCCTCGTATAAAAGCTCCCGATGCGAATTGGCGATATCGCTATCGGCGATTGGGGATTCCGAAAGGACACTAATATAATAACTTAAGCATTCCTCCGATCCCCGATTGCGATGAAGCTAAGCGCAATTTTCAAAAAGGATTGATAAGGCTGGGATATATTATGTTTAATTATTATTAAAAGCCTTTCTCTTCCCGATAGTGATTCACTTACGCCCAACTGCCAAAACATCAAAGCCGCGCTTAAATGAGTTATTTGGCCAATAAACAATATGATGAGCATTTAAATGATTGATAGGTTTAAACAGCCATTTAATGGAGTAGTAATTCTAAAATCTCTTCAGAGATTGTATCCGCGGGCACCTTATGTTAATCCTCCATTATTCATTGATTGATATAACTCTTTCATATTTAGTTTGCGCCACCTATTCTCTGTATTACGATCATTTTATCTCCTGCGTAGATCTCCTCCGAAGCAGCGAATTTAGGCCAAATGGGGAAGAAATCTAAGAAATCTGGAACAGCTTCAGCTTCCGCAGTAACAGGACAACACACTGCCGATCCAAGACCAAGTAAGAAGGGATTAATCTCGGACACCACATGTCTTGGTCTCGATAAAACTACTTGGCAGAGCATCTATAATCTGGTTGAGGCCGAAGAGCCTTAGGAAAAATCAGTACAAGCTACAGTAGACCCAACACAGAAGTTCGATGCAACCCTAAAGGATTTGGCCGATTCTTACCTACACCGGATAGCGGTTCCGGAGAAAATTCTTCCATACACAGATGTGGTAAGATGGGAAATTGAGGAAATCCCAATTACAAACAGAACGTTTTTCACTATCGATGGGAGAGTGTTCGGCTCATTTCAAACCGATGATTTGAGACAAATGTACCATTTGCCCGCACTAGAGAAGAAGTATAACAAAGCGTTTCTGGAGAAGTTCAGAGATGAAAATGAAATTGAATCAGTGCCTATACTGGAATGGAGACAAAACCCAGTGAAACACAAGCATGAGTCCTCGGGTAAGTACTCTATTGATTCCTTGTGTTCTCCTTATTGATATGCCGGAGTAATGATGTGTAGGATTTGGGGGTTGCATGATTCCTCAAACTTCACCATAGAGATGGTACCTTTAATTGAAGCAGCATGCAAGAGCGAAATAATGGATTGGGGGAATATATTATTTGATAAGTTAGCAACAGCTATTCTTGAGTTCAGAAACAAATCCCGCGTTACTGAAAGGTTCATTCCTCCATTTTACTTTAGTGCCTACATCTTAGATACTCTCTGTTTTAACTCCGAATTTCCTGTGCTGTGGTGGAGGTGGACTCCACAAGACCCCATGGATTTTCATATCTATCACCAGAAGTTGAGGAAAGCCCACTATAAACACCACCTATATCAAGTTTGCAATGGATTTATGTTACCCATTTACTATGCAATTTTTGACAATCCTGCTCCTAAAATTTCCTCACAAGCACAGATTGACTTGACAGCCGTAGGAAGATGGTTCGGAGAAGAAAACTTTACATATGTAAGAGTTTTTTGCAGTCATGCTAGACCTCATGTCCTCCCCTTGTATATACCTGACAAACTATTGGCTCGAGAGATAGCATATCAGCTTACATCCGAAGGAGTTACATAGACTCTGAGGAATAAAAAGAATCAAGTCTGGCCTCCTTTTCCTCTGAGGTGTGGCATTTACCCTCTGCATGACTAAAAACATGCCGAGAAAGAAGCAGAAAAGATAAATACACTAAATCTCGCCACTCTTCCTAACAGACAATTTGATCCATAAAAAGTTGTCTATAATGCACTAGAACGGGAAAAACTCACTAAATTTGAACATAAAGAAGATGAGTTTGATGACCTATTCTCCTTGGCCGAGTCATTATTTTAGGTTCAAGCGCTAGCTAAAATGAAATATCAGGATGACGGGTTAGTCGAATTTAACAGACTTAGAGAGCAAAGGTTGCAAACTCTGCCTCTAGATTTGTTAGCCACTGCCTCGATGACACAGTCAAGCAAGCCTGAATAGCGACTTACCAATGAACCTCCTGCTACATCAGAAATTGCTGGAGAAGTCCAAACAAGAGAGCAGGAGGAACTCTAGAGGAAAGAACAGGAGGAAGCGCAAAAGAAAGAACAAAAGAGGATATGTGAAGAGGAACAAAAAAGGCAGTAGGAGCAGAGCAGCACAGATGTGAATGTCGATGCCCAGATTGAACCAAAGTTGCTCCAGGAATGGCAGCAATTCGATTCAATCATAAGCAATCTAGAAAGGTCAAAATAAGCCGATACGTCCAAAGCGGCTGATACATAGGATACAACATCAAAAGAGGTTCCAAGCGAAGGAACCAGCAGTCTAACCCCTACTACAGACACAGAAATAATTCCCAAAGATCCTTCGGATCAAATCATTTTGTAAGTGGAGGATATACCTCCATTGGATGTCTTTTACAGCCCAAAGCATAGGGCCGTAGTAAAGCGACAGCAGAAGAGGAGAAGGATTGATCAACCTTCCATGTTCCCTGAACAGACAGTGACAACCAACATAGTTTGGAAGGAGGAGTTTGACCCTTTTGATGACCTACCAAAATTATCCCAATATGTTGGAGCCTATTCGGCGGCCACCATGGACAAGGCATCAGAAGTGAGTAATTTTTTAAAAGAAAAGGATTAGGCAATCACTTTGTTACAAGCACAACTATCGGAGGCACAACAGAAAGCAGAACAATTAGAACAACAATTGTCCACGCAACAACAGATAAATAATCAATTGAATAAGCAGTTGCAAGAAGAAAAACAAAAGATTGATTCGAGTGCAATTCAAAAGCAGAAAGAACTGTCGGAGGCATTAGAAAAATTGAAAGCAATGAATGAACAGATGGTAAACGCAAAAGATGAGCAAATTGCACAATTATCAGGTCAAATAGAGAAGTTCAAGAATCTTCCGCAGCCTACCGATTTCATAGCAGAAGCACTATAGATTAATAAGGCATTGGTAACACAAATAAGATTATTATGTCAGAAAATTTCTCAAGTAGAACCCCTGTGTGACATAACAGCTTCAATAATCGATAAATCAGTCGATGCTAGACAAGACTTAGAGCAGGCCGATGAGACCTTGACAAATTTTCTTGATTGGCAGGACACTGATGAGGGACATGTAACAAATTTGCCTAAAATCTTAGAATCCCATAAATAAATCCTATTTATGGAATGCCGGTCCCAGTTAATGAAGGAAGAGAGAGCAGTTTCTAGATGCAAATTAACAACAAGTAATTTGGTTGAATTAATTAATGATACTCTCTATTTATCTAATATGATCTCTCAGTGTACACCAGGTAAATTACTATCGGCTAAAACATTGGAGCAATCATGTTATCAAGAGCTGGAAAAGAATGGGAGGTTGATTACAGGTATTAACAGTTTAACTTGGGACACCTATTGGTTGTTCCTAGTAAAACCATACAGCCAGAGAGCCGCACTCAAGTGCCTAACAGATGCAATCGGGTGTATCATTCCTGATATACAAGATGCCACCTGTGCTGCTCAACTCAATTCTCATCTCAACCGCCCTCAAGAAGTGGAACCGATGCTAGCGATATGCCAACTCAGGTCGAAAGGCAAACAGCCAGAGTGATGAATCATGTTGCCGGCTACCAGATTGCTGTGGGGAGATATTCAATTTAGTAGCATTTTAATTTTGTAGTTAGTTAGTTTAATTAAGTATTTATAGACCCTTTCAATGCATTGGAAAGGGTCGTAAGTTTTTGTATATGACTTAAACCTGAAGTTGCACTACTGTACTTCAGGAATATTTTTTATAAAGACTGGGCCAATTATTCCAATTTTGATAACGAAGCTTTTATGTGGATGTGAACTACTGCCTTTATTTAAAAGTATTTCTGAGTCAGAAGAAGGAATTCAAATTGCGATTGATATTAAGAATGATCTGCAGCTCATATGGTACTACTATCTATGTTTGAATTCATTCTTTTTATTTGAATTGTTATTTGATCATTTTTTCTATTATTGAATATATGCATGTGTTTTAAACAGCATTCTTCATACTTTCCACTATTGGATGTTTACAGCATGCTTTTCTTCCAATCATACATGTATCAGTGATATAAAAAGATAAGTGTAACAATGTTTTATTAATTATTTTGTTCGACTATTTGAACAAAGAAATTATTATATGAATGAATATCTATGTTTATTGAATAGAGTCATCTATATGCCTATTGATGAACAAAGATCATCAAATGTTGCACTTAAGAATAGAAGCTTCTCGGGAGAGAATAGTCATTTGTATTTTCGCCTTTAGATTAAGTCATCCATTCATTATCATTTATTAGAAAACCAATCACTCCTCCATCCCTTTTTGTTCATTACTGGGAAACTGGTCCCAATATATCCAGTCGGAGCCACCATCCCAAACAGAAAAGGAGCTGTATTAAGGTCCGGACCGGGTGGTTATCCCCCGATGTTGATGCAACAATTTTCGGGGCATCAACATGATGATCAGATCGACGGGGTGCATCAGCGAGGTATCGGCTATTTAAGAAAGGGCCCTGCGCATGAGCGATAAGTGATTGTGATCGAATCGCATCACTATATCGCAACGGAATAGCACCAAGGGGCGAGGCCTATGCACAAGTATATGGGAAATGCGATAAATGGACCAGAGGGTTATATATACGATATTTGATAATATTTCAGGTCTGCCAGTAGGACGGTTTTAATAAATTTTCAATGTATTTTGTTATATAACAAAATACAAAGGAACACAGGGTAGTGCTGATAGCGATGAAGCCCTGACCCAAAAGGGTCCTGGAAGTGAAGTATATAAAATTTGAGATCTGTCGAAAGCCATATTTAATGTATTTTAGATATTTTCAATATAAAGGGAAAATCACAAAACTGGTAGGATTACGGGAAAGCCAAAGGCGATAAGTGGTTTAGGCCAAGCCCCGCCCCATGCCATACAACCCACCACATGTCAAGGATGAGGAGAGAGAAAACCACCCTCGTAGGGCAGTTAACTCTAGTACAAAAGAGCCGCCCGAAATGGATCATCACTGTTGGATCTAGAAATCTCAGATTAACGGTGGAGATGTGATATCACCCCAAAGGTGGACCCGATGAATATATATCCCATTTTTTAGGACATTTGAAGTTTGAAAAGGACAGAGAGGGGTGGGATTTCTCCTTATTACTGTGTTTTATGTTTAAAACAGAAACAGTACGACAACATTGTGCTGCATTTATAGAAAGCATGCATTGCTAACATTTGAAAGGGCACAACACAACACAGCATGCCCAACACAACCGCAACAACAGAGGTTGTGGAGCAGACAGCGCAGCTAGCCCGAAACAGAAATATCATGGGCATCTACAGTGCAACACAGCCCGAAACATAATCTGTCATGAGGCATCAACAACGCACCTTATCCAAAACCAACAAGTGATCATGGAGCATGTCTGGCATGAGAGAGCTCCTAGACAGTGTATCAAACTACCTGAAGGTGGTTATTCCTCTATCAGAAGGAGAAGACCTCCAAGCCATGGTTTCCTATTTAGTGAATCAAACAATTAAGGGATAGAGAGAACAGATTAAGACTTTGAGCCTTTGAGAGCTCAGGAGCATGGTAAAAGGCCTATAAAAGGGTGAAAACTAAATGTAGTAGGGGTTCAACTTCTAGAGATTGTTGCTACTTTGTTCCTTCAAGCTTCTCATCTTCATTCTAGCAATATAAGCTTCTTTTGCTATTATATGTTCAATGTCCATTTTCTCTGTTGTTCTATGTTTGCACTTGAATAGGTTATTTATGTTTTTTGTTGTATCTAATGCGAGATAACTATCATCTTATCTCTAAATTGATAAATTAGATTTTCAAGTTTCATTTACTTCCTGTAGCCGGCCATTCATATCTGTTTATGTATGCAATCTGGTCGTACAGTCAATATTCTCCATCTATCCATTAAATCTATAAACTATTGAGCATTAGTAGTCCAAATCCTTGTATTGTTGAGGGTGTTCATGCATGTCTTGAGTGAAAATAGAGCTGAAATGGTTATCTGACTTGATCCAAACCATCATCCATTCCAATAGTTCTCAAAACAATATTGAAGATTATATGTTACCAGGCATCTCCGAGCTGCAACCTAGGAGAGTTTCCTGGAGAGATAACGTAATTGGTGTTGTTGCTGGGGAGAGGAAACTAAAGCTCAGCTTCCCTGGGAAATGACATAGATCCATATTTGATGATAGACAAATTCTGAGCACTTTTTTGGTTGTAATCATCTACCTGGCGACTCTACTAGAGGCTGAACCTCTTGGCAACTCTACTTCATAATTTTGGCTCAGTTTGTGAGGCATACTCTAAGAAATCCTCTGAAATCACAAGTTGACCCAGTACTTGAACATAAAAACATCATCAAAGAGAGAAAGGTATTGCAGAAAGGAGCATCATGTTCAGGTAAACCTAAACAATCTCCTATATCTCTTCAAGAAAGTCTTGTAATAGAACAAATACATGTTGAGAGTATAGCATCTAATACTAGCAGTGAAGAAAAAATCTTAGAGATTCATAAAGCTACTTATTCTTTAGGTTCTCCTTTTGTTGTAAGCCCAAAGGAAACCTCACCTCCTATCCATCATACTCCTTTAGTCTTATCAGCCACTCCTCAAGCCTCCATGATTCAGACTGCCAGTACTCTTTTAGCCACCATAGCCATGGCAGGTCTACAAGCACCTACGAAAATGGAAAAAATCATAGCTACTAGGTATGGACCTATAATATTTCCCACTCCTTTAAATTCCATGCCTACTCGAGAATATCAGAAATATAGGCCTAAGTTCACTTTGACTGAAGGTGTTACTGCTGAGGAACATCTTGAGTCATTCTATAGCTATGCCGATAACCTGGACATTAGTGAAGATGATGTATGGATGAGAGTATTTGTCCAAAGCCTAGATGGAGAGGCTAGAAAATGGTTCAGAGAACTAACCCCAAGATCTATAGCAAATATTAAGGCCTTAGATGATGCATTTCTAAAGAATTGGAGGGATAAGAAGGATATCCTCTACTACCACATTGAGTTTGGCAACTTAAAGAGATAAAATGGTGAGTTGCTGTCTGATTTTAATAAGAGGTTTAACAGTATGTATAGCAAGATACCAGCTGAAGTAAAACCCACTACTACCTCTGCTAAACTCACTTATGCCAGTGCTTTCGATTATGACTTCTGCATACTATTGAAGTAGAGGCAATGTGCTACTTTAGCTAACATGTAGGATGCATCCTTGGAAGTGGAATCAAACTTCATGGCTGCAGAGAAGCTCAATGGAAATTTTGATAGAAGAAGATAGATGGGCGAGCCTTCATCATCCTCTGATCCTAAGATAGATAAAATGACAAAAATGATACAGTCATTAGCCTCTAAAATCTTCAAATTAAAGGTTGAGCAGCACCCTAGGAAAGGGAGAGTTCTTAAAACCTTTGCTCCTAGAAATCCAAATCCAAATCCATATAGAATAACTAATGAGCAGTTACAGAGTTTGCAAAGAAGCAAAGATGCCAATGAAGACCAAACGGTGAAGGCCCCTTTTCAAAAGGCAGTCATGGAAGAAGAGTAGTTTGAAGAAGATGATGAGATCCATTGTCTGGAAGACAAAGGAAGTTCTTCCTTTTTTACCTCAGCTGCTTATGAAAAGCCATTGTTTAATGACCAGATCAGCCAAGAATGGGATGGTGAAGCTATTCTACAAATTGAAGATCAGCAAAGATATAATCTGAGGTCAAAGATGAATAATGCCAAGGAAGCTCCTATTCAAAGAGTTGTTGTCCCTACAGTACAGCAAGCTAATAAGCAAAAGAAACTAGTAGTTGATCCCATCATCCTCAAAGCTCTAGCTCATGAGGTAAGAGGCCTTGACAAGTCTCCTTCTCCTTTCAGTTTTCAATTAGAAATTCAGAAGCTAAGAATACCTATGCCTTTGATTGAACTAGTGAAGAATGAGTCCTTCAAAAGATCCATCCTTAAGGCCCTTGAGCCTAAAGCCATCCAAGCCTCCAGTGACTATGTAAATCTACAAGATGACAAGCCAACTATTATTCTTAGCCCAATGATTGAAAATTGTGAAGATAGCTCCCCATCATTCTATATCTCTCTGACTATTCATCAAAAAATCCTTCACAACTGCCTTTTGGACACTGGAGCTAGCCATAACCTAATGCCCAAGGCTGTCATGGATGAGTTGGGTCTTGATATCACGAAACCTTATCATGACCTATTTTCTTTTGACTCTAGAAAAGTGAAATGCCTGGGATTAATCAAAGACCTAGCCATCACTTTGTCTTAGCTGCCCATGAATAGCATGATAATGGATATTTTGGTAGCAAATGTACCCCCCAAGTTTGGCATGTTACTTTCCAGAGGTTGGATCAAGAGATTAGGTGCATCATTACAAAATGATCTATCCTATGCTACTGTCCTAGTCTTCGGAGGTGAGAGCAAGAGATTATACACAGAAGCTCAGTTGGCTTATATCATCAATGATGAGAAGAATCCCACTAATCATCCCATCTATGTTGTTGACACTGATTTTGGAGCATGTATTCTTCATATTGAAGAATCCCAGTTGGTCTCCACACAGCTTAAAAAACCAGTTTGCCATATCGTTGAGGAAGAAGACCCACAGATTTGGGACATGTTCTTTGATGGGGCTTGCTCTCATGAAGTTGCATGGGCAGGCGTAGTCCTTGTGTCCCCCACACAAGAATACATTAATTTATATTTCAAATTAACCTTTGAGGTCACAAATAACATAGAAGAGTATAAATCTTTGATTCTGGGCTTAAGCACTGCTAAAGAAATGGGTATCAAAGGCCTGAAAGTGTTTGGAGATGCAGACCTCATCATTCAGCAGGTCAATAAAGCATTCCAAGCAAAGCATCCAAGACTGAAAGCATACAGAGATGAGGTATGGAGGCTTAAGGGCTGCTTTAACGATTTCAACATTTCTAATATTCCAAGAATGAAGAGCCAGCTTGCCTACTCCCTTGCTACGTCTGCTAGCACATTTATTTATCCTTTGCCTCCTAATTTGACGTATGAAGTTTAGGTAAGATATAGACAGTCTCTGCTTGACAATGTCAAATACTGGAGAGTTTTTGAAGACGGTGAGGAAACTAACAGGTTTTTAAAAGTCGTTGAGAAATTTTCTGAAATGCACATTGACCAAGAAAATGAAACCATGGAAAAATGTAGCCAGTCCAAGCCAAAGGATGAGATCGGTTGAGGAAGCATTGTCCAATTGCCTAGTCATCATATTCCAAAAGGATTGGTGGCTCTAGAGAAGTTGTTCAATCATAACGATGTGCCTTATAAGCTTGCCAAGACAGAAAATGAGTCTGTTGTTTGTAAACATAATATGGGGATCCCACCCCGTCCGAAATTCATCAATATATCCACTCATTTGTGTTCTGCCTAGAATTCTGAGGATTGCACCCTCATAAAGAAATTCGTTGATATTCTTGCCTGGGAATACTGTGATCTTAAAATCTATGACACAAAGATCATTCAACATAAGATTCCACTGGAGAAGAACACCACCCCTTTTAAGCAAAAATTAAGACCTATTAGCCCTCTCTTATTGCCTTTGATTGAGAAGGAGATCAAGAAGTTGTTGGATGCCAAAATCATAGTTCCTTTAAGGTATTCAAAGTGGATAGCTAACCTTGTGGTAGTAAGAAAGAAAAATGGAGAGATCAGGCGTTGTGTTGACTTCAAAAATCTGAACAAGTGCTCTAAAAATGATAACTACCCCATGCCTAAGATGGAACAATTGCTGCAAAGAGTTTCAGGGGCCATAGTCATGCATTTCTTAGATGGATTTTTAGGTTACAATCAGGTTGTTGTGCATCTAGAAGATCAGGAAAGGACCGCCTTCATTACTCCTTGGGGCACTTTCATGTACTCCAAGATGCCTTTTGGACTGATGAATGTTGGGGCTAGTTTTCAAAGGGCCATGGACATAGCCTTTGTGGGAGAGAAGGACAAGTTTGTCCTTATCTATCTTGATGACATAATAGTCTTCTCTAGTAGTCACAAAGACCATTTGCAGCATTTGAAGAAGGTCTTCCTAAAGTACAAACAGTTTGGAATTTCAGTGAACCCGAAGAAGTCACAATTTACTCTAGAAGAAGGCAAGCTTCTAGGACATATTGTTTCTGCTAAAGGTGTGAAGATTGATCAACAAGATTTCAAGCAATTCAGACATTGTCCATCCCAAGGTCGAAAAGGTACATTCAATCCTTCCTGGGTAAGATTAACTTTGTAAGGAGGTTCATTCCAAACTTTCAATAGCTAGTAAAGCACATCAGTTCCATGCTGAAGAAAGGATCAGAAATAAAATGGACAGATGCTTCAAGAAGCTCTTTTGAAGCCATCAAGCAAGCTATCATGGAAGCTCCCACTCTAATAAGCCCAAATTACACTAAGGAGTTTTATATCTTCTCTTTTACCACTTATGATACACTTGCAACAATTCTGTTGTAGAAAAATGATGAAGGCATAGAGCACCCCATGGCCTTTTTCAACAAAACTCTAAGGGATGCTGAACTAAGGTATGAATTTATTGAAAAACAAGCTTATGCTCTCAAAAAACGTTTAAAGGCATTCAGAATTTATATTTTTCATTCCAAAGTGGTTGCATATGTACCTTCGGCCTCAGTAAAGGATGTCTTAATCCACCCAGATATTGATGGAAAGAGAGCTAAATGGATTGCAAAATTCATAGAGTTTAACATAGAGGTGAAGCCCACTAAGCTTGTCAAAGGCCAGCGCTTGGCTAAACTTATGGCTGAAGAAAATTGTAGCTTGTTAGACATAAATTGCATGGGTCTAAATTCATATGATGAGCAGATAGAGGGAGCAGCAGAAGAACAAAATTAGAATTAGACTCTAGCTAAAAATCTAGCCACCTTTGAATGGTATTACATCATAGTTCATTTTTTGCAAAAGTTATAAGTCCCTTCAGGGATTATCTCAAGTTAAGCCCGGGCCATTAAACTTCGATCAGCTAAATTTTGCATAAATAAAAATCTGCTTTATTGGAAAGACCCATCGGGAATCCTCTTGGGATGTCTACATAAAGAAAAAGTTGTGGAAGTCATACACTAGTTCCATTCTACCATCTGTGGAGGGGATCATTATTGGAGGACCACAGCCCACAAAATTGTGAGGGCTGGGTATTATTGGCCTACTCTATTCTCTGATGTGATTTCTTTTGTGAAAGCTTGTGACAAGTGTCAGAGGTTTGCAGGAAGACAACAACTAAAATCTATGCCCTTGAAGCCAGTACATGTCAATGGTCCCTTTCAGTAGTGGGGCTTGGACTTTATAGGTGAGATCAACCCACATTCCAGTGGCCAACACAAATGGATCTTAGTAGCCACTGATTATTTCACCAAGTGGACTGAGGCTATACCCACTAAGAATTCCAATCATCAAGTTGTCATAAAGTTCTTGAATGAGAATATTTTCACAAGATTTCGTTTCCCAACCAAACTAGTCATTGATAATGTAGTAGCTCTCAAGGCAAAAGAATTGGTGGACATGTCTGAATCCATGGGCATTCAAGTGGTGCATTCTACCTCATATTATCCTCAAGGCAAAAGCCTGACAAAATCATCTAACAGGAGTCTGGTAAGGGTAATCGAAAAATTGTTAGAGGACAAAAAAAAGAGTTGGCATTCCACGTTGAAGTTTGCACCATGGGCTAACAGAGTTACCATAAAAAAGTCCATAGGGAATTCTCCATTTAAACTGGTTTATGGCGCTGATGTTGTTTTCTCTATCCAACTGGTTCTCCCTGTGGCTAAACTCTTGCAAGAATAACAAGATGAAGAGAATTATATGGTAAGAAGAATGAATAACCTAGTTGAACTATAGGAGGTCAGAGAGCAGCTGGTCGAGAAGTCAAAGGCTCATCAAAAGACAATCAAAGAAACCTTTGATAGGAAGGCAAAAGTGGACAATTTCCAAGTTGGTGATTGGGTGCTTAAATGGGACGCATTTAAGGAAAAGAAAGATAATCATGGCAAGTTTGACTCTTTATGGACATGTCCTTTTGTCATCGCTCAAGTTCAGCAGAAAAATACATTCATTATGCACAGTCTGGAAGGAGGAGATACTTTTGGTAGCCCAGTAAATGGGCGCTTCTTGAAACTTTATTTCGTTTAAGGCTTTAAATCCTTGTTATTGTAAATATGTTTTTTCTAATTTTTATTTTTCATTACAAAATAGACAACATGCCCAATGGAACACTAGGAGGAAGATTTGATTTTGTTTTTATAGGAAAGGCATTTATCTGTGATCCTTGAAACCTCACAGGGAAGATTTCATCACCAGAAGGAGCTAGTGTTAGCCTCGCAAGAAAAAGGCCCAAAATTGGATCCATATATGCTCTTAAAGTTTCCAAATTTACTTAAAATCATCCCAAGGGATCTAAAAATGCTCTTGAAATCTTCAGCATTTGCTCAAAATCATCCAAAGGTCAAAATCAACACAAGAGGAGAGCCCTTGGAGGGGCGGAAATACACTATTCGGAGGCAAAAAGCACTTGAAAAACCATGAAAAAGCCAAAATCACAAGCTTAAACATTGAAAGAACAACAACCATTAGATCCAGCTGATTAACGACCCAGATCTAAGTGGCTAATCGCAATCGGCAGTACAGAGAGGACGGTTTAAAGAAGGGGCGTAAGACGCTACCGATTAGTGATCTCCGATGATCAGATTGGCGAGTCGCATTGGCGAGGTGTCAACGATTTAAGAAAGGGCCCTGGGCATGAGTGATAAGGGATTGTGATCAGATTTCATCACTATATCCCAATGGAGTAGCACCAAGGGGTGGGGCCTATGCACAAGTATATGGGCGATGTGATAACTGGACCCGATGGTTATATATACGATATTTGATAATATTTCAGGTCCATGGGTAGGACGATTTTAATACATTTTTAATGTATTTGTTATATAAAAAAATACAAAGGAACATAGGGCAGTGTGGATAATGATGAGCCTGAACCCGAAAGGGTCCGGGAAGTGAAATATATAAAATTTGAGATCTGTGGAAAGTTATCTTTAATGTATTTCACATATTTTCAATATAAAGGGAAAATCGCAAAACCGGAAGGATTTCGGGAAAGCCAAAGGTGATAAGTGGTTTAGGCCAAGCCCCTACTGATGCCATATAGCGACCACCATGTGTCAAGGACAAGGAGAGAGAAAACTGTAGGAATTTACAGGGTAAGTTCCTCAGATAGAACACCAAAGGTCACCGCTCAAAACCAGATCACAAATCAATACACCAGTATTTTTGACGTGGTTAAAACCCTCAAAGATGGAAACAGTCCACGGCCTGAGCCAACGCGGCCACTTCAGGCAATTTATTAATAAAAGAATGAAAATTTACATAAGCTTCTCTCATAGATGGATTACCCTAACAATGACCCTCCATGCTCTTTAAATAGAGATCATGGACTAATCATGTGTTAAGCCACAGATCAAGTGTCGGTAATACCAAGGAGAGAATGAACCATCGGATCACTACATATCGTGACTGTCGGATTGTAAGTTACAAAATGTACATAGTAAAGAAAAACACTTTACCTAACTCTATACTAGACCAAGTTATACTTAACTATTTCCTATGTGTCGGAATATCCTAACATCCCCCCTTAAGAACAACTTGGGATAGGATTGAAGGATTTACAAATATGACACAATAGGAGAAGGAAGGAGGCACTAGAGCCTATCCCCCCTTAGTGACAACTTCCTGAACTCCAAGCATAAATCGAAGTTTAGTGAACTTCGCCTCTGTGAGAGCCTTTGTAAAGATGTCTGCAACTTGATCATCTGTTGAACAATATTGCACTTCAAGAACATGGTCGTGAATGAGATTTCTGATGAAGTGCATGTGCAATTCAATGTGTTTGCTACGCTGATGTTGGATTGGATCTTTGCATAGTTGAATGGCACTTTGATTATCACACCAAAGTGTAGTCGGATGCTGCTGCTGAAAGCCAAACTCTGACAGGATCTGACGAAGCCACAGGGCTTCCTTACTAGCTTCTACGGCACCACGATACTCTGCTTCTGCTAAAGAAAGAGAAATGTCACCTTGTTTCTTGCAAGCCCATGTAATAGGTCCTGAACCAAGAGTGAACACATAACCGGTAGTAGACTTTCGATCATCAGGGTCACCAGCCCGATCAGAATCATTGAAACCAACCAACAGAGGAGCTGCTTCGGCACTATAATGAATCCCAAACTGAACTGTACCTCGAACATAACAAAATATTCTTTTAGCTGCTTTCCAATGACTTTCATGTGGGTTTTGCATAAACCGAGCAACAAGGCCAACATCAAAGGAAAGTTCAGGACGAGTATGGGTTAGATACAAAAGTTTTCCTACAACTTGACGATATAAGGTAGCATCAACTTCAGGAGAAGTACAAGTGACTGAAAGATTGACTCTAGACTGAAAGGGAGAAGGGGTTGGCTTACAGTCTTCCATGTGAAAATGACGTAGAATATCACAGGCATACTTGGACTGGGAAAGGGAAATACCCTCCTTGGACTGCAAAACTTGGAGACCGAGAAAATAATGTAAGTGTCCTAAGTATGTCATTTCAAATTTCCTTTTGAGGCTAGACTTCACATGGTTTATAAGGTTGGGATCACTACCAGTAAGGATAAGATCATCAACATAAAGAACAAGAATGATAAGAGATTTTCCCACTTTCTTGGTGTAGACAGTATTATCAGAATGACACCTAGAAAAGCCAGATTCTAAAAGAAATCTATCCATTTTGGCATACCAAGCTTGAGGAGCTTGCTTGAGACCATAAAGGGATTTCTTAAGTCAACATACAAGGCTGGAGCCTGTTTGTATAAAGCCAATAGGTTGTTCCATATAGATTTCTTCATGCAAGTCCCCATGCAAGAAGGCAGATTTAACATCCATCTAATGGACTTCCCATTTGAAAGAGGTAGCAAGGGAAAGAACAAGGCAGATAGAGTTCATTTTGGAAATAGGGGAGAAGGTTTCAATGTAGTCAATGCCTTCAACTTGTGAAAAACCCTTAGCAACAAGATGAGCTTTATGTTTATCAACTTTCTCATCTGGTCCATACTTGGTTCTGTAAACCCATTTGCATCTAACAAGTTTTCGTCCCTTTGGTAGAGGAACAAGATCCCATGTATCATTTTCCAATAATGAATGATATTCTTCATTCATAGCTACTTCCCAATCTGGACGGCCTGAAGCTTCTGCAAAGGTGTCAGGATCATAATTCACTGGAGCTTGAGCCAGTAAAGAAGAGGCTCTATCAAACTGAGAACGTGTACGTCACTGATCTGTAGGATCACTGACAAGATCACCTGCTACATCCCGAGTAGCACGGACCCATCTTGGAAGCTGAGGCGCTGAAGGAGGATCTTGAGAAGGTGGGGCAGGATTGCCATCCTCACTTTCATCATCTAAAGAAGAAATATTTTCAAAAGTTGAAGAGATAGGGAGAGGTGGCACATCCGCCGAACTAGGCTCGCAGGCCGATATATTTTCAGCAAATTTTACATCTCTTCTAATGATAACTTTTTTGGACTTAAGTGGAATAAGTCTATAGCCTTTGACATCTTCAGAATATCCAACAAAAATACATTTTTCACTCTTAGGTTCTAAAGCTTTATGCTTTTCATCTGGAATATGGGCCCATGCTTCACTTCCAAAAACAAAAAAGTGACTTACATCTGGTTTAATTGAGCTCCATGCTTCTTCTAGAGTGATATCCTTTAAAACTTTAGTAGGAGTGTGATTTATTATGTAATTTGCACAGTTAATTGTTTCTGCCCAAAAACTAAGACCAAGTCCTTTAGATTGTAGCATACAATTAGCCATTTCCTTTAAGCTGCGATTCTTCCTTTCAGCTACACCATTTTGTTGTGGAGTATATGGAACAGTATGTTGCATTTGAATTCCATTCTCAGTGCAAAAGTTGATGAATTTGTTGTTAACATATTCTCCACCATTATCAGATCTTAGCTTAAGAATTTGATGTCTAGATTGTTTTTCAACAAAGGCCTTGAAGGCCAAAAATGTGTTAAATACTTCACTCTTGAGTTTTAAGAAGTATACCCAAGTGCGTCTGGAGAAATCATCAATGAAAGTTAAGAAATACTTGCAGCTAGAGAATGAAACAACTGGAAGTGGACCACATAAATCACTATGCACAAGCTGTAAAGGGGCTGAGACGTGCCAAGAGGCACATTTTTCAAAACTATCCGGATGATGTTTTCTGAGTACACATCCGGAACAAACACCATCTCTGCAAGATACCATTGGAAGACCTGTCACCATATTTTCTTTACATAGATGCTGAAGGGAGTGATAGCTTAAGCGACCAAATCACTCAAGCCAAAGTTTTCTCACTTCATCGTTATGAGCAACAAATACTGAGGGAAGATTTGATGACCCAAAGTTGTGAAACTTATACAACCTTGTAGAATCATCAGTAATGCCAGTAGCTAAAATCTGTCTGGGATCTCTTAGGTCCTTAATTACAACATCGTGAGGTGAAAATTCAACGATTTTACCTTCACCTGAATGAGTTATCTGATATACATATAGAAGGTTGCAGGATAAGGTTGGAACACATAATACATCATTAAATTGACCATTGTCTAGATGAACAGTTCTAGTCCCTACAACATTAAGAGATATATCATCACCAACATATATATTTTTGGTGTTATAATCATTTAAAGAAGAAAACATGGCTTTGATTTTGGCCATGTGATAAGAAGCTCCAGAATCAATGAGCCACTCATGAGAATGAGAAGAAGAAGATACATTTAGTGCATAACCAGACCGAGATGATTGACAACCAAATGCAGAAAGTGCCATTCCCGAAGATGAAGTTGAAGTTGAAGAGTGCTCCAAATGGATGTTATGCTTCTTCATTGCTGCTTCCGAGGCTTCCATCTTCTTAAAGCATTTGGATTCTAAGTGGTCATCTCGATTACAAAAGTTGTAATGTCTATTAGTCTTCTTACCTTTGTTTTTATTTGTCTTATCATTTTGCTGAAATGATTTTTCATTTTGAGGCTGAGATTGCTTATGACCCTTGTTTGGTTTAGGACCATTCTTTTTAGGATACGACTTCTTAGGATTCTTTGAATTTGGTTGCTGCTGGGCGGCTAACACTTTCTTAGAAAAGTTTCCAAGATTAAGAAGACCAAGGTGTAAGAGTTTTTCTTGTTCTCTTATTAAAGAATCACAAAAAGAATCAAAGGAAGGGGACTTGTAGTCTTGTCCTTGAGAAATGAAGGCTTCTCTTGTAAAATGGAAGGTGGAAACAAACATAGAGTAGGCTAGTCCCAAATTAGTGAGGATGGAATAGATAAGGTTACTATCTTGTTTCTTAACCTTAACACCTTCCAAGAGATATCTAAGGGTCTTGAACTTGGACAGAAATCTTCAATGCAAGAAAAATTATTGGGGTCCAATGTAAGCAACTCATTTTCAAGTTGATGGGCTCAAAGTTCATTCTTAATTCCAAAAACTTTATTGATCTGTTTCATTGCTTCATCATGAGTATCAAGTTCTGCAATATGGAATTTAAGATCTGGAGAAATAGACATCCCTATCAGCCCACGTGCTTGATCTTGCCTATTTTCCCATTTAGCAACTTTATCTTCATCTTTCGATTTGGTTTCTTGGCCTGAGGCTATTCTGTAGAGACTAAAGATGTTGAAACTAAATGTTCCAATGGATAGATCTCGAAAAATTAGGCTGGTTAAAAAAAAATGGCTCTGAAAACGGCTTCCGGATGAAGAAGTTATGGCTTTTTGAAGAAAAGTTGTTGAAGATGCCGACGAAGTGCGGGAATGTGCGGAAATGAAAAAAAACACCCCCACGAAAAGGAGATTTGAACTCAAGACCTCTACTCTCATAAACTAGCTTTGAACCAAGTGAGCTATACAAAAAATTTAAGAGAGAGAGGGGGGGGGGGAAGCTTTGGGTTGCGTGCTTGCTTTGAGAAAGCTCTTTTTCCCTACAAAACAAAAAACACAAAACCCAACACGGACATACAAAGAAAATGAACCTTATGGCTCGAAGTTAGCTTTAGCCGGAAACTAAATATTTTCCTCAATGTTTTTGATTTTCTGAGATCACACTAAGGCACAGCGGAAAAGAGCATATGCATGAGAAAAATCCTTCCTTTCTGTTTTTTATTTGCCCAGATTGCATAGAGTCGTGGGGCAAAGAGCATACGCAGAAATGAAAGGTTCAGATCCGGTAATAAAAAAAGCTAAATAAACCGAAACTAAAATAAACAGAGAGAAAATAATTGTAAACTGCAAATAAACACTGTATACCTCCAGATCTTGAAAATGACGCAGCTAGGGCTACCAGAAACCTTTTCGCGTGAAACGAAAATGGTTCCTCACTGAAACAGATGCTCCCAACATAATAGAGCAGTCCTCTCGGCCCGAAAGTAGTCAGAAACAGTAGATCTGGGAAACGACAGTCGGATGCAGTTCTACCGGCTTAAGATTTGGATCACCAACGGACGCGGCCCTCAACTTGGCTCTGATACCATGTAGGAATTTACAGGGTAAGTTCCTGAGATAGAACACCAAAGGTCACCGCTCACAACCAGATCACACATCAATACACCAGTATTTTTGACGTGGTTAAAACCCTCAAAGAGGGAAACAGTCCACAGCCTGAGCCAACGCGGCCACTTCAGGCAATTTATTAATAAAAGAATGAAAATTTACATAAGCTTCTCTCATAGACGGATTACCCTAACAATGACCCTCCATGCTCTTTAAATAAAGATCATGGCCCAATCGAGTGTTAAGCCACGGATCAAGTGTCGTTAATACCGAGGAGAGAATGAACTGTCGGATCACTACATATCGTGACCATTGGATTGTAAGTTACAAAATGTACATAGTAAAGAAACACACTTTACCTAACTCTATACTAGACCAAGTTATACTTAACTATTTCTTATGTGTCGGAATATCCTAACAAAAGCCACCCTCATCGGGCACTTAACTCCAGTACAAAAGAGCCACCTGAAATGGATCATCATCGTTGGATCTAAAACTCCCACATCAACGGTGGAGATGTCATATCACCCAAAAGGCAAACCTAATGGACATATATCCCATTTTTGAGGACTTTTGAAGTCCGAAAAGGACAAAGAGGGCCGAGACTTCTCCATATTGTTGTGTTTTCTATTTAAAACAGAAACAATATGGCAGTGTTGTTCTGTATTTACAAAAAGCATGCATTGCTAACATTTTAAAGGGCACAACGCAACAAAGCATGCCAGACACAACCACAACAATAGAGATCATGGAGTAGATAACGCAACTAGCCCGAAACAGAAATATCATGGGCACCTACAACGCAACACAACCTGAAGCATAATCTATCATGAGGCATCAACAATGCAGCTTATCCAAAACCAACAAGTGATCATGGAGCATCTTTGGCATGAGAGAGCTCCTAGACAACACATCAAACTACCTAAAGGTGGTTATTCCTCTGTCAGAAAGAGAAAACCTCCGAGACATGCTTGCCTATTTGATGAATCAAACAGTTAAGGGACAGAGAGGACAGATTAAGACTCTGAGCCTTAGAGAGTTCAGCATTATGGTAAAAGGCCTATAAAAGGCTAAAAACTAAATGTAGCAAGGGTTCAACTTCTCGAGATTGTTGCTACTTTGTTCCTTCAAGCTTCTCATCTTCATTCTAGCAATATAAGCTTATTTTGCTATTATATGTTCAATTTCCATTTTCTGCGCTATTCTATGCTTGCATTTGAATAGGTTATTCATGTTTTCTGTTGTATCTAATGCCAAATAACTGTCATCTTATCTCTGCATTGATAAATTGGATTTGCAAGTTTCATTTACTACCTGTAGCTGGCCATTCATATGTATTTATGTATGCAATCTGCTGGTACAATTAGTATTCTCCATCTATCCATTAAATCTATAAACTATTGAGCATTAGCAGTCCAAAGCCTTGTATTGTTGAGGGTGTTCATGCATGTCTTGAGTGAGAAAAGAGCTGAAATGGTTATCTGACTTGATCCAAACCATCATCCATTCCAATAGTTCTCAGAACAATATTGAAGATTATATGTTACAAGGCATCTCCGAGCTGCAACCTAGGAGAGTTTCCTCTAGAGATAACATGACCATCGAAATGTAAATATGTTATTTTCATATATTACTTATGTTTATAATGTCATTAATCAAGAGTCAAATTTGTGGTTAGTATTCAAAACATTGTGTAATTTGCTAGCTCATAAGATCATTTTATGATCCTCCTTGGGGTCATGTAAGTTTATGGTGAAAAATCAAGCTTAAAAGTATTTTATTTTGAATTTATTAATTAATTAAGGTCTTATCCAATTTTTCTAAGTTTTGATTTTTGTGCCATGTAAATTTGGGTGAAATTGTAATAATTATTTAGAATGACTTTTTAAGATATAAATGGATTCATCCCTTTAAGAAACCCTAACGAGGATACAACTCACACATGATTCTAACGAATTTTTGTTAAATTTTAAAATATATTACTTAAAAAATAAAAGTAAAAGGAAAAAAATTATAACGCAACATTGGTGAAAGGAAAAATTATTAGAATGAACCTTAAAATTTTAAAAAGAGTTTTAAGCCTTATTTTATTATTCTATATTATTTATTAAAATAATTTTTTAATAAACAATCACCATTTTTAAGAAAACTTGAACCTAATATATAGTTGTCGCGAATATCAAGTATCTTTTTCTTTTCCGAAGGTGGCAAAACCTATCAAACTCAGGTGTCAAACCAACAGTGAGGACAGCCATCTCTGGCTGCTATCCGCGAATATCGGTTTGACTCATCACTGTTATCAAGGAAAACCACTCCACCTGTAATAACCCGCTGGTGGTCCGTAAGGGAGCAGGCTTTCACTCCTGCCAGATGCCTCTGGGTCTTGGGCCGTTACGAGCTCTTAGCCAAACAGAAGACGAGCTCTTAGCCAAACAGAAGCAGTTTTATCCTGGAATATAGTTAATAAAGTAATTATTTACAATATTTATTTATATTTTTATTACCATTCATAATACTGTAGAATTTAGTAAAGAACGTTAACTTTTCTCAATTATTATTTCAAATCCCCTATTAATTCCGGCAACGATATCTTAACATGAAACTATGACATTGTCCTCGTGGATTCATGGTGTGGTTCGTAGCATATCCTCTGTTTTGAGTGATTTAAGCGCTGAGAATTAGGTTTTAATATCGTAGAGTGAGCTTTCGATTCCTCCACGGCGCTATGGATAGCGAAGAGAAAAACCTAGCGGGGACAAGCTCTGAACGTCCTTGCGGAAAAACGACCAAACGGAATACGAAATCAGAGGCCGAGCAAGAGGGGTGTCCAAGTGATTTGCAGAAGCAACCTCATGAGGCTAAGAAAGAACGTTGGAGATTGGACGTGCCGAATGAGTGTAGACAACCATTATATCAACTCACTAAGGACTTGGATTTGAGATCTATGGGAGCTGCGGTGTGCTGGATGTTACCGTCTGAAATCAATAGATTGACAGACTTGACAAAAGAGCTAAAGTGTGAGAAAGGCGGACAGGCGATTGATTGGTTATTATCAATGGCCCCCCATATGCTAACTCTCACAAGAGAACTGGGGTTGCAGAATGGCGAACAAACCCTAAATTGGTTAGTGCCAAAACAAACTAAGCGTTTGGTGGAGCTGACTAGACTGCTAGGGTTGAACAATGGGGGGCAGACACTAGATTACCTAATATCAATGGCCGAGTTCATTGCCCCAGTAAGCAAAGAAATTCCGCCTAACTTATCATCCGCCACGGACGTCCCCGCTCAGTTTCCACCGGAGCAATTTCTGACACCAACTTTCCAACATCCAGGAGGAGCCGAAGACCCGCGGTCTTCTTCGAAACAGCAGCCCTTTGTACTGGAACGCATTCGGCAGCTAACTGCATTCGGTCCTTCAGCAGCAAATAATAGTGTCCCTCCGCTTCCACTGCCGACACAATCCACACTGCCAGAGAGGATTGCTACAGGCAGTGAAATACGTGGAGACTCTAACTTTTCATCCTTAACGAATGCTCAACCTCAACAGCAATTCCAAAGCTCTGTACCTCTGGTAGGAGAAAAGCAGCAATGGAATCAATTTCTTGCTAACAGTAGTGGGCTCCAAGGAGGGCAAACCACGGACCAATATTTCGACAGGAATAGAGGTATCCCTAATCTCTCCAACAACTTTAAGCGAAGAGGAATAGATCCTGGGAATGGCGATCATGGAGGGGCCCCATTACAAACTTCCTACACGATTGAGGCCAACGGAAACGAAGCAATGAATCAGGGAGGCAAGACAGCTCCTGTGCAGGGTTTGAGAAACAGCAATGTTGATGCTGTGGATGTGGGATATGATCAAGGATTTCAAAGTAGATACCTAGCACGGATGCCACTAGAGATACAAGTGCAGAACAACAGTATTGTCACGGGAGACAGATTACAGCAGAATCATAGTAACCAATACTTTGATCCACCTGCCATGAATCAAGTTTTCATTGACGTTTCAATGAATCCACGCGTCAACCAAGGGATTGGGCCACACTATGAATTTGAGAGAATTCAGGGCTGGAACCAGTACCAGAACCAGGCGGGGACTCAAATGGGAGGCACTCATGAAATGCACGGAGAACCACCGTGGCCAAAGGAATAGCAGAAGTATGCAGGAATTGTTAATACATTTGTCACTGACCTGACTAGAATTTGGTAGATTGACAATATCATAACTGCCCCTGAATAGATAGGCTAAACAATCTGACTACGTGAGTCTTTCAAATAGATAAAATTTTAGTTCCAATGTATGAATTCTAATCTTTTTGCATATTGTCATATTTTTTTTATAATTGATTTTTCCGGTTTTGCAGGACGTGAACGGGATGCAGTTGGAGGAAGTTTGAAACAACTTAGTATAGTCAGAGAATTAGAAGAATTAGAAAATGCCAATTCAGTAGCATCATGTATCAATGTAGGCCTTGATTACGTTTTAAACCTTGTTGGTGTTCGCTACTTGCAAACTGTCTTACAGTTACTTCGATTCCAATTTTATGTAGAGAGGTATTTGCGAAGTGCAAATTTTTCTTTTCAATTATTTGAATTTTAAATGTCATTCGTTTATTATTATTGGATGGTTAGTTCTAAGTGCCATTGTTTTATTGTTATTGGATGGTTATTTTTTATCGTAATATTTTGTATTGCAATGAATATACTACATGACATATATTGCTTACATGGTTTATATTTAACCAGTTTGTTTAGATTATTGGATGGTTAGTTCTAAGTGCCATTGTTTTATTGTTATTGGATGGTTATTTTCGATAGTAATATTTTGTATGGCAATGAATATACTACATGACATATATTGGTTACATGGTTTATATTTAAGCAGTTGGTTTATATTTAAGCAGTTCGTTTAGATTCAAGGAAAGAGCTTTACATATTTTATGAAAAATATAAATTGATAATGTGATTTTGATAATTTGAAAATGGTACTAGTTATTTATGCAATTTAATTATTACTTTATTTATATTTTAATTTTTAATATATATTTATTTCTATTGTTATATTTTAAATATTTTGATATTTATTAAGGCTAACATTTTTTTAAATTTTAGATATTAATTACTTGATGATAATGATGTTGAACGCTGAGATCATCGGATCTAAAGAAACAAATTATTTATTTTGATTTAAGATTTTATTCCTATGCTTAAAAAGCTTGGAGAGAAGCCTCCCCAGGTCACTATAATATAATTTTGACATTTTAAAAGGTTAGCAAGGTCATTATTGTAACAAAGATTGTGAAACTGAGATCTAATATGCTTGTAAGAGGGGCACAGGAAGTGGTTTTCATCCTCGATGTTCCTATTCTCACATATATGGCTCATCCTTTCCATCCATGGCGTTTCACTATGAGGCTCATGAGAATTCATTCTAATCTTTGTTATATTAATTTTCTTCTTTGAGCTAGTTAAAATAGAGAGATACTTTTGATCTTCTAGGGTGGGGTTGATTACCTTCTTATAATAATTTAATTTTCTTTTAGCCGATAAATCTTTCTCACACCACATTTTTTCTTTAAGTAACAATATCTTTGATGTTATTTGTGTTTTGCAATGCATCATTTTCGATCTCCCAATAGTTTAACAAGGCCCTTGTGTCTTTATGCCACCCTCCATTGAGCCTTAGTTGGTTTTGGCTGGAATTTAAAGCTAGCTTAGGAAGCCTATGATCATCTATGTTATTTAGTTTGTGCTTGTACAACAAAAACCTAAGCATAGCTAGGCTCTCAATAGGGGAAACACCTTATAAGGAGAATAGGATAGGGTGTATTACTTTTAATTTTCAGGTTATAAGTTATAAAATGTTTCTGGATTTGTTGAATCTTTTTTCATGATTGTCTAGCAACCCCAAACCAACAGAGTGACTAAAGTTTCAAAGAGGAACTTCTTTTTATCCCACATTACGAGGTTTGCTATTTGAGATTTTCAGTTTAATGTATGGAATCTAGATATTAGTTAATTATCTATTGTATTTTAGTTTTTCAATTTGCATTACAATCAAGTATAACTTTATTATACTATAAGTTGATGGATGTTTCAATAACAGTGAATATTATAGTTTATTATTATTATTATTATTATTATTATTATTATTATATTTGTTGCAATTTTTCCTTTCCATTATTTAAAAATTCCTTTATCATTTGTGTTTTTTTTTTTTTTTTTTTATGATGTTTATGTGTAAAACATTATTTCAATTATTTAAATGTATAAGTAAATAATTATTTAAATATATGTATCAATATTTTATTATTATTCATTGTTTGTCAGTTTTTATTTTTTTTATTATTAATTATTATGTTTATATTGACTATTTTATATTTATTGGTTATGTTTATAATACAATAAAGATTAGTTTCTATTAGAAAATATTTGGGGCAACCATAAAACTAGGAGGTGTGAGAGTTTTGGATAAAATCTTTTTCTGGTGGCTAGATTGCCATATCTAGTGGGTGTCCACCTAAGCTCCCACCCCATGCTCCTGATATCACTTCTTTTAACTCATGGTCCCAAATAGTGGTGATAAGAGAAGGAAAACCTTTCTAGTTTTGTCAAAGAAGAAATTTCAAAGGCTAAGGTTTTAGTGCCCCAATCAATAACACTAGTAATGCAACTAGGTGAACATGGCTTAGTAGGCCAATTTATGGGGATTTGTTCCTCACCAAAAAAGTATAAACCCAAATTTTGTGTGGAAAAAGTTTTTTCCTTGCTTTTTCAAGAACAAGGATGATCTAGATCTAATTCTTCAAAGTACACCTCTCTTTTGTGGCAGCCCCACCCTTGATTCTCTCATAAAAATGCATTGTAAATAATTTAGAGATATGTAAAATTTAAAAGAGGGGACTAAGTCAAAGGGACACATATTGCAGAGGAGGAAGATTGCTTGCTTGAGGTGTTGAGGTTTTTTTACTATTGGACAAACACATTTTTTTAGGGTGGTTAAGTTGGGAAATATCTTGGTTGATCAACCTCTAAGGGAATCAAGCCCCTAGGCCAGACACTAACCCAAAGGGGGTGGAGGAGAATTGACACTGCTACTTCAAGGCGGTACTTAACAATGGGGACTCTACTAGTTGAGATAACCCTTGGGGATACTATTGGAGCAACAATTAGCAGAAACAAATTACTTTCTTTTCATTGGGATATGGAGTCAAATAAAACTACATACTCACCAAAAGCTCAAAGGAGTAGCCATAGGGCCTTTAGATTAAATTATGGAATGGAGAGAAGGCCTTATTCAGCATGGATTCAGAAGCATTTAAGAATTTCTCAATGAGACTTTCAAAATAAAACATAGACATTGTAAACACAGTCCAAATAGGGTGCTCAAAAACATATCCTATTTTTCACATATCCTATTTTACAATTAGATTTCAAATGCATAACATGAAGAAAATAATAGTGAAAACACAATTATAGAAGTAAAAACATCACCAATGTTTCATAATAATGTGAAGAGTATTTTATTAATGGTGCTCCAGCAACGTGGGAAAAGTACATTGTTTGATAGAAAAATGTTACAATGTTGAGGAACCAACCCTCAATACTTCGAATGAATGAAGTATTTAAACATAATTTACAAAAAGGATTAAAATTAATGCCTCAGTGATATGGAGTTCTATTATTAACTTAAACTAACATAAATGAAATAATGTGACCAAAAGATGTGAATCTAGCGAAGCACGATCTAGACAAATAGCACTGCTTTGGTGGAGAACAGTTGCTCAGTGGCCACTATTAGGGTGTTGAGCTCATATTTTTAATCCTAGAATTCACACAACTTATCCCACTACTCTTCATGTGGAATAGCAATCTTTGTTACCTCAAGGTAGATCTCATGTACCTGAGAGAGCGAAAGTGGGTTTCACTACAAAAATGTGTTTGATCTCATGTTAGATAAAACTCATGTTGCTGATAACTTCATAAAATTCTCTCCTTGTCATAGAACCTTTGATGTGGGCACACTTGGTTGTATCCTTTGCAATGTATTAAAGCTTCTTCATGTAATCTTCCATGGTCATTAATTTATAATTGATCACAAGTAAATAAGGGAGATATTTCTTGTTTAATGCTTTTATTCTAGTGGAAAACATGTTAAGTGTTACCTCCAAAGTGTGACATTTCTTTATAAGCTCTACAACCAAGCTCTTCTTTGTTAGAAGCTTCTTTAATTCCAAGACTATTTCTATTCTGTCATCTACTCCTAAAGCATCCAACTCATCTGTTTTTGGAATTGAGAAACTTTATGATGTTGTTTGTTGTGGCACCCATTTCTCCCAATTCAGCATTCATAGTGGAAATGGTTTGCTTGGCTTTCTCCATCAATTCCTTGTGCTCAAATATAATCTAGATACATGGCCAGATCTCATATATCTTTTCAATGATATTTTTCCATATAATTTCTTTAACCTCAGTTAACCTCGGTGAGTGTGTTGCCAAATAGAGGACTCATCTAACTTCTTCCATACCTCTATCTCGTTTTAAAATTCTTAGTTTTGTATTGTGATCTTGTTACTTGAGCCTGCAATATTTTGATCTCTTCAGTCTCGAGAGACATGTTCTGCACTGCATTTGCCAATTGATCTGCATCAGCCCCTATGCTTCTTGTAGAAGATGTAGTTGTAGGAATGGTTGTGATAGGGAGTGCTCCCAAAGGGACAACAACCATTTTGGTGCCTTGTCCATTTTCTTTAATCATATTTTCCATCTCTGTCTCCATTTGCTTCTACTGTACACTCTGTTCTATGATGAGCTTCATCATGTTTGCTTTTTGTGTCTTTGTTTCTTCAATATCCTTGGCCATAGTATCTTCTGTAGCTGATAATTTCAACTTCTTCCTTAATGTTGCTATATGTCTGTATTCTTTTTCCTTACTAGCTCTTGTGAATCATTGATGTTTGCAGGGTCATAACATACTTTGATAACTAAATCCTCCAGAACTTTGATCTTGGTGTCTTTGGCAAGTGCAGAGACCTCCTCCGCCTTCAGTTGTGATTGAACATTGGCTAATGCGACCTGCAATTTAGGAAAACTAATAGGAGTGCTAGTGAAATTGGAAAAAATAATTTGCCGAGTCTACTTATGCATCTCCATTTGGTCAATGGGATGTATGTCTTTTACATCAAACTCAAATGTTGTCTTCTTGTAGTGTAATGATGCCTTGGGTTGGGGAACATGTGCCTCCAAGAATGCCATTTGAATTTTATCTCTCTCTGAATTGAAGGCTAACAACAACCTGCTTTGAGAAATGGAAGTCTTCTTCGAGAACTAATTATAGGTGTTGATTTTCAATGTGTCATTCCTCATTTTAATCTCTTTAAAAATATCAAATACACTTTTCTCTGTCTCCTCTATAGTAGAATTGTTTGTATTCATAACCTATTGTTGATCATGTGAAGCTGTGGAGGTAGTGGGAGAGAGTGTAGTTTGGTCACCTATTAATGAGGAAATAAGTGGCTCTCTCGTGGAAATAATGTTCTCCTCCTCTGAATCCTTGCTGAGGCTTAGGTTTGAACTAAGTTTGGCCTTCTTCCTATACATGATTTTGAAGCCTTCACTGAAAATTTTAGCCCCTCAAGGGGACTCTTCTTCTCTACTTCTCTTTGTTGTTTTCTCCTGCATGGTAGGAGTTTGTACTATGGAGGATGACACTCCTTGATCCTCTACCTCTTGTAGGGTGTTTTCACTCCATTCTAGCTGGTTTTTGTAACTTTTCTATCTCTAGTGTGGCTCTCTAAAAATAATAAGTGGACTTGTTTTCCACTCTTAACTTAGAAATGACCCCTAATGGATCATATGACTAGGTGAAACTAAGGCTCAACTGCATTTCTTTTAGTAGCTTATCTGCTTCTTCCCCTACTTCCCTGTTGTTGCAAATTAAATGCCCTATTTGTGTTTTGATTTTGAATTGGGACCTCTTTTTCTCGATTTTCATGTAATTCTAATGTATGTACATCTTTATTGACTGAAATATTTACGTCAAAATCATCAAGCTATTTATTTACGTTAGCATATTCAACAATATGATTTCCTACTTCACAGTCTGAATATTGAATAATGTGATCTTCTACTTTAGAGTCAAATACTGCTATTGTCTTCATACTCCTCTTTATATTGCAAAATGTTTTCAATCTTCTTATCACTTACAAATACCTGCCAATGTCTCATATTATCAGGTACAACAGGACGATGTTTAATCTTCACTGTATATTGTTTGTTTGTATGAGGCATTTGGCATGTGCTACCTAAAAAGTCTAAGCCATTAGCCAATACATTGTGATTCTTTTGAATGAAGAAAGATCATATTCTTCAAAAGTTCTTAAAAAGTCAAGGACAACATTCCTGTAGTTTCTCAACCTAGGATGTTTTGCAGCTCATTTTCTCCCTTCATCTTTTTAATAATTAATTCTGAATATCCTTGAACAAAAATTCTTTTAGCACCTAATGTCTTTAATAATTGTAGTCTTAAGAGAAGTATCTCATGTTCTGCTATATTATGGGTGCAATGAAAATTGAGTTTATAGGAATGACCTTTTACATGATCATCACACAAATTTACATCATCAGTTTTATCCCCAATGTTTAATGCCTTCAGGACCTGAGTCCTCTGTACATTCTCGTTGATTAATTCAGTTAAGGGGATTGAAATTTTCAGCTTGGCAAGTTCATTTTCTATACTCAATGGTGTTAGATTTCTAAGCATGTTTGAAAAATCAGATTTATCAACAACTATTTTTGTGGCTGGTTCAATTTGTTGGTTGGTAGAAGGTAGCTTAGTTGAGTATCTCTAGAAGAAGTATGAATTGGATTTTCCATAGTATCTTTTGTTAGTTTTTTTCCCAATTTTTTTATGGTTTTCTTAAAGGGATTTTGTGTAATTTTCTTGGGATCAGAATCATAGACATTTTTGACAGGACTTTCTGCATTCTTTTTACTTGTAGTATCTTGATTTTTCTTACTTCTAAGATTGTATTGCCTATGTAATTCCATTATAGAAATTTCAAATCCTTGTTTGTATTCTTCTGACACTTTAGAATCCATTTCAGTTTGGGCTATAAAAAAAAGTTCCTGCTCCTCCTGAGTGAGGAACACTATTTCATCTTGATTTACCCCTAACAAATTTATTTGATTGTCTTCCAAATATTCCATAATGTTCCCATCATCATCTATGTAATTTTCTTGAAAAGGAGGCTTAATCTACTGATCTGGCCCCTTTTGTTCTCTTTGTTTAATTTGAGGAACATTTCTCCTAAACTTTTGGTTTCTCTTGCTTGATTTTGGTCATTGAGGTTCACTCTTTGCATCATTTGATTGACTACTCTCAGTAGGTTATCAATCTTATGATCAGCTTCATTAACCTCTTGAAGATCAAACACATCATTCATCCTATCTATATATTGTTGAGCGGTATAATCACTAGTATTATCAAACATTACAATTTTGGAAGGATAATCTATAGGCATAACATTTAGCTGGCCTAGTAACACCAAGGGTGCATACCTTCCTACCATAATTGTCGTGGTATATTGACTTGAGGATGGACCTAATGGAGGTGCAAATTTAATTACGACAGGGACAATAGGTATAGTAGTCTAAGAGATCACATGTTGAGAAGTTCAAACTATAGATTGAGTAGGACTAGGATGTTGTAAATGTACAAATTGAGAAGATTGACTAGACAAAGAAGTTGTCACAATAGTTAAAGAAGTGAATCACACTATGGAATAAAGGCTTCTTCTATAGCTTGGTCTAAGACTGAAACTAGACCTTGTAATTTATCAAATTGTTGTAAAGATTCAAGATCAGGGTATGTCTCAAGGACTGGGGTTTGGGAAATATATGGTTGCAATACAGCCTTGTCTATGACAATTTGATCTACAAAAGCCTCAGACTTTGATCTAAATAAGCTTTGCTAGAAATGTAAATCAAATTCTATATCTTGTAAAGTTTCAAATTTCGCTTGGAGAGCATTAGACCTTGACAAAGGAAAATTCTCAAGGAGAGAATTGAATCTAGACATGGTCTATTACTACCTTGACTCTCGGTAAAGCTTCTTTTTCTCACCATTTTCTAGGGGTCATCTACAATTTTAGTAAGGTTGGGATCAAGGTGAGATATAGTATAAATCCTTTTGGGAGTCAGGGCTATGAAAAATCATCAAACAAAAATCAAAATCCAAATCAATGATAAAGTAGATATATACAAAATATCAACCTTAGATTAGGTTTTTCATAATGATATAACAATTTCTTATTGAAAAAATGATTTTAAGCGAGGGAGTAATAATGTTTTAGATTAAAATGTCTTCTTCCCCAGTATGGTCGTCACTATGCTATCTTCTGTATTTTTGAGGTTGTGAGAGTAAATATCTTGGACAACATCAAACCACTTTTGAATGTTGTGATCTAGCCCTACTAGCTTGAGAGAGGGCTCTCTCTTTATGATTTAACCTGGTTTTTTAGGTTAATTTTAGACTAGTTATAATTGTGCTTGGTTTTTTGTTTGAATTTGGTTAGTTGGTTGGTTGGTTGATCTGAAAAAAATTACTTTCTTTCCATTGGGCTATGGAGTCAAATAAAACTAGATGCTACACCAAAAGTTCAAAGGAGTATCCACACGGAAATATGGATAGATTTAATGGGTCTTTAGATTAAATTATGGAATGGAGAAAAGGTGTGATTCAGCAGGGATTTAGAAGCATTTAATAATTTCTCAATCATACTTTTGGAAGAAAACATACAAATTGTAAATGCAGTCCAAATAGGGTGCTCAAAAACATATCCTATTTTTCACATCTCATGTTTTACAAATAGATTTAAAATGCATAACATGAAGAAAATAACAATGAAAACACAACTACAATAGGAAAAACATCATGAGTATTTCATGGCATAGGTATCGTGTGAAGATTCCTTTATTAATGGTGCTCCAGCAGCATGGAAAAAGTGTAGTGCTTGATAGAAAAATGCTATAATGTTTAGTTACAAACCCTCAATACTTTGAATGAATGAAGTATTTAAACATAATTTACAGGACGGATTACAATTAATGCCTCAGTGAAATGGAATTATATTATTAACTTAAACTAATAGAAATGAAATAATGTGACCAAAAAAGGTGAATCTGACGAAGCGATCTCAACATTTGGCATTGCTTTGGTGGAGAACAGTTGTTGAGTGGCCATTATTTGGGTGTTGCACTCAGGGAGCTGACTTGTCTTTTTAATCTTGGAATTCACACAACTTATCCCACTGCTCTTCATCTAGAATATCAATATTTGTTACCTTGCGGTAGATCTCATATATTTCGGTATACCAAGCGAAAGTGGGTTTCACTACAAAAAAGTGTTTTATCTCATGTTGGATAAAACTCATGTTGTTGATACCTTTATAAAATGCTCTCCCTGTAATAGTACCTTTGATGTGGGAAGACTTGGCTATATCCTTTGCAATATCTTGAAGCTTCTTCATGTAATCTTCCTTGGTCATCAATTTTTCATTGATCACAAGTAAATAAGGCATATCTTTCCTGTTTAATGCTTCTATTCTAGTGAAAAACCTATTGACTACTACCTCCAAAGTGTGACATTTTTGTGTCACCTCTACAACCAAGTTCTTCTTTGTTAGAAATTTCTTTACTTCCAGGATGGATTTTGTTTTTTCATCTACTCCCAAATCATCCAGCTCATATATATTTTTGAATTGAGAAACTTTATGATGTTGTTGGTTGTGGCAGGCATTTCTCCCAATTTAGCATTGATAGTGGAAATGGTTTCTTGGCTTTCTCCATCCATTCCTTCTGTTCAAATATAATCTGGATATATGGCTAGATTTCATCTATCTCTTCAATAATATTGTTCCATATATTTCTTTAACATGGGCCAGTGTGTGGTCAGTAGAGGACTGAGTTGTTGATTTCTTCCATACCTCTATCTATTTTTGAGCTCTCTATAGCTCTGCTGCATGAAAATTCTTAGTTTTTTTATTGTGATCTTGTAGAAGATTGACTTGATCCTGCAATATTTTGATCTCTTCAGTCCAGAGAGACATGTTCTACACTGCATTTTTCAACTGATCTATAGCAGCACTTGTGCTTGTTGTATAAGATGTAGCTGTAGGAATGGTTGTGATAGGGAGTGCTTCCAAAGGGACAACAACCATTTTGGCAGATTTCTCCTTTTCTTCAATAATATTTTCCATATTTGTCTCCATTTTCTTCAACTATGCACTCTTTTCTATGTTGAGATTCATCATGTCTACCTTTTGTGTCTCTATTTCTTCAATATCCTTGGCCACAGGATCTTCTATAGCTGGTAATTTCAACTACTTCCTTAATGTTGCTATGCCAATATTCTTTTTCCTTACTAGATCTTCTACAACATTGATGTTTGCAGGGTCATAACCTACTTTGATCACCAAATCCTCCAGAGCTTTGATCTTGGTGTCTTTGGCAAGTGCAGAGACCTCCATCTTTAGTTGGTTCCTAAACATTATAACATTCTTCTATCAAGAACTGTACTTTTTCCACGCTGCTATAGCACCATTAATAAAAGACTCTTAACAAGATACTTGTTCTATGAAATATTAGTGATGCTTTTCCTACTATAATTGTGTTTTCATTGTTATTGTCTTCATGTTATGCATCTGAAATGTAATTGTAAAACAAGAGATGTGAACAGTAGGATATTTTTTGAGCACGATAATTGCAGTGCATTTACAATATGTATGTTTTCTTCTAAAATTCTAATTGAGAATTTCTTAAATTCTTCTCAATCCCTATTGAATCACACCTTTTCTCCATTCCATAATTTAATCTAAAGACCCAGTAAATCTAGCTAGCTTTCCCTATGGCTACTCCTTTGAACTTTTGGTGCAACATCCAGTTTTATTTGACTCCATAGCCTAATGGAAAGAAAGTAATTTGTTTTAGATCAACCAACCAACCAACCAAATTCAAACAAACAACCAAGCACAATCATAACTAGCCTAAAATCAAGCTAAAAAATTAAGTTAAATCATAAAGAGAGATCCCTCTATAAAGCTGGCAAGGTTAGATCCCAGGATTCGTAAGTGGTTTGATGTTGTCCAATGTATTTACTCCCACAACCTCAAAAGTATAGAATGATCACAAAGGGATTGGTCTTTTGTTCTCCTTGAGGTTGTGGGTCATGATACTAGTCTCTTCAGTTGTGTAACAACTTGCGGTCCTTGGAGGTTGTGGATTGACATAGGTATCTCTAGAGCCCTATAACAACTTGGATTCCCTTCAAGTTGTGGGTTGGGATACCAATTCCTCTATCCCTATAACCTATTGGGCCCCATGGAGGTTGTGAATTGAGATAGTAATCTTTGAAGCCATGTAATAGTTTGGGTCCCCACAAGGTTGTGGGCTAAGATAATAGTCTCTAGAGGCATGGATAGATTAGAAAGAGACAAGTCTTGGAGTTAATATCTCCAGTGGATTATGGACTTCCTAGGAAGGAGGTGAATCCCTCACACTACTCTTAAGGGTGAATGTGGTGAACCTTTGGATTCCATGTTCCTTACTTATTCCAATAGGTAGCTAGTGGGGTTGAGGACAAAGTTCCTCTAGAGTCCATACTCTAGCTAGCAGATTATGATTTAAGCAAGCGGTGACAAATACAAGTGATTTTGGTTGCAGTTGTCCTAGTTTCCCTACCAAAAGATAATTATGTTATGTACTTGGTTAAAACATAAGTATGGTGCATTTCTAGTTGAAATGGATCTCAATTTATGCACTGCAATAGTGCTATTGATTTAATGAGTGTGTGGTGGCATATTTGTTTGGAAATGCAATTATTGTTGTGATGAAATCATGTATATCAAATAGGTTGAGCAAGTGTATGCTTTTGGAATGAAGTGCTCTATGAAATGCTTGTCGGTGTTGTTTATACCACATATACATAACACATAATGTGTAATTTCAACATGATAACCAGGTCTACGTTATATCCTTATCGTGAAATATTGTTCTGTAGTAAATGTTTAACTATGTTGTAAACAACACATGCAAACAACACATAAATAATATTAAATGCTACAAACTGTTGAAGGATACATAAGGATATGGATTATAAACTTGGAGGCATTCAACAGAACAACCTTTCCATTAATATGAAGATATTACATAAGAGTTTGCCTTCTTAGAAAGTTCTATGTCTGCACACATACACTTATTCACCGAGCTACAAGCCTGTGAATGGCTTAGTCAACCTTGCATTCTTAGCACCCTAGAGGTATTTGACAAGAATCCAAGCATTGATGGTAGTTTCCTAGAATCATAGGCCATGGAGTTGTTTATGAGCCTACTTTGGAGCCTAAAGCTCCCAGCGTGTGGTGCGAGAGATGGAGCCTTTCAAGCTTTCAATGAAGGCCTTCAGTAGAGAGGGGTTGTAGGTGCTCCTGTACCCACACCCGTGAAATTTCCTTATTTCGATACTAGGAATGTTGGAGGGCCAGGGACTTGTTGGAGAGACTTTCACCCAAGATCAGTAGGGGTAGCACTATTTTTTCAATATCACCGGTGAGTGTCGATGTTGATCTTGATGTTTAAAGAACTTGTGTGGCAGAGCCCTTGTAGGAATAACCAGCTAGAAGTAATCAATCAAGAGTTGAAGTAAGCTCTCATGATACTCATTGAAATCCCAATCAGGAGAAACCTACAATGGTTGACAAGGTTCCACTCGTCAACACATAGCAGAGTTCAAATGCAAGATCTTATGTGACGCTGGAAGAAATGGGCCTTGAACTTATAGGATAAACTCAAACAACCTTACATGTTAACTAGGAAAAACCTAGCGGTGGAAACCAAAGGTTGGTGGGCCTAATTTCCCTCTAATGAGAGTGGATGAATTTGTAATGGCATGGTCGAGAGGTTAAAACCTAAATGGTTGACCCAAGAGGTTTGTTTTTCAGAACGATGGGATCGATCGATATTACATTACTCAGGGTGAGTTTTCTCACATAGGCCTTGCCATTTGTTCGAAGCGACACCCACAAGCCATTTAAGTCGAGATACTGTAGCCCAGAAAAATTAGTTTCCATCATAATAAGAATTATTTTACATCATAAGAAAGGTTGGCAGGATGATGCCAGCAGAGATACGGTGGGCTACATGCTAGCCCAGTTATTGGCCATAAGTGGAGCCCCTAACGTGTGAGCCTCTTATATTGAACCTGGGGGTATGAAGGAATGTGGTAGAGGAAAGCATCTGGGTTAATCCAATATGATGATGTGTGCCCCCACAATCATGCCATTGGCCACAAGATTGTCCAACTCACCACGTGGCCCAGAAGCTTTAGCTTGGAAGAAAATAAGGATGTGGAGAAAGAAGAGCTTTGGATATAAGTGCATGACCATGTTACCTAATGTCACCCTGGAAGTATCACCCTAGAGGAATTTTGGGTGGAAGAAACAGATGTGCCACGAAGGACCCAATGAGATGACATAATTCGACTACAATAGAAAGACACCCGAACATGGAAACATTTCCATTAGTGAAAGGTAGGCCCAGGGTTAGGTTAGCTTACAGGTTCTAGACCAGAGTAGTAAGCAAACATGCAATATGAGGAATGATGGAATGAATGAAGTCATGATGATGTGGCATGGGTCATCATGTTAGGCCAAGGCATGGTGTATCGAACTAATGGAAGGAGAAATTGTGACCCTACTTGACATGTCAGCTCAAGAGTGAGGTCCCAATGGTTAACATAAGTGCACTCTTAGGAAATCATCATGAAAGTATGAAGAGGGGTGCATGGTAGGGTCCATAATAATGTGGATGCCCATTAAAGGTAAGGTGGTCCTAGCTGAAAAGTTAGTCCATCATAAAGATCCAAGGAGTACATGATGACGTGATAAGGAAGTGTGTTGGCTGAGTTAGCTGAGGAAGCTAAACCTCACTAGTCTAATACAATGACTACCACACATCCCAATGGAAGACTGCCATGTGGTAGCTAGATGATGTGTCAGGGCCTAAATTTTGGCAGAAATTGTAGGAATTTATAAGGTAAGTTCCTCAGATGGAACACTAAAGGACACTGCTCAAAAATAGATTGCAGATCAATACACAAGTATTATTGACATGGTTAAAACCCTTAAAGAGGGAAACAGTCCATGGCCTGAGCCAATGCAGCCACTTCAGACAATTTATTAATAAAAGAATGAAAATTTACATAAGCTTCTCTCATGAACGGTTACCCTACAAATGACCCTCCATGCTCTTTAAATAGAGATCATGGACCAATCAAGTGTTAAGCGACGTATCAAGTGTCGGTAATCCTAATGAGAGAATGAATTGTCAGATCACTTCATGTCTAGAACATATTGTGACCGTCTGATTGTAAGTTACAAAAGTACATAGTAAAGAAACACACTTTACCTAACTCTAGACTAGACCAAGTTATACTTAAATATTTCCTATGTGTCAGAATATCCTAACATCCCCCCTTAAGAACAACTTGGGATAGGATTGAAGAATGTACAAATATGACACAATAGGAGAAGGAAGGAGGCATTAGAGCCTATCCCCACTTAGTGAAAACTTCTTGAACTCCAACCATAGATCGAAGTTTAGTAAACTTCACCTCTATGAGAGCCATTGTAAATATGTCTACAACTTGATCATCTGTTGAACAATGTTGCACTTCAAGAACATGGTCATGAATGATCTTTCTAATGAAGTGAATTTTTAGCTCAATGTGTTTTTTGCACTGATGTTGGACTGCATCTTTGCATAGTTGAATGACACTTTGATTATCACACCAAAGTGTAGTTAGATGTTGTTGCTGAAAGCCAAACTCTTACAAGATCTCACGAAGCCATAGTGCTTCCTTACTAGCTTCTACGGCACTAGGATATTCTGCTTCTGCTGAAGAAAGAGAAATGGCACTTTGTTTCTTGCAAGCCCATGTAATAGGTCCTAAACCAAGAGTGAACACATAACTCGCAGTAGACTTCCAATTATCAGGGTCACCAGCCCAATCCAAATCAGTGAAACCAACCAACAGAGGAGATGCTTTTGTACTATAATAAATCCAAAAATGAATTGTACCTTGAACATAACGAACAAAACAAGCCGAACAAAACAAGCACTCGATATTTTTGTGTAATAATCCCTCAAGTCCAAAAAGATTAAAATCTAGAGGAGGGATAGCACTTTTGGTAGCTTTAATGAGCTGGAGAGGCCAATTGCTTGGCAATTTTTCATATTTTACGAGTCAAATGAAAAGAGCTTAAAGGAAACTAGTTTTTGAGGAACGATTGATATTTTCAGGTAGCTGTTGATTCCAGGTAAGGTTTGGAATTTTCCAATCATGGTGGTGTCGCAAGGATGGCTAACAAAATCACTCATCATAGTTGTTCCTCAAAAGGGTAAACAATCAAATGGAGGCGTCTGACCGGCTAAAATGGAGTGGAGGTGATGGTAAGAACATGACCATGGCTCAAAAGCTGATTATAATGCATTTGCAATGGTTATTTACCGGAGGGTGGTTTGTTTTTTAATGAGATTGAACTCTGGGGGAACATTTTCTCATTGTTTAGGTTTAGTTTTTAACGAGCTTTAACTTCACCTAAAAACTTCTCGTTCCAGTCGTATAATAAGGATGTCTCACTGATAGGTTCAATTTTTAAGGAGCTTGCACCATTCGAAACTTTGCTCCGCTCCCTTTCACATGCAAGCTAGGAATGACCAACTACTATCCTAGGGGTTAATTAACTACTAAGGTTAGGTAGGAAAACTTTTCCTTTACTTTGTTGGTGCCATCTGGCCCCCGCAAAGGTGAACGGTCGATTCGACCAATCACCTAACTTAAGCAGTTGAAGTCAACAAAACTATGGGGTTAGCGTTACGCTGGCCGCTTTTCACTTGCGTGCAAAAGGGTTTGCATGCCCCCAGGTATAGCGAAGTAGAGTTTCTAGGTTACCCTTCAATTTGCAGACAAAACATTTGCTCTGTCAGGAAAGTCCTACCTTCTGACAGAGGCATCTTATTCCATTCTAATCCCATTTTCCTAAATGGATGGGTGTATCAGACTAGTCATATATCCTCCACGGAAACCTACCCTATACCTGAAGTTTTCCTACCAAAGCAGACCAGGGTGCATGCCCCCTGGGTTTCATTCATGGCCACTGAATTACTCGCGTTCTTCAAGTGGACATACTAGAGATTGATGAGACATTCCTTGCATGAAAAGACCAGTTAGGGATGGTACTTGACTATTAGCTATGTGTGATCCAAGGAATGAAAGTTGGTCTACAAGCTAGACCACTCGGCCTTCATGCGGAAAAGACATTACTTGAAAGAGTGAGGAGACTATGGCTCCCATGCTATAAATATAGTCATGCCCAAGGAGTATATTATAATCTAAAGGTCCTTGGACTACCATTATGTTCGGATACACGGTTTTCCCTCTCAAAGTTATAGGCAAACTCAGAAGGATCCCTAATGGTTGACTGGTTCCTTTATCGAATCCTGTTAGATTTCACATCTCAGGCAGAAGCGATGGCAAACCAAGCGCTTTCCAAGCAGTTGAGGAAAGGATACTCACATAATCCCCTTCATCTATGATGGTACTGACCATGACCATTCTGTAAGCTTGTACAATGATTTGGAATGGTACATTAGAAAGTAAACGGGATCTGCCTAGTAGATTCCAATCGAAGGAAATGACTAGGTTGCTCAGAGGTGGGACTGAATAAACAATTGGATATGACCCTGACGAACTTCCTTCTTGCGGTAAAGGAACAGGTAGATTTCCCCCATGTTCGTCGGAGTCTGTGTTTACGAAAAGAATTTGAACAGTGTCGTTCTCATTCTCTTCGGTGACTGTCTCATCTAAAGATGGATCTTTCGAAGACAAGACCGGGTCGACTGCCACCTCAACCTTTTGACTTTTGTCTGGTGTGGATTTAGAGGGTTTATCTTCAATGGTAGATGCTTCAACTAACCACAAAGTTGTGTCAGTCGGATTTTCAACTAGTGATGGACTTGGCAAGAGTTTCTTGTACCCAGGAGGAAGCCGTAGCGGTGAAGCAGGATGGTTATCCAAGACTCTTTTAGCTTCATCCAAGAAGGGACAACGATGGATGGCATGATTTCCTTCACACAGTTGCAAGGAAATTTACATTTTCCTTTTTTTCCAGAGACTTCATTTTCACTAGTTGATGGCGTACTCTCAAAATGATCATCAGAGGTTGATGACACCGGATTGTGCAAATGAGGAGACCAATCCCTTAAGATCCAAGGGATGTAAGGAAAATCTCGATGATAGTGGTCTCCTTTGCAAATGACACATGGAGATTTCGGTTTGGATGGTGCAGTGTGTGGATTTTCGCTAGTTGATGCACGGTTGCCCCTTTTTGCCTTTGGCTCCTTCTTTTTCTTCTCCTTCGCCTTCCCTTTCTTCTTCTTATCAGTTACTTGGTCTTTAGCTTTACCAGCTTTACCAAGCGAAGAGGAAGGAAGGGAGGGATAAACAAGCAAAGCAAAAGGTTGGGGGGTAACTTTAGTATCATCTAGTTGCTGACTTGATTGCTCAGGAATAGTGGCGGTTTGAACGACAGAGGTCGAGAAGAGCCAAATTGGCAAGGCAATTGTCAGTCTTGGGAGGGACAATGTGGCCATATGAGGTGCACCAACATCTCCCCAAGAGGAGAAAGGACTAGGATTTCGCCCAAGGGGAAATCCTTGGTTGGTGGACTCCATTTTCCTCAACCTAAGACCAATGAGGGAACAATGACGTTATTCTGATTAAAATAAATTTTAGACGCTTTGACACAACTTGCTTTTTCAATTTTTAAGTGTCGAGAAAAAGCTAAAGATGACTCTAGTTGCCTTCGATTTTTAATGAGCCTGAAGTGACAAGTGCTCAGATGGACCTTTTCCTTTAAGGATTCTGAAAAGGAACAAAAGAGACTACTCTGGAAATCTAGATAGAGGGATTACCAAACCAATCGCAAAACTGCAGAATACTTTTTACGATATGGCAGTAAATCTTCTCGAATGTTGTGTTCAATGCATTGCGATCAATAGGGCGGCAAACACGACTTCCTAAGGATAAAGGATATAGCCTATTGTGGTCTCGCAATATATACTCGACGGTACGTGGGAGCATAAGTCTGTACTGGCACTAGTCGTCTCAAATAGGAGGAATCACCCAACCTACAATGAAAGTGATAGTTACCAGGCTTTACGACACCGGAATACGTCTCTAGCCTAGACTCCTAAATGTTGTGTGTTAGTTTCTAAAGCGTTTTTATGTTCATTGAATTTATTTTATAGTTGATCTTTCTTAAGAAGTCTACCTTTCAGGTTCACCACGTCATGTAGATATACAATTCCTAAAATGTAGTCTATGATGATAAACAATCGTTTAATCTTCTTTTTGCAATGAAAATCCTAACTACTAAGGAAAGAGAAACAATATTCTTTCGACATAGAGCAGAGAGCACACACTAGATGCACTATCCTAAATCAAAATCAACAAGCAGTATAAATGTAAATGCACATGCATTTATTTGTTTTCACTTTCTTAATGTGTGAATGATAAAAAGAATTCTAAGTACAAATCTGAATCTTTTCAAGCGACAGTACTAACGATTTTATTTTCAAAAGATGAAAGGAAGATAATGATGACACTTTGCGATTTTGAATTGAAAACTGCTTTCGACACTTGAAAAACTAATAATTTAAATCAAATAAAAGAGTAACAATATAATCAACCATCAAGAACAATAGGATTCTTTCCTTTGACTGAAAACGACACTTGCGACACTTCCAAATCAAAAGACGACAATTTGATTATGCTACTTCTTTGTAAAGGAGAACCGTAAATGGCGAACAATACATAAAAAACATTTACAGTTCTTTGTACCATGGAGGCTAAATCATGCAAAGTAAGGGAGTTTCCACAGTGGTATACTGATCACAGACAACAAAACTCCTGAATAAAGCTGAAGAGAGTGAACAAAAACCAAAATCTGGAAGCAGAAGAGGTCTTATCTGATCATCGCACCTATAACACAAGGAAAGAGCGATGCATCTCACCTACTGCACACGGGGGGTTTGATCCATCCAGATTCCCAAGAGGAGAAGGTGCGATGGTCTAGGGATGAGACTTCAACTATGTTCCTAGTCACAGTTTACAGCTCAGTTCAGGGATTTGAGCTGAACAAATGATAGTCAATAATTGAAAATCATAAGGGATGATCTAATGAGGCTACTTGAGCCACCACCAAGGCAATTAGGATATTTGCAAATCAATTGTTCAGTTTATAAACAAAACCCAGAGATAGACTAAAGCAACATTGATCTACTTTGCACTTGCATAGAAAATGGAGTTAGAAGGCTAGCTGGCTTGACTTCAGGCTTCATCTGTAAGTTTATAAAGCAAACAAATATAGACAAGCAAACAAGCTATTCGCTCCCCAGTGGAGTCACAATTTTGTTATCGGGAAATCTAGTGTCTATGCAAAGCTGCTAGTCCCACTAAGACAGGTAGCTATCTTAGAAACAAATAGATTAAAGTTACTTTCATTTTCCTTTACGAGAAGTAGATAGGAGAGGAGAAAAGAATACCAACCTCAATCTTTCACTCGGTTCCTTGCTTGTCCCTTCTCCTCTCTGACAGATCTTTGCCACTCTTTCCTTGACCACTCTGCTTCAAAGAGTACCTGTAAATCCAAAGCAGCATAATACCTTCAAAGTGCAGAGATCTACAATCATAAACAATATAGGACTAGATATATATTGACCACACAAATGCATATATATTATCAAACATACAATAATGTGGAGGAAAAATTGAATAGCTTTATTGATGTAAAGATTAGAAGAGAGGACTACAACCCATTGATCTGACCCATCATCATACTCCCAACATGAAAGCCCTTCTTCACCTCATGAAAAGCTTCGATCACCCAACACTATGATATTCCACCAGGAAACCAACAACACTTCCTTACAAGATACAAGATTCCAGCCTTTGGATATTTGGGATGAGGGATCCATATATAGATGATTGCAGCGGGGTGAGTCAACTTCTGGGATTTTGATTAGTGTCCTCTCTCTGATAGTTCTTGATTCCACTTGGAGATTGATGATCTCTTACTCATCCTTGGGCGAATTCAGAGAGGCAAGTGTCACAGGAGAAGTTTCTAGAAGATTCCATGATCATCCACCTTGCAAAATGTCTTTGCCATTTATCTACTCTCGCCCATCACACCCTACAGAAGGGCTTTCTAGTATGCATCGCACTTTTTGCACTGAGCAGGTGAGATGAATCGCACCCTTTGCACTGAGCAATCTGTATGGTCCAGTTTTGACCAGTTCTGAGCAGTTTTCTGTGGAGAACTTCTGGGAGATGATGTAATAGTTGACCTTGTTCCTTTAGGGTATGAAACAACACTTTTAGGGACTTAGAAGCCCTTGGCTTATGGACATATGTGATTGGAGTTGCAATGCCCAAATATGTCTATAACATAAGCCGACATACAAGGCTAGAGTCTGTTTGTATAAAGCTAGTAGATTGTTCCATATAGATTTCTTCATGCAAGTCCTCATGTAAGAAGAAAAATGTAACATCTATCTGATGGGCATCCCATTTGAAAGAGGCAACAAGGGAAAGAACAAGGTGGATAGAGTTCATTTTGGCAACAGGGGAGAATGTTTCAGTATAGTCAATGCCTTCAACTTGTGGAAAACCCTTAGCAACAAGATGAGCTTTATGTTTATCAACTTTTCCATCTGGTCCATACTTGGTTCTATAAACCCATTTGCATCTAACAAGTTTTCGTCCCTTTGGAGGAGGAACAAGATCCCATGTATCGTTTAGCAATAATGAATGATATTCTTCATTCATAGCTGCATCCCAATCTGGATATCGTGAAGCTTCTACAAAGGTGTCAGGATCATAATTCATTGAAGCTTGAGCAATCAAAGAAGAGGCTCTATCGAATAGAGAACGTGTACATCACTAATCTGCAGGATCAACAACAAGAGAACCTACTGCATCCTGAGTAGCGTGGACTGATTTTGGAAGCTGAGGAGCTGAAGGAGGATCTTGAGAAGGTGGGGGAGGATTGTCATACTCGTTTTCATCATCCGAAGAAGAAATATTTTCAAAAGTATAAGGGATAGAGAGAGGTGGCACATCTGCCAAACTAGGCTCGTAGGCTGATATATTTTCAACAAACTTTACATCTCTTCTAATGATAAAATTTTTGGACTTAAGTGGAATAAATCTATATCCTTTGACATCTTCAAAATATCCAACAAAAATACATTTTTCTGATCTGGATCTTAGGAAGAGGTCCCCAAGATCTAAAAGATTGAAATGGATCTTGGGGGGAGAGACCCCCAAGATCTGAAAACTTGATGCCAGAAGAAAAATAAGGAGAATGCCAAATAAACAAAACCACAAAGAAACTTTTATTTAAAATAGTAATGCTTGATAAACCAGCTAGGGCGATGGTAGCTTATCTCTGAGAAGATATGTGGTCGCTACATGCCTCTAAACTATAAAGGCTACATTGTGGCGGACAATCTATCCTTTTACAAAATGTGACTTGTTACTTATAGTATTTTTTAGTTACAATACCACGGGTCAATTCCATGGGTGAATGAATACCATGGGTGGATTTTACAATACCATGGGCGGATGCCATTTACAATACCATGGGTAGATTCCATGGGTCGATGAATAATATGGGTAGATGAGTACCATGGGTGGATTTTACAATACCACAGGTAGATGCCATTTACAATACCATGGGTAAATTCCATGGGTCGATGAATAATATGGATGGATGAGTACCATGGGTTGATGCCATTTTCCATTCGGATCATTCCTCCCTCCTTAACAAGCAATGGTCCCCATTGCGTAAAGTTCCCTCCTGCGAAGCCTTTGTGGAATATGAAGAGCCACTAAATATAACGGTTCTATGTGGTTAACCCAAAACCCTGATAAACGAAGATCCGAGGATAGAGATACCCTGTAATGCTTGTGACCAATTGTGATTCTGACAGTGTGTGGCCTAGCAAATGGACTTCGATGACAAGGATTTTATGCAGTTGAACCATAACCATGATGTTGGTTGCTGATTAAGTAGCAGGTGCCTACATAGCCTGGGGTGGGAGGGAACATCTCCAAATAACCCAAGTCGAATGCTGCTATGTTGAAACTGATGGATGTGAAGCAGGTGCCTACTAAAGTGGGGTGGGAGGACACGTCTCCAATGGAAACCCACTCCGAATGCTGCTCCAGAATTAAAATGGACATAACTCGGCCAATATAACTCAGAATATTTATTATAACCTGTTTTTGGAAGTAGAAGGACCATTTTGCATCTTCCCATGTGATGGAAATCCTTATCTGGGCACTCTGAGATCTCAGATTCGTGCTGCAACAGTTCCGTCGTCACAAAAATTCTAATAAAATAGCTGATTTTAAATCAACGATATCTCCCACATCCGGACTCCGATTTGACCCATATTTTTTTTGAAATTGGGTGACTTTTCGAGAGGAATCCATATATTGTATTTGTTTTTGTAAATTTTGTACTAAATATTTCAGATCTGATCTGCAAAGTTGCCACCCAAAAAAAAATCATGCAAAAAAATGGAAAAAGAAAAATTCTTCCTACTTGACCCAAGAAAGTGCTCTGTGGAGGTTGTAGCACATGCCTGAAGTTTGTTGAATATTGCTGCAAAATTTGAAACTGAAATATGCATCAAACCCTCATTCCCATGGAATCATAACCTGCTCTGATACCACTGATCCGGATCTTGGGAGGAGGCCCCCAAGATCTAAAAGATTGAAATGGATCTTGCGGGGAGAGACCCCCAAGATATGAAAATTTGAATGCCGGAAGAAAAATAAGGAGAATGCCCAATAAACAAAACCACAAAGAAACTTTTATTTAAAATAGTAATGCTTGATAAATCTTCTAGGGCGATGGTAGCTTATCTCTGAGAAGAGATGTGGTCGCTACATGCCTCTCAACTGTAAAGGCTACATTATGGCAGACAATTTGTCCTTTTAAAAAATGTGACTTGTTACTTATAGTATTTTTTAGTTACAATACCACTGGTCAATTCCATGGGTGAATGAATACCATGGGTGGATTTTACAATACCATGGGCAGATGCCATTTACAATACCATGGGTAGATTCCATGGGTCGATGAATAATATGGGTAGATGAGTACCATGGGTGGATTTTACAGTACCATGGGTAGATGCCATTTACAATACCATGGGTAAATTCCATGGGTCGATGAATAATATGGATGGATGAGTACCATGGGTTGATTCCATTTTCCATTCGGATCATTTTCACTCTTAGGTTCTAAAGCTTTATGTTTCTCATCTGGAATATGGGCCCATGCTCCACTTCCAAAAAGATGAAAGTGACTTAGATCTGGTTTAATTAAGCTTCATGCTTCTTCTGGAGTCATATTCTTTAAAACCTTAGTAGGAGTGTGATTTACTATGTAATTTTCACAGTTAATTGCTTCTGTTAAAAAATTAAGACTAAATCCTTTAGATTGAAGCATACAATTAGCCATTTCCTTTTAGGTGTGATTCTTCCTTTCAGCTACACCATTTTGTTGATGAGTATATGGAACAGTGTGTTGCATTTGAATTCCATTCTTAGTGCAAAAGTTGATGAATTGTTTGTTAACATATTCTTTGCCATTATCAGATCTTAGCTTAAGAATTTGATGTCCAAATTGTTTTTCAACAAAGGCCTTAAAGGCCAAGAACATGTTAAATACTTCACTCTTGAGTTTTAAGAAGTATACCCAAGTGCATCTAGAGAAATCATCAATGAAAGTTAAGAAATACTTATAGCCAGAGAATGAAACAACTGAAAGTGGACCACATAAATCACTATGCACAAGATGTAAAGGGGTCGAGGCGTGCCAAGAGGCACGTTTTTCAAAACTATCTTGATGTTTCTTTCTGAGTACACATCCAGAACAAACACCAACTTTACAGGGGTGCCATTGGAAGACCTATCACCATATTTTCTTTACATAGATTTTGAAGGGAGCGATAGTTTAAGTGACCAAAGCGCTCATGCCAAAGTTTTCTCACTTCATCATTATGAGCAACAAATACCAAGGGAAGATTTGATGACCCAAATTTGTTAAACTTATAAAACCTTATAGAATCAACAACAATGCTAGTAGCTAAAATCTTTTTAGGATCTCTTAGGTCCTTAATTACAACATCATGAGGTGAAAATTCAACAATTTTACCTCCACCTGAATGAGTTGTCTGATATACAGATAGAAGGTTGCAAGATAAGGTTGGAACACATAACACATCATTAAATTGACCATTGTCTATATGAATAGTTCCAGTCCTTACAACACTAAGAGATCTATCATCACCAACAGATATACTTTTGGTGTTACAATCATTTGAAGAAGAAAACATGGCTTTGTTTTTGGTCATGTGATAAGAAACTCCAGAATCAATGAGCCACTCATGACAATGAGAATAAGAAGATACATTTAGTGCATAACCAGACCGAGAGCATAAAATTGTATTCCTAAAGATGAAGTTGAAGTTGAAGAATTCTCCAAATGGATGTTATGCTTCTTCATTGTTGCTTCCAAGGCTTCCATCTTCTTAAAGCATTTGAATTCTAAGTCACCATCTCAATTACAAAAGTGGCAATGTCTATGAGTCTTCTTCCCTTTGTTTTGATTTTCTTTATCATTTTGTTGAAATGATTTTTAATTTTGAGACTGAAATTGCTTAGGACCCTTTTTTGGTTTAGGACCATTCTTTTTAGGATACTGCTTCTTATGATTCTTTGAATTTGGTTGCTATTAGGTGGCTAAGGCTTGCTTAGAAGAGTTTCCAAGATTAAGAATACCAAGATATAAGAGTCTTTCTTGTTCTTTTATTAAAGAATCACAAAAGGCATCAAAAGAGGGGGACTTGTAGTCTCATCCTTGAGAAATAAAGGCTTCTCTAGTAGAATGGAAGGTGGAAACAAACACAGAGTAGGTTGGTCCCAACTTAGTAAGAATGCAATAGATAAGGCTGCCATCTTATTTCTTAACCTTAACACCTTCCAAGAGAAGTCTAAGGGTCTTGAACTTGGACAAAAAATCTTCAATGGAAGAAAAACCATTGGGGTCCAATATAAGTAACTCATTTTTGAGTTGATGGGCTCTAATTTCATTTTTAATTCCAAAAACTTTAGTGAGTTGTTTCATTGCTTCATTATGAGTATCAAGTTCTGAGTTATGGCATCTAAGGTCTGGAGAAATAAACATCCCTATCAACCCACGTGCTTGATCTTTTCCTATTTTCCCATTTGGCTGCCTTATCTTCATCTTAAGGTTTGGTTTCTTGGCTTGAGGCTATTCTATAAACACCTTTAATTCCAAGTAAATCCATAATGTAGGACCACCATTGGAAGTAGTTGGTGCTGTCAAGAATAACTTGGAATTTACTTTCCATTTTAGCAGAAACTGAAGCTGTAGATGATAAAACTAAGTGTTCCAATGGAACGATCTTGAAAAATTAGGCTAATTAAAAAAACAGCTTCTAGATGAAGAAGTTATGGATTTTTGAAGAAAAGTTGTTGAAGATGCCGACGGAGTGCGTGAATGTGTAGAAATTAATGGTAATGTTATATTTAAAAAAAAACCTCCCCTCCCCCTCTTCCAAACTTAATCTAGTTAAGTCATTTAAAAAAAAAAATTAAAAAAATTATACGACTCACTTTTATAAATAAGTAAAAGTCACTTTTACAATGATACTCTATGAGCTACCCACTAAATTGTAAGTTAAATAAAAGATAAAAAGACTTTAAAATTATAAGTGACTCACTTTTTATAATGGGTGACAAAACTTTTACATAAAGTAACTTTAAAACATAAGTTACATGTGCTTTTTCAAAAAGTAACTCAACGAAAAGAAAGACTTCAACTCAAGACATCTATTGTCATAAAGTAATTTTGGACAGAGTGAGCTAGTTTAAAAGTTTAGTAATTTTTGGAAAAGAAGAAGGTTTTTTTTTTTTTTTTTCTGAAGTCACTGAAGCTTTAGGGTATGTGCTTACTTGAAAAATCTCTTTTCTTCCTACAAATAAAACCACAAAACCCAACATGGAAATCTAAAAAATAACAAACCTTACGGCTTGAAGTTAGCTTTAGCCGAAAACTATATATTTTCCTCAATGTTTCTGATTTTCTAAGATCACACTAAGGTGCGGCATAAAAGAGCATACGCATGAGAAAAATCCTTCTTTTATGTTTCTAATTTTCCTAGATCAAACAAATTCGTGGGGCAAAGAGCATATGCAAAAATGAAAGGTACAGATCCAGTAATAAAAAACAGTGAGCTAAATAAACCAAAATAAATAGAGAGATGAATATCTAGAACTGTAGATAAAGACTGTATACCTCCACATCTCAAAAATGACATAGCTAGGGCTATATGAAACCTTTTCATGTGAAACGACAGGGTTTCCTCACTAGAACAGATGCTCCTAACACAATAGAGTAGTTCTCTCAGCCCGAAAGCAGTTAGAAACTGTAGATCTAGGAAATGACAGTAAGATGCAGTTGTACCGACTTCAGATTTGGATCACCAACAGATGTGGCCCTCAAATAGCTCTGATACCATGTAGGAATTTACAGGGTAAGTTCCTCAGAAAGAACACCAAAGGACACCTCTCACAAATAGATCATAGATCAATACAATAGTATTCTTGACATGGTTAAAACCCTCAAAGAGGGAAACAGTCCATGGCCTAAGCCAACACGGCCACTTCAGGAAATTTATTAATAACATAATGAAAATTTACATAAGCTTCTCCCATGAAATGTTACCCTACAAATGACCCTCCATGCTCTTTAAATAGAGATCATGTACCAATTGGGTGTTAAGCCATGGATCAAGTGTCGGTAATACCGAGGAGAGAATGAACAGTCAGATCACATCATGTCTAGAAAATATCATGACCATCAGATTGTAAGTTACAACAATACATAGTAAAGAAACACACTTTACCTAACTCTACAGTAGACCAAGTTATACTTAACTATTTCCTATGTGTTGGAATATCCTAACAAAATCTCACAATTGGAAGGTCAAATTGAGATAAAATTTATACAACTCCATTCATCTTCACTAGATGAACACAATGGTGATGGTTATTCTCAGTCTAATGGAGTTGGAAAAGTCAAAAATTTTATACCTTATTTTCATAATGGTACTTCGAAGATTTGGTACTCACACTCACCACCTCCTAATATGGGTATTGTGTAAGAGAAGATGTTAGAAAGTGGTATTAGAGCATCCAAGTTCAACACTTGGACTAAGTTGGCTTTATCACGAGCAAATGATCATCCTTAAAATTAACTAATTTATTAACACTAAATTTCAACTCTAGTTTAAATAAATTTCATGCACACCTAATAGCATGACATTTCATTCGATGACATATTGTAGCATCATAAAGATAAATTTTTGGATCATTGTCGATGATCTGATGGTGTGTGTAATGCCTCTGGAGTGGCATAAGTGAGGAGGGGACCCTAGGAACATGTCATTAATCAACATATTGAAGATGGATGGTATGGATTGTATTATGGCCCCCTAGTGACGTCTGTGTAAGTCTAAGCCCCCATGCAAGTTGTAAATATCCGCGAGAAATCTCGACCATCATTTTTTATTATGGGAGGTAGGGACCCCAATTGAGTTTTCTAGAAAAGGACTATAGGTGCCAGGATTTAAATTTTTTGGTGGGCATGAGTGATATCAATTGTGATGGATTATGGCTATTGTAGGTCATAGGTTACATTAGGTAAATTGTTGTTTTGCAGTAATTTTGTGTTAACATGGTCATTGTGTTGTAGGAAGATCATTATGTTAGCACTATAAGGGTAGGACCCTCTATTTATTTGGTCCTTTATTCTAGTGATGATGCTCAAATAATATAGATGGCTTGAATTTTAATTTATGCATATGAATTATTAAATATGGTTAGTGTGCTAACATGATCATCCTATCATCGTATAATTTTCCATGATAGCTCCATGAATGTATGGTTCTTGATAATTCTGGTGTTTGTTCTTATTTTTACATAAAAATATAATAGTGTGTGTGTTTGAAATCATATCACAAGAAAGATAAGACAAAATAAATATAACAAGGAGCACAAGAATGGTTGAGTATAGTTTTGATCAATCACATCATGGGAGTGACTGGGTCAAAGTTAATGAAGAATAAATATCATTGGACCAAGGGCGAGGGAATCACTCCCCGGAAGCATGAGTGCTAAACTGAGAATATTTAATGCCGACAATGAGAGGCTCGTAAAATCTTAAAAACAAGAAGTTCATATCAATGCACTTATCGTGAAAATTTTCACGGATTGGCAAAGGCATAGGCAATATGAAATGAGAGAAATTCATAGAGACACAAAGAGCCATCATGATTTAGAAGAGAACACCAATGGCACAAACGCTGGCGAGTCCAAGAAGAGGTACAGGTGGGGAAGTTAAGGGACTCTACTAAGGGATATATGTTTGATCACCCTAAGAGGGGGAACTAGCACACAGGTTCATCATTCTAGTGGGTCATCTAGTTTTTCTACTAGGAAGCACTACCACCATTCACGAATTAAGGGGAAGGATTACATGCTTAAATATTTTAAGAAAGCTAATAAACCAACATTTGATGGGGATATGGAGAAAGTAGAGGATGTAGAAGCTTGGTTGTCGGGTATAGTAACAAGACTCCTCTCATATCTACACACTTTGAGGAGCTTGCCTAGGGTAGACATGAGATGAGAGGATACTATGACATGAATCAACCTCCTATATGACCTTAAGGAAATGGAGGCAACATAAAAATACCTTACTTATTTCCCTCACGTCCTACAGCAGTCCCAGTAACTAACCAACCATTTCAGGTGTACAACCCTTGAGATAAATTTCTTGGTTAGTGAGACTTCAATCCGTGGTCCATGGGTTGATGCCGAAAGGGCCAGTAATGTAGGGATTTTTTTGGGCCAACTAACTTTGAACTTGGGTCAGGACCCACTAAGCCAAAAAATGGATCCATTGTCAGGATTGGGATCCGCATAAAGAGATGTGTGATGTCGCATGACTAGAATCCAACAAAAGAAGAAATTGAGAAGTGGTTGGATAGGAAGATACACGAATTCACGGCGCAAGAAAACATAAATCCATGCTTAAGAATAGAATAGTGGTTGGAGATACCTATACACATAAATACATGAAATTTTGTTTTGCACCTTCTTAATCGAACTATACGAGTGGATTTCTAAACTGGAAGAGGACCAAGGAAGGTGGAGGCTTGACGGTCCAATAGTGTGGACCTCGAGGCTAGTGTGAAGATTGGAATCTTCTGAAGATAAGATTGCACACGTTGTTGACCATTGGATCGATAGAGTCATAGGAGGATTTGTGTCAAAATTTAGGGTCGATACCTCAATCAGCTACAACGAAGCAGAGCAACACTTCTTCAAGGGACCGTGAGGTAAGTTTTTTAGATCTTTGAATACTTGGATTAAAATTCTCTTCTGTGAAGAACAGGGTATGAAACCACCTTGATGTTTGGATCTACATGAAATGGACGAATCTTTACAAACCAAGAAAGAGTAGGTCCCGAATACAGCCCATTGATAGAACCTCCTTCAAGCAATGACAAGGGAGTGATACAAGCCTCATCATGAAGCACAATACAATTGATAAAGTAGGGTTTTCCGTGAATACCTCACTCGCCATCACTGCCTCCACCTTCACCTCCATAACATACGCCATCGCCCACACCACCACCACCTTTGCCACCATTCAACATGTCGAATATGATGAAGTTGCTCATTTTCAAGGGCTTGGGAAATGAGGACCCAGACCAATTTTGGTTCATTGTGAAGGTTGTGTGGACAGCACAGAATATTTCAAATGATGATATTAAGAAAGAACAATTGGTTACTGCTCTAGAACATGACACATTGACATGGTACATTAAGTATTACACTGATAATCTATTGGCATCATTGGCGAACACTCAAACTGCTTTGAATAAGGAATTTTGTAAGCCTATGTCTGAAACACAATCGATAGTAGGACTCAAGGAAATCGTAATGAGGATTGGTGAAACACCCTCAAAGCTAGATCAGAGACCGAATTACAGAATCTGTGAAGCCAATATGAATCTCACAGATAGTCAGCATCGCGATTGGTTTATAGTCGCGCTCCTGCCTCACTTAAGGATTGCTTTGTCACAACAAAAGATAGGGACTTAGGCAGAAGCACTGGAGATCACAATGAGATTACATGAGACACATATCTAGGACACAATGTTGGGAGTTCAACAGATTCATGTGGAGTTGCAAAACCTCTACTTGGAGTTTCAAAGCTTGAAAAAGGAGAAAGCGGCTTGGCCGGAGGCACGTGAAGAAGCTTGGTGCCTCAAGTGTAAAAATCAGGGGCATGATAAGGATCATTGGCTTGTTTTCACAATTTATATGGCAAGAGGAGGGCCAATGCACCTGAGGCAAGAAGCTCAAGAAGGACCAAGTAAAGGGCCTGTGCTATTGTGTGATATCTCTCAGGTAGCTAGGAAACATGTAACAGACAATTGCCACTTGCTGCAAATATTTGTACACATGTCGCAACAATGATTCTACGATTTTGGTAAATCAGTGGCCCATGATGAGCATAATTATCATAGCTATGAATTGATGATGGATAGGACACCCACATATAGAATGTAAATAGGAACTCACGGTGCTGGGGGAGTGCGTGGAGGATATCGGGGTCGCGGACGAGGCCGAGGAGGAGGAGGACCTCGTAGAGGTTGGGGACAAGTTATTTTCTATAATTGCAGGGTGACAGGACATTACGCACATGAGTGTATGAGCCAAACATGCCTATCATGCTAGTATTGTACTCAGTTTGATGACGTGATAGAAGCATGCCCTATACTGATAGCTAAGATGTAGGAGAAGAAGGCCTGACCTCAACAACCTACCTAGAATCTACAGATGATGAGGGATGAGCCCTATGAAGTGGATCCCAATGTGAATATTGTGTTATGAAGTGTGATTATGACCAATGATGATAAAAGAAAGCAACTTGAAGAAAGTGGGTGGGTGCACAAGGCTCCTGAAAGGAGGTTGGGTTTGATCTAGAGCAAGCGAAGGAAAAATTCATGGAAGCAAAGAAAAGCTTCACTGAGGCCTTTACCTTAGGAAGTCAGGATAATTTATCTGAAGAAGTTGACCCCTCTATGCTTACCACCTACTTGGAGACCTGTATGAAGCTACTGCATGATAGCAAGGCCGTGAAAGGGTTATAAGAACTGATAAACAAGTTTGACGGTAAGGAAATTGATCCTGAAGGACATCGTGCAGTCATGAAGATAGGAAAACACAAGACGAGAACAGGGCACAAGATGAGGTTCACTGTGAAAATAGGAGACTATGAAATGATCAAGTTCTTTTAGATCTAGGGTGAGATGCGAATGTTTTTCCTAAACATAATTGGGAAAGAATGTAGAGGCCTGTGATGCAGTGGTCTTTGATTCAATTAAGGATGGAAAATCAAGAGAATATTATCCCTATGGGGTGATTGCATGGGGTAATCATAGATTTAGAAGGTGCGAGCACGCTAGCTGATTTTGAAGTGATAGAGATTGTTGATGAAAATAATCCATACCCCGCTCTCCTTGGAATTGATTGGGCTATCAGTACGAATGGGGTCATCAGTTTGAAGAAGCAGACAATGTCATTTCAGAGGAAATCGCTCCACGTTGTAGTACCATTGGACCCTACAGAACGACCACAGTATACTAAACCAATCCGCGATAATGAGGAAAGCGATGATTATTTGGACCAGATCTATAAAATAATATCGTGAGACTAGGATTGGGTTAATCTGATAGTTGATGGATGAATTGCATGGGACCACGAAAGTTATTGTACATCAAATTCAGATGAGGAACTGGAACACTGGCAGAATAGGTTACACAAAGTATATACGTTGCACTGTAATATGATGTCTAAATCGTTGCCATGTGTATCATCAGAGGTAAAACGTTTACCTTATTATGGTGGTCTAACTAATGTAGATAAATTTTTGCATGCATTTGAAAAGGAAGTTCCTGAGAAACATCACTTCGAAAAACTGGATTTGGCACTGTATGCTATGCCTGCACGGTGGTGGGGTACGCATAAGGGCAATTTTGATGAATGGTGTGAGTATAGAAAAATGATGAGATTGTGGTTTGGTCCCCCAAAAGTTCGGCTAACATAGAAATACGATGGAAGAAATGATCCGCATGATGATTTGGAAAAATTGACTAAGGTTTATGGAATGGAGCTGAGACCGGAATCGGTGCATATATTCTGTCACACTTTGGACATCATTCCTATGAATTGGTACTTGGAAATGGAGCTTTTCCATGACACTGCGGAGTGGGATATTTTAATAGAGGGATTGTTTATGATATTCATCTTTGAGGATGAGTTCAAATGCATTAATGAAGCGCTAGAGGAGGTCATGGAAATGATATTCAGAATACTGTAGGATCCTTTGGAATTGGTTCAACCAAATTGGAGCACCTAGTTGTGCCATGCGCTGGAGTTTCATAATGTGACTGCTAAAGAAGAATATGAGGATCCAAGGAACATTAATATCCCAGAGGCAGAAGGCCACCGTGAAGTTGAAGGACCACAAATAGAGAATCCAGACATCATCGCACCATTGAAGACTAGACAAGTGAACATTGGCATAGAGGTGGAGCCAAAATTTGTAAAGATTGGAGATTACTATGATGATGCCACTATGGATAAAGTCGTTGAGTTGCTCCGTGAGTATCAGGATTTGTTCCCCACAAATATTTCTGACCGAAAAGGTATCATAGGAGATTTAGGTGTAATGAAGATTACCTTGAAGCCGGATGTGAAGCCGATTAAGAAAAGACCATACGCCTTAATCCCAAGTATAAGGAAAACATCCACTTAGAGTTGGATAAGATGCTTGAGGCAGGCATTATTGAACTAGTAGAGGAGTCTTATTGGGTGAGCCCAATGGTAGTCCATGAGAAGAAGCATAAGGGAGAAATATGAATTTGCGTAGATCTCAGGAAGCTTAATGATACCTGCGTTCATGATCCTTTTCCGACACCATTTATAGATGAAGTATTGGATAATGTTGGAGGACAGAAGCATATTCACTCACTAATGGATTCTCTGGATACCATCAGATTAAGATTGCACTAGAAGACAAGAGCAAGATGACCTTTGCGGCAGAGTGGGGATGTTTCTAGTATACAGTGATGCCATTTGGGCTTAATAATGTGTCAACAATTTTCTCGTGCGTAGTCATCACGGTGTTCAAAGAATTCATTCACAAATTTTTGGAGGTATATTTCGATGACTAGATAGTGTTTGGACTAGTAAAACGCCATGTAGCTAGTTTGCGCTTGATGTTGGATACATGCCAAAGGTACCAGATCACGCTAAACTTGAAGAAATGCTTGTTCTGTGTCCCTTTCAAAATATTCTTGGGTCATGTGGTGTGTAAGAAAGGATTAATGGTGGACCCTTCTAAGATCATGGTCATAGTTGATTTAGATGTGCCAAGAAGTGTTAAATAGCTACGCACAAGACTCAGCCATATATGATATTATCGGAAGTTCATTAAAAGTTATGCTGAGATTACCGCGCCTATGGAGAAACTACTGAAAAAGGACACTACATTCAAGGGGATATCCTTCTTAAGAAGTCCCAATTAGACCTCAGACCATTTGGTGTAGGAGTCCCAGTAGTGGGTCTTAAGGTAATTCCTTAACCGCGATGTCACAAAGAGGCAAGTAAGATAACTCTGTTTATAGCAAGGGTGTGACTAATACAGTGAGTCAAGCAAGGTGTATGAGAGGTTCTAACACTTTGAAGGGAGATGAAGGTGAAGGTGAGTTCCAGGTTGAAAGGGATAAGTCCCAACTTGGCTAGCAACACGCAACAAAAAAGGACATGCACAACTTTAGGTAGAGCAGTCCACTTGGGTGTGGTAGTCACATCATACAAGGTGAGATAACATGTACATCACTGACAGATCAGTCCGAGACGAGTGTGACAGTTGTTACAGGAAAGTTCATGTGAAAGGTTTGTCTGATGTTCGACAAAGCAGTCAACATGGATGGTGACAGCATTAACAACATATACAACACATTTTTTACAAGATTCATATAATTTCATACAAACCAATTCATACACAAATACATAAGTTAAACAACATATATCATTAAGGCAATCGAGATAGTCCAATTACAATAACAACATACGCATGAAAATGCGCAAGCTCTTATTATATAAAGAAGTGTAAATCACAATCATACAATACATCCATGTAAGCCTACTAGTCCCAGTAGTGAAATGTTACAGCCACATCCGCCTGCTCCTCCAAAGAGATGAACTAGATTTGTGTAGTGGAGAAGCCAAGGCACGATACAATATTGGAACAAGTGGTATAAAGGGTAGCAACTAGTTCCAGCAATGGTGGAACTTCTCAAAACATGTAATGGTCAAGAGGCTAGCTAATAAAACCACTCACTGCTACGGTCCCTCAGGAAAGGATAAACAACCAAGTTAAAGCATATGATCAGCCAAAGAGCTGGTGGCGATGGAACGAAACAACCAAGGCTCATCTAGCAGAAAGTAGCTGATAAAAATGGCGATCATGACGGTTAAAATTGGGTATGGGTTCATTTTTACACAAGCTTGTACCATGAAGAACTCTGCGTGGATTCGGTTCCATGTTTACAAAATCTTGAAATGAAAAACTATGCTTTGCTATAAGTTCGCATGCCCCTGGCATAATGACTCAAATCGAGGTACATGCCCCCCAGGCTTCACTTCAGTCAACTAGGTGAATCAAATGAAGGTTGAGTTTCGAGACCTTGGAAAGACTCGACTAGGATTTTACAAGATCTTAATCAAAGACTCGATTTGAAAAAGGGAGTTGCTTCATTTTTTGATGAGGTTGACACAGTAAAAGAACTATCCTCAAGACCTTTGTTTCATTTTTTTAACGAACTTGACACAAGACAAGCAACTATGCTCTAACCCTTTTTTTCATTTTCTAACGAGGTTGACACAAGACTAGGAACTATCCTCATATCCTTGGTTTCAACTTTCATTTCTTAATGAGGTTGACACAAGAAAAGAACTGTCCTCATCACCCCTTGTTTCATTTTTTAACGAGGTTGACACTTGAAAAGAACTATCCTCATGACTCCTTGTTTCATTTTTTAACGCGTTTGACGCAAGACAAAGAACTATCCTCATCTCTTGTTTCATTTTTTAACGAGGTTTACACAACACCAAGAACTATCCTCATCTCTTGTTTCATTTTTTAATGAGTTTGACACAAGACCAAAGAACTATCCTCATCTCTTGTTTCAATTTTTAATGAGGTTGACACGAGACGAAGAACTATCCTCGTCTCTTGTTTAATTTTTTAATGAGGTTGACACAAGACCAATAACTATCCTCATATAACTGTTCATGGACCATATGAGAACATGGATCCCAAGAGGTCTTCACTAGATGAAAGGAACATGCTTCAGGAGGAATACATGTCATTTGGTACCAAAGACAAATCGAGTTCCAATGCCACTAGTACATAATGAACAATACCATCTCTGTGATCATCAATAGATGCGGAGATAGAACGAGTAGCCACATAATTAACCTATGGCAGAGAAGGTACCACTTGCAAACAAGAGCTGATAGGGGATCATGGTTATAAAGGAGATACCTGGTGACCACTGAACGACAGCTGACCAACAGTCAGAATTCTTCCTTCGTGGGGAAAACAAAACACATGGAAAGGTGAAGAAACAGGAGCTCCCATGACATACCTTGATCATTCTGGTTCGCTCAAGTATGATTCTAACCATGTGATTATGTGATATGAAGTCGAACGTGGGAAGACACCATCTAATTACTAGTTGATGATGTAAGACGTTAACAGAAGCGAGAGAGGTCACCGATAACGATAATGATTTTGAAGGTACTGTAGTACATTCTGCATGGTGTGAATGGATATTTTGATGTTAAACACCGTACAAAGTCTTTCGGTCGAAGGCCAGTGATGTCAACCTATTGCCAGAAGCGAGAAACTTGCCATTGATGTATGCAAGCCTCAAGGTACTTAAAGGGTGTTTTTAAGTCAACTTCTTGGATAATGTGTTGATGTCGATAAGGAGTGACTCATCGCAGGAGGGCCTTGATGTATCCCACATCAACAACATGAAACGAGTGTAATGATTTTTGGAGACAGAATGTGACTGATGGCAGAAGGTTCAGGAATGGCAGTGATGAAAATGAAGGTTATGAGTATTGCAAAGGATGAATTTAACTTAGTGACTTCTCTTGAACACGTTGGCGATAATGAATGAATTGGTAGCATTGACCCAAAACCAAAGTAATGGATGGCATGATAGACCAAGGTATGATGACCATCAAGCAGATAACCCAACCCGGGTAGTCATAGTGATGAAGTGAAAGTGTCATGTTCAAGAGTGACCTATTGCCATTAAGTGGTTTACCCGTTTTCCCATTTTCCCCAATCATTGTCGACCAGTACCTCTTTATTTTTTATCAAGCTTGAGGAGGATAACATATTCTTGTTGCATAATTCCACCCTTCGGGTGAATCCATTGCTATGTGATGTTTTAATGAGTCTAGTGAAAGTGAAACTCGGTGTTGTCATGATGCAAAAGTTTGTTGCTATTTGATTCTTTAACAAGTTTAATGACAATGATAACTTGGTCCTTGTCATGTTTAGAGAGTTTGAAAAGAAGAAAAAGAAAACCACACGAGTTCTTTTTTGTAAGTTTGTCTATCAAGTTTGAAAAAGCGTAAAATAATATGAGAGAGAACCTATTGACCATGTTTAATCAACGTATTCCTTTTTCTTAAATAATCTATCTCAGTCCAAAAAAGGGTTAAACTTATACAGAGTGTATGTCGTTTCCAGTCCGTCAATGAGCTAAAAAGGACAAATGCTAGACAATCTTTTCATATTTTGGGAGTCTGAAAAGAGCTTAAAGAGGACTCCATTTAGAGGAATGAATGGTGTCTAGGATAGCAACTGGTTCCGGTGATGTTGTAACTTCTTAAAACATGTTGATTTATGTGAAGACGCTAACTAATAGGACCACTCATTGCAACTTTTCCTCAAAAAGGGTAAAACAACCAAGTGAAAGCATATGATCTGCCAAGAAGATAATGATGATGGAAGGAGAAAAACCAAGGTTCATCTAACAGAATAGGTTGATAGAATGTAAATCACGATAGTTAAAATTAATATGGGTTAATTTTTATAGAAGCTTGAACCATGGGGAACTATGCTTGGATTCAGTTTCATGTTTACACAAGCTTGAAACAAAAAACTATGCTTGGATTCAGTTTCATGTTTACACAAGCTTGAAATGAAAAACTATGCTTGGATACAGTTTCATTTTTACACAAGCTTGAAACAAGAAAAAACTATGCTTGAGATTTGTTTACATGCCCCCAACATGATGACTTGATTCTAGATGCATGCCCCCAAGGCTTCATTACATTCAGCTAAGTAGACTACTCTGGCTATCAGGTGGATGGAATGAAGGTTCATTTATGAGATCAAGTGAAAGACTTGACTGGGATTTTATGAGATCTAATCAGATACTCAAATTAGAACTATGCTCAGGGACCCTGTTTCATTTTTTAATGAGCTTGACATAAGATAAGGAACTCTCCTCAGATTCCTTATTTCATTTTTTAATGAGCTTGAGAAAAGACAAGGAACTATGCTCTGGGACTTGTTTCATTTTTTAATGAGGCTGACATAGTAAAAGAAATATCACCATATTCCTTGTTTCATTTTTTAATGACCTTAACACAAGACAAGGAACTATGCTCAGGGAGCTTTTTCATTTTTTAATGAAGTTGATAGAGTAAAATAACTTTCCTCATATTCCTTGTTTCCTTTTTTTAATGAGCTTGACACAAGACAAGGAACTATACTCTGGGACCTGTTTCATTTTTTAACAAGGTTGACACAGTAAAAGAACTATGCTCATATTCCTTGTTTCATTTTTTAATGAGCTTGACACAAGACAAGGAACTATGCTCTGGGACCTTTGATAACGACCCATAAGAAGTAATGACTTCCAAGAGGTTCTCATCAGATGGGAGAACAATGCTCTCGAAGGGATCATTAGAGAGATCTGTTTCTAATGCCCCCGGTACATAATGTACAACATCACGGAATTGATTGTCCATTGATGTAGGCATGGAACGGGTTGCCACATAATTGACCCGTGGCGGGGAAGATACCATTGGGACGAAAGGACCATTTAGGGAAGATGGTTGACTGGAAGCCATATTTGGACCGGAAAATGAAAGCTGGTCAATGATGATAATATGCCTTCATGTGGGAAACACATCACTCAAAAGAGTGTCGAAACAATAGCTTCCATGTCATAAACATAGTCACAACCAAGAAGTAAATTGTAATGTAAAGGGCCTAGGACTACCATCAGATTGAGATAAACAATTTTTCCTCCCAATCTAATAGGTAACTAAGGAAAGATCCCTAACAGTTGACTGTGTAGGTTTTAGCCCCACACAAAAATTACCTTCATACGAATTCTAAAACACAGAAAATAAACAATGCGAGAGCATAACACATAAAACACATATACACAGAGATTTTCCCCTCGATAGCAAAACCGAGACTACCGGCTTGATTTTTCATTATATTCCTTTCAATGTTACAATGCATATTTATACATGCTAAAGCATCCAATACAATGGACCGAAAACCATCGTGTCCAAAACCATCGACCGAAAACCATAGGTAGGTCCACCCAACCTAATATAGGTAGGTTCACCCAACCTAACGTAGGTTAGTCATGGAAAGAATATAACACAACCCAACATTCTCCCACTTGTTGTTTTATTTCCACAAGGGGGCACAGGAGAGATTAGTCATTTTTCCAGCCCAGAAACGCCCATTGTTTCTCTACACCAAGAGAACTTCTCAGAGCTCACAGATTTTGTCAATGCATTTGCAGTATTCTTCAAAGTGTCCACCTTTACCAACAATACTTTTTTGTCTTCTATCATATCCCTCACAAAGTGATACTGAACATCAATTTGCTTTGTCTTTGAATGATAAGGAGGGTTCTTTGCCAAGAAAATTGCACTTTGGCTGTCACAGTATCCTTATTTCTCCCTGTACTGACCCCATACTTGAACACAATCTCTACAACCAAACTGCTTCCTTGCTTCCATGAGTGGCTGCCATGTATTCTGCCTCTGTATTTGATAGTGCCACTATAGATTATTTCTTACTCATCTAATAGACTGCACCTCCAAACAGGTTAAACACATACCCACTTGTAGATCTTCTCTGATCTAGATCTCCAACCCAGTCTGCATCAACAAAGCCATGGATATCCAAAAATTTGTCCAATCCTGGTCTTCCTTAGTAGCACAAACCATAATCACTAGTGCCACACAAATACCTAAAAACTCACTTCACTGTTGTCCAATGCTCCTTCCCTGGTTTTGACAAAGCCTACTCATTACTCCCACTGCATGTTCAATGTCTAGTCTAGTATAGACCATTGCATACATCAGGCTACTGAGTACACTTGCATATGGAACACGGGACATATCCTCTTCCTCTTCTTGTGTCTTGGGACACTATTCAATAGATAGCTTTACACCTATAAGAATAGGAACCTTCACTGGTTTAGTATCCTGCATATTAAACCTCTGTAGTAATGTCTCAACATACTTCCTCTGGTTTAACCAGAGCTCCCTCTTTTCCCGATCTCTTTTAATTTCCATGCCAAAAATATAGTTTGTAGCACCAACATCTTTCATGTTGAATTTGGAGGACAATTGAGTCTTCAAATCCTGGATAATTTCTTTGTCATTTCCAACCAGCAACACATCATCCACATACAAGACCAAATAAATAATACGCTCACCAATTAATTTAAAATACACACAATGATCTACTTTGCTTCTGGTGAAGCCAAGTCCCCGTATAAATGTATCAAATATATGATACCACATCCTTGGTGACTATTTTAACCCATACAATGACTTCTTTAACTTGCATACTGGTTCTTTCTTACCCTTCACTGCAAAGCCTTCAGGTTGCTTCATGTAGATCTCCTCTTCCAGATCCCCGTGAAGAAATGTTGTCTTCACATCCATCTATTCTACCTCAAAATCAAAAGTAGCAACAATAGATAAAAGTAACCTACTAGAAGTTACTTTCACAACAGGAGAAAAAATATCACCCAAATCAATTCCTAACACCTGGGAATAACCTTTCGCTACCAACTGAGCTTTGTATTTCTCCACATTTCCTTCTAAATTTGTCTTCTTCTTGAACACCCATTTTCTACCAATGGGTTTCCTTCTAGCCGGCAACTCCACCATATCCCAAGCCTCATTTTTGTGCAAAGATGCCATTTCATCAACCATGCCCTCTTTCCAGAGTTTTCCATCCTCTGAATCAACTGCTTCCTTTACAGTTCTGGGATCATCATCAGTAGTAGATAAAGAAAAATTTGAATAGAAAGTAGATGGAATATACCTTTCTGTATGCCTTCTCTCTCAAACTGATCTTCTCACACCCGAAGTTTGTGGCTATTCATCTTTTGATTCCTCCTCTACTGTAGAGTCTAATTCTTCCTCCTTTAGCTCAAACTCTATCTTCTCAGGTTCCCTTGGTTGGACTTCATGTTTAATAACATCTTTCACCTCTCTGAAAACCACATCTCGGCTATACACAACCTTCCTTGTTATGGGGTTCCAAAGCTTATAACCCTTTAAACCATCCTTATACCCAATAAATATGCACTTTTCAGATTTACTATCGAACTTGGCCCATTTCTCCTTTGGAACATGTACATATGCATCACATCCAAATAACCTCAGATGAGAAAGAGAGGGCTTCTTACCAGTCCATACCTCTTGTGGAGTCTTATCCTCCAAAGATGATGAAGGTGATCTATTGACCAAGTAACATGTTGTCTCCACCGCCTCTACCTAGAAATCCTATCCTAACCTGGCACCATTGATCATGCTTCTCGCCCTTTCCATCAATGTCTTGTTCATTCTTTCTGTGACTCCATTTTGCTAAGGTATATTTGGAGTAGTCTTTTGTCATGCTATACCACACTTCTTACAGAATTATTCAAATTCCTTGCTGCAAAACTCTCCACCATTATCTGACCTCAACACCTTTATCTTCTTCTCTATCTGGTTTTCCACCAGAGCCTTAAATTATTTAAACCTGTCAAAGACTTCAGATTTCTTCTTAAGGAAATATATCCATGTATTCCTTGAGAAGTCATCTATAAATGATACATAGTACATAGACTTACTCAGTGATGGAACATTCATAGCTCCAAACACATCACTGTGCACAAGCTCTAATATCTGTTTTGTCCTCTTACCACCAAAGGGGAAACTGACCCGATTTTGCTTCCCATATACACAATTTTCACAGAAATCAAAATCCGAGATATTACTCATACCTTCTACCATACCTTTACCATGAAGTATTCGAAGGCCCTTCTCTCTAATATGTCCAATCCTTTGATGCCACAACATGGTCTTCTCTCTAGAGACCACTAGATTTTCTGCTCCACTTTCAGGAACCACAGAACTATTGCACCCATCAACAATAGTGTGACCTTGCAACTTGTACAGAGTTCCAGTCCAAACACCTCGCATAAATACCAGTGCGCCCCAAACCATCTTGTACGTATCTTTCTCGAACACTATTTTTACAACTGCATCATCCAACTTGCTTATAGAAATTAGATTTTTGGCTAATGCAGGAATATGCAGAACAGTTGGAACTGTTCTAAATCTTCCACCTTGCAAATTCAACTTTACTTTTCCGCAACCAACAATTCTAGCCTTCCTGTCATCCCCCAAGAAGACATCACCACCATCATATTTCTCATACTCACAGAACCACTTCCTATGGGGAGTGAAGTGAAAGGATGCACCTGAGTCAATCAACCATGCCTCATGATCTACACGTGTACTTGAAGAAGCCAAGTACACATCCCCACCTTCATCTGAGCTGGTTTTCACCTCTGCAGAAGGAGCATCATCAGATCCCTTTCCTTTATTAGGAGCTTTAGATTCACAGTCCCTTTTGTAGTGCCCTTCCTTTTTACATTTCCACCACATCACTTTTACAGTTTTCCTGGAGATTTATATCTCCCTGTAGATTTAGCTCTCCCACTCGATGAATAATTTTTTATTCTGTTCTGGGACCATCCTCGTATGGACAAGGCATCACCATTCTGGCTCTCCACAGTTTTCCATCTCATCTCCTCCATCAGCAAGGATGAGACTATTTCATCAAAGTGCAAGGCAGTTGCATTACTACCTATTCCAATAACCAGACTATCCCACGAATCTAGTAGAGAACACAACAAACTGATGCACTTATCTTCATCTAAAATTTTAATATCAACAGATGCTAACTGACTTACCATAGTATTAAATGTGTTTAGATGCTCTGTCACCGGGTCTCCATCTTTCATCCTCAGGTTATACAACTTTTTCTACAGGAACAATTTATTCATCAGAGACTTAGATTGGTACAAAGTCCTTAACTTGTCCCACAAAGCATTCGCCGTAGCTTCCCCTGATACATTCAACAATACTAAATCTGGGACACAAAATCGTATTGTGCCCTATTCCTTCCGATCCAACTTCTTCCATTCTTCATTGGACACTCCCGTTAGTTTAGTACCTGAATCTACTGCGATCTGCTAATCTTTATCCACCAACAAATCCTCCATATTGAGTTTCCACAACTCAAAACTCTAACCATTAAATTTCTCGATCTCCATCTTTCCACTGTTCGCCATCTTCTTTCTCCACCAGAATTGATTTCATAGATCTCCCACTGAACAGGGTCTATCACAGGCTCGAGCGTACCCCTCAGCAACAAAGGTGTCCCAACCCAACAAACATAGTTCCTAGGGATAAGTTTTGGTATAGAATAGAATAACTTGAAATTCATGTGCATTATAGAACCGTTGTCCATAGACTTTATGAAGAAGTGAAAGTCAAAATTAGAACCTCACTAGGTATTTTAGAAAGCTTTAGAAGTGACATTAGAGTTAAGCAAGGTTCCCCTCTATCTCCTACTCTTTTTGGTCTATATATTAATAAATTGGAAGAGTGGCTAAATCTGCAAGGTGGAGATAGTGTTTGGTTTGGGGAGATGGTGTTCGGTCTCCCATTTGGAAAGAATAGAACACAACCCAACAAACTAGTTCCTCTATTAAAAGCCAACATATTCTAGTTAACACGAACCAATGGCGGTGAACTGAGTGCTTGCCAAGTAGTAGAGGAAAGCATACTCACAGATGTGAATGAGAAGACCATTCTTTTGAGATTTGAGGAATACCAGAACAATTTCTAAGAACATCATCTCGCGTACGAAGTTTGCAAGGATATCAACGTTTGTGAGGCTTATTGGACAATTTCTCATCAGAAGTTACATTCGAAGCAATGGTTGCTTGGTTGCCCCTTACTGAATTTTCTTCTTCTTCTTCTTCTTCGCTTTCTTCTTCTCCTTAGCCACCTATTTACTACTACCAATACTTTCACCAGGTGAAGAGGAAGGGGAGGAGGAAGAAACAACTAAGGAAGAAGGCAAAGGGTCAACTTTATGATCAGCTAGAGGTTGATTTTGTCTAGTTGGAGTACTTGATTGCGGAGAAATCACAACATTTTTAACCATGGAGGTTGAAAACAACCATACTTCCAAGCCAGTGGTAAATCTCAGAAGGGACAATGTAGCCATATAAGGAGCACCAATATTTCCGAAAGAAGGAAAAGGACTAGGATTCCCATCAAAAGGAATTCCTTGATTGGTGGACTCCAGAGTTGTTTCCATAACTGCTCAAAAACAAGTCAATTCAGGATCAATTCAGAAGCTCCACTAGCTGCCTGCGTTGAAATGCAGAGACTACACTGGCTAGTTGCATTGCAACGCAGGTGGAAGCACTACCAGGGTGCGCTGAGTGGGAAATGGCAAATGTCAGGGTCTCTTGTGAGAGGTGTCAAGACTGTGGAAGCTTCCAGAATCTTCCTCCATGACACTTGCCTTGCTGAGTTCGACTAAGTGATGAGTAAGAGGCTCTTAGTCTCCAAGTGGAAGTAAGAACTGACAGAGAGAGAGGACACTAGTCAGATCACAAGCTGACTCATCCTCACTCCAAGCATCTATATATGGATCTCTTCTCCATGAGATCTGAAGGCTGGAATTTGGTTATTGCAAAGAATTGTTGTTGGTTTGAGATTGAGATCATTGGGTGCTTAATGCTTTGAAGGGAGGTGAAGATAGGAATTTCATTCGCTGGGAGGTAGATGCTGGATTGGAACTCTCTTGGTTGTATCTTTTCCTGAACCTTGTTATTTCATCAATAAAGCTATCTTGGTTTCTCCTATATACTGATGTGTCTTTGATGTATGATTGCATTAGTATGTTTAGTTTATTTCTAATCCTGAACTAGTTATGAATATGAATCTATGTCTTTGTGTAGTGTTCCCTTCTTGTGATCTTGCAGGAACCTGTTGAAGCTGGGCGAGTGAGAAGGCAAGTAGCTGGGAACTCCCAAAGAGAAGAGAAACCGGATCGAGGGACAAACGGAAGACACCAGTTAGTCCATCCATCTCTCTTCATTCTTAATTCATAAAGGAAGAATACTAGAATAGTTGTTTCTGTTTGTTGCTAAGGCACTGTCACACCTTAGGTGGATAGGATCATCCTGCATAGGCATTTTTCCCCACAACAAATTGGCAACTCCACTGGGGAGATCTGTTTAGTCATTTTATTTGTGTTTCTATCATTGTTTATTTCATAGACTCAACAGCAACAATCGAACTGCATCTGCTATTCTCAAATGCAAAGTAGATAGCTGCTGCTTTGATCCAATCACTGGATTTGTCTATGATCTGAACAATGGACTCACAAATGATTTGACGATCCTTTGTGATAGATCTTAGCCCTCCTTCAAATCATCCTTTTGATTGTACCTTGCTTGTTGCTTTGATTTGGCCTGAAACTGTAGATTAAATAGCAAACCGTGACCCAGAACCCAGTGAGGAACTCTCGTTTCTCCTTCAGCGCAGGCTCTGTGAAGAGACTCTGCATTTCAACGCAGTTCCCGTGAAGGCTACCTGCGTTGAAATTCAGTTTCCCTGTTATACAGGTGCGCTGATCCAGTTAGGCCTTGTGCAGCTGGGGTTCTCTGCTCTGTTTTGCCTTGTTTTGATCTCTGATTTTTGCAGCCTGTAACCAGCATAGGTACCTGTCTGATAGCCCCTTTTATCTGCTTAAATTACGCCTCCTTTACTACAAAAGACTGTGAGTATTTTTATGTGTTTGTGGCATCATTTACAGTTTCACTTTGCAAGAGTGAAATAGTCATTCTGTAGCCCTTGATTCAGATCTGTTGATTGAGATCTTAGGAGAGAGTTCATTGGCTGTTTACAGTTGGTTATAGATTCATTTTTTCTTTTGGTTTGAGTTTGTCTCTTTTGAGTGTCAAAACAAGTATTCATTTTGAAAATCGTTAAGTGTTGTAATCTCTTCTACCCTTTCTGATTTCGAAAAAGTAAACTTGTTTGTATTTGTCATTTGAAAGCAAATTCAAAGTTGTGCAAAAAGCTTTCTTTTTAGGCATCAATATTAAGAAAGCGGAAAACAAACACTTGCATTGTGCATTTGCATCTTGATAGTTTGCATGATTGATTTAGGGAAAGTGCATTTAGAGTGTGCTGATTGCTCTCTGAGAAAAGATGGTGTCTTTCTTTTCCCTTTGTAGCTAGGATTTTCATTGTTAAAAAAGAGATAAAATTTGCTTATCATCTTTTAGATTGCATTTAGGAAGTTGTCTATACATCTCGTGGTGAACCTCAAAAGGAAAACTTCTAAGAAAGATCAACATAAAATAAACTGAATGAACTTAATAACGCTTTGTAACATAACGCACAACATAGAGGTCTAGGCTAGAGACGTGTTCCGGCGTCGTAAAGCCTGGTGACTATCAATCTCGTTGATGGTGGGTGATTCCTCCTAAGGGACGATAGCGCCAGTACGGATTGTGCTCCCACGTACCGTTGAGTATATATTGGAATACCCCTATAGGCTTAAAACCTTTATCCTTAGGAAGCCGTGTTGGCCGCCCTACTGATCGCAATGCACTGAACACAACATTCAGGAAGATTGACCGCCCGTACCTTAAAAAGTATTCTGCGGTTTTGCGAAAAGTTTGGCACACCCTCTACCTAGAACTCCAGAGCAGTTCCTTTTGGCCTTTTTCAGACTCTATAACGGAAAAAGTCCATCCGAGCATTTGTCACTTCGGGCTCGTTAAAACATCGAAGGCGACTAGAGTCATCTTTTGCTTTTTCTCAACTCTTTAAAATTGAAAAAGCAAGTTGTGTCCAAGCGTCGTTAAAATTTATTTTAAACGGAATAATCATCACCGTTTCCTCGTTGATATTCGAAGTTAGTCTCCCTTCATCACAAGTTCTTGTAGAATCGCTAGGAAATCTCTTGGATAGACTAGATATGTCTGAACAACCGTCGACATCTAGGACTGTGTCATCAGACACAGCAGTGGCACAACCTCCTACTGCTACTCCAACGATGTTCAATGGTATACCATCTGTCCCGGCAAGTTATCAACAACAAGCTGGGGTCCCACCAGGGACTACTTCGACGACATGGTTAGTTCCTATTTCTTCATCCGGATTATCATCTGGTATTTCTTATGTTGAAACTCAACAAATTGATCAAATGTGTCTTCAAAAGCCAATCTACCCTTTAAGTACTGGATTGCCACCATATGGAGGGCAGTATGCTTTTTCATTGTTCCCTCCCAGAGAACAACCATATGAGAGTTTACAACAAAGTTCAGGTCAAACTGGAATTACATCTAGCGGTTGGGTACCAATACTGCCTCAGCAACCAAGGGTTGTATATTCAACGCAACCAGTCCACCCTGTGTCGAATATTCCCACTATACCTGCTATGGTGACTGCGTCGCAAGTACAAGCGCTACCTATTGTATGTCAACCCCAAGTTTCTTAGGTTGCAATACAACAGCCTCTTGTCTCAACGACTCAATCACAACCTCAGGTTAGTGACTCCTTATCTGGAGCGACTCAGGCTCAAACAAGTACTATGACTCCTCATCTTGGTCAATCATCCAGTATTGGACAACAGCAAATGGTCCAACAACCAGGGCTGGTTCAATCTCAACAACCGCCATCCCAGCAATCATATCAAGGACCTGAGCAACAAGTCTTTGTAAGTAATGGGCAACCATATTATAGTGGTTATGCCCATCAACCTTGTCAAAGTTGGCAGCATTATGCTGGTATGCAAAGACCCACTGCTCATGCGATTCCATCTTATCCTGGGTATGCTTCGCCTAACCTGAATCAACAGTTGCCCTTTGTAGCAACTCTAGAATTACCAGATCTAAACCGGCTGACGAATGATCCAATTGCTTATGCCCCTTGGTGGCCAGTGATTCCGCATAAACTTCCGTCAGATATTCCTAAATTTAATGGAAATCCAGGTGAAGATCCATCGAATCACGTGATGACATTTCATCTATGGTGTTCATCAAACACCCTAAACGATGATTCGATAAGGCTTCGCCTTTTTCAGAGGACGTTAACGGGTCCAGTGGCAAAATGGCATATTGAATTTCCTAGAGCTTCGTTCGACAACTTCAGTACCTTAGCCACGACTTTCTTAACCCATTTTCAATTACCGATAAGGTATGAAACGGAACGGAACTCCTAACCAACTTCAAACAGACAACGGCCACTCACATATCTGATCATATACATGAGTGGCGACGTCGTCATAGAATGGTGAAAACGTACGTTCCCGATCAGCTATTAGCTAAATGGTTTATCAAATCCTTACTTCCTACAATCACGGAAGATGTGGCAAAGGGGGGAGTCGTAACGGAAGAGCAAGTCATCGCTCGTGCGCAATATCTGGACTTGGTCTATACTCAGTCTGGCACTCTCTACGACAAAATACCTAACGCCCCTAGACCGGAATTCTCAATTCCTCCTCCCCACAACAAATTGGCGACTCCACTTGGGAGATCTGTTTAGTCATTTTATTTGTGTTTCTATCATTGTTTGTTTCATAGACTCAACAACAACAATCAAACTGCATCTGCTATTCTCAGATGCAAAGTAGACAGCTGCTGCTTTGATCCAATCACTGGATTTTTCTATGATCTGAACAATGGACTCACAACTGATTTGATGATCCTTTGTGATAGATCTTAGTCCTCCTTCAAAGCATCCCTTTGATTGTACCTTGCTTGTTGCTTTGATTTGGCCTGAAACTGTAGATTAAATAGCAAACCGTGACCCAGAACCCAGTGAGGAACTCTCGTTTCTCCTTCAGCGCAGGCTCTGTGAAGAGACTCTTCATTTCAACGCAGTTCCCATGAAGGCTACCTGCATTGAAATTCAGTTTCCCTATTATACAGGTGCGCTGATCCAGATAGGCCTTGTGCAGCTGGGGTTCTTTACTCTGTTTTGCCTTGTTTTGATCTCTGATTTTTGCAGCCTATAACCAGCATAGGTACCTATCTGATAGCCCCTTTTCTCTGCTTAAATTCCGCCTCCTTTTGTACAAAATACTGTGAGTGTTTTTATGTGTTTGTGGCATCATTTACAGTTTCCCTTTGCAAGAGAGAAATAGTCATCCTGTAGCCCTTGATTCAGATCTGTTGATTGTGATCTTAGGAGAGAGTTCATTGGCTGTTTACAGTTGGTTATACATTCATTTTTGCTTTTGGTTTGAGTTTGTCTCTTTTGAGTCTCAAAACAAGTATTCATTTCGAAAATCGTTAAGTGTTGTAATCTCTTCTACCCTTTCTGATTTCGAAAAAGTAAACTTGTTTGTATTTGTCATTTAAAAGCAAATTCAAAGTTGTGCAAAAAGCTTTCTTTTTAGTCATCAATATTAAGAAAGTGGAAAACAAACACTTGCATTGTGCATTTGCATCTTGATAGTTTGCATGATTGATTTAGGGAAAGTGCATTTAGAGTGTGCTAATTGATCTCTGAGAAAAGATGGTGTCTTTCTTTTCCCTTTGTAGCTAGGATTTTCATTGTTGAAAAAGAGATAAAATTTGCTTATCATCTTTTAGATTGCATTTAGGAAGTTGTCTATACATCTCGTGGTGAACCTCAAAAGGCAAACTTCTAAGAAAGATCAACCTAAAATAAATTAAATGAGCTTAACAACGCTTTCTAACTTAACGCACAACATAGAGGTCTAGGCTAGAGACGTGTTCCGGCGTCGTAAAGCCTGGTGACTGTCGCTCTCGCTGATGGTGGGTGATTCCTCCTGAGGGACAATAGCGCCAGTACGGATTGTGCTCCCACGTACCGTCGAGTATATATTGGGAGACCCCTATAGGCTTAAAACCTTTATCCTTAGGAAGCCATGTCGACCGCCCTACTGATCGCAATGCACCGAACACAGCATTCGGGAAGATTGACTGCCGTACCGTAAAACGTATTCTGCAGTTTTGTGATTGGTTTCGCACACCCCCTACCTAGATCTCCAGAGCAGTTCCTTTTGGCCTTTTTCAGACTCTATAACGGAAAAATTCCATCCGAGAATTTGTCACTTCGGGCTCGTTAAAACATCGAAGGAGACTAGAGTCATCTTTATCTTTTTCTCGACTCTTTAAAATTGAAAAAGCAAGTTGTGTCTAAGCGTCGTTAAAATTTTATTTTAAACGGAATAATCATCACCTTTTCCTCGTTGATCTTCGAAGTTAGTCTCCCTTCATCACAAGTTCTTGTAGAATCGCTAAGAAATCTTTTGGATAGACTAGATATGTCTGAACAACCGTCGACATCTAGGACTGTGTCATCCGACACAGCAGTGGCACAGTCTCCTACTGCTACTCCAACGATGTTCAATGGTATACCATCTGTCCTGGCAAGTTATCAACAACAAGCTGGGGTCCCATCAGGGACTGCTTCGACGACATGGTTAGTTCCTATTTCTTCATCCGGATTATCATCTGGTATTTCTTATGTTGAAACTCAACAAATTGATCCAATGTGTCTTCAAAGGCCAATCTACCCTTTAAGTACTGGATTGCCACCATATGGAGGGCAGTATGCCTTTTCATTGTTCCCTCCCAGAGAACAACCATATGAGAGTTTACAACAAAGTTCAGGTCAAACTGGAATTACATCTAGCGGTTGGGTACCAATACTGCCTCAGCAACCAAGGGTTGTATATTCAACGCAACCAGTCCACCCTGTGTCGAATATTCCCACTATACCTGCTATGGTGACTGCGTCGCAAGTACAAGCGCTACCTGTTGTATGTCAACCCCAAGTTTCTTAGGTTGCAATACAACAGCCTCTTGTCTCAACGACTCAATCACAACCTCAAGTTAGTGACTCCTTATCTGGAGCGACTCAGGCTCAAACAAGTACTATGACTCCTCATCTTGGTCAATCATCCAGTATTGGACAACAACAAATGGTCCAACAACCAGGGCTAGTTCAATCTCAACAACCGCCATCCCAGCAATCATATCAAGGACCTGAGCAACAAGTCTTTGTAAGTAATGGGCAACCATATTATAGTGGTTATGCCCATCAACCTTGTCAAAGTTGCTAGCATTATGCTGGTATACAAAGACCCACTGCTCAGGCGATTCCATCTTATCCTGGGTATGCTTCGCCTAACCTGAATCAATAGTTGCCCTTTGTAGCAACTCTAGAATTACCAGATCTAAACCGGCTGATGAATGATCCAATTGCTTATGCCCCTTGGTGGCCAGCGATTCCGCATAAACTTCCGTCAGATATTCCTAAATTTAATGGAAATCCAGGTGAAGATCCATCGAATCACGTGATGACATTTCATCTATGGTGTTCATCAAACACCCTAAACGATGATTCGATAAGGCTTCGCCTTTTTCAGAGGACGTTAACGGGTCCAGCGGAAAAATGGTATATTGAATTGCCTAGAGCTTCGTTTTACAACTTCAGTACCTTAGCCACAACTTTCTTAACCCATTTTCAATTACCGATAAGGTATGAAACGGGAACGGAACTCCTAACCAACTTCAAACAGACAACGGCCACTCACATATCTGATCATATACATGAGTGGCAACGTCGTCGTAGGATGGTGAAAACGTACGTTACCGATTAGCTATTAGCTGAATGGTTTATCAAATCCTTACTTCCTACAATCACGGAATATGTGGCAAAGGGGGGAGTCGTAACGGAAGAGCAAGTCATCACTCGTGCGCAATATCTGGACTTGGTCTATACTCAGTCTGGCACGCTCTATGACAAAATACCTGACGCCCCTAGACTGAAATTCTCAATTCCTCCTCCTCCTAAATCACACAATGACTCTCACGCCGACGATGGCATGATTGGCGCGACAGACACGAAATCGACAAAGGCTTCATCTAAAAACCCCGTAAGATTTCCAGTCAAAATGCAAATGAGGGACTTCTTGCCTCTGAAGTAAATGCCGTGTCGACCGACAAGGGCAAACAACTGAAGCAACCGGGGGGCAAGAAGAAAAAGAAAGGGAGAAAAAGGAAACCCCCTGCAGGGTGTCATATATGCGATCAGGATCATTGGACGAGAGATTGTCCACATATAGCTGAAGTTAAGAAACTCTTTAAGAGTTCAAAAACCCCAACAGTATTGATTGATCCGTTTCCAAGCCCGGGAACCAAACTGGTTGCTAATCAAAATGCTTCCCGATCCCAAGTGCTTACGTTGTCTGTCTCAAAGCAGCAAAATGATGCTTTGACAAGGAATAAAGATTACGGGAATCCACGGCTGTCGAATAACAAGGCTAATGAACAACCTAGTAGTTCGACGACAACTTTGACCAAAGTTGTGCCACCCATCATTCTTGAACCAATGATAAAGTCGCCAAAGGGAGTAGTACGCAAATCGACATTTAATCCTCGTGCCAAAGTAGTACAGAATTATAATATAGTAGAGGACCTGGCCCAATCACCGTCTGCTATGTCGACACTTGAGGTACCGCAAAATTACCCCTCCCAAGAGCAAGATTTATTATCAGCAATAGGTGGGATTGGCCCAATGGATTCCAATCTTGTGGCCTTTAATCATAAAGGATATGACCCTCAGTTACCAGCTCAACTAGCTTTCCTTATTCAAGTGAAAGCCCTCAACAAAACTGTTCATCGAACAATTATTGATGAGGGGGCATCTACGTGTATTATGTCGATGAGTTGCTGGAAAAATTTAGGCTCACCACCCTTGTCGAGATCGTCAACGACGTTAAAAGCATTTGATGGACGATCATACACTCCATACGGGATTTTAAGTAACTTGCAAGTTGAACTAGGGGGAAAAACAGTAGGAATTGATGTTGAAGTAATTGATGGAAACCTCGATTACAACATCCTACTGGGAAGGCCCTGGATATACGCCATGGACGCAGTTGTGTCGACCTACTTCAGGAAGATTGCATTTCCCTTTCAAGGAAGAATTACAATCGTCAACCAACAAACATTTCTCCCCAACAATTCACAAGTTACGAGAAGCATTCCAATGATCCATGGAAGCGATCATTCGCTTCAAAATATTGGAGTAGGCCTCCTAAAAGACCCTGCCTTAATGGGTACTTTTGCCCTACCGCCTCCAAGTAATCTGGCGGAAGTGGCCACAGTGGAAACCTACAATATGAAATCTTCTATATCTAATGGATTTGGAAGATTCCTAAACATTTTGTCAGCATGGATCATCGCCCTAATAGAAATATTGTAGCAATCAATTTTCTTGGCCTGGGGGGCAAACCAAAATCAACACTCATCGAGTGTTTGGATAGATAGGTCTAAGGAATATGGCACCTCTTCAAATCCTTCATCACTTGTACATTCTACAAACGAAGGAGTCATTCAATCAATGGTAATTGATGGGGCGCCATGGAATAATTCCCACCATCGTTCCCTTCTCCCGGATTGTGGAGAAGATACTAAAGATGACCTTTATCATCCTTCAGTTTTCGATTTTCTATCAAATACTGTAAATACAGTGGGCTCCGAGGACGGTTCTTATCTCGTGTCAACCTCGTTAAAAAATGAAACAAGGAGTAATTGAGGATGGTTCTTTTACTGTGTCAACCTCATTAAAAAAATGAAACAAATCCCCTTTCTCAAAGGTAAACCTTCATTCCAACCACCAAGTTGAATGCAATGAAGCTTGGGGGGCATGCACCTTGATTTGAGTTATTATGCTGGGGGCATGCAAACTTATAGAGCAGTTTTAGCACACAGTTCATGCTCGTTAAAAAATAAACGCAAGATCCGAGCAGTTTTAGCGCACCTTGGTTGGTTTCCACAGGAATATTGGCCATATCTAACTGATCCAAAGACCCTTCCCTTGCGGGAATATAGAAATAACCCTTCAAAGAATATGGATAAGCAATCAAAACCTTTGCCCTTGAGGAGGCAACTCCACAACTTCTTAAAGAACGACCAAAAGCCTTTCAAGATCGGTAGAGTGGCAAGCCAGTCACTCAGAACACAAAGTCCAAATGTGACTAGACAAAAATACCTAAAGCCAACTATATACAAGGAGCAAAGACCACTCACTATAAAGTCCCTAAAGAAACAGCCAGTCAAACAACTTCCAAGTATTTCCGCTCCGGGTGGTGAGGACCGGACACCAAAATACAAGAAAGTGGAGTCAAAGGGCCTTCCGAAGATAGTCTGGGATGATGAGGGCCCAGTCCTATCAGCGAAGGTATCAGAGGAAGTTACGCTGACCTCCTAACAACAGCCTGCGCCAGTGCAAGCCCCCAAGCTTCGCAAGGGTGCCCTCCAGAAGTACTGTTGAGAGTGATACAACGTCGACCTCAGGTGCCACGGGATTCCCCTCCGCAGCCACCTATGCAGATCCGTAGGAGAGGCAACTATGGGTACCAACTCGTCGCAGAAGCCAGGCGGAACAGTCGTGAGGTGAGTTCAGACAAGTAGGAGAGGGGGTATCTCTCTTCCCTGTCTTCACAGACCCTCGTGCTTAACTCCCAGATCTGGAGCTTTCCTGGTCTTCCTAACGCTATTGGATTTACTCTCTTTAATCAGACTCTTATGTTTGACGTTTTGTGTGGCCTTGGAGAGTTAACTCTCCACTCGCCTAATCCAAGGCCCTAAAATCCTAGACTTGTTGGTGTAATAACTAAAACAAAAAGTTCTAGTGGATTTTAATTAAGCGCTTGATTTTATTAGGCTGTTCTTTAAGTCAAAGGTAATGGAGGTGAAACTTGTGGTGTTTTTATGGACGCAAAAGAAATTAATAAAACTTAGCTACATGCATATGCACTTTTGTTTTCGATGAATAGCAATTTCTATGAGGTTCAGAAGGCACTTGTAATATAAACAAAATTTTTTCCTTTTTCTTTTCAGACTCCACACTCACAAAAACTAACAAAACTAAATATGCCTAAAAAGAGATGCAAATCTTACCCTAATGCAAGAACTAAATGTGGATGCACGATTCAAAGACTACTCTAAAAACAAAGAAGGAAAGTTGCTGCTTTACCAAATTTTGTCTTGCCACTGAAATGCTTAGATAGAAGATGATTTGTTACTAATCATTTCGTCCAAACAATAAAAACAAGTTTTAAGATAAAAACAAAGCACTTTCACTTCACAAAAAAGGAAATCAAATGAGAAGCAAGTTTAAGAAAGCGAAACTCAAAAACTTTCAAAAGATTTTCTTTCAATCAAACCAAAAAGTCTTTTTCAAAGGAAAACTCTCAAAAATACTGACACTAATGATTGATAAACAAGCCACCAAACACTTTTGTGAATTGACACCTTTCAAATGATGAAAACTCAACAAAAATAAAATGTGTTCGAAAACGCTTTTGACAATCAAAAGCAGCAATGAAAGTCCAAAATATCAAAAGACAAGTTTCAAGAAACTGGTAACAAACAAATTTCCCGAAACAAAGGAGTAAATGGTCATAAAAATGATTTCGTTAAGCAAACACAAATGTCATGAAAACAAAATGGACACAAAGATTTGAAGACAATCTTCCCACTCTGCCGAAACAGAGCAATCAAGATTCTTAAACAGAAATCTTGTGTGTCAAAAATCAATGACGCTTGCAATCAACGAAAAACAAGACTAGCACTCCTTATAACTAGAGAGAGTTCGAAACAAGATGCCCCCTGTTAAACAGAGAACTGTCACTGGAAATTGACTGTTTTAAACTGACCCAAACCACCAGACAAACATTCAGCAAAAGAAAAATTATAAATCTTGAAAATTATGTGATATACGCGCCTGCAATTATTTGCAGAATGCGTGTATACGCGACTGTAACTAAGGAAGCCTGCGTATACGCGGGTTTACTTAGTGCAACTTGCGTATATACGCTTCTGTAATCCAGAAAAAGTGCGTATCTGAAGTCTTTCAAGAAAAATAAAAAAACACAAACTGAAAAACTGGAAAAGCTTGGAGTTCAAGAAAATATCAGACAGTCAGAACCAACAAACAGAGGGACTGAGCCTTGATTGGCTTGAGGACTACCCAAACTAGGAACAACAAGAGTGTTGTCCCCAGCGGAGTCGCCAATTCTGGTTGAAGGGAAAGTACCCCTAGGGTCCTTTGGGCTAAGACTCTACCAGACTGAAAATTGCTTATTCAAAGAAACACACACACACAGCCATCTTTTTTACTTTTAAGAAAATTCTAATGTTTAGGGTACATACCTAAGGTCCTACGTTCGAGAAGACCGTTAGGGTGAAAACCCTTCTTGGAGTTCCCTTCTTCTTTCTTTGACCTGCAAGACAAACAAATCAAAGAACACAACAGTACATGTATAGAAGTTTATATATAAATCATCTTTATGCTATAAAGTTAGTTATAAAAAATCTTTAAGTAACCACTTTCATAAGAATTCAATCACAAGAATCTCATAAGCATAAAGAAAGATTATTCGGGAACAAAGACGTGTTTCTTTATATATAAAGGCAAATAAAGTACATATATCGGAAAGATATCACCTGAACACCTTCAGCAGGCTCCAAGCAAGCTTCCTCCCAGATTCGTTCCAGCCTCAAGCCTCCAACGAGAGCTCCTTCCAAGTCTTACTCAATGATGATGTCAAGGATAAATGATCACCAATACACATGGAAACAAGGGTTTCCTATGCAAAATGGGGGAAGTGCAGAATGCACCAAGGACTTCAGACCTGGACTAAGGGAAAAATCTCAGCATAATAATCTTGCTCTCCTTTCTCTCTCCCCTTGGCCTTCCCTCTGATGTCTTTTTATACCCTCTCCAAAGTAGTTTTTTAGTGAGGAGTTGGTTGGGAACAGGTGGGCCACGGGCACTAACAGGTGATCCAGCAGGTAAACCCGCGATCACCGCCCGAAAAAGAGGAAATTATACTTTTTTAAGTGTTTTAATAGATACACGCGGGTTGGGTATTACATACCCGCGTGTACACGCGTTTAACACAGGGAAAAGTCGCGTATAGGGAATAAAACACTGTTTTTTATATTTTTGGACCAGGTCTGGAAGGAGGGGTTGCCCTAGGCCATAAGTGCAGCATCACAAACCATAAGAGTGAGATTTGGAGCTATAACAATAGTTCATGCTCGTTAAAAAATAAACATAAGATCGAGCAAGTGTTTCAACCCGCGTTTAAGCTCGTTAAAAAATGAACTATCCTCCGGTAAATAACCACCGTGAATGTAACATTATCAGCCATTAAAGCCTTGGTCGTGTTTGCACCGTCACCTCCACTTTTCCATTGGCCGATCATTCACCTCCATATGATTGTTTACCCATTTTGAGGAACAGCTATGAAGAGTGATTTCATTAGCCATCCTTGTGACACTGCCATGATTTGGAAATTCCAATCCTTCCCTGGAATTAGCTGCTACCCTTTTTATCACTCGTTCCTCAAAAGACGAGTCTTCTTTAAGCTCTTTTCATCTGACTCGTGAAATATGAAAAGATTGCCGAGTTTTGGCCTTCCAGCTCGATAAAGTGACCGGAAGAGCTATCCCTCCTCTAGATTTTAATCTTTTTGGACCTGAGGGATTATTGCACAAAAAGATCGAGCGCTTATTTTATTCGGCTCGTTAAAAACTATCGAAAACTCATCCCTTCTGTATTGTTTTATACTTTTTTGGACTTAAGGGATTAGATGACGAAAAAGGACTTTCGGAGTTGACTTTACGTACCTTTTCGGACTCTCTAAAAATGAAAAGGACCGAGTTATCTTTGTCGTTAGACTCGTTAAAAACATTAAATAGCGACAAACTTGTCTTTAGACGAGAACGAGTTTCACTATCACTAGGCTCGTTAAAACATAGCGATGGGTTTGCCCGAAGGGTAAATTATAGAACAAGCATATGTTATCCTCCTCAAGCTTGACAAAAATAAAGAGGTACTGGTCAGCAATGACTGGGGAAAAGTTGGGAGAAACTCAAGAAAACTTTGATGGTAGCAAGTCGCTCTTGAACATGACACTTTTCCTTCGTACCACAATCGGGTTGGGTTGTTTCATTCACCGGTCACATCACCATGGTCTCGCCATACCATCCATACTTGGGGTAATGCTACCAATCCATCGCATCAGTGTCACCATATGTTCAAGAGAAGTCGTTCAGAGAAGTCACCTGTGTCCCATCCACTACCATACATTATACTCTTTCATGACCGCCACCCTGAATCATATGTCATCAGATCGTTTTCACCTCCATCAAAATCATTAGCTCCGTTCCGTGTCATCGATGTGGGATTCATTAAGGCCCTCCTTTGACGGATCGCTTCTTGTCGACATCAGCTCATTATCCAAGAAGTTGATCTAGGAACACCCCCTTCAGTACTTTGAAGCTTGCATGCCTCAATGGCAAGTTTCTCACTTCCGGCGACAGGTATACATCAATGACCTTCAACCGAAAGATTTTACGTGGTGTTCGACGCCAAGTCCTCTATTCAGACCACGTGAATTGTACTGCAGTACCTTGAGGGTCATCATCATTATCGGTGATTCCTCTCGCGCTTGTTAACAGTTTACATCATTGACTGGTAATCAAGCGATGTCTTTCCATGTTCGACTTCAGAGCAATTCTCACATGGATCGACTTGTACTTAGAGTGAAGATCGGACGAGATTGAAGACCCCGGATCTAGTTTCATCCATCCGGGCTGCGATATATATTCAAAAAATAAAGACATATAAATGTACAGCTTTACAGCACAGATAATCATCCTACTAAAAGGATGATGGCTCTATCAGAATCATCAGTCTATCATCAGACGATTGTCTGTTATATGTACATGAAAATGAATTTATAAAGCTGAGCATGGGAATGCCCGCCTCAGCTAGATCATGAAAAAAGTATGAAAATAATGTATTGTATTGTATTGTATTACAGGTCTCCTCCCAACATTGAAAGAACTTCGGATCCTCCTAATAAAGCATTTCACCCGATAAACGGCCTCATACTTTAGGGGGCAACTGTTATAGACATTTTTGTGCCTTACAGCTATAAGCATGAAATGTCCATAATCCAAGGGATCCAAAGTCCCTAAACATGTTGTTCCTACCCCTAGAGGAACAAGGCTAACAAACCACAGCAATTCACAGAAGTTCTCCACCAGAAACTACTCAAAAACAAGTCAATTCAGGATCAATTCAGAAGCTCCAGTAGATGCCTGCGTCGAAATGCAGAGGCTACACTGGCTAGTTGCATTGCAATGCAGGTGGAAGCACTACCAGGGTGCGCTAAGCGGGAAATGACAAATGTCAGGGTCTCTTGTGAGAGGTGTCAAGACTGCGGAAGCTTCCAGAATCTTCCTCCATGACACTTGCCTTGCTGAGTTCGACTAAGTGATGAGTAAGAGGCTCTTAGTCTCCAAGTGGAAGTAAGAACTGACAGAGAGAGAGGACACTAGTCAGATCACAAGCTAACTCATCCTCACTCCAAACATCTATATATGGATCTCTTCTCCATGAGATCTAGAGGCTGGAATTTTGTTATTGCAAAGAATTGCTGTTGGTTTGAGATTGGAATCATTGGGTGCTTAATGCTTTGAAGGGAGGTGAAGATAGGAATTTCATTTGCTCGGAAGGAGATGCTGGATTGGAACTCTCTTGGTTGTATCTCCTCCTGAACCTTGTTATTCATCAATAAAGCTATCTTGGTTTCTCCTATATGCTGATGTGTCTTTGATGTATGATTGCATTAGTGTATTTGGTTTATTTCTAATCCTGAACTAGTTATGAATATGAATCCATGTCTTTGTGTAGTGTTCCCTTCTTGTGATCTTGCAGGAACCTGTTGAAGCTGGGCGGGTGAGAAGGCAAGTAGTTGGGAACTCTCAAAGAGAAGAGAAACCGGGTCGAGGGACAAATGGAAGACACCTTAGGTGGATAGGATCGTCCTGCAAGTCATCGCTCGTGCGCAATATCTGGACTTGGTCTATACTCAGTCTGGCACGCTCTACGACAAAACACCTGATGCCCCTAGACCGGAATGCAATGAAGCTTGGGGGGCATGCACCTCGATTTCCGTTAATATGCTGGGGGCATGTAAACTTCTTATTCGAGCAGTTTTAGCATATAGTTCATGCTCGTTAAAAAATAAACGCAAGATCTCAGCAGTTTTAGTGCATAGTTCATGCTCGTTAAAAAATAAACATAAGATCGAGCAAATGTTTTGGAGTTAACTTTATGTACCTTTGTAGACTCTCTAAAAATTAAAAGGACCGAGTTATCCTTGTCATTAGACTCGTTAAATGCATTAAATAGCGACAAACTTGCCTTTAGACGAGAATGAGTTTCACTATCGCTAGGCTCGTTAAAACATAGAGATGGGCTTGCCCGAAGGGCAAGTTATAGAACAAGCATATGTTATCCTCCTCAAGCTTGACAAAAATAAAGAGGTACTGGTCAGCAATGACTGGGGAAAAATTGGGAGAAACTCAAGAAAACTTTGATGGTAGCAAGTCGCTCTTGAACATGACACTTTTCCTCCGTACCACAATCGGGTTGGGTTGTTTCATTCACCGGTCACATCACCATGGTCTCGCCATACCATCCATACTTGGGGTAGTGCTACCAATCCATCGCATCAGTGTCACCATATGTTCAAGAGAAGTCGTTCAGAGAAGTCACCTGTGTCCCATCCACTACCATACATTATACTCTTTCATGACCGCCACCCTGAATCATATGTCATCAGATCGTTTTCACCTCCATCAAAATCATTAGCTCTATTCCGTGTCATCGATGTGGGATTCATTAAGGCCCTCCTTTGACGGATCGCTTCTTGTCGACATCAGCTCATTATCCAAGAAGTTGATCTAGGAACACCCCCTTCAGTACTTTGAAGCTTGCCTGCCTCAATGGCAAGTTTCTCACTTCCGGCGACAGGTATACATCAATGACCTTCGACCGAAAGATTTTGTGTGGTGTTCGACGCCAAGTCCTCTATTCACACCACGTGAATTGTACTATAGTACCTTGAGGGTCATCTTCATTATCGGTGATTCCTCTCGCGCTTGTTAATAGTTTACATCATTGACTGGTAATCAAGCGATGTCTTTCCATGTTCGACTTCAGAGCAATTCTCACATGGATCGACTTGTACTTAGAGTGAAGATCGGACAAGATTGAAGACCCTCGATCTAGTTTCATCCATCCGGGCTGCGATATATATTCAGAAAATAAAGACATAGAAATGTACAGCTTTACAGCACAGATAATCATCCTACCAAAAGGATGATGGCTCCATCAGAATCATCAGTCTATCATCAGACGATTGTCTGTTATATGTACATGAAAATGAATCTATAAAGCTGAGCATGGGAATGCCCACCTCAGCTAGATCATGAAAAAAGTATGAAAATAATGTATTGTATTGTATTGTATTACAGGTCTCCTCCCAGCATTGAAAGAACTTCGGATCCTCCTAATAAAGCATTTCACCCGATAAAAGGCCTCATACTTTAGGGGGCAACTGTTATAGACATTTTTGTGCCTTACAACTATAAGCATGAAATGTCCATAATCCAAGGGATCCAAAGTCCCTAAACATGTTATTCCTACCCCTAGAGGAACAAGGCCAACAAACCACATAAATTCACAGAAGTTCTCCACCGGAAACTGCTCAAAAACAAGTCAATTAAGGATTAATTCAGAAGCTCCACTACCTGCCTGCGTTGAAATGCAGAGGCTACACTGGCTAGTTGCATTGCAACACAGGTGGAAGCACTACCAGGGTGCGCTGAGTGGGAAATGACAAATGTCAGGGTCTCTTGTGAGAGGTGTCAAGATTGTGGAAGCTTCCAGAATCTTCCTCCATGACACTTGCCTTGCTGAGTTCGACTAAGTGATGAGTAAGAGGCTCTTAGTCTCCAAGTGGAAGTAAGAACTGACAGAGAGAGAGGACACTAGTCAGATCACAAGTTGACTCATCCTCACTCCAAGCATCTATATATGGATCTCTTCTCCATGAGATCTGAAGGCTGGAATTTGGTTATTGCAAAGAATTGCTGCTGGTTTGAGATTGAGATCATTGGGTGCTTAATGCTTTGAAGGGAGGTGAAGATAGGAATTTCATTCGCTGGGAGGTAGATGCTGGATTGGAACTCTCTTGGTTGTATCTTCTCCTGAACCTTGTTATTTCATCAATAAAGCTATCTTGGTTTCTCCTATATACTGATGTGTCTTTGATGTATGATTGCATTAGTATGTTTAGTTTATTTCTAATCCTGAACTAGTTATGAATATGAATCTATGTCTTTGTGTAGTGTTCCCTACTTGTGATCTTGCAGGAACCTGTTGAATCTGGGTGAGTGAGAAGGCAAGTAGCTGGGAACTCCCAAAGAGAATAGAAACCAGATCGAGGGACAAACGGAAGACACCGGTTAGTCCATCCATCTCTCTTCATTCTTAATTCATAAAGGAAGAATACTAGAATAGCTGTTTCTGTTTGTTGCTAAGGCACTGTCACACCTTAGGTGGATAGGATCGTCCTGCATAGGCATTTTTCCCCACAATAGCAGGCGCAATCAGTGTTAGCATTGTCTAATGTGAAATTGCACAATGAGAGCATTCCTTTATACTTTTCGTACAATAACACTGCCCTATATAGCTGAAGGTACATGGACAAGCTACAATATACTTATGTACATGGAATGAGGTATCACACTTGGAATGTATCGTAGAAAAGTTAGCGATAGCTGCTATGTTTAACGACGTCGAAACATGTCTCTAGCCTAGAACCTCTAAATGTTATGTGTTAAGTTACAATTCTCCACTAGGTTAATTCAGATAAATTTTAAGTTGATCTTCTTAATAATTTTCCTTTCAAGGTTCCCCACGTGATGTCTTTGAAATTCCTAGAATGCAACTAATATGATAATAATTCTTTCCATTCAATTTGAATAATGAAACCCTTAGCTAGTAGGGATAGAGGAATCATATTCTTTTAATCAAAGAACAAAGAGCATATCTAATGAAATTTCCCTAAACTATTCCTATGAGCACACACAAAAATTTTCAATGCACGATGCAATTTTTTCTTTTCAATTCCATTAATGTTGAGATGAACAAAAGGAAACTAATGCACATAAAATCAATCAATCTTTTTGCAAGAATGAAGACTTTACGACAGTTCCTTTTCAAAAGAAATGAACACTTTTACGACACTTTCTTTTGAACAAAGATTAATGGACTATAATCTAACTTTGACAATGAATCAATAGTGATAAAGAAATAATTTAAGAAACACTAAACACTCAAGGCCAAAGTAGGGCTAGGAAGAGAAATACAAATTGATTTCAGAGACACAACAATCATTGATCTTTCAACAAGAAAAAACAGAAGGAAATTTGGGAAAAATCAAGTCAAAGGTGGGATATTTGACCTAAGGAGGATCAGCGCAGCCCTAAATGGGAGACAGTGCACTTCATAGCACTATTCTCAAGCCAAGGGTGCTCTATAGCACTCTGTCTCTTGAGCAAGCCTGTGCTGGTGCTAGAGAGGCCATTCTAGGGGCTTTCAAGCACAATTTTAACCAAAAAACACTTCAAAAAGGCTGAAACAAGATGAATTGAAGCAAGTAAAGTCTACAAGGGTGTACTAGGATGAAGGTAAACTACCCGGAATGATGATCGATCCCCAGTGGGGTCACCAATTTGTTATGTGGAACTTTTCATGTACAGGTAAACACAATCTCCCTAGGTGGATAGCTACACGTAGAACAACAGAATTAAAGTGTTTAACCTTTTTCCATAGAAGATAAATAAGACAAGAGACCTACTTATTATCTTTTGCTTCCCCTTTGTATCCTTTGTATGGCTCCCGTCGCTCCTTCTCGAACATAATCCGCTCGACAAGTACCTGCAATCATAACAGAAGATAAAAACCAATCAAAGCAAGAGATCTATCTAATATAAGCAAATGGAATCGAAAGCCTTTAAACATATAATCATCATACATAAAGACACGAATATGGGAAAAGGTTTAAACAACTTTATTAAGTAGAAGGAGGAGTTACAACCATGAAGATTGATCCAATGTTACTCCTCGAGCTTGAGTTCCATCCAACATCACATCAAATGCACAACACTCTGATAGCATAACAATGCTTTCTTACAATCTAAACCTCACACCAATAGTATCTCCTTACAAATTCTCAAACTACAACCCTTGAACACATAGATGAGTGCTCAATATATAGGAAAATGGAGGTGGTTTGGTCATAAATGAGGGCATTGAATGGCCTTTCAAACATAGAGTTAGTTACCATGGAGGAAGGGATGAGAGGATATGAGGTTACTTAACTCATTTCCTATCCAATTTCAAGCTCATAGGAGATGATAAGTGTGGTTATATTATAGAATGCTCCAAAAGATAATAATATTCCCAGAACCCTATGAAGAATTCACTCAATCTCGCCCAATGCAAGTCAAAGTGCGCCTAAGTGCACTAAAATGCACCCTTACATGGGCCTACGTGCACTAAAGAACATTTAACCCTAACCAAGTGATCCAGATTTAAACAGGAACGCAAAAAATTACAGAGATAACCATAAACACAAGTACGCAGCGGAAATAATACTTCATTTCATTAATGTAAAATACTGAGATATGCCTACAAATAAAAGAATGAAAATAAATAGCTAGGGCGATGGTAGCTTATCTCTGAGAAGAGATGTGGTGGCTACATGCCTCTGAATTGTGTTACAATGAGGCTCGAAGGCCTATTTATTGTTGAGAAACAATGGAAAACCCTAAACATCCAAAAACCTAACCCTAGAAGATGAAACACCAAACTGTGGGCCCCGTTTGGGTAAATTGGTACATCAACTTCTCGGGGTTGTAACTTTGGCATGCGATCTCTGTTTGACTCGTATAATATCTCGTTAGAAAGATCTATCAGAGAACTAAAACTTTGGGAAGAGCAACATGGGTCCATGGACCCATGTTGCTCCCAGGTTTCCCAAAAAACGTCATTTACGGCCTCAAAACGGCTCCGGAAGTTTAGGACCCAAAAAACTACTAAAAATAGTAAATTGTGCTACAGTTAAGGAAAGTGAAAAGCTGAAAGAAACAATGGTGGGGTTCCAAGTGGACTTGGCGGGTGGCCACCAATATTGACCTGGATCATTCCTCCCCCCTTAGGAAGCAATTGTCCCTATTGCGTTTAGTTCCTCCATGAGATGAGGAAACTTCTGTTCAACTTGGTCCCTGGTGAGCCACTTGCCTTGGTGAAGGAGTTGGCCTGCTTTGACAACTTGATACATTTGGATGTTCTGCTCGTGAGTGTGCTTGATCTGTGTGTCCATGATCTAATCAATTGCAGCTTATTCCAAGTAATCTGGATTTAACTCTGTGGGTGTGAGCTATTCTGCAATGTCAGATCTGTCTAGTAATGGTGGAAAGTATGGCCGAAGGCAGTCCACATTGAACACTGGGTGCAGGCCAAGGAATGGGGGAATGCTGAGCTCAAATGCATTGTCTCCCACAGCCTTGGTAATGGTGTAAGGACCATATTAGAGTGGTCTGAGTTTCTAATAGGCTCTGGTAAGGCGCTCCTCTTGCAAATGCAACTAGACTTTGTCGCCCACTTGAAACTTGTGTGGCACCCGATGTTGATCATGTCGCTACTTGTACTTGGCATTTGATTTCTCCATAATGTCATGGACTTGCTGGTGAATATGTTGGATGTGCTCAATGAAGCTATTTGCCTTATCTATTTCGGACTGGACATGAGCCAAATTTGTGTGAGTAGCTGCAAATGACATGGCCACATCAATGGGACATAGTAGCTAGAATCCCAAGCCCACCTGGAAAGGGCTATGGCTAGTCGAGCTGTGGAGAGCCTGGTTGTAGTTGTGTTGAACATAGGGGAGGCTCTCGTTCCATGTGCATGGATGATTTGAGTTGTACATGCGCAGAATGTGTACAATCATCCTATTGACAACCTCTGTTTGGCCATCAATTTGAGGATGGAAGGCTGTGGACATAGTGAGTTTGGTGTCCAGCATCGACCAGAGACTGGACCAAAATGTACTAAGGAACCTGCTATCTTGATCTGAGATGATAGACTGGGATCCCAAAGTGCACCCACACTTATTCAAAGAAGAGTTTAGCAGTGGCTTATGTTGTGATATTCTTCTTGTAGGTCACCATAATGGACCGTTGAAGCCAAGCAAGCCTTTGAAGGTATAAAACTGGCCCTTACCCAAACCCGAGTGTTGACTAATCCACAGTTTGACAGAGAATTTATCATTTTCTCTTTTGCCTCCCAACATACTATTGCTGCGGTTTTATTACAAAAGGATGACCAAGGAAATGAGAAGCCAATTGCTTTCTTTAGCAAAGCCCTCAGAGATGCACCTTTGAAGTATCAAATCATGGAAAAACAAGCTTATGCTTTAGTCAAAGCAATTAAAGACTTCAGGATTTATATCCTCTATTCCCATGTTATAGCATATGTGCCAAGTCCTATTGTCAAAGACATTCTCACTCAAGAAAATTTAGAAGGCAGGAGAGGAAAATGGATTGCCAGCATACTAGAATTTGACATTGAAATAAAACCTACAAAGCTAATAAAAGGGCAAGGCTTGGCCAAATTAATGACAGAAACAAATTTCCAAGTCCTAGACATCAATCAGCTGGAGAGTGAAACAGAGCTGGCGACTCCAAAGATCAATGAAGCCTTTGAACAATCCCCCTGGTATTCTGATATCTGTTATGTGTTACAAAACCTGTGTGCTCCCCCAGGACTGTCCAAAACTAAGTGTAGGTTATTAAAAATGAAAACATCAAGATTTTGTGTCATGGATGGCAATTTTCTTTGGAAAAACCATGAAGGGATATTGCTGCACTGTTTAATTGAAAATGAAACTAACAATATCATGCAAGAGTTTCATGCAGGAGACTGTGGTGGACACTTGTACTAGAAGTCCACTGTGGACAAAATACTGAGGGCTGGATACTACTGGCCCACCATGTTCTCTGATGCCAAGAAATTTATTACATCATGTCATAAATGCCAAGTGTTTGAGGGAAAGAGACAACTGCTGCCACTTCCTTTAAGGCCTATTGCAACAGAAAGACCTTTTCAACAATGGGGACTGGATTTCATTGGGGAAATCCATCCCTCATCTTCAGGCCAACATAGATGGATTTTGACAGCCACAGACTACTTCACCAAATGGATTGAAGCTGCCCCGTGCAGACAAGCAAATGACTCAATAATCATTCAGTTTTTGGAGAACAATATATTGGCTAGATTTGGCTGTCCTGATAAAATAATAACAGACAATGCTGCTGCTTTTAGATCCAAGAAAATGGTGAATTTCTGCCACAAATTTCACATTACTTTGGGCCATTCCACTGCATACTATCCCCAAGGAAATGGCCTAGCTGAATCATCAAACAAGAGCCTAGTGAACATCATAAAAAAGGTGTTGGAAGAAAATAAGAAGAATTGGCATAAGAAACTAGTCAATGCCTTATGGGCAGATAGACTAACGACCAAAAGATCAATTGGGATCAGCCCATATGAGTTGGTTTATGGACTAGAGGCCAAATTTCCTTCATCAATAGGAGTGCCTGTTATGAAGCTTCTTCAAGAAAACCAAGCTGAACCAAATGACATGCAAAGAAGGATCAATCAGATAATTTGTTTGCAGCAAACCAGAGACCAAGTTTTCAGCAGAGTTCAAGTTCTACAAGAGAAATTAAAGAAGGCCTTTGATAAAAGAACTAAGGCAGAAGATTTCAGTGTGGGAGACAAAGTCCTCAAGTGGGATGCAAGAAGAGAGGAGAAGGGAAAACATGGAAAATTTGATTCCCTTTGGAGAGGACCATTTGCTGTCCAAGCAGTACAAGGAAACAACACTTACTTCCTTAAGAGTCTCAATGAAACTGATTTGGATGAAGGTCCTGTGAATGGCAGGATGCTGAAGCACTATTTTGAATATCACCCATAAGTGCAGCCTGAGGTTCCCTTGTATATATTCAGATGTATATATTATTTTCTGTTTAGATTGTAAAAATGCAGTTTTTGAAGATTATTGACTATTAGCAGAAGACACATAGAATCAGAGGTCCACCAAGAAGATAAGCACACAATTTTGGCATTTCAAAGCAGCACACTTCAAGTTTGGGATAAAACATGTCAAGGGCCAAGGCAATCTGACCTGCTGTTCTTGGTCTTTCAAGTGAAAAACCATCCCCATGTGGAGCCACTGTTGGATACCTATACCAATAGGTTTCATATTTCATGATTGACAAGGGAAAGTCCAAATATGCTCTGCTTTGACTACTCAAAGATCCCATATTTCCTAGAAAAAAAAAACAAGGTGTGTTAAGAGCTTCTCCTTGTTTTAATTTTGATGACCTTGGTTCATATTTTGATGGCTGACCCAACAGTTTAATCTGGATCATGCCATGCTTTCAATTTTCAGTTGTAGATTAGAGAAAGAAGTCTGTCCAAACTGTTTAATCTTGGCAGACAAGTAGCTCAGGTAGAGAAGTTAAGGTTCCCAACTGCTTAATCTGGGACCTTGGAAGCAATAAGGATAGAAATAGATAGAAACACAAAAGAAAAAGCCAAAGAAAAGAAAAGGCAAGTAAGGGTTTGCAAGCCTAAATGCACCCTCCAAGAAGAAACAAAAAATGCTAGGCAAAGTAGTTGGGTAAGTAGATGAGGTTGCAGAAATGGTATCCATTTCAGATTGGATGATCAAAATAAGAGAAAAAGAGTAAAGAAGCATGTCTAACCTCCCACTTCCCCTTTCATGTCATTTACTAACATCCCCTTGGAGTTAACATTCATGGAAGTATTTGTGGTAATGTGATTGAATTTTTATCTTTCGAAGCCACATTTCTTGTCTAAAAATTCTTTTCATTTTGATCTACTCTCTCAACTAAGCAAGCTTCAAATACACTTAGTGTTTTCCCCCTTCATTCATTCTCTATCCATATTAACCCTAACTCTACTATGTAAATCCCTCATATTACCTTTCCCCTACTAGTATTAACACCATGGTGTATAAACCCCAAATTTTGTATAAATACCCACCCCTTGGTATTATAGCCAATAAGTCCTGTGTCAGGGATCAAATGACACCTGGTCATCTTGATAAACCTAAGCCCAAAACCCCTTTCCTTTTCACAAATCTATTTTCCCACTTTTTAACCCCCATTTACACATAAAAAGCCTTGTTTATACCCTTATCCGCTTCAAATGGCAAAAAACATGGAAAACCCCCTTTTCCTCTTTACCTAAAGTCCAAAGGGCAGGCGCATTTCCACAGAAAATTCACAAAAACCCAATATACCAAAGTTTTCTGCCAATGCTCAAATCCCCAGAATAACTATTAAAATAATCCCCGCCCCTCCCTTTACCTATCGATCCCTTTGTCCTCCCGACGACCGTCCGATCAAATAACCGAAGATCCAACGGCTCTCAAGGCTTCAGACTCTTTCCGACGACCGTTGATTACCTGCCCTATCCCCCTATCACATCAACCCTCCGATAACCGTCCGATCATGCCCCCCAGATCTGACGGCCATCACTGCATCGAAGCAGATCCTTTGTCCGGACGATATCTTCCGATGGCCGTATTGTTGGCTACGTCATGCGGTAGCCACGCGTCCCCTCCACGGCTCATCGGAGGTATAACTGACGCTTACCGCCACCGTACTATAAGCAGTGCGATATGAAACCGCCTCCGGTTTCTGGTTTCCCTCATTCCATCTGCATTACGTCATCACCACATCATTCCACCGTCACCCCACGTCACTGCCACTTATGCCGTCGTGTCAGCCTCCCGCTCAACCATTGGCTGACCTATCCTGCCACCTCACCATCCCTGTGGCCCAATCAGAGCTCGCCACCTGGCCTGATGACATCATGCTGACGTCATCCGACCCTGACCCCACTTATGACGTCATGCTGACGTCAGCACAAAAACGCGCCAAAATCGCCAAAATACAAATTTAGACCAAAAATTTCGCGTTTTTGCTATTTTTGGCAAAAGCTGCGCTGTTTGTTCTGCATGCAATTTACGTATAAAACTTGCACCAGCCTGCTGAGGAAATTCCGAGACCGCCAGAGCGTCCATCACTCGTGCATTAGCAACATTAAGCCGACGGAATCCACCAGGTATTCTCCATTTTCACTCTGCAAATCCATTTTCCATGAATTCCGGGTATAGCCTGTGAGCGGACCTTAAAACGCCAATTTCACCATTTAACTCTACTGTACTAGCATTCATACCAAACCAGTGCTGCCATTACACGTTTAGGAGGCCACATTGGGCAAATTTAGTGGAAATTCCACGTTGGTTCGCGCAAACGTGAACCAGCTACCTGCAAGAGACAAATTCACCACTAAACAAACTCTGCTCAAGTCTGCTGCTGTCCTATTTTGTTCAAAAGCAGTATTGCAATTGCTGCAACCTTTCCCATTCACTCTTTGTCCTTATAAATTCCCATTTTGCCCAGAAGAAGTTCCTTTTGTGTTACTCTGCATAGTAACACCAGCCCCTAAAGAACAGAATCCTAAAAGAACCATGGATCCCCCTATGGCTCCCATAGTGCTAAATGTTCAACCTCTGAATGCCCCTCAAAAGAATTTGAAATGGCAAGCTTTGGCAGATATGGATTACCAAATTGAAGAAGAGAAGCTTATGAGCAGCAAATTCCACCTTCATCTGTTGAATGAATTAAAAGCCAAGCATGAAAATGGGACAGATATACTGGGCTTATGGGACTCTTTTCTCCCTATTTTTAAGCTCCCTCAGGTCAACCAGTTCCCTGAACTAATCCACCTCTGTGCTGAACAATATGATGTTTCTCAGAGAGTTGTTCTTGACCCATCTGGTGCAGTACTTTTCTATGTTACCCCTCAAGCTATCAGAGACATGCTTTGCTTCAACCCTCAGAAGAAGTTGGTTCCTTTATCACTGGTAAATCTGATAAAACAAGGGGATAAACTCACAGATGCTCAAATTGTTAAATTCAATCAATTATACATCAAAACTAACATTGTAATGGGCCCTCCAATTATTCATGTATACCTCAATGAGCTGGGCAGAGACCTTGCAGATATGATTTCTCCCATCTTGGGATATAGTTCAGTCGAGCATATTGATACAACTGTGCTGGTATTGATGCTTATGTTTGCTCCTGGCAAGTCACCAATCTGCTATGACTACGCCACCTACATATCAGACAAGATTCATGAGCAATTGATGAATTTAAGGAGAGATAGGGTGTTCAGATACACCTCCTACATTTACCATCTGATCTTGTATCATCAACATGAGAAACCAGTTTCATATGGGTACCCTATGACCCTAATCATTTCATATCCACAAGGAGGCTCAAATACAAGTTATCTGCCTACGATCACCATAGCATCCCCCACATTGAAAAATATACAAACCAAGATAAATGGAGGAGAGGGACCTTAGAAGAACCCTTGTCACAAGAAGAGCTGAACAAAAGGGCACTAAGGAATCTAAATAAGTTGGCTGACCTTGAGCTTTGTCCATAGGTATTCACACTTCCAAGTACACAAACGGGAGTAGCTGAATCCTCCTCAACTGCCAAGCAGCAAAACACCAAGGTAACTGAGAATATATCCAGCAGTGGCAAAGAAAAGGAGATGGAGACAGAGCAGACACATCAAGAAATGGAGACAGAGCAAACAGATAAACAAGAGCAGCAGCAGGCAGAGTTACAACAACAAGCAGAAGGGCTGCAGCAAGGGCAGCAAGAAGAGTCAGAACAGCAAGAGCAACAACATCAAGAAGAACAAAGGCAGGAGCAGCCTGCCCAGCAAAAAGAAACAGTGGAAACTCCTCAGACCACTGAAAGAACGGTGCCTACAAGGCAAGAGACTACCTTTGATGCCTCGGTCCTCCAAACCCCTCAAAAGGAGGATACATTTGTTTTTATTAAAAGGGATAGAGAAACTCCCCTGACATCATCTATAAACCAGGGAGAGAAAAGGCAGAGATTAAATGATTTTCCAGAGGAGGACATAGCAATAAGACAGGCATTGGGCATGGGCCCACCCAGCAGAGAAGCTTCAGCAAGTTCCTTCCAGCAGGAACAGGACAGGACCATGGGAGGGGAGGTCAGCTCCTCCAGCCAACAAAAAGAGGGAAGCATCAAACAGCAATTTATAGACATTAAAAGGAGGAATGATCCTATTAAAATACAGCTGTACAATCACCTACTCAACATGGATCCTACCAATCAGTAAAGACTTATGTCTGCCTTTGATGTAGGTGAAGGCAAAATGATCATGAGTCATTTTATGCCCACAGCTCTGCATCCCCAATCTGCCTCAGATTACCTCAGGACCAACCTGGAGGTCATGGCCAAAGACATACACCCAATGGACAAAATTGAACTGCATAAACAGACTGGTGAGATGGTGTATGCCTCTTTAGCAGATGAAACATTGGAGAATTATAAGCTAAAGAGCAGCCTCAGTGCCACAGCCTCTCAACTGGAATTGGAGAAGGCATCATCCCAGGCAAAGGACAACAGAATAAAGTCCCTAGAAGACATAATCATTGAAATTGGGCATGATCCCAAAGATATTTCAGGGATACAGGAAATTTTGAAGTTGAGGGATGCTGACATGGCTGCCATGAGAAAGAAAATCAAACTCCCTGCCACCATGCACCCTCAGACAGATGAGGTAGCCCAACAAAGGCAGGAGAAGGACACCATAGATTTGTTGATCTCCATTTATAAACAGCTTATTCAAGCACAAGACAAACTAGGAGAATTAGAGGCTGCAAAAGCAGCATTGCAAGCAGCATTAAAACAAAGAGAAGAGGGTCAGACCTCTCAACCTCCTCCTCAGATCATCAATCTCGAGGAAACTGCTCCTATCACTGCCCCTCCTCCTCAAAAGACAGAACAAACAACAACATCTACTTCAGCAGCGCCAATAACTACAGAGCAGGCCCAAAGCCTAGATATGCAAAAGCTGAAGAACGAAATCCAAGTCCTGGAAGCTCAAATGTTGGAGCTCAACACAGCCAAAGAATCTTTGGCTAAAATCAATGATAGATATGATAAGTCCAAACAAACTGTGGCAGAGAAGGACAGGGAGGTGAAAGCCCTCAAAAACAAAATAAAAGAGCTAGAGAATGAGCTCAAGTTAGACAAAGTGGTGGCAGAACTGAAAATAGTACTATGGGCTAACATTGGTCGATCCATCAATGAGCAGTGGCCATATATTGAGACAATCCATGAGCAGCTAGAGCTCATCCCAAAGGCACAGAGGGAAATTCACAGAGCACGAACTCAATTGAGCAATATGCCTGAAGTGGCCACTAGAATGATCAATGTACTTAATCATAAAACAAGTTCTCAGTTAACCATCATGGGAATTACAAACCGGACTGATACTCTCCAACTGATCAAGAGGGTTCTTACTCTTAGAAATCCGGTACAGACATTGGAAAGAAGAACCCAAGACATGTAGACTGAGGTGAACAGATTTTTAGAAAAATTTCAAGTGTTAGAAAGCAGAGGACTCACTGGCTTACTGAACAGTGCAGGGAGATTGTTCAAACATGACCAATACGCTAAAAGGGTCAATACATTTTCCACTAACCAGATCAGTGATAAGCCCAACACCTCAGAGGAAACAGGGCCAGCCACAGGACAGTCTCTTTACAACAGAGTTGAGAATCTGTTTTTTATAATGAATGAGATCAATCACTTGTTTGGGGTGGCTCCCAATTTCTTCAAGTACACAGAGGTAGAGGAGACAATGGATGCTATTCTCAGGCATCAGCTCCCTACGCAAGAATGGTGGACAAGTGCAATACAGAAGATTTTGTAAACAGGGAGTCACTTAACAATTTTGTTTCTTAATATATCAGTTATCATGCAAAGCAGAGTTTAACAAAATCAGCATGCACAGCAGATCAAAGCTGAGCCAACTCAGTAGAGGGATCAGCCAACAAGGCAGAAATAGAAGACTACAGGTGGCAGGGCCGAGAAAATACAGCGCAGCAAGAAATAAAGGCGCAGTTATCAGCATTAAAGCTAAGCATTGCAACCGACTCAATGACCTCCAAAGGTCAAACTACCCTCTGACAAACATAAAGAGCATTTATGCTGCATTAAAAGCTACAATAACTTCTTCTCTACTTTCTGAACAAATTTGTGAAGATATTTTCTCTCTCGGATGACTCAATGCCTGAGATATTTTGTATACGCTTTCCTATAAAGTCCCCTTCGCATAAGATTGCAAGGGTTGTTGTTGATTTCTCCTAAAGAAATTCTTATGCTGTAATCCTTTCAGAAGTTTAATAAAGAAAGTGATGGAATTTCTTGGATTTCTGAGCTGTTGAATGCGTTTCGGTGCCTGTTGATGACTGCTGAATTCCTGTGTATTTCACCATACAATAAGTCTCTGTAACTTCTCTCTGTCAATTAGTTGTTTTGTTAAAATTCATATATGTTATCTGATTTTCTATACTAAGCAACAAGGAAAAAGAATAACTTTCAGGATTTATTCTCTGAATACCCTGAGTTCAATCTGTGTTGTTTATGAATGTTTTCTTCAGCTGTAGTCTAGATAAGTGTAATTCTTAATTGCTGCACTTTCAGAATACACCTTTCACCGTGGCCTTTGTTACAGGAATTCAAGTTTTGCTCCTGTGCAGTGTGCTCACTTTCACCTCACCAACTTAATAGAAAATTCTTAATTGCTTTCTGTTGGTTGACATACATCACCATTTAAGCTAATTTTGTTTGTCTAGAGTACACAATAGGCCCTGTAGTTTGAACACCACCAGTCCAGCATATCAAAACATTTCGCAACTCTAGACTCCATTACCCAATGGTATTTCACTATCTAAACACTATATCATAAGACTTGAAAGAAATCCTTCAACCAAAAACATAAAACAAAACCTGAGCATAATAGCTAGCCTAAAAACACCATCATAACAGAGACAAATCATAAAGAGAGAGCCCTCTCTGATCACAGTTTGGCTAGAAACAGTGATCCAAAGATTGGTTAGTGGTTACCCCGGCCATATTCCCTTGGGAGTCATAGGGAACAACCTGGGTGTTAACATAATTGGTGACTCCACTGGGGACTGCTTAAGATTTTTAATTACTATATATCTTCCATGAGCTACTATCAAGCCTGAAATAAGTCAAGAGGCCTTAAATCTGTTTCTGTATAACATTGACAGTTTTAGGGAAGAGCTGTTTGGGAATCTTCATCTTAGCCCTGAGAATATATAGCCATTTCAAAGTCTTCCTCCAGTCCTTTCAGATATAAAGAAAGAAAATCTCTTACAAAATCCTAAAAAACAGTTAGAAGCTGGCTCCTAAGAAAAATACACGGCACACTAGGGCGAATCCTAACCCTAATCCACCCATCATTGTGAATAATCCAAATACCATCCCTAGAAACATTAGGAGGCAGCAAAGTCTTGAGCAACCTGCTGATTTGACCCCCGAGTCAGATCATCCTAGTTTCATCCCCACCCCATGCAAAGTTCTTTTTCGGTCCACCCCTAGTTCCCCTAGTTCACCCTCAACATCTCAATCCCCTCCTCTCACATCTCCATCCACTACACATACTCCTTTAACCAATATCCCATTAGCTACTCCTCCCATTAACCCTGTTATACCAGTGATCCCTGTTATCCCGTTTGTTCCCGTCAACCCTCTAAACCCTGTGAATATGGCTAACAGGTATGCACCTCTGCAGATACCAGCTAATGCTGCAGCTTTACCCCAAGACTACCAAACCAAAATCTCATATTTTGACTCCAATGGCCCCCTGACAGCTGTTCAACATGCTAAGAAAATGCAGGACCACTTTGAAACCTATGAAATAGATGATGACAGTGTCAGAATGAGGATGTTTGTTCAAAGCCTAACTGGGGATGTTAGGACCTGGTTTAGATCCCTGAATGCAAATTCTATTGCAACCCCTGATGAGCTTTATCAAGCCTTTACTACCAGATGGGAGAAGAAGAAAGATCCCCTGCACATACTTGCTGAATATGAAACAATCAAGAGAGGTCCTCAAGAGACCGTTCTGGAGTATTGTGCTAGATTCAACAATGTGTACAATGCGATACCACAAAATCTAAGACCTCCTCCTGATTTGGCCTTGTACAAATTCCCTGATGGATTTGATCCTGACATGGCATATCAGTTGAAGGAAAGAGAACCTGAAACCCTTGAAGACGCTCAAAAGGCTGCTGTCACAGTGGAAGCAAACCTGATTGCCAAAAGAAACAGGGCAAGGTTAGAAAAGAGAAGCATATATAAAGAAGAAACCTCTGCCTTTGATCAGAAGCTGGACGCCATACTCAATAGCATGAAAAGATTAGGTGATAGAGTGGAAACAGTGGAAAGAAAATCATCATGGGAACCACCTCAAAACAACCCTCCTAGGAATCCAAATTTTAGGAGAACTCAAAACCCAGGCATGGGTAAAACCAGTGCTAAGCAGGACATAAGACCTCCTTTCCAAGAAAATTATGCAGAAACTTCTACATCAGCAGAACCCAATGAGGACCCTGAGATTAACTTGATGGGTCTAGATGGTGAGAGTCAAGTGTTCTTAACACAAGAGGATCATGAGGATGATGAAATCAAACTGTTCCAAACTAAATCAGGTGAATCCTTTGACTTTAAGCAAGGCTATGATACTGCTGTTTATGAAGTCCATAAACAATACAAGCTAAGGAGCAGAACTGTGAATGTTAACCAGCCTGAGAAGAAAAAGGATAATCAGCAGCCTGAAAAAGTTATAGTCACACAACCTAGTGACAAACTGAATTCACCTACGGAAGAAGTGATTGTTGAAGAAATCACTGAGCCACTGTCCTTAAGACAGCAGTCTCTAGACACTTTACCTTCTCATCCCAATCTTACTCCTCAAGAGATGAGTAAAAAGGATAAATCTCAAAGTCAAAACAAAAATCAAGAAGAAGATGTAATGAACAAGGAAAGAACTGTCACCTATAACCCCAAGACCCAATCTGAAAAACCTTTTGATCTTGAAACAGAAATTAGCAAAATAAAAATAGCTATTCCTCTCTTGGAATTAGCCAAGCATGACAGCTACAAATTGCAAATCAAAAGGTCCCTTCAACTTACCAGCAACAAAGATGATGTCAATGTACTGGATGATACCCCAGAACTCCTATTCGGCCCAGAAGTGGATGGGAAAATAGTAGTCGTAGGGGTATTACCTTTTTATGTCAGTTTACATATTCATGATAAAATACTACATAATGCAATGTTTGATTCAGGTGCCTCTCACAATCTTATGCCAAAAGCAGTCATGGAGAGATTAAATTTAGACATAACAAGACCATACAAGGATCTCTTTTCCTTTGACTCTAGTCAAGTCAAGTGCCTAGGTCTCATAAAAGACTTATGTGTGTCACTAGTTCAATACCCTAACAAAACAATCCTAATGGATGTGGTAGTTGCTGATATCCCACCTAAGTATGGAATGCTGTTGTCAAGGTCATGGGGAGCCAAACTCCAAGGCTCCCTACAGCTAGACATGTCTTATGCAACTATCTCTGTTTTTGGACAACCAAAAAGACTATACAGGGAAACACTCATGAAATACATGGTCAGCAGTGAGGAAAAGCCTCAAAACTTTCCCATATATGCTGTCCACTCTGACATAGACTCATATATTCTCTTCAGTGATAACACAAGTCTCTCAAAAAATGATATTGGGACTAAAACACTCATACAAGAAGAAAACATTAATGAAGGAAGTACCATCCATGAAACTTCAATCAAACATACACTAGACATTGCTCCTGCTCTAGTTGTGAAAGATTTTCAATCGAATGATGAAACTGTCCTAGAAAACAAGCTAGAGAAGAAACCACAACTTCTGCTTACATTGCCACCCCATGAAAAGGTCACCAAATCTCCTTCCCAGCAGAACATTCTATGGTTCCTTGAATTTGATGGCTCAGTCAACAAGTTAGGGGCAGGAGCTGGAGTTTGGATACACAACAAAGAAAACAGCCATGCAGAAGGCAGGGCTTATAGATTGAATTTCAGATGTACTAACAACATGGCAGAATATGAAGCTCTTTTACTAGGCCTCAAGTTAGTAAAATTCTTACAAGCTGCCAGGGTTTCAATCATGGGTGATTCAGATTTAGTTATCCAACAAGTGAAAGGAAACTTTGTCACTAATGACAAAAGACTAAGGACTTATAGAGCCGCTGTTGCTGAGGTACTAAACTTTTTCTCTGAATTCCAAATTACTAAAATTCCCAGAAACCACAATCTCCATGCACATAGTTTGGCAACATTTGCTAGCACTTGCAAATTGCCACTGGAACCCAACAACTGTTTTACAGCTGAAATTAAACACAGACCCTCTGTTCCAAACAATGTCAAAGATTGGCAAGTATTTGAGGATGATATGCAAATAAACAATTTTTTAACTTTACAACAAGAATTTGCAGGATTAAATATTGACACTGAGACAGCAAGTCAATCACAAATACTTGACAGAGCAAGTCAATCACAACTACAGTTACAACAGGTTGTTCACCCAATATCACCTAGAACAACAAAACAAATGCTAAACCCAACCATTTTCAACAAAGAGAACATTCAGCAAATCCAATCAATCAATTGTGAAGAAATGACCAATGTTGAGGCTGAAATCATAGAGCTGAAAGACAACTTTTTACCCACTGGCTTAGCTCCTTTAGAAGACATTTTTGATTCAAATGATGTTCCCAGCAAGCCAAAAATGCAGCCCATCAACAATGCCATAGAAGAGTGCAACATTGGGACTGTGGAAAAGCCCAAGGTAATTAAACTGTCTGCTTCTTTACCTCCTGACCAAAAGCCAAAATACATTGACCTTTTTAAAGAGTTCCAGGATGTCTTCGCATGGGGTTATGAGGATCTAAAGTCCTATGACACCTCTGTTATCCAGCACACTATCCCCCTCAAACCTGATCAAAAGCCCTTTAAACAAAAATTGAGGAGAATCAATCCTATGCTTCTCCCAGCAATGGAACAAGAAGTACAAAAAATGTTCAAAGCAGGCATCATAGCACCAATCAGATTCTCTGAATGGATCTCCAACTTGGTCCCTACAAGAAAGAAGACCGGTGAAATTAGGCTGTGTGTGGACTTAAGGAATCTGAACCAAGTATCCCTCAAAGACAACTACCCCTTACCCAAGATGGATCACATTCTTCAAAGGGTGGTAGGGGCCTCAAGGATCTCACTGCTAGATGGATTCTCAGGCTTCAATCAAATCCTGGTACACCCTGATGACCAAGATAAAACTGCATTTACAACCCCATGGGGAACCTTCAAATATGTAAAAATGCCTTTTGGATTGAAAAACGCAGGGGCAACTTTTCAAAGAGCAATGGACATTGCTTTTTCTAAAGAGATTCATGACTTCTTAGTCATTTACTTGGATGACCTAACACCTTTCTCAAAATCAGACCAAGAACATCTCAAACATTTGAGACAGATCTTCCTAAAATGCAGAAAATATGGAATTTCTTTAAATCCCAAGAAATCCCTGTTCGGACTGGAGGAAGGCAAGCTGCTGGGTCACATTATCTCAAAAGATGGTATTAGGATTGATCCAGATAGAATCCAAGCCATCTTACAAATGCCTCACCCAAGAAATGTCAAAGAATTGCAAGGATTCTTGGGAAAAATCAATTTCTTGAGAAGGTTCATCCCAAACTTAGCAGAACTAAGCAGATTATTAAACAACATGCTAAAGAAAGATTCAAAGGTCAAATGGACTGTTGAAGCCAAGCAAGCCTTTGAAGGTATAAAACTGGCCCTTACCCAAACCCCAGTGTTGACTAATCCACAGTTTGACAGAGAATTTATCATTTTCTCTTTTGCCTCCCAACATACTATTGCTGCTGTTTTATTACAAAAGGATGACCAAGGAAATGAGAAGCCAATTGCTTTCTTTAGCAAAGCCCTCAGAGATGCACCTTTGAAGTATCAAATCATGGAAAAACAAGCTTATGCTTTAATCAAAACAATTAAAGACTTCAGGATTTATATCCTCTATTCCCATGTTATAGCATATGTGCCAAGTCCTATTGTCAAAGACATTCTCACTCAAGAAAATTTAGAAGGCAGGAGAGGAAAATGGATTGCCAGCATACTAGAATTTGACATTGAAATAAAACCTACAAAGCTAATAAAAGGGCAAGGCTTGGCCAAATTAATGACAGAAACAAATTTCCAAGTCCTAGACATCAATCAGCTGGACAGTGAAACAGAGCTGGCGACTCCAAAGATCAATGAAGCCTTTGAACAATCCCCCTGGTATTCTGATATCTGTTATGTGTTACAAAACCTGTGTGCTCCCCTAGGATTGTCCAAAACTAAGTGTAGGTTATTAAAAATGAAAACATCAATATTTTGTGTCATGGATGGCAATTTGCTTTGGAAAAACCATGAAGGGATATTGCTACACTGTTTAATTGAAAATGAAACTAACAATATCATGCAAGAGTTTCATGCAGGAGACTGTGGTGGACACTTGTACTGGAAGTCCACTGTGGACAAAATACTGAGGGCTCGATACTACTGGCCCACCATGTTCTCTGATGCCAAGAAATTTATTACATCATGTCATAAATGCCAAGTGTTTGAGGGAAAGAGACAACTGTTGCCACTTCCTTTAAGGCCTATTGCAACAGAAAGACCTTTTCAACAATGGGGACTGGATTTCATTGGGGAAATCCATCCCTCATCTTCAGGCCAACATAGATGGATTTTGACAGCCACAGACTACTTCACCAAATGGATTGAAGCTGCCCCGTGCAGACAAGCAAATGACTCAATAATAATTCAGTTTTTGGAGAACAATATATTGGCTAGATTTGGTTGTCCTGATAAAATAATAATAGACAATGCTGCTGCTTTTAGATCCAAGAAAATGGTGAATTTCTGCCACAAATTTCACAATACTTTGGGCCATTCCACTGCATACTATCCCCAAGGAAATGGCCTAGCTGAATCATCAAACAAGAGCCTAGTGAACATCATAAAAAAGGTGTTGGAAGAAAATAAGAAGAATTGGCATAAGAAACTAGTCAATGCCTTATGGGCAGATAGACTAACGACCAAAAGATCAATTGGGATCAGCCCATATGAGTTGGTTTATGGACTAGAGGCCAAATTTCCTTCATCAATAGGAGTGCCTGTTATGAAGCTTCTTCAAGAAAACCAAGCTGAACCAAATGACATGCAAAGAAGGATCAATCAGATAATTTGTTTGCAGCAAACCAGAGACCAAGTTTTCAGCAGAGTTCAAGTTCTACAAGCGAAATTAAAGAAGGCCTTTGATAAAAGAACTAAGGCAGAAGATTTCAGTGTGGGAGACAAAGTCCTCAAGTGGGATGCAAGAAGAGAGGAGAAGGGAAAACATGGAAAATTTGATTCCCTTTGGAGAGGACCATTTGCTGTCCAAGCAGTACAAGGAAACAACACTTATTTCCTTAAGAGTCTCAATGAAACTGATTTGGATGAAGGTCCTGTGAATGGCAGGATGCTAAAGCACTATTTTGAATATCACCCATAAGTGCAGCCTCAGGTTCCCTTGTATATATTCAGATGTACATAGTATTTTCTGTTTAGATTGTAAAAATGCAGTTTTTGAAGATTATTAACTATTAGCAGAAGACACATAGAATCAGAGGTCCACCAAGAAGATAAGCACACAATTTGGCATTTCAAAGCAGCACACTTCAAGTTTGGGATAAAACATGTCAAGGGCCAAGGCAATCTAACCTGCTGTTTGTTACACTAAAAAATGTCACCTTGACTACTTACAGTTAGTATGGCTCAAATCAACAGTCATGCTACCCTCTTAGGCAAGTCTTATGCCTCTGTTATCCATCTCAAACTCAAAGAAGAGAGAAAGTCTTGTAAAAACTATGTTTATCTCTGGGGTCGCAGGTTCTCTCTAGCCTTACCTGCGGGGACGCGGACCATGTTCACAAAATCTGCGTCCATGGACGCTCTGTATGTTAAGGGACAGGTGCATCCCTCTGTAAAAGGCAAAATGCGCGAGTTTTATCTTGAAAAAGTTACTTGTGGTTACTTCTAGAACATTCTAGAGGTCGGTTTGATGAAATGGATGCGCCTCCAGTTGGTTCATGTATCTCTATTAAGGGGGAACTTATCCCATCAATAAGGGAGCTATCCCACCCATAGAGGGGGATGATCCCATTGATAGTGGACCTGAATAACCTCTTTACAGCACTATAAATAAAGGCATTGAGCCAGAAGGAGAAGAGGTTGGAGCTATACATTTTCTTTGGGTAAATGCTGCAGGATTTAGGTCTTCCATTAGAGCCTTTGTGAGGAGAGATTGTCTTCACTTGATTCTACTTGGGAGAGGGTGAGCTTTGTCAAAGTAGAGGAAAACCCTTGATGGACCCTGGGAGGAACTTGCACAACACCAAGGCCAGGTTGTAAGAGTTTCTTTGTTTCGTTATTAATACAAACTGGTTTATTTTTCTCAATAGCTTGTGTTAATGAGTTATTTCATGTGTTCCTTGGTCTGCATGTTGAATATATGTTTTATTATATGAAATGCAAGTGCTTGGTAATTGTTTGATTTTTTGTGGTTACAGGAATTGACTTGAAGGAGGAGCTCATCCGGATCGTCAAGAACGGACTTCAAAAACAGCGTTTTGGAATAAGGTAAGCCTAAACACTTGTAGTTTTCATGTTGTAAAAGGTGTATTTAGAGAAAGATCACTCCATTTTGTCTTGTTTGTCATTAGAATGTCTTAGACTTCTAGGAAGGTCAGTCGTGTCCGCACCCTTGACAAATTCCGTGTGACAAATTCAATCTAACCTGCTGTTCTTGGTCTTTCAAGTGAAAAACCATCCCCATGTGGAGCCACTGTTGGATACCTATACCAATAGGTTTCATATTTCATGATTGACAGGGGAAAGTCCAAATATGCTCTGCTTTGACTACTCAAAGATCCCATATTTCCTAGAAAAAAAAAGCAAGGTATGTTAAGAGCTTATCCTTGTTTTAATTTTGATGACCTTGGTTCATATTTTGATGGATGACCCAACAGTTTAATCTGGATCATGCCATGCTTTCAATTTTCAGTTGTAGATTAGAGAAAGAAGTCTGTCCAAACTGTTTAATCTTGGCAGACAAGTAGCTCAGGTAGAGAAGTTAAGGTTCCCAACTGCTTAATCTGGGACCTTGGAAGCAATAAGGATAGAAATAGACAGAAACACAAAAGAAAAAGCCAAAGAAAAGAAAAGGCAAGTAAGGGTTTGCAAGCCTAAATGCACCCTCCAAGAAGAAACAAAAAATGCTAGGCAAAGTAGTTGGGTAAGTAGATGAGGTTGCAGAAATGGTATCCATTTCAGATTGGATGATCAAAATAAGAGAAAAAGAGTAAAGAAGCATGTCTAACCTCCCACTTCCCCTTTCATGTCATTTACTAACATCCCCTTGGAGTTAACATTCATGGAAGTATTTGTGGTAATGTGATTGAATTTTTATCTTTCGAAGCCACATTTCTTGTCTAAAAATTCTTTTCATTTTGATCTACTCTCTCAACTAAGCAAGCTTCAAATACACTTAGTGTTTTCCCCCTTCATTCATTCTCTATCCATATTAACCCTAACTCTACTATGTAAATCCCTCATATTACCTTTCCCCTACTAGTATTAACACCATGGTGTATAAACCCCAAATTTTGTATAAATACCCTCCCCTTGGTATTATAGCCAATAAGTCCTGCGTCAAGGATCAAATGACACCTGGTCATCTTGATAAACCTAAGCCCAAAACCCCTTTCCTTTTCACAAATCTATTTTCCCACTTTTTAACCCCCATTTACACATAAAAAGCCTTGTTTATACCCTTATCCACTTCAAATGGCAAAAAACATGGAAAACCCACTTTTCCTCTTTACCTAAAGTCCAAAGGGCGGGCGCATTTCCACAGAAAATTCACAAAAACCCACTATACCAAAGTTTTCCGCCAATGCTCAAATCCCCAGAATAACTATTAAAATAATCCCCGCCCCTCCCTTTACCTATCGATCCCTTCGTCCTACCGACGACCGTCCGATCAAATAACCGAAGATCCAACGGCTCTCAAGGCTTCGGACTCTTTCCGACGACCGTTGATTACCTGCCCTATCCCCCTATCACATCAACCCTCCGATAACCGTCCGATCATGCCCCCCAGATCTGACGGCCATCACTGCATCGGAGCAGATCCTTTGTCCGGACGATATCTTCCGATGTCCGTATTGTTGGCTACGTCATGCGGTAGCCACGCGTCCCTTCCACGGCTCATCGGAGGTATAACTGACGCTTACCGCCACCGTACTGTAAGCGGTGCGATATGAAACTGCCTCCAGTTTCCGGTTTCCCTCATTCCATCTGCATTACGTCATCACCACATCATTCCACCGTCACCCCACGTCACTGCCACTTATGCCGTCGTGTCAGCCTCCCGCTCAACCATTGGCTGACCTATCCTGCCACCTCACCATCCCCGTGGCCCAATCAGAGCCCGCCACCTAGCCTGATGATGTCATGCTGACGTCATCCGACCCTGACCCCACTTATGACGTCATGCTGACGTCAGCACAAAAACGCACCAAAATCGCCAAAATACATATTTAGACCAAAAATTTCGCGTTTTTGCTATTTTTGGCAAAAGCTGCGCTGTTTGTTCTGCATGCAATTTACGTATAAAACTTGCACCAGCCTACTGAGGAAATTCTGAGACCGCCAGAGCGTCCATCACTCGCGCATTAGCAACATTAAGCCGACAGAATCCACCAGGTATTCTCCATTTTCACTCTGCAAATCCATTTTTCCATGAATTCTGGGTATAGCCTGTGAGCGGACCTTAAAACGCCAATTTCACCATTTAACTCTACTGTACTAGCATTCATACCAAACCAGTGCTGCCATTACACGTTTAGGAGGCCACATTGGGCAAATTTAGTGGAAATTCCACGTTGGTTCGCGCAAACGTGAACCAGCTACCTGCAAGAGACAAATTCACCACTAAACAAACTCTGCTCAAGTCTACTGCTGTCCTATTTTGTTCAAAAGCAGTATTGCAATTGCTGCAACCTTTCCCATTCACTCTTTGTCCTTATAAATTCCCATTTTTCCCAGAAGAAGTTCCTTTTGTGTTACTCTGCATAGTAACACCAGCCCCTAAAGAACAGAATCCTAAAAGAACCATGGATCCCCCTATGGCTCCCATAGTGCTAAATGTTCAACCTCTGAATGCCCCTCAAAAGAATTTGAAATGGCAAGCTTTGGCAGATATGGATTACCAAATTGAAGAAGAGAAGCTTATGAGCAGCAAATTCCACCTTCATCTGTTGAATGAATTAAAAGCCAAGCATGAAAATGGGACAGATATACTGGGCTTATGGGACTCTTTTCTCCCTATTTTTAAGCTCCCTCAGGTCAACCAGTTCCCTGAACTAATCCACCTCTGTGCTGAACAATATGATGTTTCTCAGAGAGCTGTTGTTGACCCATCTGGTGCAGTACTTTTCTATGTTACCCCTCAAGCTATCAGAGACATGCTTTGCTTCAACCCTCAGAAGAAGTTGGTTCCTTTATCACTGGTAAATCTGATAAAACAAGGGGATAAACTCACAGATGCTCAAATTGTTAAATTCAATCAATTATACATCAAAACTAACATTGTAATGGGCCCTCCAATTCTTCATGTATACCTCAATGAGCTGGGTAGAGACCTTGCAGATATGATTTCTCCCATCTTGGGATATAGTTCAGTCGAGCATATTGATACAACTGTGCTGGTATTGATGCTTATGTTTGCTCCGGGCAAGTCACCAATCTGCTATGACTACGCCACCTACATATCAGACAAGATTCATGAGCAATTGATGAATTTAAGGAGAGATAGGGTGTTCAGATACACCTCCTACATTTACCATCTGATCTTGTATCATCAACATGAGAAATTTCACTTTTCAATCAAAAGAATGGATGCCCAAGGCAATCCCAGATCAGTGGTCTACTGGTCATCTGTCTTCCACATTAGACCTGAGTCTCCATATACTTACTGTGAATTCATGGATCTGTTCATCCATCCAACTATGGCAATGCTGATGAGCTCACCTCCTCCGAGACTCACTGATGACATGCAGAGAATTCTTCAGCTGTCCAAATCTTATAGCATTGGCGATTGGTACTTCTACCAAAACCACACTGTCATCAGGATATATGGGTGTGATCTACCTCCTTTCAAATTACCCAAGTATGTCCCTATGAGGTTATTTGCCCTAGAGTACTTTAGGCAATTTGGCAGAGTTGATGTGCTTCATTTTTCAGGAAAAGGCAAAAAGGCACAGTTGAAAGTCAAAAGCCAACTTGGCCATTTTATTTATAATGAGAGGGAGCAAGGATGGAGGGAAGCAGAGCGAATGCTTGAGGCCCTTGGCCTGCAAACCAGTTTCATATGGGTACCCTATGACCCTAATCATTTCATATCCACAAGGAGGCTCAAATACAAGTTATCTGCCTACGATCACCATAGCATCCCCCACATTGAAAAATATGCAAACCAAGATAAATGGAGGAGAGGGACCTTAGAAGAACCCTTGTCACAAGAAGAGCTGAACAAAAGGGCACTAAGGAATCTAAATAAGTTGGCTGACCTTGAGCTTTGTCCATAGGTATTCACACTTCCAAGTACACAAACGGGAGTAGCTGAATCCTCCTCAACTTCCAAGCAGCAAAACACCAAGGTAACTGAGAATATATCCAGCAGTGGCAAAGAAAAGGAGATGGAGACAGAGCAGACACATCAAGAAATGGAGACAGAGCAAACAGATAAACAAGAGAAGCAGTAGGCAGAGTTACAACAGCAAGCAGAAGGGCTGCAGCAAGGGCAGCAAGAAGAGTCAGAACAGCAAGAGCAACAACATCAAGAAGAACAAAGGCAGGAGTAGCCTACCCAGCAAAAAGAAACAGTGGAAACTCCTCAGACCACTGAAAGAACGGTGCCTACAAGGCAAGAGACTACCTTTGATGCCTCGGTCCTCCAAACCCCTCAAAAGAAGGATACATTTGTTTTTAGAAAAAGGGATAGAGAAACTCCCCTGACATCATCTATAAACCAGGGAGAGAAAAGGCAGAGATTAAATGATTTTCCAGAGGAGGACATAGCAATAAGACAGGCATTGGGCATGGGCCCACCCAGCAGAGAAGCTTCAGCAAGTTCCTTCCAGCAGGAACAGGACAGGACCATGGGAGGGGAGGTCAGCTCCTCCAGCCAACAAAAAGAGGGAAGCATCAAACAGCAATTTATAGACATTAAAAGGAGGAATGATCCTATTAAAATACAGCTGTACAATCACCTACTAAACATGGCTCCTACCAATCAGCAAAGACTTATGTCTGCCTTTGATGTAGGTGAAGGCAAAATGATCATGAGTCATTTTATGCCCACAGCTCTGCATCCCCAATCTGCCTCAGATTACCTCAGGACCAACCTGGAGGTCATGGCCAAAGACATACACCCAATGGACAAAATTGAACTGCATAAACAGACTGGTGAGATGGTGTATGCCTCTTTAGCAGATGAAACATTGGAGAATTATAAGCTAAAGAGCAGCCTCAATGCCACAGCCTCTCAACTGGAATTGGAGAAGGCATCATCCCAGGCAAAGGACAACAGAATAAAGTCCCTAGAAGACATAATCATTGAAATTGGGCATGATCCCAAAGATATTTCAGGGATACAGGAAATTTTGAAGTTGAGGGATGCTGACATGGCTGCCATGAGAAAGAAAATCAAACTCCCTGCCACCATGCACCCTCAGACAGATGAGGTAGCCCAACAAAGGCAGGAGAAGGACACCACAGATTTGTTGATCTCCATTTATAAACAGCTTATTCAAGCACAAGACAAACTAGGAGAATCAGATGCTGCAAAAGCAGCATTGCAAGCAGCATTAAAACAAAGAGAAGAGGGTCAGACCTCTCAACCTCCTCCTCAGATCATCAATCTCGAGGAAACTGCTCCTATCACTGCCCCTCCTCCTCAACAGACAGAACAAACATCAACATCTACTTCAGCAGCGCCAACAACTACAGAGCAGGCCCAAAGCCTAGATATGCAAAAGCTGAAGAACGAAATCCAAGTCCTGGAAGCTCAAATGTTGGAGCTCAACACAGCCAAAGAATCTTTGGCTAAAATCAATGATAGATATGATAAGTCCAAACAAACTGTGGCAGAGAACGACAGGGAGGTGAAAGCCCTCAAAAACAAAATAAAAGAGCTAGAGAATGAGCTCAAGTTAGACAAAGTGGTGGCAGAACTGAAAATAGTACTATGGGCTAACATTGGTCGATCCATCAATGAGCAGTGGCCATATATTGAGACAATCCATGAGCAGCTAGAGCTCATCCCAAAGGCACAGAGGGAAATTCACAGAGCACGAACTCAATTGAGCAATATGCCTGAAGTGGCCACTAGAATGATCAATGTACTTAATCATAAAACAAGTTCTCAGTTAACCATCATGGGAATTACAAACCAGACTGATACTGTCCAACTGATCAAGAGGGTTCTTACTCTTAGAAATCTGGTACAGACATTGGAAAGAAGAACCCAAGACATGCAGACTGAGGTGAACAGATTTTTAGAAAAATTTCAAGTGTTAGAAAGCAGAGGACTCCCTGGCTTACTGAACAGTGCAGGGAGATTGTTCACACATGACCAATATGCTAAAAGGGTCAATACATTTGCCACTAACCAGATCAGTGATAAGCCCAACACCTCAGAGGAAACAGGGCCAGCCACAGGACAATCTCTTTACAACAGAGTTGAGAATCTATTTTTTATAATTAATGAGATCAATCACTTGTTTGGGGTGGCTCCCAATTTCTTCAAGTACACAGAGGCAGAGGAGACAATGGATGCTATTCTCAGGCATCAGCTCCCTACGCAAGAATGGTGGACAAGCACAATACAGAAGATTTTGTAAACAGGGAGTCACTTAACAATTTTGTTTCTTAATATATCAGTTATCATGCAAAGCAGAGTTTAACAAAATCAGCATGCACAGCGGATCAAAGCTGAGCCAACTCAGCAGAGGGATCAGCCAACAAGGCAGAAATAGAAGACTACAGGTGGCAGGGCCGAGAAAATACAGCGCAGCAAGAAATAAAGGCACAGTTATCAGCATTTAAGCTAAGCATTGCAACCGACTCAATGACCTCCAAAGGTGAAACTACCCTCTGACAAACATAAAGAGCATTTATGCTGCATTAAAAGCTACAATAACTTCTTCTCTACTTTCTGAACAAATTTGTGAAGATATTTTCTCTCTCGGATGACTCAATGCCTGAGATATTTTGTATACACTTTCCTATAAAGTCCCCTTCGCATAAGATTGCAAGGGTTGTTGGTGATTTCTCCTAAAGAAATTCTTATGCTGTAATCCTTTCAGAAGTTTAATAAAGAAAGTGATGGAATTTCTTGGATTTCTGAGCTGTTGAATGCGTTTCGGTGTCTGTTGATGACTGCTGGATTCCTGTGTATTTCACCATACAATAAGTCTCCGTAACTTCTCTCTGTCAATTAGTTGTTTTGTTAAAATTCATATATGTTATCTGATTTCCTATACTAAGCAACAAGGAAAAAGAATAACTTTCAGGATTTATTCTCTGAATACCCTGAGTTCAATCTGTGTTGTTTATGAATTTTTTCTTCAGCTGTAGTCTAGATAAGTGTAATTCTTAATTGCTGCACTTTCAGAATACACCTTTCACCGTGGCCTTTGTTACAGGAATTCAAGTTTTGCTCCTGTGCAGTGTGCTCACTTTCACCTCACCAACTTAATAGAAAATTCTTATTTGCTTTCTGTTGGTTGACATACATCACCATTTAAGCTAATTTTGTTTGTCTAGAGTACACAATAGGCCTTGCAGTTTGAACACCACCAGTCCAGCATATCAAAACATTTCACAACTCCAAACTCCATTACCCAATGGTATTTCACTATCTAAACACTATATCATAAGACTTGAAAGAAATCCTTCAACCAAAAACATAAAACAAAACCTGAGCATAATAGCTAGCCTAAAAACACCATCATAACAGAGACAAATCATAAAGAGAGAGCCCTCTCTGATCACAGTTTGGCTAGAAACAGTGATCCAAAGATTGGTTAGTGGTTACCCCAGCCGTATTCCCTTGGGAGTCATAGGGAACAACCTGGGTGTTAACACCCCCAATCATCCCGATCCCTCCTTTTAGAGCAGAGTATAAATCATTTCCAGCAGATGCTAAGCCATTCAGCGAGTCCACATGCACCAAGTAACAATACTGAGAGACAGGTTCTCGAAAGAGTACTTTGGATTCCCGTCTTCCCTAATTCTCTCTAGCTAGGCCAATAGATGACATTCCATCCCACCTCTACTCTTGTGAATCCTCAAACTGCTCTACATTTCTTTCACTCCATCATTACCAATTTGCTTTCACGGAGAAGTAGCCACGGACGTTAGGTAAGACAAAGAATTTCATAATGGAAAAGCTGCCAGAGGACAGTCCAACGTTCAACCGAATGTAGGCGGAGGAGGCGGTATAGGTCGGGCATTAACCAAACTGCAACAGCGTATGGTGGTATGGGAGGTGGTGTTTCAAGATGTTGAGAAGATAGAGAATAACATCAATAACGCTAAGAGAAGGCCAGCCAGCACAAGGTCAGACGAATTGCTGTCCAATGCAAAATCTATAATAGAAAACGCCCCTCACAACAAGAAGAAAATAGATTTCTGATAAAGGCCAAATTAATGGAGCGTTAGCCCAAGCGCACATTGAAAACGCTCAGGTTCAGGAAAGAATGAACACATGAAGAGTAATGGACATGAAGATCTTCGAGAGGCAGCACATAGGAAAAACGGACAGGTACTGACAGCAGTGTATTGGGGTGGTTCACAAAAGTCAAGGTATGGTATAATATTCAACTCTGGACCAACTCATTCAACAACAGAGATGGCAATCTAGAATAGAGATACACAACTGACATGTATAAAAAGGCCATCGAAAACAAGTGGCTCACAGTTGAGCAGAGTAAAGGATCGCGTGCTCTGATACCATGTTAAACACACACTTGGCAGCAACAAATATGAAAGATAAAACATGAGAGTGCATTTTTTATTAACAAAACATATACATTCATAGTACATGGTTTGAGCTTTGGGTTCCACATCCCAAGGTCTCTTGGACTTAGGTTTTCTATTCAGCTTCCACACTAACCCATAGAGGGTTAGGTGTCCAACATGTTTTCCAGCTGAAGTATTGCCTAATTATGATAAGGATACCCTATTTTTTGTCTTTGCTAGTGGGCTTCAGTACAACAACTTTGAGGAAAAAATAACCTAATAGTCACCCTGTGCTTGGAAGGTTTCAGAGATGAAGGCAGAGTACTTTCCCCCAAAGGAATATGTCATTTTAATGAATGAAGCACCCGCAAATGTTTATGTGTAAGTGTCTGGTGTTGTGGTAGGTATCTTTCTGAATGTTATAAAGTAAAAAAAATTTAGAACTTTTAGGTGGTTCACTTTATTTCTTTTTCGGAATGTGTCTTCAAATAGATAACTGCAACAAAGTGTTGAAAATGCTAATGTGGAGCTACAATAACACTCAAATTTTGTTTCATTTTTCAAGACATACTACTAGACAAAGACAATGGTAAAAGTTAAAACAGAGCAGGCAAGCTAATTTTTATTAAATGAATGTGATTATTCATGCTCTTAGTATCTTCTTGTTAGGATATTCATTACATAATAAGCATGAATATTAGAATGTATGCATCTCATCTACAAATAAATTTGGGACAACCGTTTGTTTCACTTTATGTTTTAGTCACATTGGAAAATTTGAAGTGCAAAAATGACATATCTCAGTCCAAATGACTTGTTTGTTTTACCCTAGGCATTAGTAGCACATATATTGTTTTGAAATCACAAAACTAAGTCAGTTGGTTTCTTTATTGTAAACTTGTCTCCTACTGCATTCCAGATTCTTGGGTAGTCCCATCTCGGAGATGTTTTCGGAGACATTAGAGTGCTTTGTTATAGACCACAACAATACACAATTCATACAAAGAGGATTTCTCAACTTTTGTGATTGAACCACAATTGATTCATGAATATTGTACAATTTAATAATGCAAATAGAACGAGCATCATGAACAATATTCTTAAGGTTTGCAAGAAAGATTTAAGATAAATATGCTGAGTGAAATTACCATAATATGTTTTTTGAGGAATAGGATCAATTAAATGTATTATTGTAATGTCTTGGTTAGTATTGCAAGAAAACTTAACTTCGTGTTTATATGACTCTAGCAATTGAAGCGACTGAAGGACCCAACTTTTGGACAACTTTCAAAAGAGATAGATCAGTTGCTAGCAAAAGGAAGAATGGATGCACCTCTTAGTCTCTGTTCTGTTGCTTCAATAGGGGATGCCCTTCTAATGGAGCAATTATTGAAAAGAGGGATGGATCCTAATGAATCAAACACCAATGGATGCACACCCTTGGTAAATTTCAAAACTAAAATTCATTTTGATCAGTAGAGTTTCATGGTCTTCGCAAAACTTTCTTTATGTTTTTGTGATTCCTAACTTAAGTACATCTTTTCATTTTAAGCCATACACTACTATGAGTGGGATAACCGATTAAAACTTTCTATTTTGTATTCTTTGTTATAAGCACATTGCTGCAACAAATGGGTTTAAAGATTGCGTCAACCTTCTTTTAATATATGGAGCAGACATCATCAGCAAGGGTATATTCTCCCCTCTCTCGTGCACTCATTAGTTGTTTTCCCAATCAGGTAGTGTTTTTGTTAATATAAAAATTTGTTCTAATTTTTTCTCTAAAGTTTAGTGAAATCATCATGTTTTTTAAATTTCAAACTATTGCCACTATTAATGAAATGAATAATTTGATGGGATTATATTTAACATTTCATAAAACTAACAGATAAAGTCGAAAGTGTTCCTTTGTGGTAAGCAATATTGGGCCAACATAAAATTTTGCCACATTACTTTGTGACAATGGTGCAATCTTTAGGAGGGTATGGTTGGTAGTTTCCTCTGCATTTCTGCACAATATAGGGATTTGGATATGTTGAATGATTTACTAAGTTATGGAGCAGATATAAATGCAACAAATAGAGATGGGAACACAACTGTCCATGCTGCCATCAGTGATGGATTGACAGAGGTAGTGAAGTATATTCTGGACCATGGAGAAGACATTAATAAAACAAATTGTAGTGTGGTTGGACACCAAAAGCTTTGGTAGAGATAAAGGGCATGAAGAAATATGAGAATTATTTCTAGCAAAATCTCAGTCAACTTATTCACACTTATTTTTATCTATCAAAGATTCATCTGTTGCAACGAACCTAGATGAGAAAAATCATGTGGAGATCATGAACCCTTCAAGATATGGAAAGGAAAATTGCATTCGTCATTTTATAAATAAAATTTCGACTCCACCTAATGGATTGCAGAGGAAAATAGTTACTAATTATGAAAATTCTCTTTTCGGTATAGTCATAATGCCTTCCAACTCCAACCCTAGTGTTGGTGGCACGAGTCATGCAATTAAGTGTTCCTGCTAGACAAGCCCTTCACTTCCTAAAAGAGTGATGATTCATAGGAATCACCCAATTCACATCAAAGAAAATGGAATAGTCTACCTAGGTGGAGGAATTGCCCGGTTTCCGTCGCCGCCTGGGAAAAACCTCCAGCTCTGGCCGCCGGCAATTCCTTCACCCTCCGCCACCTTCCACAAGCTCCGCCAACTCCACCACCCTTCGCATTAATGTTGACGACTGACAGGAATCTGACAAACATTCTGATTTCCATCATGTCTTTCCGCTAGGGAGTTAATTCACCATGGAATTTGAATTCGGAAATAACCCGTGGGCTGCTCCCTGACCAATTCGACCCGACATCCCCTGCAGCTCACCAGGTAACTAGAACATTTTGGAAAACTCACTCCGCGCCTGCAACTCACCAGAACAAGGTGCAAAGTTCACTCCCAAGCTCTGCAGCTCACCACCTAGGCGACAAACACGCAGGTTCATTGTAGATCATTCATGGTAGATCACATGTAAATGCATTTTAAAATAATAATTTATTTTCTAAATTCAGTACTCAAACCACTGTTTTACATGCCAAATATCACTCATTATACATGCTGCATGTGTAATATCTTTGACATGTATTGAAAATTGATCCTCTGTTCTACTTAGTTATGGCTCTAAATGGAATGACCATCTGCATCAATTTTCTTGTTATCAAGTGACAGCCTTGTGAAAAGTTATTTGATGCAACATTCCTTTTTCCCTCTAATGATTTAAAGGAGGTCTTTTTAGGGAGGTCTGGTTGACAGTTTGGTGAGACACAGATTTATACCAACAAAGGAATGAATTTAAAATAGTAACACACTGTGATTTATAATTAAACAGTGGGTCATGGGAAAAGGTTCTTATGCCATCAAACATGAATGAAGCATCTTATGGAAATTATTCATCTTCAAATAGATGGAGAGCAATTCTAATAGAAGGTAGAAGTTCTAGCTATAGATTATATTCGTGCAGCATACCTAAGGGAAGAACCCTAAGATAATACACGACTTCTAATTGCCCAATTGTTAGCATAGCATGATTTTCTGTTGACCCAGTTGTTAGCATAGAATGACTCCTTTGCTTCTGCTGGACTATTTTGTCCTCCTCACATACTGTCAATAAAACTCCCTTCTAAACATGTCTACTCCTTGCATACTGTCAAAAAAATACCTTCTAAACATGTATAGTTTGATATTTAACTTACTGTACATCCTACAGACTGGCAAAGGGCCCTTGTTTCAACTCCTAGAAATGAGATCCTTGTGTAAGCTGTTATCACCCAGGTTGTTCCCTATGACTCCCAAGGGAATACGGCCGGGGTAACCACTAACCAGTCTTTGGATTACAGTTTCTAGCCAAACTGTAATCAGAGAGGGCTCTCTCTTTATGATTTGTCTCTGTTCTGATAGTATCTTAGGCTAGATGTGAAGTTTTGATTTTGGTTTAAATTTGTTTGGTTGGAAAAGGTTCAGTCAAACGTGTATGCTCTTACCAGTATCTTATATAACATTGGGCAATGGAGTCAGTGGTCCTTTGGTTTGGTGTGCTATGTTGATATAATAAGGAAAGCTGCAGAGCAGGATAATTGTCTGAGGAACAATGCTTTGAAATTGAGTTTGTGTGTAACATGTTCAGGATAAGAAATGCAATTAAGGATCTTTCTATAAACTGATACGAAAGAAAAGCAATTGTTACCTAGAAGCATTTAAGAATTTCTAGATAACATTCACAACATGGAATTAAATGTAACATGAGCATTTAAGAATTCATGTCTGTTTTAATCCTGAAGAAAACATTTACAACAATATAAGATTGAGCACAGGGTGTTAAGAAACATGTCCTGAGCTATTCTTATTCTTTGTTGCTAGATATGATAAGAATATGAAAATGAAATAACATAGGGAAACAGAACAGAGTTTAAAGGAAACATATCATTCCACCAGACAACGCAAGGATTCTGCAACAGCACTTAAATTATCAACAAGACACCATAGCTTTAGGAAATCACTGAGCTGAAATTGCTCTTTGTATTAAACTTTTCTGTAAATACAGAGTATACATGCCTCAGAGTAAAAATTACCAACCCCTTATGCGTTACTAAGGGGAGTATATATACAAATTTACATAAGAAAATATCAGAAAGGAGAGTGAATGTTCCATAAATGCTCAGTTAATTGCTGGAGTGTAGCCGCTGAGAGAGTAAATGTTGTGATCACTTTTAGTCCCTTAGCTGTCAGAAAAGGTCAGAGACTGCTGACTTGGTGGCTCTTGGAGTTGGTTAGGGGTGTACCGCCAAAATTTACGCATTTCTTTATCTTTTTGGCTAGCCGACATAGTCTAAATGCTGAGTCTCCATTCAGCTGCTTTTAATGCTCACTTTATCCTTCTGTTTGTTTGATAGTGACCTGGAGCTGGCAGTGACTGAACAGCTGGAGCTACCGTGGCAGAATTTGAAGCATTGCTTGCCACCAATCTTCCTTTGGCATCTGATGTCTCCGAATTTTTATTAGAATCTCATCGGCCTCTGTATACCGCCAAAAGTTAGGAGGAGTTTCAAACAAATGATTTGCCTCACTTTCAATGAAAAATAGGCCTTCAAGTTTAGTGTACAAGCTCTGTGCTGTTGGAGGCCCTGTTTCCTCAGGAGTACTGCCAGATGCTGTGATTTGATTTTCAATGTAAGTAGCCATTCTGTTGGTGAATTGATCTCTGGTAATCAATTTCCCTGTGCTGTTCAGCAGGCCAGGCAATCCCCTTGCTTGCAGCATTCCCATTTTGAGTTTATACTCCTCCACCTCGGCCTGTATTTCATAGCATTTTCTTTCTACAGTCTGTACATAACTTCTGAGAGTTAGCACCTTTTTAGCTGTGAGGATGGCCTCTGTTTTGTTGACGATGCCAATGGCTGCCAGCTCCTCTTTGTCTTGCCTGTTCAAAAAATCTATCAGTTGGTTTGCCTGCTCAGGTCTGTTTCCTAGCACTGTTTTGGCCCTCTGGATTTCTGTCTATGCTTGGCCAACTAAATCCATGTACTCATGGATTGTTTTGATGGATTTCCATTGTCTGGTGACAGCTTGGGTAATCTTACCCCACAAAATTCTTTTTATGTTGGCCATGGTACTTTCCAGATTGAGCTCTTTTTCCAGGGCCTTTATTTTATCCTTTAGGGCCTTAATTTCTCTGCCCTGTTCTGCTATAGTTACCTTTGATTTGTCATACTTGGCATCTATCTCTGCCAATGTGTCCTTTGCTTTCTTTATCTCATCTGCCTGGAGCTCCATTGCCTTGACAGCCTTGGTCAATTCTTCTACACTTGGGTGGGCATCTGGAGCTGCTGTTGTGCCTGCTGCTTCTGTTGTAGGGGCCACTGTTGCCCCTGAAGTTGTTGCTGTTGCTGAAGCTGTTGGAGGAGCCTGGAGTGTAGATTCTCCCTGTTTTTCTTGTAGCGTTCCTTCCAGTTCTTTCTCCAATTCTTTGATCCTCTGATTTTGCTGTAGAAGGAGGTCAAGTTGTTCATCAAGCTATTTTTCTTTTTGTAGTTCTGCTGTCTGGGGGTGTTCTGTAGGTAACAACCCCAACCTCTTCTTCATGGCATTCAGATCATCATCTTTCTTCTTTATGAGGGCCTTTACACCTGTTGGATCACTAGGATCATGCCCTAGATCAATAATAATCTCCTCCAGAGACTTTATTCTATTGTCCTTGGCCTTAGAGGACATCCTCTCAAAATCAAGCTGAGTGTTTGTGTTCTTCAAGGAATCTTTCAGCTCATGGGCCAGTGTGGCCTTCTCAACCAATGTGGCATAGACCATCTCCCTAGTCTGCTTGTGGAGTTCAATCTGGTCCATAGGATGTATGTCTTTAGCTAGGACCTCCACCCTTGTTTTGATAAAATCTGCAGTTGTCATTGGCTGTGGCCCCTTGGGTTTGAAATGGCTGAATATCATTTTTTCTTCCTTGAAGTCATAGACCGACATCAATCTTTCCTGCTGGGCTGGTGTAGCATCTATGAACTGTTTGTAAACCTCAGCCCTTAATAACTCATTTGCTGCCTTGATCTTTTTAAAAGAAGCCTTAGTGCTTTTAGGCTTCTGGCTTTGGTGAGATGAGGATGACACCTCCAAACCAAGCTGTAAAGTCTGCTCCTGCTGAAAGGAGCTTGTCCCTGTATGTTGGCTTCCCTCCCTATCCTTTCCTGTGCTGTTTAAGACATCTTCAGTAATGTCTTCCACCTCAGGGGAATCTGCCCTTTGTCTTTTGGCCTCTGGCTGATGGGAAGGTCCACTAATAGGAGTGGACTCTTCTCTCTCTCTTTTAGAACCCCTCTCCTCATGGGCTGGGGTTTGCAGAATAGGTGCTGTAGGAGTCTGAGTTTGTGGAGGAGGAGTTTGATCTTTCAGCTGCTCTGTTTGTTCCTCCCTCTGCAGCTCATTTTGCTGCTTAGTTTGCTGTTCAGTTGAAGGGGCTGCCTTCTCTTTCAGTGTTTCATGTTCTGCATCCATTATGCCTTTGCCTTTATCCACTGCTGCTACCGATGTAGAGGGTGCCTGTGGTGCTGTCCTTGTCACTGAGGTCCCTTCTCCTACTGAGTGAGGCGACCTGAAAGGTACCTGCTGCACATAGTCCAGGTCAATAGTCTTCTCAAGCTCTTTCATGTTTTTAAGCATTCTTTCTTCTTCAGTTAAACTCTCCACTAGGGTGTCCAGCTGCCATTCTTGCAAATTGGCATACTTTTCTATGTGTGGGTAGTGACAGTGCTTAATACCTAGGAGTCTGTACTTATTTCTCCTAGCAGTGATGAAACCTTGAGGGTCATAAGGGACCCATCGAAAACTATAGGACAACTTATATTTGTCTTTGAGGATCAAGTCTGCAGATTCCCATCCTTCCTTCTTGTTCATAATGAAGGGGCCCAACTCATTTTTGAAACTAAGGTGGGCCTTTTTCTTGGAGCTGTGGAAATGGGTGAGGTCTGACTGAATTAATTGCCTGTAATACTCCAAGGCAAACAACCTCATAGGTACATACTTGGGGATCCTGTATGGATAGAGCTCACAACCATAAACTCTGAATACAGTATGGTGTTCATATAGGTACCAGTCACCTATTTTATATTTTTTAGAGAGCTGCAGAGCTTTCTTGATTTCATTAGATATTCTAGGTGGAGGGGAGCTCATCAGCATGCAAGAGACTGGGTACACAAACTGGTCAACAAATTCACAGTAGGTATAGGGTGAATTTGTGACTTTATGATAAACTGAGGTCCAGAAGATGACAGATCTTCTCTCCCCTTTATTATCCAGCCTTCTGATGTAACATGGGAAGGCTTCAGAATGATGAAACATGAACAGATGGTAGATGTAAGCTGAGTATCTGAAGACCCCCTGTCTGTCCACCTTGCTTAATTGATCATGAATCTTATTGGCTATAAACTTAGCAAAGTTATACTTTCGGGCAAGGGGTTGACGCGGGCTGTAAGCAGACAGCAACACTAGCATGGATTTATCCACATGCTCACTGTTTTGGTATCCCAATACATAGGCTATCATGTCTAGTAATAGCCTGCCTATATCATCGAAATGCTCCCTCAGATAGGGAGGTGGCCCTGTAGGCTGGTATTCAGGTCTCATGAAGTTCCGGGTGACCTTTTGCAGCTCCTCACTGGTCATCTTATCACCAGTTTCCAGCAAATAAGTTGTGGAGAACGGGACCAGCAACTCTGTCTGATCAAACTGTAACATCTTGTTGATGGAGTCAGCATTTATATAGAAGAGGATCCTCCCTGATGGAGTATTGACAGCTCTGTGCTGGACATCATAGTGTTCAGCACATAGGTGGATGATTTCAGGGAAAACATTCACAGCTGGGAGACAGTAATAGGGCAGGTTTGACTCCCATATCCCATGTGTACCATGCCCCTCCTTATAATCTTCCCTTAGTTGAGTGAATGTCTTCAAGAAGTCCCTGTCTCCCTCAAATTCCCCAATGAGACAATCCTTGTCAATGAATGGCAAGGCCTCTAGCTCCTTGTTGGTTTGATTTAATGGAGCTACACTGAGGGAAGAGGATGCAGAGGCTGCCATGCTATAATCTGAATTTGTGCAGGTGGAAATACTGGCTTAACAAGTCTATAAGGACTTAAGTAGCAGGTGAACTGTAAACATAGGCTAGTGTCTTCCTTTTAATGAAAAAATGCAAGCTGGCTTTTGTGGTTTACTGCAAATTCACAGGGATGTGAATTGCTAATGGCAAGCTTTAGAGACAGTGATGTTTCTTTGGTAAGAATGCAGGTGGCCTGTACTCGGCAAAAGGGAACAATGCCGAGCACCTCGGGGGCAATTTTACAGTTTTAGCCCGCGGACTGATCGCTCCAGGGTCGAATTGTGGTTTAGGGATGGTGCAGATTGTTTGGGTTCACTTCAGATGGCAGGCAGAGCTGAACTTAGGAGTTTTAGCAGTCTTTTAATGGTGAATTTTACAGAGAATTGGAATGCATGGGCAAAGTAGGAAAACTGGCGAAATACCTGGAAAAACTGGCTTGAAAGCTTGCGGGCCGGCCTGTGGAGGCTTAATGCCGTCGAATCCTGAATTTGCAGCGGTTGTAATGTCGAATTTGATGGCTGGAGGACAGATTTCGCGGCAGCTGGTCGACAACGGCTACTTCTTTTGCGCGTGATAATGACCGAAAACGACTCATTTAGTCGTTTATAACGTTAATTTTGGAAAAAATGTGCATTTGGCGCTTTTCCGCCGATGACGTCAGCATGACGTCATGGCGGGGCCAGGGTACGGAGGTGACGTTTCTGCTGAGGTGTCCGCCAGGGTGGCAGGACACGGTGGCGGGTGGATGCGGTGGCAGGACTGCGTGGAGGGCCACGGGACGCGGGGGCGGGCATAGGTGAGGTGACGTCAGGATGACGTGCGCATGACGCAGGGGGAAGGGTGGTAACAGGGAGGGTGGTAAGCGGGTTCCCCGCACCGCTTTTGCTGGCAAGTGGTATTGGGGAGGGGGGCTCCGAACAACCCCGGCGATTGACACGCGTCCAGGGTACGGAGGTGGTAAAACCGCTTTCCCCGGACGCTAAAAGTCGGCAGGTCGGGGAACAGCAATGACCGCCCACCGTAAGATCTGGGCGCCTCGAGATCGGACGGCTGGCGGGTCCTCCGACGGATCGTGCAGGTTGGGGGGGACCCGCCGGCCGATTAAAATATTCTTTTTAAATATTTCAGGCGGGGACCTTAGAATAGTGAGTTTTTATGGGTTTTTTCGGGATTTCTTGGGTTTTTTCAATAATCTGAATGGGGTTTATGGTTAGAAAGGGTTTTTATAGGCTTTTCTTTGCAAATGAAGGGTTAAATGAGTGGATTGAGCTGTAGCAAGGGAGAGAGAGACAGTGGAGGCTCATCAAAGTGACCAGATGTCATTTTGATTCCTTTTCAGAGAACATACGGCTATAATGCCAAGGGGAGGGATATTTATACAAAATTTTGGGGTTTATACACCATGGTGTTAATACTAGTAGGGGAAAGGTAATGTAGGGAGGTTTACATAGTAGTGTTAGAGTTAATATGGATGAAGGGGTAAATGGAGGGGAAACCACTAAGCTTATTTGAAACTTGCTTAGTTTAGAGAGTAGATCAAAATGAAAAGATTTTTAGACAAGAAATGTGGCTTCTGAATGAACAAGAACCACCATGAAACCATGATGTTCTTCCCTGAATCTCAGCTGATGAGGGGATGTTAGTAATGAAATGGAAGGGGGAAGGAGGGGGGTTAGTCATGCTCCTTGCTGTAACTTGATGAAGATGAACACCTTGTCAATTGATTGATTTTACTCTGGTAAACACAGTTAACATATCTGCAATGGTAAAGATAACCTTTCTGCAACCCCAACTACTTACCCAGCTTCTTACCTAGCATTTTTATTACTTCTTGGAGGGTGCACTTGGACTTGCAGACCCTTTACTTGCCTTTTCTTTTCTTTGGCCTTTTCTTTTGTTTTTCTATCTATTTCTACCCTTATTGCTTCCAAGGCCCTAGATTAAACAGTTGGGAACCTTAATTCTCTACCTAGCTACTTGTCCGCCAAGATTAGACTGTTTGGACAGACTTCTTTCTCTATTCTACAACTGAAAATTTAAAGCATGACATGGTCCAGATTAGGCTGTTGGACCATCCATCAAAATTGAATCCTTATCAAGATATATACATACCTTGTCTCCTTATGAAAAATATGGGATCTTTGCATCATCAAAGCAGAGCATATTTGGATTTTCTATAACCAATCATGAAACATGAAACCTATTGATATAGGTAGCAAACAGTGGCTCCACATGGGGATGGTTTTTCATTTGAAAGACCAAGAACAGCAGGTCAGATTGCCTTGGTCCATGGCTGCCCAAATCATTCTTGAAGTTTGCTGCTTTGAAGTGCCAAATTGTGTGCTTCTCTTCTTGGTAGACCTCTGATTCTATTTACCTTCTGCTGGTCAGTCAATAAACTTGGAAAACTGCATTTTTACAATCTAAACAGAAAATAATATGTACATCTGCATATATACAAGGGAGAATCGGGTTGCACTCATGGATGATATTCAAAATAGTGCTTCAGCATCCTGCCATTCACAGGTCCTTCGTCCAAATCAGTTTCAGTGAGACTTTTTAGGAAGTAAGTGTTGTTACCTTGCACTGCTTGGACAGCAAATGGTCCTCTCCATAAAGAATCAAATTTTCCATGTTTTCCTTTCTCTTCTCTTCTTGCATCCCACTTGAGGACTTTATCACCAACATTAAAATCTTCTGCTTTGGTTCTTCTGTCAAAGGCTTTCTTTAGTTTTTCTTGTAACACTTGAACCCGGCTGAAAACTTGGTCTCTGGTTTGCTGCAAGCATATGATTTGATTTATTCTTCTCTGCATATCATTTGGTTCAGCTTGGCTTTCTTGAAGAAGCTTCATGACAGGTATCCCTAGTGATGAGGGAAATCTGGCCTCTAGTCCATAAACCAATTCATAGGGGCTGGTCCCAATTGATCTCTTGGTTGTTAGTCTATCTGCCCATAAGGCATTGACTAGTTTCTTGTGCCAGTTCTTTTTGTTCTCTTCAAGTACCTTCTTTATAATGTTTACAAGGCTTTTGTTTGATGATTCAGCAAGGCCATTTCCTTGGGGATAGTATGCAGTAGAATGGCCCAAAGTAATATGAAATTTATGGCAAAAGTTCACCATTTTCTTGGATCTGAAAGCAGCAGCATTGTCTGTAATAATTTTATCAGGGCAGCCAAATCTAGCTAGTATGTTGTTCTCCAAGAACTGAATGATAGTGGAATCATTTGCTTGTCTGCATGGAACAACTTCAATCCACTTGGTGAAGTAGTCTGTGGCTGTCAAGATCCATCTATGTTGGCCTGAAGATGAGGGATGAATTTCCCCAATGAAGTCCAATCCCCATTGTTGAAAAGGTCTCTCTGTTGCAATAGGCCTTAAGGGAAGTGGCAGCAGTTGTCTCCTTCCTTCAAACACTTGGCATTTATGACATGATGTGATAAATTTCTTGACATCAGAGAACATGGTGGGCCAGTAGTATCCAGCCCTTAGTATTTTATCCACAGTGGACTTCCAGTACAAGTGTCCACCACAGTCTCCTGCATGAAACTCTTGCATGATATTGTTAGTTTCATTTTCAATTAAACAGTGCAGCAATATCCCTTCATGGTTTTTCCAAAGTAAATTGCCATCCATCACACAAAATCTTGATGTTTTCATTTTTAGGAACCTACACTTAGTTTTGGACAGTCCTGGGGGAGCACACAGGTTTTGTAACACATAACAGATATCAGAGTACCAGGGGGATTGTTCAAAGGCTACATTGATCTTTGGAGTCGCCAGCTCTGTTTCACTGTCCAGCTGATTGATGTCTAAGGCTTGAAAATTTGTTTCTGTCATTAATTTGGCCAAGCCTTGCCCTTTTATTAGTTTTGTAGGTTTTATCTCAATGTCAAATTCCAAGATACTGGCAATCCATTTTCCTCTTCTGCCTTCTAAGTTTTCTTGGGTGAGAATGTCTTTGACAATAGGACTTGGCACATATGCTTTGACATGGGAATAAAGGATATAAATCCTAAAGTCTTTGATTGCTTTGACTAAAGCATAAGCTTGTTTTTCCATGATTTGATATTTTAAAGGCGCATCTCTAAGAGCTTTGCTAAAGAAAGCAATTGGCTTCTCATTTCCTTGGTCATCCTTTTGTAGTAAAACAGCTGCAATAGTATGTTGGGAAGCAAAAGAGAAAATGATAAATTCTCTGTCAAACTGAGGATTGGTCAAGACTGGGGTTTGGGTAAGGGCCAATTTTATACCTTCAAATGCTTGATTGGCTTCAACAGTCCACTTGACCTTTGAATCCTTTTTCAGCATGTTGTTTAATAATCTGCTTAGTTCTGCTAAGTTTGGAATAAACCTTCTCAAGAAATTGATTTTTCCCAAGAATCCTTGTAATTCCTTGACATTTCTTGGGTTGGGCATTTGTAAGATGGCTTGGATTCGGTCTGGGTCTATTCTAATGCCATCTTTTGAGATGATGTGTCCTAAGAGCTTGCCTTCTTCTAAACCAAACAGGGATTTCTTGGGATTCAGAGAAATTCCATATTTTCTGCATTTTAGGAAGATCTGTCTCAAATGTTTTAGATGCTCTTGGTCTGATTTTGAGAAAGGTGTAAGGTCATCTAAATAAATGACTAAAAAGTCATGAATTTCCTTGGCAAAGGCAATATCCATTGCTCTTTGAAATGTTGCCCCTGCATTCTTCAATCCAAAAGGCATCTTTACATATTTGAAAGTTCCCCATGGGGTTGTAAATGTTGTTTTGTCCTGATCATCAGGGTGAACTAAGATCTGGTTAAAACCTGAAAATCCATCCAGTAATGAGATCCTTGTGGCCCCCACTACTCTCTGCAAAATGTGATCCATCTTGGGCAAGGGGTAATTGTCTTTGAGGGATACCTGGTTTAGATTCCTTAAGTCCACACACAGCCTGATCTCACCTGTCTTCTTTCTTGTAGGGACTAAGTTGGAAATCCATTCAGAGAATCTGATTGGTGCTATGATGCCTGCTTTGAACATTTTATGTACCTCTTGTTCCATTGCTGGGAGAAGCATAGGATTGATTCTCCTCAGTTTTTGTTTAAAGGGCCTTTGGTCAGGCTTGAGAGGGATGGTATGCTGGATAACAGAGGTATCATAGGACTTCAGGTCCTCATAACTCCATGCAAAAACATCCTGGAACTCTTTGAAGAGGTCAATGTATTTTGGCTTTTGGTCAGGAGGTAAGGACGCTGATAATTTGATTATCTTGGGTTTGTCAATTGTACCTATGTTACATTCTTCAATGGCTGCATTTAGGGGCTGCATTTTTGGTTTTCTGGGAATATCATTTGAGTCAAAGATGTCCTCTAGTGGGGTTAGGCCTGTTGGTAGAAAATTGTCCTTTAGTTCAATGACTTCAGTTTCAGCGTTGGATACTCCCTCTTCCCAGTCAATTTGTTGAATTTGCTGGATGTTTTCTATATTGAAAATAGTTGGATTCAGCATTTGTTTTGCAGTCCTAGGTGATATTGGCTGAGCAGTCTGTTGGAACTGTATTTGTGATGGACTTGCTCCATTGAATATTTGTGATTGACTTGCTGTCTCAAGTATTTGTGATTGACTTGCTGTCTTAAGTATTTGTGATTGACTTGCTGTCTCAAGTATTTGTGATTGACTTGCTGTCTTAAGTATTTGTGATTGACTTGCTGTCTTAAGTATTTGTGATTGACTTGCTGTCTTAAGTATTTGTGATTGACTTGCTGTCTTAAGTATTTGTGATTGACTTGTTGTCTCATTGTCAATATTTAATCCTGCAAATTCTTGCTGCAGAGTTAAAAACAGGTTTATTTGCTTGTCATCCTCAAATACTTGCCAATCATTGATGTTGTTTGGAATGGAGGGTCTGTGTTTTACTTCAGCTGTGAAACGATGGTGGGGTTCAAAGGGCAACTTGCAGGTACTTGCAAATGTAGCCAAGCTATGGGCATGAAGGTTCTGGGTCCTAGGGATTTTCATAATCTGAAATTCAGTAAATGAATTTAATAGTTCAGCAGCAGCAGACCTATAGGATCTCAGCCTTTTGTCATTGGTAACAAAATTACCCTTAACCTGTTGAATAACTAAGTCTGAATCACCCATGATTGAAACCTTGGCCGCTTGTAAGAATTTTACTAACTTGAGGCCTAGCAGAAGAGCCTCATATTCTGCCATATTATTAGTACACCTGAAATTTAATCTGTAAGCTCTGCCCTCTGCATGGCTATTTTCTTTATTGTGTACCCAAACTCCGGCCCCTGCCCCTAATTTGTTGACTGAGCCATCAAATTCAAGGAACCATAGAATATCTTGTTGGGAAGGAGATTTTATGATCTGTTCATGGGCTGGTAATGTAAGTAGCAGTTGTGGTTTTTTCTCTAGCTTGTCTTCTAGGACAGTCTCATCATTCAATTGGCTGTTTTTGACAATTAAGGCAGCAGCACTATCTAATGTTAGATTGACTGTTGTTTTATGAGTGATACTACTCTCATTTGCGTCTTCCTCTTGTATGAACATCTTGGTTTCAACTTCACCTTTTGAGGGAGTAGTTGCATTATTGAAGAGAATGTATGAGTCCATGTCTGAATGAACAGCATATATAGGAAAATTTTGAGGTTTTTCTTCACTGCTGACCATATACTTCATTAGTGTTTCTCTATACAGTCTTTTTGGTTGCCCAAACACAGAGATGGTGGCATATGACATGTCTAATTGTAGGGAACCTTGGAGTTTGGCTCCCCATGATCTTGATAACAACATTCCATACTTAGGTGGGATATCAGCAACTACCACATCCATTAGGATTGTCTTGTTTGGGTATTGAACTAGAGAGACACATAAATCTTTTATGAGACCTAGGCACTTGACTTGGCTGGAGTCAAAGGAAAACAGATCCTTGTATGGTCTTGTTATGTCCAAATTCAATCTTTCCATGACTGCTTTTGGCATAAGGTTGTGAGAGGCACCTGAATCAAACATTGCATTATGTAATATTTTATCATGAACATGTAAACTGACATAGAAAGGCAGTACCCCTGTGACTACTGTTTTTCCATCCACTTCTGGCCCAAAAAGGAGTTCTGGGGTGTCATCCAGTACATTGACATCATCTTTGTTGCTAGTGAGTTGTAGGGACCTTTTGATTTGTAATTTATAGCCGTCATGCTTGGCTAATTCCGAGAGAGGGATAGCTATTTTTATTTTGCTAATTTCTGTTTCGAGATCAAAAGGTTTTTCAGAATGGGTTTTGGGGTTATAGGTGACAGTTCTCTCCTTGTTCATTACATCTTCTTCTTGATTTTTATTTTGTCTTTGGGATTTATCCTTGTTAGTCAGTTCTTGAGGAGTAATATTTGAATTAGGATGAGAGGATGAAGTGTCCAAGGACTGCTGTCTTGAGGACAGTGGTTCAGTGATTTCTTCAACAATCACTTCTTTGGTAGGTAAGTTTAGTTGGTCACTAGGTTCTGTGACTATAACTTTTTCAGGCTGCTGATTAACCTCTTTCTTTTCAGGCTGGTTGATATTCACAGTTCTGCTCCTCAGCTTGTATTGTTTATGGACTTCATAATCAGCAGTGTCATAGCCTTGTTTAAAGTCAAAGGATTCACCTGATTTAGTTTGGAACAGTTTTATTTCCTCATCCTCATGATCTTCTTGTGTTAAGAAAACTTGACTTTCACCGTCTAGCCCTATCAAATTTATCTCAGGATCTTCATTTGGCTCAGTCAATGTGGAAGTTTCAGCATAGTTTTCCTGAAATGGAGGTCTGATTTCAGGATCAGCATTGGCCCTGCCATTGTTTGTGTTTGGGTTCCTCCTAAAATTTGGATTTCTAGGAGGGTTATTTTGTGGTGCTTCCCATGATGCTTTTCTTTCCACTGATTCCACCCTATCACCCAATCTTTTCATGCTATTGAGTATGGCATCAAGCTTTTGGTCAAAGGCTGTGGGTTCTTCTTTGTATATGCTTCTCTTTTCTAACCTTGCCCTGTTTCTTTTGGCAATCAAGTTTGCTTCTACTGTGACAGCAGCCTTTTGAGCGTCTTCAAGGGTTTCAGGTTCTCTTTCCCTCAACTGAAATGCTATGTCAGAATCAAATCCATCAGGGAATTTGTACAAGGCCAAATCAGGGGGGGGTCTCAAGTTTTGTGGTATTGCATTGTACACATTGTTGAATCTAGCACAATACTCTAGAACAGTCTCTTGAGGGCCTCTCTTGATTGTTTCATATTCACCAAGTATGTGCAGGGGATCTTTCTTCTTCTCCCATCTGGTAGTAAAGGCCTGATAAAGCTCATCAGGGGTTGTGATAGTGTTTGCAGCAATTGACCTGAACCAGGTTCTAACATCATCGGTCAGGCTTTGGACAAAAATTCTCATCCTCACACTGTCATCATCTATCTCATAGTTTTCAAAGTGATCTTGCATCCTCTTAGCATGTTGAATAGCAGAGTAATGGCCAGTGGAGTCAAAATATGTGATTTTGGTTTGGTAATCCTGGGGTAGAGCTGGTGGATTAGCAGGTAGCCGCAAGGGTGCATATCTATTTGCCATATTTGGTGGGTTGGGTGTATTTATAGGGACTGCTGGGATAATAGGAACAGTGGGTACCACAGGGGTAACAGGTGAAGCTGAACCTGAATGATGGTTGAAGGGGATATGTGTAGTGAATGAGGATGAGGGAGGAGGACTTTGAGATGTGGATGGTGAACTAGGAGAACTTGGAACAGACCTAAAGAGGACTTTAAGTGGAGTAGAAAGGTTGGGAAAATCTGCAACTGAGGTCAAAATAGCAGGCTGGTCCTGCTTTTGTTGCTTCCTGATGTTTCTTGGAATAGTGTTTGGATTATCAACAATGATGGGTGGATTAGGGTCAGGATTAGCCCTAGTATGTCGAGGATTTTTCTTAGGAGCCAGTTTCTAACTGTTTTTTAGGACTTTTATAGGAAGTTTTTATATATGCAAGGACTGGATGAAGATTTTGGAATGGCTATATACGTTTCAAAGCTAAGATGAAGATTCCCTAACAAGCTCTTCCCTAAAGCTGTCACTGTGGTACAAAAACAGTTCTAAGGCCTCTTGGCTGGTTTCAGGCTTGATGGTAGCTTTGGAAGATAGATAGTAATTGAAAAATCCTAAGAAGTCCCCAGTGGAGTCGCCAATTATGTTATCACCCAGGTTGTTCCCTATGACTCCCAAGGGAATACGGCCGGGGTAACCACTAACCAGTCTTTGGATTACAGTTTCTAGCCAAACTGTAATCAGAGAGGGCTCTCTCTTTATGATTTGTCTCTGTTCTGATAGTATCTTAGGCTAGATGTGAAGTTTTGATTTTGGTTTAAATTTGTTTGGTTGGAAAAGGTTCAGTCAAACGTGTATGCTCTTACCAGTATCTTATATAACATTGGGCAATGGAGTCAGTGGTCCTTTGGTTTGGTGTGCTATGTTGATATAATAAGGAAAGCTGCAGAGCAGGATAATTGTCTGAGGAACAATGCTTTGAAATTGAGTTTGTGTGTAACATGTTCAGGATAAGAAAGGCAATTAAGGATCTTTCTATAAACTGATACGAAAGAAAAGCAATTGTTACCTGGAAGCATTTAAGAATTTCTAGATAACATTCACAACATGGAATTAAATGTAACATGAGCATTTAAGAATTCATGTCTGTTTTAATCCTGAAGAAAACATTTACAGCAATATAAGATTGAGCACAGGGTGTTAAGAAACATGTCCTGAGCTATTCTTTTTCTTTGTTGCTAGATATGATAAGAATATGAAAATGAAATAACATAGGGAAACAGAACAGAGTTTAAAGGAAACATATCATTCCACCAGACAACGCAAGGATTCTGCAACAGCACTTAAATTATCAACAAGACACCATAGCTTTAGGAAATCACTGAGCTGAAATTGCTCTTTGTATTAAACTTTTCTGTAAATACAGAGTATACATGCCTCAGAGTAAAAATTACCAACCCCTTATGCGTTACTAAGGGGAGTATATATACAAATTTACATAAGAAAATATCAGAAAGGAGAGTGAATGTTCCATAAATGCTCAGTTAATTGCTGGAGTGTAGCCGCTGAGAGAGTAAATGTTGTGATCACTTTTAGTCCCTTAGCTGTCAGAAAAGGTCAGAGACTGCTGACTTGGTGGCTCTTGGAGTTGGTTAGGGGTGTACCGCCAAAATTTACGCATTTCTTTATCTTTTTGGCTAGCCGACATAGTCTAAATGCTGAGTCTGCATTCAGCTGCTTTTAATGCTCACTTTATCCTTCTGTTTGTTTGATAGTGACCTGGAGCTGGCAGTGACTGAACAGCTGGAGCTACCGTGGCAGAATTTGAAGCATTGCTTGCCACCAATCTTCCTTTGGCATCTGATGTCTCCGAATTTTTATTAGAATCTCATCGGCCTCTGTATACCGCCAAAAGTTAGGAGGAGTTTCAAACAAATGATTTGCCTCACTTTCAATGAAAAATAGGCCTTCAAGTTTAGTGTACAAGCTCTGTGCTGTTGGAGGCCCTGTTTCCTCAGGAGTACTGCCAGATGCTGTGATTTGATTTTCAATGTAAGTAGCCATTCTGTTGGTGAATTGATCTCTGGTAATCAATTTCCCTGTGCTGTTCAGCAGGCCAGGCAATCCCCTTGCTTGCAGCATTCCCATTTTGAGTTTATACTCCTCCACCTCAGCCTGTATTTCATAGCATTTTCTTTCTACAGTCTGTACATAACTTCTGAGAGTTAGCACCTTTTTAGCTGTGAGGATGGCCTCTGTTCTGTTGACGATGCCAATGGCTGCCAGCTCCTCTTTGTCTTGCCTGTTCAAAAAATCTATCAGTTGGTTTGCCTGCTCAGGTCTGTTTCCTAGCACTGTTTTGGCCCTCTGGATTTCTGTCTGTGCTTGGCCAACTAAATCCATGTACTCATGGATTGTTTTGATGGATTTCCATTGTTTGGTGACAGCTTGGGTAATCTTACCCCACAAAATTCTTTTTATGTCGGCCATGGTACTTTCCAGATTGAGCTCTTTTTCCAGGGCCTTTATTTTATCCTTTAGGGCCTTAATTTCTCTGCCCTGTTCTGCTATAGTTACCTTTGATTTGTCATACTTGGCATCTATCTCTGCCAATTTGTCCTTTGCTTTCTTTATCTCATCTGCCTGGAGCTCCATTGCCTTGACAGCCTTGGTCAATTCTTCTACACTTGGGTGGGCATCTGGAGCTGCTGTTGTGCCTGCTGCTTCTGTTGTAGGGGCCACTGTTGCCCCTGAAGTTGTTGCTGTTGCTGAAGCTGTTGGAGGAGCCTGGAGTGTAGATTCTCCCTGTTTTTCTTGTAGCGTTCCTTCCAGTTCTTTCTCCAATTCTTTGATCCTCTGATCTTGCTGTAGAAGGAGGTCAAGTTGTTCATCAAGTTGTTTTTCTTTTTGTAGTTCTGCTGTCTGGGGGTGTTCTGTAGGTAACAACCCCAACCTCTTCTTCATGGCATTCAGATCATCATCTTTCTTCTTTATGAGGGCCTTTACACCTGTTGGATCACTAGGATCATGCCCTAGATCAATAATAATCTCCTCCAGAGACTTTATTCTATTGTCCTTGGCCTTAGAGGACATCCTCTCAAAATCAAGCTGAGTGTTTGTGTTCTTCAAGGAATCTTTCAGCTCATGGGCCAGTGTGGCCTTCTCAACCAATGTGGCATAGACCATCTCCCCAGTCTGCTTGTGGAGTTCAATCTGGTCCATAGGATGTATGTCTTTAGCTAGGACCTCCACCCTTGTTTTGATAAAATCTGCAGTTGTCATTGGCTGTGGCCCCTTGGGTTTGAAATGGCTGAATATCATTTTTTCTTCCTTGAAGTCATAGACCGACATCAATCTTTCCTGCTGGGCTGGTGTAGCATCTATGAACTGTTTGTAAACCTCAGCCCTTAATAACTCATTTGCTGCCTTGATCTTTTTAAAAGAAGCCTTAGTGCTTTTAGGCTTCTGGCTTTGGTGAGATGAGGATGACACCTCCAAACCAAGCTGTAAAGTCTGCTCCTGCTGAAAGGAGCTTGTCCCTGTATGTTGGCTTCCCTCCCTGTCCTTTCCTGTGATGTTTAAGACATCTTCAGTAATGTCTTCCACCTCAGGGGAATCTGCCCTTTGTCTTTTGGCCTCTGGCTGATGGGAAGGTCCACTAATAGGAGTGGACTCTTCTCTCTCTCTTTTAGAACCCCTCTCCTCATGGGCTGGGGTTTGCAGAATAGGTGCTGTAGGAGTCTGAGTTTGTGGAGGAGGAGTTTGATCTTTCAGCTGCTCTGTTTGTTCCTCCCTCTGCAGCTCATTTTCTGCTTAGTTTGCTGTTCAGTTGAAGGGGCTTCCTTCTCTTTCAGTGTTTCATGTTCTGCATCCATTATGCCTTTGCCTTTATCCACTGCTGCTGCCGATGTAGAGGGTGCCTGTGGTGCTGTCCTTGTCACTGAGGTCCCTTCTCCTACTGAGTGAGGCGGCCTGAAAGGTACCTACTGCACATAGTCCAGGTCAATAGTCTTCTCAAGCTCTTTCATGTTTTTAAGCATTCTTTCTTCTTTAGTTAAACTCTCCACTAGGGTGTCCAGCTGCCATTCTTGCAAATTGGCATACTTTTCTATGTGTGGGTAGTGACAGTGCTTAATACCTAGGAGTCTGTACTTATTTCTCCTAGCAGTGATGAAACCTTGAGGGTCATAAGGGACCCATCGAAAACTATAGGACAACTTATATTTGTCTTTGAGGATCAAGTCTGCAGATTCCCATCCTTCCTTCTTGTTCATAATGAAGGGGCCCAACTCATTTTTGAAACTAAGTTGGGCCTTTTTCTTGGAGCTGTGGAAATGGGTGAGGTCTGACTGAATTAATTGCCTGTAATACTCCAAGGCAAACAACCTCATAGGTACATACTTGGGGAGCTTGTATGGACAGAGCTCACAACCATAAACTCTGAATACAGTATGGTGTTCATATAGATACCAGTCACCTATTTTATATTTTTTAGAGAGCTGCAGAGCTTTCTTGATTTCATTAGATATTCTAGGTGGAGGGGAGCTCATCAGCATGCAAGAGACTGGGTACACAAACTGGTCAACAAATTCACAGTAGGTATAGGGTGAATTTGTGACTTTATGATAAATTGAGGTCCAGAAGATGACAGATCTTCTCTCCCCTTTATTATCCAGCCTTCTGATGTAACATGGGAAGGCTTCAGAATGATGAAACATGAACAGATGGTAGATGTAAGCTGAGTATCTGAAGACCCCCTGTCTGTCCACCTTGCTTAATTGATCATGAATCTTATTGGCTATAAACTTAGCAAAGTTATACTTTCGGGCAGGGGGTTGACGCGGGCTGTAAGCAGACAGCAACACTAGCATGGATTTATCCACATGCTCACTGTTTTGGTATCCCAATACATAGGCTATCATGTCTAGTAATAGCCTGCCTATATCATCGAAATGCTCCCTCAGATAGGGAGGTGGCCCTGTAGGCTGGTATTCAGGTCTCATGAAGTTCCGGGTGACCTTTTGCAGCTCCTCACTGGTCATCTTATCACCAGTTTCCAGCAAATAAGTTGTGGAGAACGGGACCAGCAACTCTGTCTGATCAAACTATAACATCTTGTTGATGGAGTCAGCATTTATATAGAAGAGGATCCTCCCTGATGGAGTATTGACAGCTCTGTGCTGGACATCATAGTGTTCAGCACATAGGTGGATGATTTCAGGGAAAAGATTCACAGCTGGGAGACAGTAATAGGGCAGGTTTGACTCCCATATCCCATGTGTACCATGCCCCTCCTTATAATCTTCCCTTAGTTGAGTGAATGTCTTCAAGAAGTCCCTGTCTCCCTCAAATTCCCCAATGAGACAATCCTTGTCAATGAATGGCAAGGCCTCCAGCTCCTTGGTGGTTTGATTTAATGGAGCTACACTGAGGGAAGAGGATGCAGAGGCTGCCATGCTATAATCTGAATTTGTGCAGGTGGAAGTACTGGCTTAACAAGTCTATAAGGACTTAAGTAGCAGGTGAACTGTAAACATAGGCTAGTGTCTTCCTTTTAATGAAAAAATGCAAGCTGGATTTTGTGGTTTACTGCAAATTCACAGGGATGTGAATTGCTAATGGCAAGCTTTAGAGACAGTGATGTTTCTTTGGTAAGAATGCAGGTGGCCTGTACTCGGCAAAAGGGAACAATGCTGAGCACCTCGGGGGCAATTTTACAGTTTTAGCCCGCGGACTGATCGCTCCAGGGTCGAATTGTGGTTTAGGGATGGTGCAGATTGTTTGGGTTCACTTCAGATGGCAGGCAGAGCTGAACTTAGGAGTTTTAGCAGTCTTTTAATGGTGAATTTTACAGAGAATTGGAATGCATGGGCAAAGTAGGAAAACTGGCGAAATACCTGGAAAAACTGGCTTGAAAGCTTGCGGGCCGGCCTGTGGAGGCTTAATGCCGTCGAATCCTGAATTTGCAGCGGTTGTAATGTCGAATTTGATGGCTGGAGGACAAATTTCGCAGCAGCTGGTCGACAACGGCTACTTCTTTTGTGCGTGATAATGACCGAAAACGACTCATTTAGTCGTTTATAACGTTAATTTTGGAAAAAATGTGCATTTGGCGCTTTTCCGCCGATGACGTCAGCATGACATCATGGCGGGGCCCGGGTACGGAGGTGACGTGTCTGTTGAGGTGTCCGCCAGGGTGGCAGGACACGGTGGCGGGTGGATGCGGTGGCAGGACTGCGTGGAGGGCCACGGGACGCGGGGGCGGGCATAGGTGAGGTGACGTCAGGATGACGTGCGCATGACGTAGGGGGAAGGGTGGTAACAGGGAGGGTGGTAAGCGGGTTCCCCGCATCGCTTTTGCTGGCAAGTGGTATTGGGGAGGGGGGCTCCGAACAACCCCGGCGATTGACACGCGTCCAGGGTACGGAGGTGGTAAAACCGCTTTCCCCGGACGCTAAAAGTCAGCAGGTCGGGGAACAGCAATGACCGCCCACCGTAAGATCTGGGCGCCTCGAGATCAGATGGCTGGCGGGTCCTCCGACGGATCGTGCAGGTTGGGGGGGACCCGCCGGCCGATTAAAATATTCTTTTTAAATATTTCAGGCGGGGACCTTAGAATAGTGAGTTTTTATGGGTTTTTTCGGGATTTCTTGGGTTTTTTCAATAATCTGAATGGGGTTTATGGTTAGCAAGGGTTTTTATAGGCTTTTCTTTGCAAATGAAGGGTTAAATGAGTGGATTGAGCTGTAGCAAGGGAGAGAGAGACAGTGGAGGCTCATCAAAGTGACCAGATGTCATTTTGATTCCTTTTCAGAGAACATACGGCTATAATGCCAAGGGGAGGGATATTTATACAAAATTTTGGGGTTTATACACCATGGTGTTAATACTAGTAGGGGAAAGGTAATGTAGGGAGGTTTACATAGTAGTGTTAGAGTTAATATGGATGAAGGGGTAAATGGAGGGGAAACCACTAAGCTTATTTGAAACTTGCTTAGTTTAGAGAGTAGATCAAAATGAAAAGATTTTTAGACAAGAAATGTGGCTTCTGAATGAACAAGAACCACCATGAAACCATGATGTTCTTCCCTGAATCTCAGCTGATGAGGGGATGTTAGTAATGAAATGGAAGGGGGAAGGAGGGGGGTTAGTCATGCTCCTTGCTGTAACTTGATGAAGATGAACACCTTGTCAATTGATTGATTTTACTCTGGTAAACACAGTTAACATATCTGCAATGATAAAGATAACCTTTCTGCAACCCCAACTACTTACCCAGCTTCTTACCTAGCATTCTTATTACTTCTTGGAGGGTGCACTTGGACTTGCAGACCCTTTACTTGCCTTTTCTTTTCTTTGGCCTTTTCTTTTGTTTTTCTATCTATTTCTACCCTTATTGCTTCCAAGGCCCCAGATTAAACAGTTGGGAACCTTAATTCTCTACCTAGCTACTTGTCCGCCAAGATTAGACTGTTTGGACAGACTTCTTTCTCTATTCTACAACTGAAAATTTAAAGCATGACATGGTCCAGATTAGGCTGTTGGACCATCCATCAAAATTGAATCCTTATCAAGATATATACATACCTTGTCTCCTTATGAAAAATATGGGATCTTTGCATCATCAAAGCAGAGCATATTTGGATTTTCTATAACCAATCATGAAACATGAAACCTATTGATATAGGTAGCAAACATAAGCAACATTTTCTTAATAGATTTATAAAACAAAAATTATTCATGAATTTCAAACAGAAATCTAAAAGTTTCAGCAAATTTATCCTATAAAAAGGCTGTAGAAATGGATACAACAATCCAACTCAAAATGGACAACACTAAAGGAATCCTTGTTCTTATTTATTTTTCACACATATGCCGCAGAAGAAAAAAATTCCCTACTCAATTATATCTCTCTTTTTCTGGATTCTACTCAAATACAACATTAGAAAGCAGAGGAAAATCATAAAAATAGGTTAGTATAAAGATGCAAGGTGCAATTCAGAAATAAAAAGACACCATGAACGTTCAATCGTATGCCCATTGAGCTAGCAGCTGACAGCATGCTAAAAAAGGTAACTTGAAATTATCAAAAATTGGTTAGAGCAATAAATTAGTTTACCGGATTAAGCATCCACTTGAATCCAACGGCCGTAGCACAGTCATTCTTAGAAGCACTACTATTCCAGTCAAGATTATATACTTTATCAAGAATCTGTGTGATGGAAGCAAAGTTTTCCCTCCTGGTCTCATTTGCAAATAGCGCTCCATGTGAATTGACATTTGGATGGTTGTTAAGGAGGGTTTCAAACCATCCACTTCTCAATCTTTGCATAGACAATATTAGAAAATTGTGTACAGGAGTGCAAGAACATTCTTCTCTGGCAACCAGAAATACAAACAATAGCAAACCAACAATCAGAACTCACTAATGTACCAAGGATAATTTAAGGGATTTAGAGAAGTTGTCTCATTGCCATTCCAGTACCTATTATAAGAACCTGGTTGAGGGTAATGAACAGGAAAACTGTGAGTATTTGGTTGCTGGCATTGTTTGTGATTTGTCTTGTTCTCCAAAGGGGAACCCTGTCTTGATTTCCCAACAGCGATCCTCTGATCAACACCAAGAAAGCACATGAATATTCCACTAACCTCGAGCAGCAAAAGCATAAATAACTTCCATATCAACATCGCCTGTTTTTGCACATATTTTCCCTGCACATACAATTCAATTTGTCATGAAACAGTTCAAAACTCTCCTCCAAGCGTAAAAGTATTGGGGGGGCCATTGAAACAAGGACAAATTTAGATATTTGGATAAGGATTTCACATTCCTGTTTGTGTGGTCTATGTGGCTGAAAAGCTGAAAATTGTCTTGTGGGTCTGTGTTCAATGAAGGTGCAATTTAAACCAACTTGTTAACTACTAATTAATAATCCTGCAGGATACATATCTTCCCAAAACAGTTCTCTCTCAAGTCTCTGTCTATGCGTGTCACTAGGTAGTAAATTTCGATCTACGCATATTCAATATTATCAATCCTCAGAGATTCCAGTAAATCAGATAAAAACTCCCTCACAAAGTTTAAATTCGAATCATAAATCCAAGTTCCAACTAGCAAAGAAGGATTGAATGGAACTCTTTGTTTGGGTTCTCATAAGACATCTAGACACCGAACAAGGATCTTTAAGGTCATAATTTAATTAGAGAATGAAAACCCCTATCAATCAAAAACAGGGCATGGATGTCCTAGCTCTAACTTCTTATGGAGAATCTGACAATGGAACAAAGACCTTTCAAACAATAAAGAAACCACAGATTGAAAACAGCAGGACACATGATGAAAAAGCATGTTCCTCGTCGACAGTCACTTCCACCTATATCTTCTATTGAAAAAACAAGTGAAATGGCTCTCTAGGTTTGGAATCTTAAACATTAGATGGCAACCAACAACTAAACCAAATTTTACTGCTTAGAATTCTACATTATGCAACCTGTACAATCATCTACTATACTGTTCAGAAATGGAATTTCTATTACATTTAAGGATGAGATATCTTACCTACTTCTCGGGCATGATCTGGGAAGTCAAGTTCACGTTACAAATTGCAGCACCAATTTATGTGAAATCATGAGGCTTTTGCATGTTATATTTGGTAATATATTGCCCCCAAACAAAATCTGGCAAGAGCTCTCATTAAATTGCTATCACTATATGCATAAACTTGCTTCAAGGACAATCATAGAAGAAAATCTGACAAGAGATTTCATTAAATTGATAATACCATATACATAAACTTGCTTCAAGGACAATCACAGAAGGAATTCCTAGAATTTTGTGGCAATAATGTTTACAACATTGAGCCAGACAATAGATTTGGGCATCTGCAAACTGTCCATTAACCTCCATCGAGGAATCCAAATTCCCTAAATGATTTTAAAAATTGAAGGTCAATTTCACTAAAACATTCTAAAAAAATATTTCTTTGCATGTAGTACTTAATACATCATTATTATTCTGGTCTGTGTACAGCATCTAGGGCTCAAGCCTAAGAAGCCTAGTTGGGGACCCTTACTAGTTTCTTCATAAAATCGAAAAAAAAAATTATCCAACATATTAAAACTTTCCTACTAAACAAAAAAATATATATTAGCCTAAGGCATCCTTAAGGATCTCAATCAAAAAAAGGTCATGTTAGTGTCGGTATCTTCATCCCTCCATCAGTGATCAAAATTCTCTTTTTGCATGCATTTTAGGTGTCTCATCCAATTAACTGCATTCCATTAGGTCATGGATCATTTGATGGTAGTGGTTCTTTGTCAATTTTCCTCATACTTTTCATCTTCTGGCCTATTTGCACATGTACAGATCATTTGCTGTCATTTTTATTTCATTTCATTTGCAGAAGTCATTTTAGGGTTTTAGGTCTCATTAGGTCTAGGGTTTCATTAATAAAGTCTTGTAAATGCTCAGTAAAGGTCAGCAGGCACATGAGGAGGTCAAACAAAGTTGTAGCAACAATAATTTCCATAATCACATGCTCAGTGATTGATTTTTCCTCAAAACCCTGTTTTGAGGAAAAACAGAGTTTTTTATGTTTTCATGTACAAATTTGATGTAATTTCCTTTTTTCCATCTGTAATAACTTCAGAGGCAGCCTTGGTCAATTTTCCAAGATTTTGCAACACCATCACCTGCAAAGCAAACAAAAAGTCAAAGCATTCAGTCCATCAAAGGCAAAAATAAAGCAAACTGCTCAAAAACAGAGTTTTAAAAGCAAGTCAAAGGCAAAAATTAGAAGAATGGGTTTTGTAAATGACAAATCAAAACTATATGTATATAAACCATTTTTCATGTTTAAAGAGTTCATTTGTATCCAAATGAGAAAGAGTGAGTAATGGAAAAGTCGTGTTGAAGCAAAGGAGGCAAAAATCGCAGCAAAGTTTGATATTTTCAGTGGCGCGGCACACTGGGTTTGGAACGCGGTGCACTCATAAAGCACGGCACATTGGGCAGTGTTCTGCAATGTAAATCTTAAACAGGCACGACGCATTGAGAGGACACAATGCACTGGGTTTGTGGCGCGGCGCACAGGGCCACAAGGCCGATTTTACTCACAACCTCCTCCAAAATGCAAAATTGCTAAATCCTCACCTTGTCCAAGTAAGTTGACATTCCTCCATGACCAATGAATGAGTTTATCTTGGTGCTTATTGTTATCGGGAAAACTAGTGTCCATTCAGAGCTGCTAGTCCCATTAAGACAGGTAGCTATCTTAGAAACAAACAAACTAAAGTTACTTTTGTTTCCTTTATGAGAGATAGATGAGGGAGAAGTAGAGAGTACCAACCTCAGTCTTTCGCTTGGCTCCTTGCTAGTTTCCTCCCTCCTTTGATAGAGCTTCGCCACTCCTTCCTTACTTGTCCCGTTTCAAAGAACACCTGTAGAGTCAAAGCAACATAATACCGTCAAATCATAGAGATCTATAACCATAAACAATATAGGATCAGATGTATATTAACCATATAAACGCATATATCAACACAAGATTAAGAGATATACAAGAATATGGTGGAAAATTCAAATAGCTTTATTGATAGAAGTAGTAGAAGAGAGGATTACAACCCATTGGTCTGACCCAGTGCCATCCTCTCAGCATGAAAGCCCTCTTCACCTCATGAAAAGCTTTGATCACCCAACAATACAATTCTTGCACAGAGAAACCAACAGCACTTCCTTACAAAACACAAAATTCTAGCGTCTGGATCTCTAGGATGAGGGATCCATATATAGATGTTTGCAAGTGGGTGAGTCAGCTTCTGGGATTTTGAATAGTGTCATCTATCTGATAGTTCTTGGTTCCACTTAGAGATTTCATGATCTATTACTCATCCCTGGGCGAATTCAGAGAGGCAAGTGTCAAATGGGCAGTTTCTAGAAGATTCTCTGGGTTTCCACCTAGCTCTTCTGCCATTTGTCTGCTCTCGCTCATCGCACCCTACAGAAGGGATTTTCAGTATGCATTGCACTTTTTGCATGTGGTAGGTGAGATGCATCGAACCCTCAGCACTAAGCAGTCTGTATGGTCCTGTTTTGACCAGTTCTGAGTAGTTTTTCAGGAAGAACTTCTAGGAGATGATGTAATCAACTGACCTTGCTCTTTTAGGGTATGAAACAACACTTTTAGGGACTTAGAAGCTCTTGGTTTATGGACATATGTGATTGGGGTTACAGTGCCCAAATATGTCTATAACAGTTGCCCCCTAAAACATGAGGTCGTAGATCTTTTGATGTCGAGTGAAATGCTTTATCATGAGGATCTGAGGTTTTTCGAACTGGAAGGTGACCTGTAATAAGATACAATACAATACATTATCTTCATAATATTTTCATGATCTAGCTGAGGCAGGCATTCCCATGCTTAGCTTTATAAATTCATTTTCATGTACATAGGATAGACAACCGTCTATGTGGCAGACTGATGATTCTAGTAGAGCCATCATCCTTTAACTTGGATGATTATCTGTGCAGCAATGATGTACATTTGATGTCTTTATTTTCCTGAATATATCGTAGCCCGGATGGATGAAACTAGATCCAGGGTCTTCAAAACTCATTCAATATTTGGCCGAAGTACAAGTCGATCCATGTGAAAAGATGTTTTGAGGTCAAACATGGAAAGACATTGCCTGATTACTAGCCAATGATGTAAGTTGTTAACAGGCACGAGAGGAATCACCGATAATGATAATGACCCTCAAGGTACTGCAGTACAATTCACGTGGTGTGAATAGATGAGTCGATGTCAAACACCACGCAAAATCTTTTGGTCGAAGGCCATTGATGTAAACCTATCGCCAGAAGTGAGAAACTTGCCATTGCGGCATGCAAGCTTCAAAGTACTGAAAGGGTTGTTCCTAAGTCGACTTCTTGGATAATGAGCTGATGTCGACAAGAAGTGACCCATCGTAGGAGGGCCTTAATGAATCCCACATCTACGACACAAAATGGAGCAAATGATTTTGTGGAGGTGAAAATGATCTGATGATACAAGGTTCAGGGTGGTGTTCATGAAAGAATGAAGCGTGAAGGTATTGCAGTGGATGAGACATAAGATGGGTTGGTGAATTCTCTGAGTGACTTCTCTTGAACATATCGGGGACATTGAAATGGATTGGTAGCATTAACCCCAAAGATCGATGGTACGATGGACCGATGTTAATATGACCGATGAACGGAATAACCCAACCCGACTCAATCATGGTGATGGAGTGAAAGTGTCATGTTCAAGAGCGACCTGCTACCAATAAAGTTTTTTCAAGTTTTCTTGCCAATTTTTCCCCTGTCATTGCTGACCAGTACCTCTTTATTTTTGTCAAGCTTGAGGAGGATAACATATGCTTGTTCTATAATTTTCCCTTAGGGAAAACCCGTCGCTATGTTTTAACGAGCCTAGCGACAGTGAAACTCGCTCTTGTCTGCATGGACAAGTTTGTTGCTATTTTTTTAACGAGTTTAATGACAAAGATAACTTGGTCCTTTTCAATTTTAGAGAGTCTGAAAGGAGACGGAAAGGAAACTCCAGTAATCATTTTTCGTAGTATAATCCCTTAAGTCCGAAAAAGTATAAAATAATACAAAAGGGATGACTTTTCGATAGTTTTAACGAGCCGAACAAGACAAGCGCTCAATATTTTTGTGTAATGATCCCTCAGGTCCAAAAAGATTAAAATCTAGAGGAGGGATAGCACTTCCAATCACTTTAATGAGCTGGAGAGGCCAATTGCTCGGAAATCTTTTCATATTTTACGAGTCAGATGAAAAGAGCTTAAAGGAGACTCATTTTTTGAGGAACGAGTGATATTTTCAGGTAGCAGCTAGTTCCAGGTAAGGTTTGGAACTTTTCAATCACGACAGTGTAAAGAAGATGGCTAATAGAATCACTCGTCGCAATTGTTCCTCAAAATGGGTAAACAATCAAATGGAGACATATGATTCGCTAAAAAGAGTGGAGGTGATGGTAAGAACATGACCAAGGCTCAAAAGATGATGATTATCTGATCGCAATGGTTATTTACTGAAGGTGGGTTCATTGTTTAATGAGTTTAAACTCTGGTGGAACATATGCTCATTGCTAGGTTTATTTTTTAACGAGCTTGAACTTCGCGTAAAATTGCTCATGCCAGTCATATAATAAGGATGTCTCATCGATAGGTTCATTTTTTAGGGAGCTTGCCCCATTCGAAACTTTGCTCCGGAGCCTTCTGTATGCAAGCTAGGAATGACCAACTACTGTACTAGGGGTTAAAGAACTACTAAGGTTAGGTAGGATAGCTTCTCGGTGAGAAACATCTCCTTTACTTTGCCATTTCCGTTGGTCCTGGCAAAGGTGAATCGTTGATCAGACCAATCACCGAACTTAAGCAGTTGAATTTAGTAAAAACTATGGGGTTAGAGTTAGGCTGATCGCTTTTCACTTGTATGCAACAAAGGTTTACATGCCCCTAAGTATAGCAAAGTAGAGTTTCCAGGTTACCATTCATTTGCAGACAAAACACTTCTTGGCTCTGTTGGGAATATCACTTTTGACGGAGGAATCTTATTCCAATCTAATCCCATTTTCCTAAACAGACGGGTGTGTCAGACTAGTCATATATCCTCTGTGGAAACCTACCCTATACCTAAAGTTTTCCTGTCAAAGCAGACCAGGGTGCATGTCCCCTTGGTTTCAGTCACAATTACTGAATCACTCGCGCTCATCGGGTGGATGGACTAGAGATTGATGAGACATTCCTTGCGTAAAAAGACCAGTTAGGGATGGCATTTGACTAGTAGCTTTGAGTCGGGAAATGAAAGTTGGTCTACAAGCTGGACCACTCTGCCTTCATGTGGAAAGCACATCACTCGAAAGAGTGAGAAACAATAGCTCCCATGCTATAAATGTAATCACGCCCAAGGAGTAGATTGTAATCTAAAGGTCCTTGGACTACCATCACGTTTAGATGAATAGTTTTCCTTCTCAAAGTTATAGGCAAATTTGGAAGGATCCCTAACGATTGACTGGTTCCTTTGTTGAAGCCTGTCAGATTTCAAATCTCAGGCAGAAGCGATGGCAAACCAAGAGCTTTCCAAGCAGTTGAGGAAATGATACTCACAAAAGCCCCTTCATCTATGATAGTACCAACCATGATCATTTTGTAAGCTTGTACTATGATCCAGAATGGTACATTAGATGGTAGGGAGGGTCTGCCTAGTAGATTCCAATCGAAGGAAACGACTAGATTGCTTGGAGGTGGGACCGAATAAACGGCCAGGTAAATCTCCGACGAACTTCCTTCCTGCGGTAAAGGAACGGGTAGATTGCCCCCATGTTCGTCGGAGTTTGTGTTTACGAAAAGAATTGAATGGTGTCATTCTCATTCTCTTTGGTGACGGTATCATCCGAAGGTGGATCCTCTGAAGATAAGATTGGGTCCACTGCCGTCTCAACCTGTTGACTTTCGTCCGATGTGGACTTAGAGGGTTTATCTTCGATCATAGGTGCTTCGACCGACAACAAAGGTGTGTCAGTCAGATTTTGAACTAGCGATGGACACAGCAAGAGTTTCTTGTATCCAGGAGGAAGCCGCGGCGGTGAAGCAGGACAGTTTTCCAAGACCCTTTTAGCTTCATCTAAGAAGGGACAACAGTGGAGGGCATGATCGCTTTCACACAATCTATAAGGAAATTTAGATCTTCTTTTCTGTCCATTGACTTTTTTTTCACTAGTTGATAGTGTACTCTCAACATGATCGTTAGAGGTTGACGACACCAGATTGTGCAAGTGGGGAGACCAGTCGCTTAAGATTCGGGGGATGCAAGGAAAATCTCGATGATGGTGGTCCCCTTTGCAAATGACACATGGAGATTTAGGTTTGGACGGTGCAGTGTGTGGATTTTCGCTAGACGATGCTTGGTTGCCCCCTTTTTTCATTGGCTTCTTCTTCTTCTTCTCCTTCTCTTTCTTCTTCTTCTTAGTTACTTGGTTTTTAGTTTTACCAGCTTTACCAAGTGAAGAGGAAGAAGGAGAGGGAGAAATAAACAAAGTAGAAGGTTGGGGGGTAACTTTAGTATCATCTAATTGCTGATTTGATTGCTCAGGAATCACGGTGTTTTGAACGACAGAGGTCGAGAAAAGCCATACCGACAGGCCAATTGTCAGTCCTGGAAGGGACAATGTGGCCATATGGGGTGCACCAACATCTCCCCAAGAGGAGAAGGGACTAGGACTTCCCCCAAGGTGAAATTCTTGATTGGTGGACTCCATTTTCTCAACCTAAGACCAACGAGGGAACAGTGACGTTATTCCGATTAAAATAAATTTTATGACGCTTTGACACAACTTGCTTTGTTAATTTTTAAGAGTTGAGAAAAAGCTAAAGATGACTCTACTCGCCTTCGATTTTTAATGAGCCCGGAGTGACAAGTGCTCAGATGGACCTTTTCTTTTAAGGAGTCTGAAAAGGAATGAAAGTGACTACTCTAGAAATCTAGACAGAGGGATTACCAAACCAATCGCAAAACTGTAGAATACTTTTTACGGTACGGTAGTCAGTCTTCCCAAATTTTGTGTTCAGTGCATTGCGATCGATAGGGCGGAAGACACGACTTCCTAAGGATAAAGGATATAGCCTATTATGGCCTCCCAATATATACTCGACGGTACATGGGAGCACAAGTTTGTACTAGCACTTGTCATCTCAAAGAAGAGGAATCACCCAAACTACAATGAAAGCGATAGTTACCAGGCTTTACGACGCCGGAATACGTCTCTAGCCTAGACTTCTAAATGTTGTGCGTTAGGTTCCAAAGCGTTTTTATGTTCATTGAGATTTATTTTACAGTTGATCTTTCTTAAGAAGTTTGTCTTTAAGGTTCACCACGTGATGTAGATATACAATTCCTAAATATGCAATCTAAGATGATAAACAGTCATTTACTTTTTTTTGCAATGAAAATCCTAGCTACTAAGGAAAGAAAAGTAAAATCCTTTCAACATAGAGCAGAGAGCACACACTAAGATGCACTATCCTAAATCAATATCAACAAGTAGTCTAAATGCAAATGCACATGCATGTATTTTTTTTCCGCTTTCTTAATGTGTGAATGACAAAAATAATGCTAAGTACAGATCTGAACTATTCTTCTTTCAAAACGACAGTACTAACAATTTTCTTTTCAAAAAACGAAAGGAAGACTAAGACGACACTTTGCGATTTCGAATTCAAAAATTGCTTTCGACACTTGAAATACTACTAATTCAAATCAAATACAATGGAAAAAGTGTAATCGACTATCAACAAGAGGAAGACTCTTTTCTTTGACTGAAAATGACACTTGCGACACTTTCAAATCAAAACACAACAGTTCGATTAAGTCATTGTTTGCACAAGAGAACTGTAAACGACGAAAAATACATAAAAACATTCACAATTATTTATCAATGGAGGCTGAATAATGCAAAGGAAGGGAGTTTCAACAGTGGTATACTGATCACAGACAACAAAACCCCTAAATAAAGTTGAAGAAAATGAAGAAAAAACCAAAATCTGGAGGCAGAAACAATCTTATCTGATCATTGCACCTGTAACACAGGGAAATAGGGATGCATCTCACCACAGCACACGGGAGGTATGATGCATCCAGTCTGCTAACGAGAGACAGCGCGATGGTCCAGGAACGAGACTGAGCTTGATTTTTGCTCATAGTTTGCAGCTAAGTTCAGGGGTTTAGGCTGAGCTAATGATAGGCAGTAAACACAAAGTATGGGGGCTGATCTAATGAGTTTACTTGAACTACCACCAGGGCACTTAGGATGTTTGCGAGTCAGTTATTCAGTTTATAAACAAAACCCAGAGATGGACTGAAGAAACATTGATCTACTTTGCAATTGCATAGCAAGTGCAATTCGAAGGCTAGCTGGCTTAACTTCAAGCTCTGTCTGTAGCTTATAAAGCAAACAAATAGAAACAAGCAAACAAGCTATTCGCTCCCTAGTGGAGTCGCCATTTTGTTATCAGGAAAACTAGTGTCCATTCAGAGCTGCTAGACCCACTAAGACGGGTGGCTATCTTAGAAACAAACAAACTAAAGTTACTTTTGTTTTCCTTTATGAGAGATAGATGAGGGAGAAGCAGAGAGTACCAACCTTAGTCTTTTGCTTGTCTCCTTGCTTGTTTCCTCCCTCCTTTGACAAAGCTTCGCCACTCCTTCCTTACTTGTCCCGTTTCAAAGAACATTTGTAGAGTCAAAGTAGCATAATGCCATCAAAGCATAGAGATCTATAACCATAAACAATATAGGATCAGATGTATATTAACCATATAAACGCATATATCAACACAAGATTAAGAGATATACAAGAATATGGAGGAAAACTCAAATAGCTTTATTGATAGAAGTAATAGAAGAGAGGATTACAACCCATTGGTCTGACCCAGTGCCATCCTCTCAGCATGAAAGCCCTCTTCACCTCATGAAAAGCTTAGATCACCCAACAATACAATGCTTGCACAGAGAAACCAACAGCACTTCCTTACAAAATACAAAATTCCAGCGTCTGGATCTCTAGGATGAGGGATCCATATATAGATGTTTGCAGGTGGGTGAGTCAGCTTCTGGGATTTTGATTAGTGTCATCTCTCTGATAGTTCTTTGTTCCACTTGAAAATTTCATGATCTCTTACTCATCCCTGGGCGAATTCAGAGAGGCAAGTGTCAAATGGGTAGTTTCTAGAAGATTCTCTGGGTTTCCACCTAGCTAACTGCCTCTGCCATTTGTCTGCTCTCACTCATCACACCCTACAGAAGGGCTTTTCAGTATGCATCGCACTTTTTTCATGTGGCAGGTGAGATGCATCGTACTCTCAACACTGAGCAATTTGTATGGTCCTGTTTTGACCAGTTTTGAGTAGTTTTTTAGGGAGAACTTCTGGGAGATGATGTAATCAGCAGACCTTGCTCTTTTAGGGTATGAAACAACACTTTTAGGGACTTAAAATCCCTTGGTTTATAGACATGTGATTGGGGTTGCAGTGCCCAAATATGTCTATAACACTTATGGTGATTTAATGGGAAAAAATTGAAACCCTACCTCCTTGCATTTCTTGTCAAAAAACAATTGCATAGGGTTTATAAATTGTATTTCTTGCTGCTAATTCCACTCCTAGCCATTTCTCACTCCCTCACTCCTTTATTCCCTCATTCATTTTCTCCCTCTCTTTACATTCTCATCTACCCACTCCCTAATCCCCATATCCCTACATTTACTAATCCTAAATCCCTAATCCCACTATCCCAAACCCTAAGTTAAATATCCTCAAACCCTAATTGTTGTCCCAAAGCCTAAATATTATTGCCTAAACCCTTCTATTCCCCAAAAACCTGACAGCAACATTCCCAAACCCCTCATACACATACCCTCCACAGTCCCTCATACATTCATGTCTTTGGCAGCAAAAACCTAAAGACACCATAAAATCTCTTCATACTCATCTAAGAAAACTCAAACATTGGCAAACATGGAGCCAGATTCTTCCTATGACAGAGATGAGGAGACAGTCAATGATTCTTCTAGAGAAATGCCTGCACCAAGGAGACCTCACAAGGGTGGTAAACATAACCGAGAGGAGCCTACTTCACTTACTGAGCTGCTGGCCTATCCTCTTGCTGTCCATGATTTCAACACCAATCTTGTTATCAGTTCTGTGAGATGGTAGAGAGAGCCAAGTACCACCATGAGCTGGCCAGATTATTTGTGCTCCATCTTCATAATGGCCAAGTCACTTTGGCAGGTGTGACATTCACCTTGATACTTGAGACTATTTCTCAAGCAACTGGCATTCCAAATGTCGGTGAGCAGTGGAATAAAAGGCAGCTGATAGACATAAAGCATTATGAGCCTTACATCAAGGCTGGTTTTTAGAGACATATCAGTAGAGTTTTTTCTTTCCACTATTTGCAGGACACATATGCTCCCTTGATGAAACTCATAATTAAATATTTTAGCTGTGAGGGTAGATTTTCTCGCCTGTATGCCTACCACATTAGATTGTTGATGCACCTCACTAGGGTGAGAATAATGAATCTCCCCTATTTTATTTGCCAGAACATTGAGAAGATGACGACCTTAGTGCACAGGAAGCCTTCTCAGCAACAGTATAACAACATATATCATTTTGCACTAATCAAAATTGTGTTATTGCATTAGCTTGGTTTACAGAACATCTCATGGGAGGCTTTCATTTCACATGAGGTCTTTACAGGTCCTCATGTACCCCCAACAATTTTTCATGAGACAGGAGGGCCTTCACATCAACAGGAGATTCATGAGACACAAACCACTAGTGTGCCAGTGTTTGTCACCTACCAAAAGGGCACTAGAAGGTTGTTTGCAGCAGCAAAATGAGTACTATCTTCACTCGAGGTGGAAGGGGTCTCATTTCCTCCATCAGCAGAGCAGGTATAGGACAAGGGCAAGCAGCCATTACATGATGAGGGGCCTTCAGGAGGACAAGAGACAAATTTCATTCTTATTCAGGACGATGACACCGATTTGGGCTCCCAAAGCTCAAAGCTCAAGGAGATCATTCGGGAACAACAAGAGGACATTCATGATTTGTCTCTCAACCTAGAAAGAGCCAAGTGGATAATAAAATATTTAGAGCAAAGAAACAAACAGCTAGAGGATTAGAAAACCATTATGGAGCTACAAAACATATGAGAAAATTGGCAAGCTGCCAAGAGGAGGAAAATCAAGCTGACACCACTTGAACAAGAAATTGATGCTGATCGTGAATCTTGGCTTGAGAGGGCAAATATGCATTTGGAAAGATGCTTGAAAAGGCCAACAGAGAGAAAAAGATGCTGAGGCACATGGCCTACCACTACTTGGCGAGAAACAAGGTGTGCAAAGCAAGAATCCGGGTTTTGAAGGTCAAGTTGAAGAAAGCATCAAGGAAGTGAAAAGAGCAAGATAGACTCCAAATCTTGGCTTAGGCTTCCTTAGCCTAACACGGCATTTAATGAAGGACACTCAGACCAAATTTCAAGAAATTTGGGACACGTTTTGCAATTTTGAAATTTTTGGCCTAAAAAACAGGTTTTTCTACCTGTTGCGCCTCGCCACTTGGCGCGGGCTTTTGCTAGAGACCTCTTTTTGAGGAAAACTCAGCATTTTTGGACTTTTCATGAAAAAATATGAATGTCCTCACATGGCCAAAAAATTTTGACAAGTTTTGAGCTTCCGAAAAGGTCAAAAACACCTTAAAAGTGATCTTTCTGCCCCTTTTTGGACACTCAGGAAATAATGTTGGGAGAACTCAGTTTTGGAGGGGCAAATGGAAGCCAAATTTACAAATTCTACTTGTTCTGGAAAGTAGACAGGCAATCCTTTCCAACAAGCCCATTTGGACCAAATTTGGTGCACGGGAAGGCCTCCAAAATCAGCTGCAAAAAGGCGCTACACATAGGGAAATCAGCGCGGCGCATAGGATGAAATTTGCTCATTTTGACAAAAAAAACTCTGTTTTTCACCTAGTTTCCTCACAATTTGACTTTTCTCTTTCTAATAGTCAAACTCATGATGTAATTTAATGTGACTTGACGGATTTTGATGTAATTATGATAAATTTTCACTCATAGAGGTAGATTCATCCATGAAAAGGTAGTTTGCAACTGAATGAATCAGTTCCCTAGTTTTTAGAGGCAAGCTGTTCCACTGCCTATTTTTTAGTTCTCAGTTTAGACTTTGTTGGAATAGCTCCTAAACTTATGAGCTCGACCCTTAAAAGCTAGGATGAGTTGTTTATTGCCTATATCTACTTGTTTTTCATTCATTAGCAAAGGTTGGACTCTTGTGAATGCTTTGAGTATTATTGTACATTTATTTCTGTAGTTTGGCAAAGGAATAGACCAAGGTTTGTAGCACTTTATGGGATTCTTGTGGCAACTTGATTTGGTATTGTGTTTCCTTTTGTAATTGCAAGTTTACATGTGTTTTATGTATGCCATTATCTCTCTCTATTCATCTCAACTAAATGAAACAAGGATAAAGGTAGAATTCATTGAGTTGCAGTGCTCTACCTAGGGTTTTACTTAGTTATTCATGTTTTCGGCTGTTTGGAGAGGATCCCTGAGACTTTCATGCCCTCTCCAACTCCTCACCAATCTTAAACTCTCCATCTCACTTATTTCAAAGTACTAAACCATTTGCCTACCTCGCCCCATAGAGATCTCTGTAAGACTGTGTCCATTCCCCGAACCCAAATCTGCCTTTCACGTTTGAGCCAGTAAAACATTATGAAATTCAATCAAACTCCTCTGAGCATATACCTAGCCTAAAATTAGTCTTTAGATCAATCATATCAAGCCTCATTTGTTATATTTTACTGAGATTGATAAGGAGAGAGCCCTCTCCCAACCTGGTAGGGCTAGCTACTAGGTTAAGCATGGTTTGATGTTACCCTAGATCCTGCCTTTCTCAGCCTAAGGTAGATTTAGGCACTAACAGGTCATATGAAGCAAATAATATTCAAGGAGCCTAGAAACAAAGGAGATTTTTCTCCAAATCCTTAACAACAATAATTCTTTGTCTTGGGTGGTTCCACTCCATCCCTATCTCCATATACATCCATAATATTAACTCTGTTGAGAGACAATTGAGACTTATAGGAATCTGAATTGAGCATTTTCTTGCTCACATTAGTGTACACCTCCTTGACCACAATTTGGAATGCAGACAATAGATTTGTATTATCTAGAGATGAGGTCTCAATGAAGAACAACCCCTCCAATTCAGCAAGCTTCTTCCCATCTTCCACAGGAACTTCCCTTATATGAGCTAAATCAGACTTATTCCAGTTACACTAAAATTTGTCACCATGACTATTTGCAGTAGTATGGCTCCATCCACTGTTATACTATCCTCCTTGGCAAGCCTTGTACCTCAGCTCTTCATGTCAAACTCCAAGAAAAAGAGAAAGTCCTTTAAAAAGTCAATTAACTCTGGTTACGCAGTTTCTCTTAGCCTTACCTGCGTGTACGCACCTCAAGTTCACAGTGCTTGCGTACTTGTACGCTCTGTATGTAAAGGGGTGGGTGCGTACCCCTGTAAAGGTCAAAAGGCGCGAGTTTCTACTTAAAAAAGTTACTTGTGGTCAAATCTAGAACATTCTAGAAGATGGTTTGACGTGTAAGGAGCGCCTCCAGATGGTTCATGCATCCCAAACAAAGAGGAACTTATCCCATGAAGAGGGGAGCTATCCCATTGAAAGAGGGACTTATCCCATCCATGGTGGACCTGATTAACTTCCTCTACAGCATTATAAATAGAGGCATTGGGCCAGAGGGAGGGGAGGTTGAAAGCTAAAGATTCATAAGGGTAGATGCTGCCGAAATTAGGACTTCCTTGTAGAAGCTTGTGAGGAGAGATTCCCATCCTTTCTTATTTCATTTGGAAGTGGGTGAGCTGATCAGATTAAAGGAGGATTCTTGCTGGACCCTGGGAGGGACCTGCACAACACCAAGGCTCAGGTTGTAAGGTTTCTTTGTTTCCTATTAATACAAATAAGTCCATTCTTCTCAATAACTTGTTATTTATGAGTTGTTTCATATACTCCTTGGTCTATATGTTAAATATGTTTTATTTTACGAAATATTCAGGTGCTATTTAATCGGTTTCTTGTTAGTGAATGCAGGTTTCGAAGAGAAGGAGGAGCTCATCCGGATCGGCGAGGCTTGACTACTACAACAGCGTTGGACTAAGGTAGGATCTAAACACTTGAGTATTTATATTGTAAATGCATATTTAGAGAAGGATTGTTCTTAATTGTCTTGTTTGTCACTAGAAACACTTTAGTTTCTAGGGAGGTCTGCTTTGTCCGCAAAGTGGACTCTTTCCACGTGACAAAATGGCGACTCCAAAAAGGTCAGTTGCATACAACCACCTTTTTCCCAATGGAGAAAAATTCGGGGTACGCAGGTCCCCCGTGGTGCACCTGCGTACCCCGAAAGGCGGCCCTAGAAACCATAAACCAAACAAAAATCCAAACTAAAGACTAAAATGAAATTCTAATCCGATGAAAATGAAGAGGAGGATGTTGTGAAATACCTGGAGGTGACGGCGCTCGATTCCGACGGTCAGATTTTCCGCAATGTCCACGGGAAGTTTTCTTGTCAAAAGCCCTTTTCTCTCCCTCAACAGTAAAATGGTAAAAATGACATGGTAAAACCTCTTTTTATTGGTTTTTTGGGTAAATGAATGGTAAGTTTGTTTATTTTTCACCGTGAAAGGATGTTTTTCAGTATATTTTTGCCCATCTTAAACAGGTATGAGTAATGTGTTGTTTTTGTGCAGGATAAAGGATCTGCAGGGAAAATTTCATCATTTTTCACAAACAAAAATATCAGAGTCATCTTTTAAGCCCTTTTCTGACTCCTGAAATATGAAAAGATTGCCGAGCGTTTCTTTTACACTCGTTAAAATGGAATTAAAAGACGGTCCTCTTATAGCCCTTTTCTGACTGTAAAAACACAAAAATATTGCCAGATTTTTGTCGTTTCAAATTCGATATTGGAAATAAAACGACGTGCCCTTGATCGCTTTTTACTTTTCAGGTCAAAGGCACTAATCATGAAAGTACTCCTTAGTCGTAAAGATCAATCGGTTCTCTCAGGTATTATTTTATACTTTTTCGGGCTTGGGAGACACAAATTTACGAAAAAGTTCAACCGTGGAGTCTTCTTTAGTTTTTTCAGACTCTCTAAAATTGAAAAACGCCGAGTTTCTCCTATACTGGACTCGTTAAAATTTCACAGTAAAGGACCTGTTCGATTACAAACAGGAACGGACCACTCCTTCTTAGTGTCCGAATCTAAACTAAGTTGGACTCATCTGAAGGATGAGCTTATAATCAAGCATATGTTATCCTCGTCAAGCTTGTAAAAAATAAAGAGGTACTTGCCTGAAATGGTGGGGGAAAAGAGAGAAGAATGAGCCTATTTGTCATCCTCAGTTACAGAAAAACCTTGTCACCACTCTTGAACACGACACTTTTCATCCACCTGGGTTGGGAAATCTTTTGCCTCAAGGCTGATCAAACCTCATTGAAAGTCTTCAACTATTTTCGGGTATTAACTTTGGGTCATCTGTCACCAAGCCATCTGTCGTGTCATTATGTGTTCAAGAGGATGCTGCAAATAAACCTTCATCTGCAAAATACGTGTCATCCATTTTTGACCTTCCCTAAGTCAGTCCTTACAGCTTCACTTCTTCAACTTGAACTAGGATTTCGCGTTGTGGGCTTGCCTACAACAGGTCGCTTTCTATTGACATCAGCACATTATCTAGAAAGATGACCTAGAAATCGTCAGTACCTTGGAGTCTGCATGCATCAATGGCAGGTTTCTCGCCTTTGACGACAGTTTACATCATTGACGGTCGATCAAAGGATTCCATGACATGTTCGACATCAACACATCTATTCACATCTCATGGGTTGTACTGGGTACTTTGAGAACCATTGACATCACTGGTGGTCTCTCTCACACTTGTTAACAGTCTACATCATTGACTGGTAATCAAGTGGTTTCTACCATGTTCGACATCAAAACATTTATTCACATGGATAGAATCGTACTATTTCGGGAAGCAGAAATGAAGACCCTGGATCTAGTTTCCACCATCCAGGCTGTGAGGAGTTTTGTATTCATTATATAGTAGACAAATCATAAGCAGATGGCTGCGTCCATACTGTGTCTACGGAAGTCTATGATTGTAATGTACTGCGAAATCATTCCTGTATCAGAGCAGTAGTTAGTTTAATAGTTAAAGTTTTCAATCTGAGTATGGAAATGCCTACCTCAGTGATGATATGATCTTATATATGTATTTTGTGTTGAATATTTGCAGGTTCTGACCGGGCTCTCCACAAGATACTGCTTGAAATGATAAAGTACTTCACCCTTCCTAGATGATATGAAACCCTAATCTACTACAGGCTTCGCACTTTAGGGGGAAATCTGTTACACTAAAATTTGTCACCATGACTATTTGCAGTAGTATGGCTCCATCCACTATCATACTATCCTCCTTGGCAAGCCTTGTACCTCAGCTCTTCATGTCAAACTCCAAGAAAAAGAAAAAGTCCTTTAAAAAGTCAATTAACTCTGGTTACGCAGTTTCTCTTAGCCTTACCTGCGTGTACGCACCTCAAGTTCACAGTGCCTGTGTACTTGTATGCTCTGTACGTAAAGGGGTGGGTGCTTACCCCTGTAAAGGTCAGAAGGCGCGAGTTTCTACTTAAAAAAGTTACTTGTGGTCAAATCTAGAACATTCTAGAAGATGGTTTGACATGTAAGGAGCGCCTCCAGATGGTTCATGCATCCCAAACAAAGAGGAACTTATCCCATGAAGAGGGGAGCTATCCCATTGAAAGAGGGGCTTATCCCATCCATGGTGGACCTGATTAACTTCCTCTACAACATTATAAATAGAGGCATTGGGCTAGAGGGAGGGGAGGTTGAAAGCTGAAGATTCATAAGGGTAGATGCTGCCGAAATTAGGACTTCCTTGTAGAAGCTTGTGAGGAGAGATTCCCATCCTTTCTTGTTTCATTTGGAAGTGGGTGAGCTGATCAGATTAAAGGAGGATTCTTGCTGGACCCTGGGAGGGACCTGTACGACACCAAGGCTCAGGTTGTAAGGTTTCTTTGTTTCCTATTAATACAAATAAGTCCATTCTTCTCAATAACGTGTTATTTATGAGTTGTTTCATATACTCCTTGGTCTATATGTAAAATATGTTTTATTTTATGAAATATTCAGGTGCTATTTAATCGGTTGCTTGTTAGTGAATGCAGGTTTCGAAGAGAAGGAGGAGCTCATCCGAATCGGCGAGGCTTGACTACTACAACAGCGTTGGACTAAGGTAGGATCTAAACACTTGAGTATTTATATTGTAAATGCATATTTAGAGAAGGATTGTTCTTAATTGTCTTGTTTGTCGCTAGAAACACTTTAGTTTCTAGGGAGGTCTGCTTTGTCTGCAAAGTGGACTCTTTCCGCGTGACAATTCCCCACAAGCATTTTCACGACATTGCCATCAACATGCACTGCAACATCAAAATTTCAAATGAGTTTGAAAATAGCTTGCAACATCACATAGATGACAACCAAAAGCCAAAGCCAATTTCAAAGATGCTCTATAAGGCATTACAATAGTAATTTCTTGCAATGCAAAAGTCAAAGCCAGAGCCAATTTCAAAGATGCTCTACAAGGCATTACACAGAAACTGCTTGCAATGTTAGTATCAGAACTAAGGAAGATGCTATCACTTCAAAGCCAAAGATGATCCTCAAGGCATGACACCTAGACATCAATGATCCACAAGGCACAACACAAAACTACGCATAATATTGGTAGGAGAGCGGTGGAGTGCTATTACTTCAACCCAAAGATAGCTTTAGAGTCTACCCTATCGCCCAATTGTAATAGAAAAGTTGTTCCAAATGTTGTTGATGAAGCTCAACCTTTAACAAGTGTAGTGTGAAGGAACCATTCATGTAGAGTGGCTGAATAAATTTCTTGTGATGTTATATGATAAATGGTATTTCTGTCACACATAAGGCATATACATGAATCATGCTTTGCTTAGACAATGCTCTGTTAGTCTAGGGTTATGTGGCTTTTGGTGTATGGACAGTCGGTAAGGATAAATATTTTTAGAGTTTGCATATGGCATTCAAAAACCAGAGAAGCATAATTCAATATCATTTAATTTAAAACTCATAGATGTATTTGGGTCCTATAATGAGCATTTCATCTATATAAAGTGGTGATTGCTAAATGTGGTTTTTGCAGAATAGTTGCCAGTATTGAAAGTGTTTCAGTGTAAATGAACACAAATTATCTACTTTTTTTTAATTATATATGATTGAAAAACATGTTGAGTATTAGGAAATAGATAATTGTCTACTTTTTTAACATGAATTTATTGTTATCTTATTTTTCAGGTTTTTGAAGTATAAAAAATGGTGCAAAAGTGGCGTTTATGCATTGAAGTGTCTTGCTTTCCAAATCCAGGTCGAGCAGTTATTAAATTCATCCTTTACAATATGGCAACAAATCATTTATTTCATGGAAAGAGAGAAGTGTTTGGAATTACGACAAACAATGAGGCATATTACATTGCCCTTGTTGAAGGGTTAAAAGAGGAAAAACAACATGATGTCAATGATATTGAAGTCTTCACCAACTTGGAGTTGATATGTAATCAAATGAAAGGCATCTATCGGGCTCAGAAGGACAATTTAAAACCTCTTCATAAAGAAGCAATAAGTTGGAGTTGTCAATTTCAACATTTTACCATCAATCACTTTGTAGATATTGAAAAGATGTCCACTGATATAATGTCCAGAGCATTTTTAAGCACATATGTAGATGTCAAATATTACATAAGATCACCATCCACTACAACAGAAATCATTGATCACCATCAATATAAATCCCCATTGTGTGAATGGGTTGTTGTTATCATTTTTCTTGGGTCTATCATAGCATGGTTCTTTCACTAAAGAAGAACCTGTTAATGTTTTCTTTTTCCCCAACATGCAATGATTACGGTTTTTTGTATGGGAGACAAGTTTAGGGACAAATGTAATATATTCCATGTACATGGAAAAATGTGTTTTGAGAAAAGTAACTGGTTCATGGTTTTGTGATTATCACTAATACATTATGATGTTGTATGATCCTTCCAAATACCTTCTCAGATCTTTGTTTCTGGAGAGATATTGATATGCTATGTGATTTGTTCATTGGTTGTTGATCATTGATGAAAGGTTTCTTTACTATGTTTATAAGGAATTTATTCTTAATAACACTTATTTCTCAATCACCCAGTCACTCTTCCTGTCTCCACCTTGTATTTCATCCCAATAGTTTTCCCAGATCACAACTCTATTTTGGCTTGACTTCTCTATATTTCAGACCTTGTGTTTGTGGATTTATCATGATAGTAAGGACCTAGTCTTTTTAAATCAAAGCAAATATTGCTCATGCTTAGTGTGTCATAAGTAAATAAATGTCAATATTTCTCCAAGAAATCACATCTATCTTCATGGTCTACTATGCTAAATCTCCCATGTGACCACTCCACTTCCTCCAAATCTTGCACTAGTTTTTCCTCTACAAAGGGATTCTTAGATAAAAACTAGAAAATATGCAGTTGGTTTTCTGGATGTTCTTGTAAGAGAGCTAAGAGGATTACTTGCAGTTAGTGAAACCTCTGCAATCCCTCTAATATTCAACCATTTAAGATTGGGTTCATCTTCAGCTAAATGCAAGGAAAATTTATTTCTGTTTTGCTATCATTGTGTTGCAGTAGAAGTGACAAAGTTGTAAATAGTTTTTTGAGATTGCCATCATTAATGCATTCTTTGTATAATCTTCTCACATCTGGTACTCCTAAAGCAAAAAAGAATGCTCGTTCTCTTCATAGAATCCTTCACAGTTGGGACTCTTCAAGAACTGCTCAAACAATTCTCTTGCCCGAGACTGGAAATTCAGTCACTTCAGCGCACTAGTGAAGCAGCTGCTAGTTTTCCACCAATTCATGCAAGGGCCTGGCTTTTACTTGTACAGATATTCTTTGGTAGTCAAGAATCAAAATAAATGTAAATATCTCTGTTATTCGACAAGATTTTGTTTTTTAGAGTATTTAATGAGTCATAAAGGAGATGGACGACATAGAAATTTGGGGTGTCCAACTCACCTCTGTAATTTACCCTTCTAGGAGATCCCTAATCGCTTCCACATGGTCATTGTAGCTTGATGTACCTTTGGGTCCCATTGACCTGATTTGATCGTTTGTGTAATTGATATAAAATTTCTATCTTATCAAACTTATATATTTGAGTTGGACTAGCTTAATTGATATGTGCCCACTTTTGCTAAACAGTACATATTTTATGTCTGGAATCTGGATTAGGTATTCTCACACATAGCCATCATACCATTATCATCAAGGCCATGACTTTTGTTGTTTAGGTTTTAATCCTTATCAGCAAATCTATGTTTAGGTTTTACCCTCCACTTTTTTTAGTGAACAGATCGAGGAATGTGATTGCACAATCTTGCTAGAATATTTCCTTGAACATGTATGTTAACCCAACTAAAATGTTACAATTCATAAGAGTTAAAATATTTCATGCATAGTATGGAAATTTATTAATATAAATGTTTTTGCATTTATGTAATTTTTGCCTAATCAAATTATCTCATACAATATTTTGGAATGGGAAATTTCCCACCAGTGTTTCTAAATCTTTTTTGTTCAGTCAATGGTTGTGAAGGAGGATTTTGTTTCTAAATCTTTTTTGGCTGAACAATGTGAATATATGTAATATGTAATGTTATGCTAACCTTAAAAAAATAAATGTAACAATTGTAATAGTAAGGTAGCTGTTTTGGCTGCTGAGATGTGGAAATATTCATGATTCTCATTTTACATAGGAGCAAATGGGATAGAACTGATTGCAGTAAATTCTCTCTAGTTTATTTAAAATAAATTGAGTTGCACAATTTACATTGAACATTACCAATGGTATGATGCTATGAGTGGATGATATCTAAACTAATACTAAACCATAAATAATTTGAGTTGCACAATTTACATTGAACATTACCAATGGTGTGATGCATTGGATGGTTGTTTTGTTTGGTAAATACCATTCATTTTTCGGATAAATTTCTTGGCAAAGTCACAATTTGCATAGTCACAAAGCAATTGAGATTGAAAATCTTGAGATTGAATGCTTGTTGTTTTTTTTAAGATAAACATATTGGCAAAGACTATCCAACATGTAAAATTTGCAGCAATCGAGGTTGAAATTGCATGCCTCCCCTCCCCTTGGATGGGTGCAAATTCGGCATGGCAAATAATCTTTGATAAAGTCAGAGTATTTTCCATAAAATAGTGTCAGAAAAAAGTACTCCAAAAATAAGCCCTATGTTCACATGGTGCGTATTATCTACCCTATTCTCTACCCAAAACAATGTGGGCAGATGTATTATCTACCTAAAACAGTGTGAGCAAATGCAATGCCAATGAGGTTGTTCTACTCAAAGCCTTAGAATTTGGACAAATTGTGCTTTTAAAGATGTGGAAAACAAAATGAACCATTAATCTACTTACTTGTTGATATCCAGTCCCTCACACAATACTGAATAGAGATCGTACTAAATTCTTGATATCCTATTTACAAAAAGGGGTGGAGGTTTTTGTTTATGTCATTGAAGCCTTTGATGAAGCAGGTGGGCTCCTTTAAATAGTTCAGAAGCTGGTCCAGTAGAAGAAGCACTAGTAAGAGTGGGTTCTATTATTGTGAGTGTTAATTATAGTTTATACGTGTGAACCTATACTCAATGCTATCTACTAGTCTTGCATAGCAATTTTGATTATGTCATTTTTAGTAATATATGGTTGTCTTGCATAACAATTTTGATCATGTCATCTTTAGTAATATCCCTACCAAGTTTCTTACATAGATAATCGTGGGAAAGCTTTTGTATTTAAGGACTTGTGAACATTTCTTATAAAATTCTTAAACACTGATTTCTCCTTCTACTCTGCCACATCTATCCCTTAATCAGTAAAGTTGGTTAGTCCAAAAAATCCGTTGGTAAAGGCATTGATTGTGGCTGTGGGTTTTGCTACTGCCGTGTAGCTGTTGCTGGCCACTTGCCATAAGCTGTGGTCTTCTCTGAGCTAGTAATTGAGCAGGTGCTTCTCCAATAGTTGAAACAATTCCTTGTGGATTTTGATCTTGGTGTACTATGGATTGACTTGGAAATTGACATTGGAGTTCGGTTCTTGGTGTGAAATAAGATTCATACTGCATCTTACCCTTGGGAAAACCATGACCATCAATTGGCCAGGCCTGTCCATGTTTGATAGCAACAAATAGTGCCCACTGTAGCATGAATAAGAAACCAGAGATTAGGATATCTAAACTTTTTTATTATACTACTTGTAGATCTGTCTCAGATGTTTTTAGCCCATGAACACTCACGACATGTGCTTAATTCTCCCACACATAGCACGAGCAAAGTCACCCCCACAGGATTTGAATATGGGTTGATGGGAGTAAATAGAGGATTTGAAAATGGATGGATGGAACTAAATTGATGTAAATGGATTTTTTAAGGGTTAAATTTAGTGGATTAACTGATTTTTTTTAATGTAAATATCCTTGTAAAAAAATGTGTCATTTTCAGAGCCATCCATTAATTTCACATAAAATATATCATCTATATTGCAATTATCAAAAAATAGTTTCAATAAGTTTTCAAAGCTTGTGAGTATGACAGGAAGCCAAATGAAGTTCATTTGAAGTTTGACAATGTATTGCAGAAGAGAAATCTTTATTTCCAACCATTGAGAATTTTATCCACATGGTTTCTTGGTGACTCCAACATTCTCTCAGATGCTTTTGGAAAATGAACAAATGTATGTTTTAGAATGGTCTTTTCAATGATGAAAATGACTTGTCGATAAGCCCTCAAATACATTTCAAGGCAACTGCCATATTTGGCCCACATATACCTCCCTACATGAATATTTCTCACTAGCAAACAAATGCAGACCTGATTGATAAACTCCAGATGACATAAGTATGAATGAATAGTCCCAATTCTAGCATACAATAAGTTAATTCTATGCACTTTTCGGGCATTTTTGTGTTACTCTGTTGACTTAGAATACTTCCTATTTTTCTTTCACAGAAAAATCTTGATGACACTGAGGAATTCTTGAAAGATTTTCAAGAGAAACACAGTCAAGCTAACTGCACAATCAAGGAAAAGGAGTTCATTATCTCAAATTTGTTACAATCAGGTAGGTTCTCAGCTGTCACAACATCTGGATGTCTTACATAGATTGGTTTCAGATTCAGTGTCACAACGCAACAACAGCTAAGGAGTATGGAAGAACAAGTGCAGCTTTTTGTTTATACTAAAAAGCAATTAACACAAGACTGTAAACAAGAATTTGACTTTTGGTTTTGGCTCCATTTCCTTGTTAATATAAGCAATCCTCATTTACAATGTCATTTTATAACATATTGTTATGAAACCAGCTTAAGAAAAGATAGAAAAGATAGATCAACGCCTTAGAATTCAGCCTCTTCGAGGGGGCAACCTCCTTTACATTACATAAATGAAAAATTCTTTGATGATACAAATGACAAAACCTCATTTCTATATATAGGAGTCTAAGGAGTCACAATATAATCCAGCCGACCTAACAATGATAATATAAAGCCACAAAAGCAACAAAAGAAGGATTCTATGGGGCACAAAAATAACAACATGGGGGTAATAGGGGCACAACAATATAAATAAGGGGTATAACTACAATAGTAATGGGGTAATCACTAATATTATAGGGACCCAGCATGCCCCTCTCCTTCAAAAAAGTGTTGTCCTCAATGCTTGAGTAGTTCTGGATACTTCTGCATAAAATTCTCATCCTTCCATGTGGAATCTTCAGCGGATAAGTTCTTCCACTTGATAAGATACTCTGAAATTGATCGACTTCGTAGATGTCGAGTTCTTGTTTCTATGACTGCTTCCGGTTCCAATATAATTTTTCCTTCCTCGTCAAGTTCTGGCAATATTGTTTGAACTGGGAGCTTGTCGCCTATAACCTTCTTTAAACATGAAACATGGAAAACTGGGTGCAATCGAGAAGCTGCAGTAAGCTCCAATTTGTATGCCATAGTACCAATCTTTTGCAACACCTTGTACAGACCATAATACTTTAGTGATAATTTATTATCCTTCTTAGCTTGCTTTAGAGACATTTTCTTATATGGTTGTAGCCATAGGAATACCCAATCACCTACATCAAAACTTCTTTCACTGCGATGTTGATTTGCCTGTTGTTTCATTCTATTTTGTGCCAACACGAGGTTATCCTTTAAGAGTTGGAGGACTTGTTGTTGATGTTCAATGTGATGTTCCACTGCCTGAACCTTAGAATTTTCTCTTAAATATGATGTGATGGATGGTGGTTGATACCCATAAAGTGCCATAAATGGGGTCATTTTTGTTGCTATATGGAAGTGTTATACCACCATTCAGCCAGAGGCAACCATTTGACCCATTGTGTCTATTTATCAAATACAAAGCAACAAAGATATCCTTCCAAACATTTGTTTACTATCTCAGTTTGCCCATCAGATTGAGGATGATAAGATGAGCTATGAGCTAACTGAGTACCAAGACAAGAAAATAATTCTGTCCAAAATTTTCCAGTGAAAATGGGATCTCTGTCACTTACAATAATGTACTTAATTTAAATGGATGTGATAATGCACAAAAGTGTGCATACTTGGTAAGTCTGTCAACTACCACCATGATGACACTCTTTCCCTCAGACTTGGGTAAACCTGTGATAAAATCCATTGAAACCTCCTCCCAACGTTGGCTTGGAATGGATAAAGGTTGTAATAGACCCGGTGTCTTAATTGTTTCAACTTTATTTTGTTGGCAAACCAAACATTCCGCCACAAACTTTTGAATATCTGATTTAAGGCCATCCCAAAAAAATTCCTTCTTAACCCTGTGGTAAGTTTTTAAAAATCCTGAGTGCCCTCCTAAGGGAGAAGTGTGCAATTCCATAAGAATCTTTTGTTTTAGCTGGGAATTCTTACAGAGGTATAAGCGATCTTTGTACCATAACGAATCATTTTTCCAGCTAAATGTATCAGACGTACTGGAATCTTGTTGTAGCTTTCGAATAAGTGCCCACACTTCTTCATCATTCTTCCATTCCTCCCTTGCTTCGTTTATCCAATCTGGTTGGATAATAGAAATGGCGCACAACAATGCTTCCACATCCTCATCCTTTCTTGAGAGTGCATCTGCCACCACATTTTGCTTCCCTTTTTTGTAGATGATTTCAAAGTCATAACCCAACATCTTTGTGACCCACTTTTGTTGCTCTTCAGAGGATAATCTTTGTTCTAAAAAGTATTTAAGGCTATCATGATCCGTTTTTACCTTGAAGTGTCTTCCCATTAGGTAGGGTCGCCATTTCTTAAGTGCATGGAGTATTGCCAACATTTCCTTCTCATAAATAGCTTTGTTTAAAAAATTTCCCTTGATTGGACGACTTTCAAAAGCAATGGGTCTTTCATCTTGCATTAGAACAGCACCAATTCCATTTCCTGAAGCATCACATTCCACAATAAAGGTTTTTGTGAAGTCCGGTGTAGCTAAGACCGGTGCTTGGCACATTGCCTCTTTAAGATGTTCAAAGGCCTTTGTTGCTTCCAGAGTCCATGAAAATGCATCTTTCTTCAATAATGTTGTTAGAGGTGCTGCTATTCTCCCATAATTCTTAACAAACTTGCGATAATACCCTGTCAACCCAAGAAATCCATGTAGATGCTTTATGGATGTGGGGATTTTCCATTCCTTAATGGCTTTAATTTTGCTAGGGTCTACCTTAACTCCTTCATGAGATACAATATGACCCAAATATTCCACCTCTTTGACTCCAAAGAAACATTTGGATCTTTTTGCATATAATTGTTTCTCCTCCAATAGTTGTAGCACCTTGTCAACATGTTCAACATGATCCTTCCAAGACTTGCTGTAGATTAGTATATCATCAAAAAATACTAACACAAATTTTCTAAGGAATGGTTTGAAAATTGAATTCATCAAACCTTGAAATGTTGAAGGTGCATTGGTAAGGCCAAAAGGCATGACCAAAAATTCATAATGACCCTCATGAGTTCTAAATGTTGTTTTCGGAATGTCTTCAATCTTCATTCTGATTTGATGATATCCTGAACGAAGATCCAACTTGGTGAAGTAAATTGATCCATGCAATTCATCAATGACATGAATGGGGAACTTATCTTTAATAGTGAGCTTGTTGAGCTCCCTATAATCCAGACACATGCGCCATGATCCATCCTTCTTGTGCACCAATACTACTGGAGCAGAGAAAGAACTTTGACTTGGTTGAATTATACCAGCCTCTAACATTTCTGCAACCATACTTTCAATTTCACTTTTTTGGAAATAGGGATATCTGTACGGCCTGATGTTTGGAGGAACACTTCCTGGAATCAGATGAATAGCATGATCATGATCACGCATAGGTGGGAGACCTTTGGGAGTCTCAAATACCTTGGAATGATTGTCCAGGACTTTTTGGAGATCTGGAGAAATAGATGATTCTAATGTGGAAACATCTAGCGAACATAATTGTGCAATTACACCTCTTTGCTCCTTTTTTAGAAGCTTTGTCATACCATTAGAGCTGATTATCTTTCCTGGTTTCCCTGCAATACCCCTTAATTCAACTTCCTTTCCTTCCGTAGAAAATTTGATGAAAAGTTCTTGAAAATTAAAAGCTATTGTACCCAAGGATTGTAGCCATTGGACTCCTAGTACAACATCAACACCTCCCATTGGAATGGAAAGCATTGGGCTAGTCAATACATATTCTCCCATGGATAGCTTGATATTATGGCACTTTCCAGAGCAATTTATTGTTCCTCCATTTGCAATCATCACTTGACACTCTGGTGCTGGATATAGGAAGCAATTCAATTCTTTTGCTACCTTACAATGAATAAATTGTGGGTGCTTCCTGAATCAATCAAAACTATTACCTTTTTCTTCTTGATTTGTCCTTCTATCTTGATGGTTTGAGGAGTGGTAATTCCTGCCAATGCATTACAAGATATGGTTGGATTTATTTGTTCTTCATCTAGGCTTTGTTCCTGGAGTATATCCTCTTCTTTTGACCTTTCTTGCTCCCTTTCTTCTTCCTCTTCACAATCTATGTAGAATAATTTCTTCTCAGCACACTTATGACCTTTAGTGTATTTGCTATCACAACTGTAACAAAGCCCTTTTGCTCTTTTTTCTTCCAATTTTTGTGGTGTCAACCTTATAGGTTGTGGAAGACTAGGGGCAACAACACTTTCGTCTTTATAGTTGTGAGTGGTATGCTTCCTGGTTGCCATAATTTTTCTTTCCATTTTTCTTGCTAACCTGAATGCCTTCTCTAATGAATCAGGTTCCCAAAGGCGAACATCATGTTGGATATTATCCTTTAAAGACCCTATGAACACATCAATCCTATGCTCCTCTGGAATATCTTTTACCCTTATGTTCAATTTTTGGAACTCCTCAATGTGCTCCATTATTGAACCCTTTTGTTTGAGACTTATCAATTGGCTAAAAAAAGTGTTGCTTTTTGTATCCTCATAATGTGCTACCAATTCTTCCGTAAAAATTGCCCAAGTGATAAATTGTTTACGAGAGCAAAGCCATTGATACCATACAAACTGATTTGGTTCCAAATATAAAGTTGCCATACGTACCTTTTGTGTGTTTTGCACATTATTGAGATCGAAGAATTGCTCCATCTGTAATATCCATGTGGCAGGATCCTTGCCATCAAACTTCCTCATATCGATTTTTGGAATATGGTGAGTCTTCGATCCAACATTAGCGTCTATGGAATCATGATTAACATTTCTTTTATTCTCATCATGAGTTTCCTTTAGTACCCTTTCACCCTTGGTGCCCATTTCTTGTAGCAACTTATTCATATTTATCTTCAATTCGTCCATGTCTGTCTTCAAATCTGTCTTAAAATTTGCCATGTCTCTCTTTAGTTCTGTCTTCGAATCATCCATCTTAGCTTCCATGCCCTTTATCTTAGCTTCTGTTATCTTTTGTGAGCGCGACATTTGTTGCACTTGTTCTTGTAATTTTGATATATCACGTAGCATTTCTTCCTCTTCTTCATGAGTCATGCTAGAGCTTTCAGGTTCCTTACTAGGTGTTTGCATTTTCGTTCGGGGCATCAGTTACCGATAATAATGCTTTACTATGCCCTTTGAATTCCTTCAAACCAAGCTTACACAAAAATTTAAAAAAAACTACACACCTTTTTTCACTTTGTAGAAGCCTGATATTGAATCTGATGTATCTCTGTAATTTCGGATCATCCAGTTCTGAAATTGTGACCTGTAGTATCCTTCTGCATCCTCTTTTCAATGCCAGAAGTCTGACCCAAATTGGATTCTCCAAGGAAGAGTTATGTGAAACCTCCCACAGTGACTCGATTTTAGACTAGTTCAGTAGAGCAAACTTGTACGACGTGCCACAAGTCACTGTTTCAACCTATGGATATGAAAAATGCATATAAGAAACTACAGTCCGTCCTCTTTCTGCACCTTCTTACGAGATTTCAGTCCGATATTCAGATAGAAAGTTATGACAATTTTCCCCAGGTCACCTGTTTAGAATGTAATTCAGGAGTCTGCAAAAGGACCAACTTCCTCAGATCATATCTCCGCAAATATAGTGCGAAACGATCTGAAATTCGGACCCAAGGTTCAACGCGATTTCTTCTCAAATGGGTTTTTTTGTGACTTCTGAAACGTCACAGAAAAAAGTTATAGCAAAAATGCCACGATGACTTGTTTGGAGCAGCGAAACCCTAGAATCGAAAGCTCTGATACCAAATGTTATGAAACCAGCTTAAGAAAAGATAGAAAAGATAGATCAACGCCTTAGAATTCAGCCTCTTCGAGGGGGCAACCTCCTTTTCATTACATAAATGAACAATTCTTTGATGATACAAATGACAAAACCTCCTTTCTATATATAGGAGTCTAAGGAGTCACAATATAATCCAGCCGACCTAACAATAATAATATAAAGCCACAAAAATAACAAAAGAGGGATTCTATGGGGCACAAAAATAACAACATGGGGGTAATAGGGGTATAACTACAATAGTAATGGGGTAATCACTAATATTATAGGGACCCAACACATATTGCCGAAGGTTACAGAAGGACTAACAGAGAGAGTGGAGAAATTGAAGACAACATATAGTTCTGGCATCAAAGATCTGCATAATCTAGCCCATGCACTTGATGAAACGTCCCTGTCAAGTTTTGAGAAGCTCAACTTAACAGTATCTAAACAGTCTTCAGCTCTAGATGATGTAATATTTTGCTTTGTCACAATTCACAAAGTAGTGAAGTGAAGAGTGGATTTATGTATATTTTAATTTTTGCTTGTGTGCAGGCTTTGGCCATTGTTGTTTCAGAGGTTGATGCAATGCTCTAACCAACTCAGACTCTGTAATCAATATTACCAGCTATGTGTACTCTAATAGAGTAATCCTTCGCCAAAAAATGTTGTTGCTTTGATTTCCTTCATCTAAGGTCTCTTTCAAGCTACCATTCAATATTGTTTTCATTTTACTGAAAACATGGAACATGCTTATCATTTGGGTTACTAACAATATCTATTTCATGTATTTTAATTGATACGCAGTCACATCGTGGCACTTTAAGATCACATTTTTTACTACTCCGTTAGGAACAATTAGAAAATATTTTTTTATGGGAATTTACACAAAAAATCATAAACACGGAAACTTTACTATGGCCATATCTATATATATATATATATCTATATATATATATATATATATATATATATATCTGTATATATATAGTTGCTTCTTGATCTGAGTTCAAAAGTTATAAATCATAACTTTTTGAGTGAATAGAATTAACCATAGCGACAGTAAAAGAGGCACACCAGAGGCTAGAGAGCATAATAGCTCAAAGAAAGGAGTAGCAAATCCAATACAATGCATAAGTCAACAGCCTTAAAAGTTTCCTCGACTCAAATCTATCCACTTCAATCAACAAAAATTTGTCCCCCTTCTTGGCATACATTGTGAAACCTTTTCCCACTCTCTTTAAGATTATTCTTGTAGACCTCAAATAACACCAACCTTAGGTGATGCGACAAATAATGATCAGGTCTAGGGGCAAAAATTGAAACAGTTCCCCAAAAAATTGGATTCAAACCACACAACTAAAGATCCAATATCATGCCTCAATCTACTTGTTTCTTGCATCCTACCCTAATTCCATTTGTCTCTTCAAAGAGCATTCAAGCACCTTCAGGGCTTTTGCTATTTAGTCATCTCTTAGCTCTCTTGCAGAATGCATGTTTCCATTTGTCTTAGCCCTTTCTGGAGGGAGTTCCTATGCCTGCAAAATTCAGGATCACAAATAAGGAGTAGTCTACAAGATAGTTAACACTTTATCACAAGCATAAAAGGACAAAACATCGTTCAATGAACATCAACAAATCATGAAGAGGGCATGTTTAAAATAACATAACAAACTACTATGCTATCATATACTATTCCATGAAGGAAAAATTAGCTTGATGAAGTCATGAAAATCCAACGAGATCTTTGACTAGAGGCAAGGAATCAAAAATCCAACAACAAAAAACGCAATGATAAGGTTCAAACCTCGTTGGCCTTTGACCATCTAACCATAACTTTATAAAGATCTATAAATTTAATAAACATCGAACGATGAACATAGGTATGAGAACATAGTAACTACATGTTTAAGTATAAAAATCAAACATGTTTCTTGAATATAAATAAGTAAAGAGATTCTATTTGACAGTGAGCAAATTTTTCAATGACCATGAACAGATTATGAAAAAGGTATTTTCATAACACCATAACAATGGGAAAACATAAATATACTTATCATATGAAAAAGGGCCACCTGACGACGCTATGATAACCTAGCTTATCTATTCTTTGTGCATACCTCATTGATTCCCACTAGAGTTGAAGTCCTTCCATAGATGATCAGTCATGGTAGAAGATGATGCTTCTCCACTTATTTTATAGTTAGCTAGAAAAGTGTCAAACATTATCGCAAAGAAATTCTCTAGAGCATCAAGGTATATGTACCTGGCATGGCAGGTATGGTTGGATGGTCTTGCATCTCCCTTTGGTCTTGGGTTATCACCATGGTTGGGGATTGTTGCATTGCTGTAAAAATAAACATACCACATGTTAAAGAATAGTGATTATTAAATACTTAAATCTAAAACCATGACTTTATTCAACACATGAAAATAACCTGAAACCGTAGACACAACATTATTTGATCGATGACATCCTTGTTTATTGAGGTATCAAAACTAAAATGGTTCATATTTTGATGGATCAACATTTAAATCAATTTCCAAACCATTGTTTCTTCTTCTTTTATTTATGGGGCTAAAGAACCTCTTCTTCCTCTTCAAAGATGGATCAAGAGAACCCAATCCATGTGTGAAGTCAAAATCAGTAACATGCAAATTATTGGTTTCATCCAACATTTTTTTAAACATACCAGTCAACTGGATTGTCTTCGCCAAAGTAGTAGGAGGGTTATCTAAAATAATATTTGTATAGCGAAACAACTCTTCCCTTGCCAAATGAAGTGCCTCGACATCTGCATCAACAACATTTGTGGCCATAAGGGTAGCATCGACATCTACATCATGGTTTTCAGGCTCTATATTAATCTCAGGTGGGTCATTGCATATGTTATCCTCTGCATGCTGATGAAGCAATGGATTTGAATTAGCCGAGTGGAAATACAACCAATTAACCTTTATGGCATGCTTTCAAATGTTTCCATGGATAGACCATGGACATTCACACATTATAAAATCCTTACGATACTAGGTGACAAGGTATTTTTCACCTCGATTTGTCTGATTTCTCACCCAATAAGCACGGGTTATGCTCTCATGAGGACGACAATCAGTGTCCATAATTTTTCTTGCTCGTTGCACTGATAATTCTAGCTGCCTTTCTCTCGTAGTTGTTTAGAAATCCTTCTTCTTTTAAGATTTCCTTGAACCGATAACAAGGTTCAACTATTGTTAGTAGCATATGCAATAACCAATCCATCATTCGGGCACATTTTTTCCTTCTATCAGATAGAAATGTTGTTATTAGATAACAATGGTATGACTCAACAGCATTATTGGTCTCTTGCTTTGAATGAGAAACTGCCGACAACCTTTCACCCACATACCTAATTGCAAATAGAACGATGTAAGTCTCACTATATCACCTTTATAAAAGAAAAAAAATGCATATAATACGAAAAAAATGTTTACTTACAAATCTTATCTCCAATGACCCAATTCTTGTTGAAATAGTCTAAGAACTTCTCTTCATCTGCAAACTTGATAAAAAAATTGATTGATTGCATCTTCCACTTCATAATTGAGAGTGTCTTTCATGATGAAACCTAACTCACTGAACATCTCCTTGGCTTTTATGGAACTAGTGGCCAACCAATTGACATTTTTCAACCAAGCCCTCCGTACATGCCAAACGCATAAGATCACATCACAACCTGTGATCCTCCTGCCATATTCAATGCATTTTAGTGTGGTATTTTTATAAAAAATGCAAGTTTGGTTATATCATGACAATGTTAAAGTTACTTCAAGGCACTAATTTGAGCCAGTGCATCATCAACCATGAAAGTATTGACTTTCCAATCAGGACGGGCTTAAAAACACTTGCGCATGAGCTGCTCCAGTCATATTGCAATATCATCTGATGTGTTTTGTGATGCCACGACCCATGCAACAGTCACCCCACTTTGTTGTTCATCAAATGCCACGAGTGTATACAACTGATATTATCATTTTCAACATTACATAAATTCAAATACAATTTATTAATCATTATGAATGTATACAACTTAAATAAATATATTCAATAAATCATTGGCATCTAACTTACCCCATATTTATTTGTGTTAAATGTTAAATCCATGACTATTAAGCTATCGTGTGATAGCTTGACCATTGTCTCCAACATCCACTTTATTTGAATCCCTATTATAAAAGGGACCTCCACACCATTGGGCTTTTGGTAAAAGAACAAATCTTCCCGATACTTTTAATACCAAAGGTTTACACTCATTTCATCCTTTTTGTGAAGTTGATAATTTCCCTTCGCCAACCTATTATAGATGTTTACAATATCTTTCCTGCATAAGAAGAAATCTCTATCTCGAGCTGCCACATCGATGTCAATATGTCTCTTAATGTGAGTTTTATACACTACATCAATAGGCACTCCCAAAAAGAAACAACTCTCTACATATACAACAACGTCCCTTGAAAGCTTTGGCTTATGCAAGGCTGTGGTCTCACCTGAAGTGTCACATTGACCATGACAAGCCCAACCTTCCTCATCTTCATGTTCATATATATTGAAAGTTAATATTGCTCTATCAGGAATTTCATGCATAACGTTCACAATAAAGTGGCATTGGCAACCCCTATTCTACACAAATGAGGTCCTTCGTTTAGCTGAAAGATTTCCTCTTTTGTCCTCTGGACCAAATGAACAATGATAACTACGCAAAAGATTTAAATTGTTAGTACATACAAATAAAGATAACCGTGGTTTCAAAAGATCTAAACAATACATATTTTAAATACTCACATATCATATTGAAATGCAGCAGTAGCTCTTTCTTTTGGTTCTTTCTTTCTTTTTCGTATGAATTTACATGGAGCAATAGGACTTTCTTCCTTTTCTTTGATAAATTCAGCAACTCGTCGTAATGGGATTACAACAACTTGATCAATACTATTGTTTTTTCTATTTATTTCCATCCAAACCAAGTCTTTATTAGAGAGCGTCATTTTGCCTTTGAGGTCTTGCACCTCAAGATCCATGATATATTGCCATTTGCTTTGCTCACCCATTTTGAACTGATCTGGTCAAACAATATGCAAGGACATCAAAACCGAAATTTCAATCTTAGCAAGTTATCCAACATATATATAAATATAAAACCTCTTTTATGGTTTTTTTGAGGTCTAAAATATCAATCACTCAATAATGAAAAAAATAAATAGCACAAAAGGATGCAAAAAATTTGGGATGCAAGCATTTCCTTTAAGTCTATGTTGCAGGAAACGTGGTATAGAGGTCCATTTCCCTACGGAAACGAATAAGAAACGCGGAAACGCGTTTCAGGGCCGTACGACCCACGTTTCCTCATTAACTTGTGTTTTTTAATTTATTTTTTTAATTTACTTTTAGGGTATGTTAGTGACTTTTGTTGCTTCTAGATGCATGTCTAAAGTTATAAAAGTGAATTTTTGCCCTAGTGTTGATATACAGTTCATGGTAATGTTAAATTCTTAAAGTAAAAGTGATATTCTCTTTTATTTTTCGTTTTCATCATTTTACTTAAATTTTTAACATTACCATGAAATGACTCAGGATGTTTGAAAGTGGTTTCGCCTTCATTGGATTTCATATGGAGAAAGTAGAATTTTAGATCTCACTCAAAATCCAGCAGACTTATTTGTTTTTCAGGATTTCAGGATTGGGGGGATTGCAATGTTTCCATTGGATTTTATCATGTACTAGGGTATGGAACTTGTATTTAATCAAGAGAACCAAGCCCTCTATGCAGGGGAAACTCCCAATAATCAAGATCATGTAGGGTACTAGGGTATGAAACGTGTATTTAATAAGAGCATTAAGGTCGTTCGACTATGTAGGAGGAGATTCCCAATACAACAGTGGTCCTTCTAAAGAATGGGATGTGGATGCAGAAAATCCTGATTTGGATCTCTCTCTTACAGCCTTATAGTCTTTATTGTACTTGCAGCCTCATATATTAATATAAATAAAGGCTAATTTTGAGATTTGGATATATAATAAAGGTTGCTTTTGGATATTCCAATATTTTTATTTTCATTATGTGATCATTCATAAGTAAATGTGATGTAAATTAAATCTTAATGTTTAAGTGTAATAAATTATAATGTATCGCACACACACACACACACACACACACACACATATATATATATATATTTGAATATTTTATATATATATATATTTGAATATTATATATATATATATATATATATATATATATATATATATATAGATATATATATATATTCGCGTTTCCTCGTTTCCAAAATTTGGGGAGGTCGCGTTTCGTATCGCTTCCCATTTCCCGTTTCGGAAACTTGTACCCGTTTCCCCGTTTCGTGCAACTTAGCTTTAAGATGTTGCTTCTTGCATCACTCACTTTGAACATGGTGTTCCTAAAAAGAAAGATTCCTTTGACAACATGAAGAGATGCAATTCAATGAATGTTGGCCATGTTTTTTTAGGGTCACCATTTGCTAAGCAGGACTATACTTGAATGAAAGGGCTTCCTACAATGTATGTTTACATCACAACTCTACTAGTAGTTTGTCCTCAAAGATTATGAGTGTTGCCATAATATATGTGAAATTTATAGCGGGCAATCATTAGGCTCACATGCCACTACCCATGGAAAAAGAGATATGTTAGAACAAAGAAAAAGCAATGAAATCTTCTCAGGCATTTCGTCAAACATTTGGCAAGCAAACTCAACTGCACCCTGTTTAACATATCCTTGTAATAGCATTCCGTTCATACATTTTGTTAAACACTTGGCGCACATCATTGACACTTCCACATTTAACATACATGTTGATGAGATTGTTTTCTACAAATAAATTTGGCTCTAACCCACTTTTTATCATATGGGTATGGATCCACTTACCCTCTGCCAAGGCTTTTGTGTCAACACATCCCTGCAAGACACTAGCATATTCATTCGGTAATGGTTTTATGTTTTACTTCAGTTAATGGTTGCTTTCTATTCTTACTTTCTCGCAGCTGTCCAATTTCTCAGATGGGAATGTTTATTGCAATCCAGCAATATTATGTGTAAATGGCAAAATTGAGCTGATCAAAAACAACAATTTGAATATCAAAATAAAAGAAATATTGTTCCTATTGTTATTATTTTGCCACCTTTGAAGTTTGACTAGTTGTTGTTTCTTTTCCAACAAATACAAAACTTTGAAGATGGCCTAACCCTCCTTTCTAAGATGACAATGGACTAACTGGTACATACTTGCATCTTGTTAGTAAAACTGGAGTTATGTAGCTGATTAACCAACTATTTTTTTTCCTTTTAAAATGATTTCCATTTTTGTAGAGGCACTTTTCTTTCATGTTCATCACTAATGGAGACTGTCTAACTTTCACCTTCTTTTTGGGATATTTTCAGAATACTATGTACTATAATTCATATTCATGACCTTCCACAGCAGAAGATTGTTTTGCAATACCACAAATTTCCAGAAAAGACACCTAATGGGTAGAAGAAGCAGAGGTTCATTGGTTAAACTTTTTTAGTAGTACGGTGATCAATATCTTGACCATGCAAATATGAATATAAAATAAATTTGATGAATGGAAGTATTTTGAAGAGAAAGTAAATTCATTTGAAGCAAAACTTGGGAAAATTGGAATCACGATTTACTGGCAAAATCTATAAAATAAGCTTACATAGGAGAGGCAATCTGTAGATTGTGTTTTGTATGCACTTTCTCCGTAGTAGAGGAATTTAGTATATTGTTGGTTTTATCAATAAATTGCAGGCTTCACAAGCTGAGGATTGGATTAAACTTTGGGGAGGTTCAGTAGATTCAATCAAAGACAGTTTAAGGAAGGTAGATAAAGCAAACCCTTTATAATTTACTATGTGATATCTTGTGTTATACAGAGATGTTAGACTACTCCATGCTGGAATGTTTTCATATTTTCCTTGAAACATGGACTATCCTTCATGTCAGGATTCACTTTGGTTCATGCGGGATTACAAATTTGGTTTAGTTGTTGGTTTCATCTAATGTTTAAGATTCCAAACCTAGAGAGCCATTTCATTTGTCTTTTCAACAAAAGATATAGGTGGAAGTGACTGCCGACGAGGAACATGCTTTTTCATCATGTGTCCTGGTGTTTTCAATCTATGGTTTCTTTATTGTCTTAAAGGTCTTTGTTCCATTTGCAGATTCTCCATGAGAAGTTAGAGCTAGGACATCCATGCCCTGTTTTTGATTGATAGGGGTTTTCATTCTCTAATGAAATTATCACCTTAAATATCCTTGTTCGGTTTCTAGATGTCTTATGAGAACCCAAACAAAGAGTTCCATTTAATCCTTGTTTGCTGGTTGGAACTTGGATTTATGCTTCAAATTCAAACTTTGTGAGGGAGTTTTTATCTGATTTACTGGAGTCTCTGAGGATTGATAATATTGAATATGCACAGATCGAAATTTACTACCTAGTGACACACATAGACAGAGACTCTAGAGAGAACTGTTTTAGGCAGATGTGTATCCTGCACGATTATTAATTAGTAGTTAACAAGTTGGTTTAAATTGCACCTTCATTGAACACAGACCCACAAGACAATTTTCAGCTTTTCAGCCACACAGACAGGAATGTGAAATCCTTATCCAAATATCTAAATTTGTCCTTGTTTCAATGCCCCCCCCCCTCAATACTTTTACGCTTGGAGGAGAGTTTTGAACTGTTTCACGACAAATTGAATTGTATGTGCAGGGAAAATATGTGCAAAAACAGGCGATGCTGATATGGAAGTTATTTATGCTTTTGCTGCTCGGGGTTAGTGGAATATTCATGTGCTTTCTTGGTGTTGATCGGAGGATCACTGTTGGGAAATCAAGACAGGGTTCCCCTTTGGAGAACAAGACAAATCACACACAATGCCAGCAACCAAATACTCACAATTTTCCTGTTCATTACCCTCAACCAGGTTCTTAGAATAGGTACTGGAATGGCAATGAGACAACTTCCCTAAATCCCTTAAATTATCCATGGTACATTAGTGAGGTCTGATTGTTGGTTTGCTATTGTTTGTATTTCTGGTTGCCAAAGAAGAATGTTCTTGCACTCCTGTACACAATTTTCTAATATTGTCTATGCAAAGATTGAGAAGTGGATGGTTTGAAACCCTCCTTAACAACCATCCAAACGTCAATTCACATGGAGCGCTATTTGCAAATGAGACCAGGAGGGAAAACTTTGCTTCCATCAGACAGATTCTTGATAAAGTATATAATCTTGACTGGAATAGTAGTGCTTCTAAGAATGACTGCACTACGGCCGTTGGATTCAAGTGGATGCTTAATCCGGTAAACTGATTTATTGCTCTAACCAGTTTTTGATAATTTCAAGTTACCTTTTTTAGCATGCTGTCAGCTGCTAGCTCAATGGGCATACGATTGAACGTTCATGGTGTCTTTTTATTTCTGAATTGCACCTTGCATCCTTATACTAACCTATTTTTATGATTTTCCTCTGCTTTCTAATGTTGTATTTGAGTAGAATCCAGAAAAAGAGAGATATACTTGAGTAGGGAATTTTTTATCTTCTGTGGCATATGTGTGAGAAATAAATAAGAACAAGGTTTCCTTTAGTGCTGTCCATTTTGAGTTGGATTGTTGTATCCATTTCTACAGCCTTTTTATAGGATAAATTTGCTGAATCTTTTAGATTTCTATTTGAAATTCATGAGTGATTTCTGTTTTATAAATCTATTAAGAAAATGTTGCTTACACAAGGATCTCATTTCTAGGCGTTGAAACAAGAGCCCTTTGCCAGTCTGTAGGATGTACAGTAAGCTAAATATCAAACTATACATGTTTAGAAGGTATTTTTTTTAACAGTATGCAAGGAGCAGACATGTTTAGAAGGGAGTTTTATTGACAGTATGTGAGGAGGACAGAATAGTCCAGCAGAAGCAAAGGAGTCATTCTATGGTAACAACTGGGTCAGCAGAAAATCATGCTATGCTAACAATTGGGCAATTAGAAGTTGTGTATTATCTTAGGGTTCTTCTCTTGGGTATGCTGCACGAATATAATCTATAGCTAGAACTTCTACCTTCCATTAGAATTGCTCTCCATCTATTTGAAGATGAATAATTTCCATAAGATGCTTCTTTCATGTTTGATGGCATAAGAACCTTTTCCCATGACCCACTGTTTAATTTTAAATCCCAGTGTGTTACTATTTTAAATTCACTCCTTTGCTGGTATAAATCTGTGTCTCACCAACCTGTCAACCATACCTCCCTAAAAAGACCTCCTTTAAATCATTAGAGGGAAAAAGGAATGCTGCATCAAATAACTTTTCACAAGGCTGTCACTTGATAACAAGAAAATTGATGCAGATGGTCATTCCATTTAGAGCCATAACTAAGCAGAACAAAGGATCGATTTTCAATACATGTCGAAGATATTACACATGCAGCATGTATAATGGGTGAGATTTGGCATGTAAAACAGTTGTTTGGGTACTGATTTTAGAAAATAAATTATTATTTTAAAATGCATTTGCATGTGATCTACCATGAACGATCTACAATGAACCTGCATGTTTGTCGCGTGGGTGGTGAGGTGCAGAGCCCGGGAGTGAACTTTGCGCCCTAATCTGGTGATTTGGAGGCGCGAAGTGAGTCTTCCAAAATGTTCTGGTTACGTGGTAAGCTGCAGGGGATGCCGGGTCGAATTGGTAAGGGAGTAGCCAGCAGGTTATTTCCGGATTCAAATTCCATGGTGAATTAACTCCCCCGACGGCAAGACGCGATGGAAATCGGAATGTTTGTCAAAATCCTGTCAATCGTCGACATTAATGCAGAGTGCGGAGGAATCCCTGGTGGCCGGAGCTGGAGGTTTTCCTGGGGCAATTCCTCCGCCTTCCAACTCCAACCCTAGTGTTGGTGGCACGAGTCATGCAATTAAGTGTTCCTGCTAGACAATCCCTTCACTTCCTAAATGAGTGATGATTCATAGGAATCACCCAATTCACATCAAAGAAAATAAGCAACTGGGGAAAGTGATACTCTTTTCAAATGAAATTCAGGAGCTACTGAAAATTGGGGGTAAGTATTTATTTTATATATGAACTCATGATTTCATGGGTTAAGATTTCATATAATATTAGAAATTAGAGCACTGTAGAAGAACTTCAAATTATCCATTCCCAAAATTGTTGTTCTTGCAGGTGAAAATTTTGGTTATTTGACTGTGAAAGTCGAGTGAAGATTCTGCAGCAATAGATTTATTAACATCATAGTTGAAGAGTTTTAAAGTTCTGTGTTCGTGCTTGTGGCTGCATTCATCAAAGACTGGTGTTATATGTGAGCTGGAGTGTTGGTATATGCTGGGTTATATGGCCATGGTATATGCTGGTGTGTTCTTTAATGTGAATTCATTGGAATAAAGTCTCCTGTACTCTGCATTGAACTATTTGCATTGAGCTTGGCTTGGTTTTAATCCACTGATTAAATTCGACTATACCCAAGATTGTTTGTTGAAGTTGGAAGGTGCGATGGAATGTTGAGCTATCCTAGCCTCTCTTGAAACTTGTGCATTGGTGTGTTGTTCAAAATCTGTGCATTGGTCCTTTTATTAACTGTCGGTTTCTCTTCTTAGAACCAATCCCCTGTGCATTTGGTTGAACGGCGATACTTTATCTGTGGGTAATTTCTATTATGATATATTGTTAAATGTTGTGTGGTATATGTGGTATGAATGCTGGTCATTTATGTTGGGATTCGAGGGTGAAGTACTGACCTTGTATACTTTCCGGAGCTGCTTTGAATGTTCTCTCTGCTTTGGGCTCTTTGTTAGCATTGGCTGGAACCTGGAAGTCAGCTCGTTGGAATTGTGCATGCGAGAATGACTTTTATATATGCTGGTGAATGGTTGAAGTGTTGATTCTAGTGCGTTTCTTAGTATGTATGCTAGTCGAAACTCTAGTGTGTTGGTAACTCACGCTGGTTATTGTGAATTAAAAATCTGTGTTCAAGACTGTTGCGTATAGCCATACTCTATTTTAGTATGTGCGTTGGTGGAATGAAGATGGCAAGAGCTAACCAGCCTGCCAGAGGGCATTAAATCTCTGGGTATATATATGCTTTATAACAAAATAACACATAGCCTTTACTTTTAATTTATGTAGCCACCAAGGACTGTGTGTTATTGTGTTATATAGCATGCATAAACCTGGGCATTTAATTCCCTATAGCAGGCTGGTTAGCCCTTGCCGAATGAAGACTTTGAATCTTATTTGTGATATGTGCATCCATGTGTGGTGCTGTCCATAAGGTGCATTTTTGAATTGTTGTATGCATTGGATGCATTGGGCACATATATGTGCATTTTAAGACAATCATTCCATTTATCAAAGCCGATCATTGCTCCACTTTATTACAGAGGTTGTTTTTTTTCCTTACTTATATAAGTCATTGACTGATGTTGGTTCAAATATGCCTCTGCATCTGGGCCAAGCCTTAACTATATCTCCATAGATGAGAAGTTTCCAGACATTCCAACCAAAGCCTTGGCTAAATAGAAGCTTGTATTTTATAGAGAGATGACATTTTAAAGTGAAGTGCTTTTTATTAAAATAAGTTTAGTTTTTAATGAAATGTAAATTTTTTACATTACTGAATTGGGTGGATCTTGATTGTTGATCGGGTCTTAATCTCAAATGTCTTTGAAATTTCTTGCATGCTAAATGGCTAGTTGATTTTTCAATTTTCAAAACCATGGAGTAGATGATTAGTGTCATTCTTTCATCGAATATGCTTGAAACCTACAATAAATAGGAATTTAACTCTCCAGAAAGAATTATCTCATCATCTTCCTTGGTGACAAAGGTATATTTGCACATGGTTCATACTTGACGTTTGTTCAACAACACCCTTTCAGGCATCTAGTCTAATATTCAGAGGGAAATTAGGGTTAGGGTTCAGTGCTCTTAATATGTTGCTTCTCTACCGTTTAAGGCAGGTCAGTGCTCTGTCCTCATGACTAGAGAAGAATATCTGACTCAACTATTTATGGATACAATGTTCTAAGCTTGTTTGTGTAAGTTAACACCAACAATATCATTTTTTCTTGAATTTAGTGGAAGGCAATCTTTAATTGCAAATAATATTCGCTCGCATAATGAATCTGAAACCATATTTGCTCAACTATGCAGGTAACACATTTTGCAGTTCACTGTGCTCGATGCCTTTCATATCTACTCACTGCTAGATATCATGATCCAACTAGGACATGGATTGGTGCTGCATTTCCACATTTTATGAAACAAACCCTTTGGATTCGCTATATTATTGCAATCTATTTTTTCATTACAACTCTCACGACTATTGGATGTGGAGACCAGCGTGTTGAAAATATTAGATAAATGATATTTAATATCATCTACATGTTATTTAATCTAGGTTTGACTACATACTTCATAGGAAACATGACAAATTAAATTGTACATGGCACAAGTCAGACCATGAAATTTGTAAGGAATATATTTTTAATAAATTTCTGTATCGGAAAGTTATACTTACATATTCTCTCTTTTCAGTGCAAAAATACGACATCATATGAGGATTTGACTTTCATTTTGATTGAAGATGGACACAATTTAGGAAGCTTCAATATTTTATTTTAGGAATGAGTTGCCACTGCAATTTCAAGATCAAATGTTGGCACATATACACTTGATATTCAGGACAAGAGGGATTGCAGCAAGAAGAAACATTAAACGATCTTCCGAAGGCCATCCACACAAGCATTGTAAACATCTTGGTTTTTCCTATTTTTAATAAACCTTATGTTTTCCAAGGAGTGTCACATGATTTTCTTTTCCACCTTGTAAGTACTGCCTAATTATGGTAAGGATACCCTATTTTGTTTCCTTGCTAGTGGGCTTTAGTACAACAACTTTTAGGAAAAATTAACCTAATAGTCATCGTGTGCTTGGAAGGCTTAAGAGATGGAGGCAAAGTACTTTCCCCCAAAGAAAGATGTCATTTTAATGAATGAATAGCCCAAAAAAAATCATGTGTCAGTGTCTTCTATTGTGGTAGGTATCTTTCTGAACATTACAGAGTCTAAAATTTCAAAACTTTTAGGTGGTTCACTTTATTTCTTTTGCCAAATGTGTGTCTTCAAACAGAGAACTGAAACAAAGTGTTGTAAATGTTGATGTGGAGCTAAAATAACATTTAAATTTTGTTTCATTTTGCAGGACAAACTAGTAGACAAAGACAAGGGTAAAAGAGAGTAGGCAAGCTAATTTTTATTAAATGAAAGTGATTATTCATGCTCTTAGTATCTTCTTGGTAGGAGAGTCATTACATAATAAGCATGAATATTAGAATGTTTGCATCTCATCTACAAATAAATTTGGAACAACCGTTTGTTTCACTTTATGTTTTAGTCCCATTGGAAAATTTGAAGTACAAAAATGACATATCTCATTCCAAATTACTTGTTTGTTTTACCCCGGGGATTAGTAGCACATATATTGTTTTGAGATCACAAAACTAAGTCAGCTGGTTTCTTTATTGTAAACTCATCTCCTACTGCATTCAAGATTCTTGGGGAGTCCCAGTTCAGAGATGTTTTTAGAGACATTGGAGTGCTTTGTTATATACCAAAACCATACACAATATGTACAAAGAGGCTTTCTCAAATTTTGCGACTCAACCGCAATTCATTCATGAATATTGTACAATTTAATAATGCAGATGGAACGCACATCATGAACAACCTTCTTAAGGTTTGCAAGCAATAATTATGAAAAATATGTTGAGTGAAATTACCATAATATGTTTTTCTAGGAATAGGATCAGTTAAATGTTATAATGTAATGTCTTGGTTAGTATTGCAGGAAAACTTAACTTTGTGTTTATATGACTCTAACAATTGAAGCGATTGAAGGACCCAATTTTTGGACAACTTTCAAAAGAGATAGATTAGTTGCTAGCAATAGGAAGAATGGATGTACTTGTTCATCTCTGTTTTGTTGCTTCAATAGGGGATGCCCTTAAAATGGAGAAATTATTGAAAAGAGGGATGGATCCTAATGAATCAGGAATGGCCACACACCCTGTCATGTTCCCTCTCAAATGAATTAGTCACAAGGTGCAACAACATAATTTTGGCATCAATTTTTGCTTAGGAGGAGGACCCCACACACAAAACTTAGGAACTATAGAGAATTTGATTTATTTCTAGCAGCGAGTGGAATGTGGGGGCCACCACATGCATAATTTGAACTTAGCCAAGGAATGCATTGGTGAAAATTAAAACTAGTGGAAGGAGGGGCCGACTAGAGGCTAAGGGGGTCGAAAGTGATAAAAGAGGATGGAGCTCTCATTTTTCAGTGTTCTGATTATTTGACAAACAAACTTACTGTTGTACGCTATGCTTCTTAGTGAGTCTATCGGTTGTTTAGCCATGAGTCTTCTGTAGGGAAGATTCAACCTCTACTTCAAGGGATTATCTGTGCCCTCCCTAGAGAGGTTGTTTCAGATAGGTTGCATGAGTTGAAACATCGATTCACAGTTCATCCACCCACGTAGAGGAAGGGACTGTGCACTTTCTAGTTAGCCATATATACCCATAGGAGGATTTAGCCAGCCAGGAGGAACCTAACTTGCTCGAAGTTTCGGGAGAAAGGAAGGTAGAGGGATGAGGGTATTTGTTGAAAATAACAACAAGAAATGATAAAAATATAATCCATAAATTCCAATTTTAATTTGTCCTTGAATTAAAGTTGTGGATTACAATTCGAATTTAGTCTCACTAGCTACTTGAAAATAATTAATTTATTCATTATGGATTAATTAGTTGGATAAATTCAAGTTAGAAGTCTTTCTGCAATCATGCAATAGTTATCCCTTAAATTAATGAGATAAGATTGAGTTATATTTGAGGTGTAATTAGTTAGCTCAGTTTACTGAGTTAATTCCAGTTAAATTAGTTCCAAATTGTTTGAGGAACTAATTGTGAGTTATCAGTCAGTTGATGTATGCATGCACTCCACCAGTGTACTCTAGATAACTGAAGATTCCCTCATTAGAAACTCATGCATGTCTATTCTGAGAAAGACCCAGTTGAGCTAAATGTCAAGGATAGGTTACTATCAGTTGCATGTGTTTTCCTATAAAGGAAAATCATCCATGCATTCAAGAGAAAGTTCCCTGAGGATTGCGTAGTTCTGATAGTGTGTTAGAGTAGTGTGTGAGAGTAGTGTTACACTGGGTGAAGGAGAGCATCTGAGTGGTAACTACACAAGGAAATAGGAGCTTGGAGGGAAGAGAAGAAGGCTTTTGAGAAGCAAGGTTTTCTTGTGAGAATCTAGGAGGATTGTACTGAGCATTGGCTAGTTGTGAGAGCTAAGGCTTTGTATAATTTTGATGTATTTCCACCTTGTATGATAATACAGATAGTGGGGTTTTTAGCTGAGGCTTTCCCCTGAGCATTTTCTGTGTTTCATGTGCATTGATTCTTCTTCTTATGTTTATATGTGTTCAACTATGATTCAACTCAATCTTTAAGATGCCGCAAGTTTGATAGTAGAAGTAGATTATAGTATTTTGCTTTGGTATATTGCATTATCAAGTTAACCTACAGTAGATTCTTTACAAGATGTGTAGAGAGCATAATTTATACTAGGTATTAGAGCGAGGTTTTGTAGAAAAACTTCTACATGGTATCGAAGAAAAGGTTATTAGAGTTGTGAACAGTTTACTGAGAAGAATTCTAAGTTTGAAGTTTGGGGTTGAAAGTGCAAGCCGAATTCACAAGATGGGACATTATGGAACTAATTTCCCATTGAAGAAGTCCAAGAAGGGATCCTCGGAAGGATCGAAAGGTGAGGCAGTAGCCTCATAGTTCGAAATGGACATTATCCTCATTCCATGCATGGTGTCATCAATGATGGGTTGTGTCCGATATCTCGATAGTCGAGCCTCATTCCACATGACTGACGATAAATCTTTATTTAGTGCCTTGGATGAGAAAGACGTTAAGATGCGCATCGAGATGGGTGACGACAGAATGTATAGTGTTTGAGGAGTGGGCATGGTTGCTTTTAAGAGGGAGCATGGATCTCCTATCACCTTCACAGATGTGAAGTATGTGCCTACACTGAATAAGAAGTTGGTATCTATCGTGATGTTGGAGGACAAAGGCTATGATGTTGCCTTCAGTAAAGGAAAGGTGTTCCTTAGACACATCATGATGAGACAGGTGAAACAGATCTATTCACGAGCTAAGAACCTGTACACTCTTCAGGTTCAAGATGCATGCAAAGCCTTGAGGAGCAAGAAAAATGTTAGAGACTTGGTGGTTGAGAGGGAGCATAAATTACCTCTCAACATGCAATCCTAGAAGAAGTTTCAGACAATTGTGTAGGAGCCACAATTAGAGGCAGCATCGGGATCACATGTAGCCATACATCTGTTAGAAAATTATATATTACAGAGCAAGGGAACACATAAAATATTGCATAAATATAAACACAGAAAATGCATAAAACTAGAGAGACACAAATATACATGGTTCACCCAGTCTGGGCTACGTCCACCCCGAACAACCAGTCCTTCCTTTCTATTATCCAACAAAATGAAGAGACACAACCTCCAGCTGATTTGTTAGAATATCCTCTTTTTTCTCTCACAGTCTCACCTCTTTGTTTCTCACTCGAAGAATACACATCTATTACACAGTCTCAATACAATGCCCTCATACAAAGGGAGGGGTTTCCTTCTAGGGAAAAAACCTCTAAAGTAAACATAAGTTCTACCGTCAGATCATCCACCTAATGAATGACCTAGATTGACTAGAAATTACTATACTTTTACAAGGTAATTTTACATCTATTTTTAACTGCGGGGGTGCTGCCCCCGAAACCCCCGCTGGGGGACCGCTGGCCCCTGAACGCCCCAGCCAGGGGGGATCGGCCCCTCCATGAACCCCTATGGGCGGGAAAAGTCCCCCCCACATCCTCCCGGGAGGAGGAGTGTACAAAATTCCTGGGGTATACATCCCGCTGAAACAAAGACCTATAAATAATCATGCTCGACACCCAACAACGTCCAGGTGTGAGGTGGGGCGATGTGAAGTGATACTACCAAAAAGGCTGCAATTGGGCAGGGTCCATTGAGAGGTTTTATCTCGTGGATCATACCTTGCTATAGGAGCCCAAAGTACATAATGGAGGGAGGAATCATTGGGATTGATGTAGTCAGAGATCAAAGTGACAGAGGCTATAACGGTTAGATACTGAAGAGTGTAGAGAAGGATTGAAAATAGTGCAAAAAGGCTGAGTCAACAAAATCGCAAAGTTTTCAGTTGACAGAGGCAATAGCAGTCAAAGACTTTGATGACAAATGCATTATACTAATTTAGGTTGGAAGTTTATTTTTTTCTCTGAAGTTGTTGGAGCAACAAAACTAGAGAGAAGTGTTGGATGCAGAACATTCCAAAAAGTTCAGGATTGGGATTGAGTTGAATTACTTTCTTGTTGAGGGGGAATGTTGAAAATAGCAACAAGAAACGATAAAAATAGAATCCAGAAATTCCAATTTTAATTTGTCCTTGAATTAAAATTGTGAATTAAAATTCGAATTTAGTCTCACCATCTACTTGGAAATAATTAATTAATTCATTATGGATTAATTAGTTGGAGAAACTCAAGCTAGAAATCTTTTAAATTAGTTCCAAACTATTTGTGGAACTAATTGTGAGTTATCAGTCAGTTGATACATACATGCACTCAACTAGTGTACTCCAAATAACTAAATATTTCCTCATCGGAAACTCATACATGTCTATTCTGAGAAATACCAAGTTGAGCTAAAGGTCAAGGATAGGCTACTATTAGTTGCATGTGTTTTCCAATAAAGGATACTCATCCATGCAGTCAAGGGAAGGTTCCTTGAGGATTGCGTAGTTCTGATAGTATGTTAAAGTAGTGTGTGAGAGCAGTGTTACACTGGGTGAAGGAGATCATCCTAGAGGTAACTGCATAAGGAAATAGGAGCTTGGAGGGAATAGAAGAAGGAAGCGAGGTTTTCCTGTGAGCATCCAAGAAGATTGTACTAAGAGCTGGCTAGCTGTGAGAGCTAAGGCTTTTTATAATTCTAACGCATTTCCGCCTTGTATGATAATACAAATAGTGGGGTTTTTAGCTGAGGCTTTCCCCTGAGTAATTCTATGTGTTTCATGTTGTTATAGACATATTTGGGCACTGCAACTCCAATCACATATGTCGATAAACCAAGGGCTCTCAAACCCCTAAAAGTGTTGTTTCAAATCCTAAAGGATGAAGGTCAACTGATTACATCACTTCCCAGAAGTTCTCCCTGAAAAACTACTTAGAACTGGTCAAAACTAGACCATACAGACTACTCCATGCTGAGTGTGCGATGCATCTCACCTGTTACACACAAAGGGTGTGATGCATACTGAAAAGCCCTTCTGTAGGGTACAATGAGTGAGAGCAGACAAATGGCAGAGGCAGTTTGCTAGGTGGAAACTCAGAGAATCTTCTAGAAACTACTTATATGACATTTGCCTCTCTGAATTCGCCCAGGGATGAGTAAGAGATCATGAAATCTCAAAGTGGAACCAAGAACCATGAGCGAAATGACAGTAATCAGAAGCGCAGAAGCTAACTCTCCTCTCTGCAGATATCTATAAATGGATCCCTCATCCTAGAGATCCAGTGGCTAGAATTTTGTATTTTGTAAGGAAGTGTTGTTGGTTTCTCTGTGAGACATTTTATTGTTGGGTGATCTAGCCTTTCATGAGGTGAAGAGGGCTTTCATGCTAGGAGGATGGTGCTGGATCAGACAGCTGGGTTGTAATCCTCTCTTCTACTTCTATCGATAAAGCTATTTGAGCTTTTTTCCATATGCTTTCTTATTTCTGAATCTTGTATTTGTGTATTCATTTGTATGGTTAATGTACATCTAATTCTACATTGCTTATGGTATCATAAATCTCTATGCTTTGATGGTATTTTGTTGCTTTGACTCTACAGGTGTTCTTTAATGCGGGACAAGTGAGAAAGGAGTGGCGAAGTTCTATCAAAGGAAAGAGGAAACAAGTAAGGCTCCAAGCGAAAGACTAAGGTTGGTGCTCTCTGGTTCTCTCTCTTCTATCTCCCATAAAGGAAAATACAAGTTACTTTTAATTGCTTCATTCTAAGAGAGCTACCAGTCTTAGTGGGACTAATGGATATGAATAAACACTAGTTTTCTCAGAAAAAAATCGGCGACTCCATTGGGGATCGAATAGTTTGTTTGTTTGTAACTGTTGTTTTGTTTATAAACTAAAAACAGAGCTTGAAGTTAAGCAAGCTAGCCTTCGAACTACTTTTGCTATGCAACTGCAAAGTCGATCAACGCTGCTTTAGTTAATCTCTGGGTTGGTTTATGAACTAAACATCTGACTTACAAACATCCTAAGTGCCCTTGTGGTAGCTCAATAACATCATTAGATCATACCTCTATACTTTGTATTTACTGTCTATCATAAGCTTGGCCTAAATCCCTGAACTTAGCTGCAAACTGTGGGTGAAAACCTAGCTCAGTCTCATCCCTAGACCATCGCACTGTCTCTCATTGGCAGCTTGGATGCATCGCACCTCCCGTGTGTTGCAAGTGAGATGCATCCCTGTTTCCCTTAAGGATAGGTACGATGATTGAATGAGACTGTTTCTCTCTCCAGATTTTGGTTTTTCTTCATTGTTTTCAGCTCTGTTTAGTAGTTTTGCAGCCTATTATTAGTATATCACTGTTAAAGCCTTCTTCCTTTACATTATTCATCCTCCATTGATAAGGAATTATGAATGTTTTTTAGGTATTTTTCGTCATTTTCAGTCCTCCTTTGCAAAAAGTAGCTTAATCGAGCTGTCGTCTTTTGATTCGAAAGTGTTGCAACTGTCATTTTCACTCAAGAAAAGAATGTAGCCAAGTCTTCCTCTTTTAGATATTCAATTGTACTTTTGCCATTGTATTTGATTTGAATTTTCAATTCTTTGAAGTGTCGAAAGTAGTTTTCCATTCGAAATTGAAAGTGTCGTCTTAGTATTCCTTTTGTTTTGAAAAGAAATTGCTAAAGTGTTACTTTGAAGAAAGTAGTTCAGATCTGTACTTAGTTTCCTTTTTGGCATTCACACATTAAGGAAGCATAAAAACAAATACATGCATGTGCATTTGCATTTAGACTGCATGCGGAAATTGATTTAGGAAAAGTGCATTTAGTGTGTGCTCTCTACTCTCTATTGAAAGAATCTTACTCTTCATTCCTTAGTAGCTAGGATTTTCATTGCTAAAAGAAAATAAACGACTGTTTATCATTTTAGATTGCATATTTAGGAATTGTACATCTACATCATGTGGTGAACCTTTAAAGGCAAAGTGAACATAAAAACGCTTTGGAACCTAATGCACAACATCTAGAAGTCTAGGCTAGAGATGTATTCCAGTGTTGTAAAGCCTGGTAACTATCATTTTCATTGTAGGTTGGGCGATTCCTCCTCTTTGATACGACAAGTGTCAATATGGACTTCTGCTCCCATGTACCACGAGTATATATTGGGAGACCACAATAGGCTGATATCCTTTATCCTTAGGAAGCCGTGTCCACTGCCCTATCGATCGAAATGCACTGCATACAGAATTCGAGAAGACTACCATGCATAAAGTCCTCGGTAATTTCTTTTTAATTTACCATTGAGGTGTATATTGTATTTTTGCAATTGGTTTGGTAATCCCTTTGTCTAAATTCCAGAGTAGTCACTTTCATTCCTTTTCAACTCCTTAAAAGAAAAGGTCCATCTGAGCACTTGTCACTTCAGGTTCATTAAAAATTGAAGGCGACTAGAGTCAACTTTAGCTTTTCTCAACTCTTAAAAACTGAAAAAGAAAGTTGTGTCAAAGCATCATAAAATTTATTTAATTTGGAATAACATTTTCCCCTTTTAATTTTGAGTTGATCAAGTAATCCACAATTGTGGAAGAAAGTTAATCAGAACCCCATCGTTTGCGGAAACTAACGAGTTAACCATCCTTGACTCCAGAAACGAAACCATTCCGAGCCAAACGGTCTCATTTAACTGGGTCAAAATCTCTTGATTTATTTGAAACTTGTGTTTCAACATCACGAAGACTCTAGTTACTCTAATTATTTCTGGTACCACTGCTTCTACAGAAGAAGTTACGCAGTTACAAGAGGACATTAGAACTGATCCTAGTGTAACGAAAAACATTTCTATTCGTGAACCAGCTCCATCTAGGGCCAATTCGGAAGGTGTCGCCCCTCCAACATCTGTCACTATAGAGTCTATACCTTATTCAGCACCAGAAATATTTTACGGACCTAGGATTGATTGCTATAGAAGAGATTGTGGAGGATCTTCCATCCAATACCCCATTGCATTTTGGAACTAGGATCCACCTATATCCTTCTACCACAGAAGTTAGTTCTTTTGATCATCCTTCATTGTGAGTCCCTGTCAAATTGCTAGGAAATCTTTTGGATAGACTCAATATGTCTGAACAACCATCGACATCTAGGACTGTGTCATCTGATACAGTAGTAGTAGAACCTCTTGCTACTACTCCAACAATGTTTGCTGGTATACCATCTATCCCAACTATTTCTCAACTGCTAGATGGAGTCCACCCAGGGACTGTTTCGACAACATGGTTTGTTCCTATTTGTTCATCCAAAATCTTGTCTGGAATTTCTTATGTTGAGACTCAACAAATTGATCCTTCACATCAGTATCAATTTTGGCAGTCCAGTCTCCAAAGACCAATTTACCCTTTGAACACTGGATTTCTGCCATATGGGGGTTAGTATGCCTTTTCATTTTTCCTTCCAGGAGAGCAGCCATATGAGAGTTCACAACAAAATGTGGGTCAAGCTGGAATTGCATCCAATGGTTGGGTACCAATACTACCTCAACAACTAAGAGTTGTATATTCAATGCAACCAAATCAATGTATGTCGAACATTCCCACTACACTGGCTACTGTGACGATGTCGCAGGTACAAGCGCTACCTGTTGTATGTAAACCTCAAATCTCTCAAGTCGTAATACAACAACCTCTTGTCTCCACTATTGAATCACAACTGCAGATTAGTGGCTCCTTAACTGAAACAACTCAAGCTCAAACGGGTACTATCACCCCTCATCTTCGTCAAATATCCAGTGTTGGACAGCAGCAAATGGTCCAACAACCATGGCTGGTACAATATAACCAACCACAATTCCAGCAAGCTTACTGAGGACCTGAGCAACAAAGCTTTGTGGGTAATGGGCAGCCGTATATTCAAAACAGTTACCAACAATCATATTCTAATGGTTATGCCCATCAACCTTATCAAAGTTATCAGCATCAAATAGATTATGCTGGTATGCAAGGACCCACTGCTCAGGCAATCCCATCTTATCTTGGGTATGCTTCGCCAAACCTGAATCAACAGTTTCCTTTCATAGCAACTTTAGAATTACCAGATCTGAATCAGCTAACAAATGATCCAATTTCTTACGCCCCTTAGTGGCCATCGATTCCCCATAAACTTTCATTAGATATTCCTAAATTCAATGGAAATCCGGGTGAAGATCCATGGAATCACATAATGACCTTTCATTTATGGTGTTTATCCAACACCCTCAATGATGATTCGATTAGGCTTCGCCTTTTTCAGCGAACATTAACTGGTCCAGTGGTGAAATGGTACATCGAATTGCTTAGAGCTTCATTCGATAACTTCAGCGCCCTTGCCACTACCTTTTTAACCCACTTTCAATTACACATAGGGTACGAAACAGGAACATAACTCCTTACCAATTTTAAACAGACAACAACCGCTCACATATCTAATCATATTCATAAGTGGCGACGTCATCGTCAAATGGTAAAGAACTATGTTCTTGATCGGCTTCTAGTTGAGTGGTTTATTAAGTCATTATTACCTTCTATTATAGAATATCTGGCGAAAGGAGGAGTTGTCACTGAGGAGCAAGTCATTGCTCGTGCACAATATTTAGACTTGATTTATACTCAGTCTTGCATGCTTTATGACAAAATCCTTGATGTTCCTAGGCTGGAATTTTCCATTCCTTCCCCTCCTAAATCAAACAGGGACTCTCATGCCAACGATGGCATGATTGGCACCTTAAGTACGCAAACTGCAAAGGCTCAAACTGGTAAAGCCCTTGCAGTTTCTAACAAAAAATAAAATGAAAAACTTCCTGCCTCAGAGGTTAATGTCATGTCATTCGACAAAGGCAAAGAACCGAAGCAACTAGGGGGAAAGAAGAAAGGGAAAAATGAAAAGAAGAAACAGGAAGACTCACCTCCCAAAAAATCTTCTAAAAGCCCTGCTGGGAAGAAGAAACCTAATCAACCATGTTTCATATGCAATGAGGACCATTATACAAGAGATTGTCCGCATCGAGCTGAGATCAAGAAATTTTTAAAAACTTTAAGCACCTTAGCAGTATTGACAGATCTATTTCTAAACCCAGAAACTAATCTGGTTGCTATCGATAATGCTTCCCCATCCCAAGTGCTTATGTTATCCGTATCGAAACAGCAAAATGATGCCTTGATATCAACGAGGAATAAAGATTATAGGAACCCACAGATGTCGAGCAATAAGGCGACAGATCAACCCAGTAGTTTGACAACAACTTCGTCAGAAGTTGTGCCACCCATCATTCCTGAAATAACAATAAAGTCACCAAAGGGAGTATTACACAAATCGACATTTAATCCTCATGCTCGAGTAGCACAGAATTATAATATAGTAGAGGATCTGGCTCAATCACCATCTGCTATGTCGACACTTGAAGTACTGCAAAATTTCCCCTCCCAAAAGCAAGCTTTATTATCAGCGATAGGTGGGATTGACCCAACCAATTCCAATCTTGTGGCCTTTAACCACAAAGGATATGAACCTTAGTTACCGGCCCAACTCGCTTTTCTCATATAGGTAAAAGCCCTCAACAAAATTGTTCATCGAATGATCATTGACGAGGGACCCTCCACCCGTATAATGTCAATGAGTTGCTAGAAAAACTTAGGTTCACCACCCTTGTTGAGATCATCAAATACATTAAAAGAATTTGATGGAATAACATACACACCGTATGGGATATTAAGTAACTTACAAGTCGAACTGGGGGGAAAAATAGTAGAAATTGAAGTCGAAGTTATCGATGGAAACCTCGATTACAATATCCTACTTGGAAGGCCCTGGATTTATGCTATGGCTATTATTGTGTCAACTTATTTTAGAAAGATTTCATTTCCCTTCCAAGGTGGAATTACAATCATTGACCAACTAACCTTTCTCCCCAATAGCTCACAAGTTGCGGGAAGCAATCCAATGATCCATGAAAGCTCTCAATCGCTTCAAAATGTCGGAGTAGGCCTCCTAAAAGACCCTACCTTAATTGGTACTTTTTCCCTCCCGCTTTCGAGTAATCTGGAAGAAGTGGCCACAGTGGAAACCTGTCATATGATATCTTCTACATCATTAAAAAATAAGAGGAATTCTAAACATTTTGATAATATGGATCATCGCCAAGTGTTACCCCCAAGCCCCATAGAAATTTTGTAGCAATCAATTTTCTGGGCCAGGGCGGCAAACCCAAAGCAACACTCATTGAGTGTTTGGATGGATAGGTCTCTAGAGTATGGTACCTCTTCCGATCCTTGGTCTCATATACATTCTATAGACGAAGGAATCATTCAGTCGATCTTGATAGGAGAGGCACCATGGGAAGATTATGACCATCATTCCCATCTTTAAGATAACAACGAAGATTATTCTAGCAACCTTAATCATCCTTCAATTTTTGATTTTCTATCAAATACTGTAAAACAAGGACCCCTGGAGCAAAATTCCAAGTTGAGTCTTTCACTTGATCTTGTAAAAGAACCTTCATTCCATCCACCTGATAACCGTGAGTAGTCTGGTGAATGTAATGAAGCTTGAGGGGCATGCACCTAGTTGTAAAGATAAGTTTCCTTATAAGTTATGTGATTGGTTTGTCACACCATTCACCTTTGTCTATTCTGGACGAAGCCATCCTGCTTCACCACAGTGATTTCCATCTGGTTACAAGAGACTCTCCTTTTTGTCATGCTGGGGGCATGCAAACCACATGAGCAATGTTACCGCAGGGTTGAAGCTTGTTAAAAAATAAACCCACCACTGAGCATAGTTTCTAAAGATTCAAGCTCATTAAAAAATGAATCCACCCTCGGTAAATAACCTTTGTGATCACATTGCTATCAGCCTTTTGAGCCTTGGTCATGCTCTTACCGTCACCTCCACTCTTTTAGCCGATCACATGCCTCCACTTGACTATTTACCCTTTTGAGGAATAGCTGCGATGAGTGATTCTATTAGACACCTTCTTTACACTGTCATGTTTGAAAAGTTCCGAACTTACCGAGAACCAGTGGCTACCCAAAAACATCACTCGTTCCTAAAAAACGAGTCTCTTTTAAGCTCTTTTTAGACTCGTAGAATATGAAAAGATTGCCGAGCTACTGGCCTTTCCAGCTCGTTAAAGTAGAGGGAAGCACCATCCCTCCTCTATATTTTAATCATTTTGGATCTAAGGGATCATTACACAAAAAGATCGAGCGCTTGTCTTGTTCGACTCGCTAAAACTATCAAAAAGTCATCCCTTTCATATTATTTTATACTTTTTTGGACTTAAGGGATTATAGCATGGAAAAGGACTACTGGAGTTTCCTTTCCGTCTCTTTTCAAACTCTCTAAACGTGAAAATGACCGAGTTATCTTTGTCATTAAACTTGTTAAAACAACAGCGACAAACTTGTCCATTCGGGCAAGAGCGAGTTTCATTGTCGCTAGGCTCGCTAAAACATAGTGACAGGTTTGCCCGAAGGGAAAATTATAGAACAAGCATATGTTATCCTCCTCAAGCTTGACAAAAATAAAGAGGTACTGGTCAGCAATGATTGGGGAAAAAGAGAAGAAAACTTGAAGAACTTCATTGGTAGTAGATCGCTCTTGAACATGACACTTTCACTCCACCACCATGATTGAGTCCAGTTTGGTTATTCCATTCACCGGTCATATCACTATTGGTCCCCCGTACCATCCATTTTTGGGGTTAACACTACCAATCCATTTCAGTTTCGCCGATATGTTCAAGAGAAGTCACTCAGAGAATTCCCAACCCAGCTAATGCCTCATCCACTGCAATACCTTCAAGCTCCATTCTTTCATGACTGCCACCCTGAACCTTGTATCATCAGATTGTTTTCACCTGCACAAAATCATTTGCTCTGTTCCATGTCGTAGAAGTGGGATCCATTAAGGCCCTATGACGACGGGTCACTTCTTGTTAACATCAGCTCATTATCCAAGAAGTTGACTTAGGAACAACCCTTTCAGTACTTTGAAGCTTGCATGCCTCAATGGCAAGTTTCTCACTTCCGGCAATAGGTTTACATCAATGGCCTTCTACTGAAAGGTTTTGCACGGTGTTCGACATCAACTCGTGTATTCACACCATGTGAATTGTATTACAGTACCTTTAAGGTCATTATCATTATCAGTGATTCCTCTCGCGCCTGTTAACATCTTACATCATTGGCTGGTAATCAGGCGATGTCTTTCCACGTTCGACATCAAAACATCTTTTCACATGGATCGCCTTGTACATCGGGTGAAGATTGAATGAGTTTGAAGACCCCGGATCTAGTTTCATCCATCTGGGCTGCTATATATTTAGGAAAATAACGACATCAAATGTACTCCATAGCTGCACAGATAATCATCCAAGCTAAGGGATGATGGCTCTACCAGAATCATCAATCTGCCACATAGATGGTTGTCTGTCTTATGTACATGAAAATGAATTTATAAAGCTGAGCATGGGAATGCCTGCCTCAACTAGATCATAAAAATATTATGAAGATAATGTATTGTATTGTATCTCATTATAGGTCACCTTCCAGTTCGAAAAACCTCGGATCCTCATGATAAAACATTTCACTCGACATCAGAAGATTTACGACCTCATGCTTTAGGGGGCAACTGTTATAGACATATTTGGGCACTATAACCCCAATCACATATGTCGATAAACCAAGGGCTATTAAACCCCTAAAAGTGTTGTTTCAAACCCTAAAGGATCAAGGTCAACTGATTACATCACTTCCTAGAAGTTCTCCCTGAAAACTACTTAGAACTGGTCAAAACTAGACCATACAGACTGCTCCATGCTGAGGGTGCGATGCATCTCACCTGTTACACACAAAGGGTGCAATGCATACTGAAAATCCCTTCTGTAGGGTGTGATGAGTGAGAGTAGACAAATGGCAGAGGTAGTTTTCTAGGTGGAAACTCAGAGAATATTCTAGAAACTGCTCATATGACACTTGCCTCCCTAAATTCGCCTAGGGATGAGTAGGAGATCATGAAATATCTAAGTGGAACCAAGAATTATTAGTGAAATGACACTAATCAGAAACCCAAAAGCTGACTGACCTCTCTGCAAATATCTATAAATGGATCCCTCATCCTAGAGATCCAGAGGCTGGAATTTTGTATTTTGTAAGCAAGTGTTGTTGGTTTCTTTGTGAAGCATTGTATTGTTGGGTGATCTAGCTTTTCATGAGGTGAAGAGGGCTTTCATGCTAGGAGGATGGTGCTAGATCAGACAACTAGGTCGTAATCCTCTCTTCTACTTCTATCAATAAAGCTATTTGAATTTTCCTTCATATGCTTGCTTATTTCTGAATCTTGTATTTGTGTATGCATTTGTATGGTTAATGTACATCTAATTCTACATTGTTTATGGTATCATAGATCTCCATGCTTTGATGGTATTTTGCTACTTTCAATCTACAAGTGTTCTTTGAAGTGAGATAAGTGAGAAAGGAGTGGCGAAGCTCTATCAAAGGAGAGGGGAAACAAGCAAGGAGCCAAGCGAAAGACTAAGGTTGGTGCTCTCTGCTTCTCTCTCATCTATCTCCCATAAAGGAAAACACAAGTTACTGTGAATTGTTTGTTTCTAAGATAGCTACCCATCTTAGTGGGACTAGCAGATCTGAATAGACATTAGCTTTCTCAAAAACACATGTGCATTGATTCTTCTTCTTATGGTTATAAGTGTTCAGCTCTGATTCAGCTCCATATTTAAGTTTCCGCAAGTTTGATAGTAGAAGTAGATTATAGTATTTTTCTTTGGTATATTGCATTATCAAGTTAACTTGCAGCAGTTTCTCTACAAGATGTGTAGAGAGGAGAATTTATACTAGGTATCAAAGTGAGGTTTTGTAGAAAAGTTCTACATGGTATCAGAGAAAATGTTATCAGAGCTGTGAACAGTTTATTGAGAAGAATTCTAAGTTTGAAGTTAGGGGTTGTATGTACAAACCGAGTTCACAATATCAGACATTATGCAACTAATTTCCCATCGAAGAAGTCCAAGAAGGGTTCCTTGGAAGGAACAGAAGGTGAGGAATTAACCTCTTAGTACGAAATGGACTTTATCCTTATCGCATGCATGGTGTCATCAATGATGGGTTGTGTCTGGTATCTTGACAGTGGAGCCTCATTCCACATGACTGATGATAAATGTTTATTGAGTGCCTTGGAGGATAAAGACCTCAATATGCACATAGAGATGGGTGACGACAGAAAATATAGTGTTTTAGGAGTGTGCACCATTGCTTTTTAGAGAGAGCAAGGATCTCCTATCACCTTAACAGATGTGAAGTATGTGCTTGGACTAAAGAGGAACTTGGTATCGATTGCGATGTTGGAGGACAAATGCTATGATGTTGTCTTCAGTAAAGGAAAGGCATTCCTTAGACACATCACCACGAGATAGGTGAACAGATCTATTCATGAGTTAAAGAAAGGCATTCCTTAGACACATCACCACGAGATAGGTGAACAGATCTATTCATGAGTTAAGAACCTATATTCTCTTGAGCTTCAAGATGCATGAAAAGTCTTGAAGAGTAAGGCAAATGTTAAAGACTTGATGGTTGAGAGGGAGAGTAAATTACCTCTCAACATGCAGTCTTAGAAAAATTCTCAGACAATTGTGAAGGAGCCACAATTAGAGTGAGTAGAGGGATCACATGTAGCCATACCTCCAAGTGTGAGGTGGGGTGATGTGAAGTGATAGTCCCAAGAAGGCTGAAATTGGGCAGGGTCCATTGGGAGGTTTTATCTCATGGATCGTACCTTGCTATAGAAGCCCAAAGTACATAAGAGCGGGAGGAATCAGTGGGATTGATGTAGTCAGAGATCAAAGTGACAAAGGCTACAGTAGTCAAATATTGAAGAGCACACAGAAGGTTTGACAACAATGCAGAAAGGATGAGTCAGCAAAAGCGCAAAGTTTTCAGTTGATAGAGGTAATAGTAGTAAGATACATTCATGACAGAGGCATCATACTGATTCAGGTTGGAAATTTTTTTGTTCCTGAAGTTGTTGGAGCAACAACACTAGAGAGAGGTGTTGCATGAGGAATACTCCAAAAGGCTCGGGATTGGGATCGAGATGAATTCCTTTCTTGTTGAGAGGGAGTGTTGAAAATAGCAACAAGAAATGATAAAAATAGAATCCAAAAATTCCAATTTTAATTTGTCCTTAAATTACAATTGTGAAATAAAATTTGAATTTAGTCTCACTAGTTGCTTGGAAATGATTAATTAATTCATTATGGATTAATTAGTTGGGGAAATTCAAGTTAGAAGTATTTATGTAGTCATGCAATGGTTATCCCTTAAAATAAGTAGATTATCCCTTAATTAAGGAGATAAGATTGAGTTATATTTGAGTTGTAATTAGTTAGCCCAGTTTACTGAGTTAAGTCTAGTTAAATTAGTTCAAAATTGTTTGAGGAACTAATTGTGATTTATCAGTCAGTTGATGCATTCATGCACTCAACCAATTTACTCCATGCAACTGAAGATCCCCTCATCAAAAACTCATGCATGTCTATTATGAGAAAGACCCAGTTGAGATAAATGTCAAGGACAAGTTATTATTAGTTACATGTGTTTTCCCATAAAGGAAACTTATCCATGCAGTCATGGGAAGGTTCCTTGAGGGTTGTGCAATTCTGACAGTGTGTTAGAGCAGTGTGTGAGAGCAGTGCTACATTGGGTGAATGAGATCATCCCAGAGGTAACTACCCAAGGAAATAGGATCTTGGAGGGCAGATAAGAAGGCTTGTGAGAAGCCAGGTTTCCCTGTGAGCATCCAGGAGGATTGTATTGAGAGTTGGCTAGCTGTGAGAGCTAAGGCTTTGTATAGTTTTGTTGTATTTCCACCTTGTATGATAATCCAGATAGTGGGGTTTTTAGCTGAGGCTTTCCCCTGAGTATTTTATGTGTTTCATATGCATTGATTCTTCTTCTTATGGTTTTATGTGTTTAGCTCTAATTCAGCTCGATATTTAAGCTTCTGCAAGTTTGATAGTAGAAGTAGATTATAGTATTTTTCTTTGGTATATTGCATTATCGAGTTATTCTATAGTCAAATTTTATACATAGATCTCAGAGGTAGATTTGTAGAGAATTTGCATAAATTCTACAGTATTTTCTTATATTTTTGCAGCCATCCAGTTAGTACACATAACAATACGCATTTTTTGGCAGAGAGATTGGGCAATGGCCTTTGGTAGCAAATTCGTGGGGCCTAGGTGAGCAGCCATCAGAGCTAATAGCCATCCAGGGAGCAAGGGATAAGCTACTACATGTAAAAGCAACATTTGAGGGGTGTTTCCAGGTGGATTTGTAGGTTGTTTCCTACAAGTCAAATTTTACAGTAGTAGCCGGAGAAGGGCTCCCAAGAGGCCGATAAGCCAAATTAAAAATCATAGAAATTCCCTTCTCCGTTTTTCTTGGTTTTCTCCAAGGAGTCTAAGGCTGAAAGGATATAATTTTTTGGGTGGTTTTTGCGCACATTCTAGCATGTCAAAATCAACAGAATAACAGTTTGGTCCAACTTGTCCTTGAGACAAGCCCAAGTGGGCCACTTCATTCAAATATTGTAATCATGATCTCATATTTCATAATATATGGTTCAACAGTTCAAGCTTTATAATGTTTTATGGGTGTGTGATACATGTTTTTAATTTTATGTTGCTGCATTGTTTTCTTATTTGAAATATCACTTAAATTCCTATTTAGGAACATTACAAACCCTTGGTAAATTTAAAAACTATAAATCATTTTGATCAGTAGAGTTTCATTGTCTTCAAAACGTTTTCTTTACATTTTTGTGGTTCCTGACTTAAGTATATATTTTCATTTGAAATAATACACTACTATGAGAGGGATAGCTGATTAACACTTTCTATATTGTTTTTTTATGTTATAAGAACATTGATGCAACAAATGGCTTTAAAGATTGTGTCAACCTTCTTTTAGAATATGGAGTAGATGTGAACATGGTATATTCTCCCCTCTATCGCATACTAATTAGATGTTTTCCCAATCAAATAGTGTATTTGTTAACATAAATATTTTTTTTTAGTATTAGGGGTTTTTGTAGTGCATGATATAGATATCATTTTTTGGGATTCAACTGTGTTAAGTAAGTCATTCATCTATGACCATTTCCATGAGAGGTAGTCATAACTGACTAATTTCTCATGATTTTTGAATAGTCCACTCACCACTCATTGGATCAGGTGATGCTCACGGGGATGAAGAAGTGGGATTGAATCTAGTGAAATAAATCACATAGCATAAATCATCACTTCCGAGGCTTGCATGAGGTAACCAGAACTTCCCGTGAGGTCACCCATCCCGGACCCCCTCTGGCTCAAGCATGCTTAACTGTGGATTTTTCCCCACAATCAAGCCCACTTAGCTTGATACCCCATTGGCAAAACCTTAGCCAGTATTGTTCCTCATAAACCATTTAAATAGAGTTCCCTTCATTCATTTGAATTAAGTATTGGGGGTTTTCGTAGTCCATTATATAGATATCATTTTTTGGAATTCAACTACGTTAAGTGAGTCATTCATCTATGACCATTTCCATGAGAAGTAGTTGTAACTAACTAATTTCTAATGATTTTTGAAAAGTCCACTTAGCACTTATTGCATTGGGTGATGCTCACAAGGCTGAAGAAGTGGGATTGAAACTAGTGAAATAAATGACATAGCATCAATCATCACTTTCATGGCTTGTACCTGGTAACCAGGACTTCTTGTGACGTCACCCATCCAAGATTGCCTTTGGCTCAAGCGCGCTTAACTCTGGAGTGTTCCCCACAATCAATCCCACTTAGCTTGCTACCCCATTTGTAAAACCATAGCAAGTATTGTGCCTCATGAATCATTCAAGTACAGTTCCCTTCACTATTTTGAATTAAGTATTGGGGGCTTTCACAGTGCATTATATAGATATCATTTTTTGGGATTCAACTGCGTTAAGTAAGTCATTCATATATGACCATTTCCGTGAGAGGTAGTTGTAACTGACTAATTTCTCATGATTTTTGAATAGTCCACTTAGCACTCATTGCATTGAATGATGCTCACAAGGGTGAAGAAGTGGAACTGAAGCTAGTGAAACCAATCACATATAATCAATCATCACTTTCGGGGCTTGCACCCGGTAACCACGACTTCCTGTGAGGTCACCCATCCCAGATTGCCTCTGGCTAAAGTGTGCTTAATTGTGGAGTTTTCCCCACAAAAAATCCCACAATCAAGCTCACTTAGCTTACTACCCCATTTACAAATCCTTTGCAAGTATTGTGCCTCATGAACCATTCAAGTAGAGTTACCTTCACTCTTTTGAATTAAGTATTACGGGTTTTCATAGTGCATTATATAGACATCATTTTTTGGAATTCCACTCCGTTAAGCAAGTCATTCATCTATGACCATTCCCATGAGAGGTAGTCATAACTCAGTAATTTCTCATGATTATTGAATAGTCCAATTACCACTCATTTCACCAGGTGATGCTCACAGGAGTGAATAAGTGGGATTGAAACTAGTGAAATAAATGACATAGTGTCAATCATCACTTTCATGGCTTTTACCCGGTAACCATGACTTCCTGTGAGGTCACCCATCCTAGATCGCCTTTGGGTCAAGCCCACTTAACTGTGGAGTGTTCCCCACAATCAAGCCCAGTTAGCTTGCTACCTATTTTGCAAAACCTTAGCAAGTATTATGCCTCATGAACCATTCAAGCATAGTTCCCTTCACTCTTTGGAATTAAGTATTGGGGGGTTTCGCAGTGCATTATATAGATATCATTTTTTGGGATTCAATTGCGTTAGGTAAGTCATTCATCTCTAACCATTTTCATGAGAGTTAGTCGTAACTCACTAATTTCTCATGATTGTTGAATAGTCCACTTACCACTCGTTGCATCAGTTGATACTCACATTGGCGAAGAACTGGGATTGAAACTAGCAAAATAAATCACATATAGTCAATCATCACTTTCGGGGTTTGCATCCGGTAACCAAGACTTCCCATGAGGTCACCCATCCCAGATTGCCTATGGCTCAAGTGCACTTAACTATGGAGATTTCCCCACAATCAAGCCCACTTAGCTTGCTACCCCATTTGAAAAACCTTAGCAATTATTGTGCCTCATGAACCATTCAAGTAGAGTTCCATTTAATTATTGTGCCTCATGAATCTCCAATACTTAATTCAAAAGAGTGAAGGGAACTCTACATGAATGGTTCATGAGGTAGAATACTTGCTAAGGATTTGCAAATGGGGTAGCAAGCTAAGTGGGCTTGATGGTGGGTAAAACTCAACAGTTAAGAATGCTTGAGCTAGAGGCGATCTTAAATGGGTGACCACACAGGATGTCCTGGTTGTTGGGTGAAAGACCCAGAAGAGATGATTAAAGCTACTCTCAATTCAACTTCTTTACCTTTGTGGGCATCACCCAATGCAATGAGCGCTAAGTGGACTATTCAAAAATCACGATAAATTACTCAGTTACGGCTACCTGTCATGGAAATAGTCATAAATGAATGACTTATTAATGTAGTTGAATCCCAAAAAAATCATATCTATATAATTCACTGTGAAAGAACCCAATACTTAATTCAAAAGAGTGAAGGGAACTCTACATGAATGGTTCATGAGGCATAATACTTGCTAAGGTTTTTCAAATGGGGTAGCAAGCCAAGTGGGCTTGATTGAGGGGAAAACTCCACAGTTAAGTGCGCTTGAGTCAGAGGCAATCTCGGATGGGTGACCTCACAGGAATTCCTAGTTACCGGGTGCAAGCCTCGGAAGTGATGATTGACACTATGTGATTTATTTCACTAGTTTGAATCCCACTTCTACACCTCTGTGAGAATCACTTGATGCAACGAGTGCTAAGTGGACTATTCAAGAATCATGAGAAATTAGTTAGTTACGACTACCTCTCATGGAAATGGTCATAGATGACTGACTTACTTAATGCGATAGAATCCCAAAAAATGATATCTATATAATGCACTATGAAAACCCCCAATACTTAATTTAGAAGAATGAAAGGAACTCTACTTGAATGGTTCAGGAGGCACAATACTTGCAAAGGTTTTGCGAATGGGGTAGCAAGCTAAGTAGGCCTATTTATGGGGAAAACTCCAAAGTTAAGTGTGCTTGAGTTAGTGGTGATATGGGATGGGTGACCTCACTGGAAGTCCTGGTTATTGGGTGCAAGCCCTGGAAGTGATTATTGACACTGTGATTTATTTCACTAGTTCCAATCCCACTTCTTCACCCCTATGAGCATCACTCAATGCAATTAGTGCTAAGTGGACCATTCAAAAATGATGAGAAATTAATGAGTTATGACTACCTCTCATGGAAATGGTCATAGATGAATGACTTACTTAACACAGTTGAATACAAAAAATAATATCTATATAATGCACTGCGAAAATCCCCAATACTTAATTCAGAAGAGTGAAGGGAACTCTACTTGAATGGTTCATGAGGAACAATACTTGCTAAGGTTTTGAAAATGGGGTAACAAGCTAGGTGGGATTGATTGTGGGGAAAAATTCACAGATAATCACACTTGAGCGAGAGGTGATCTAGGATGGGTAACCACATGGGAAGTCTTGGTTACCAGGTGCAAGCCCTGGAAGTGATGAGTGACGCTATATGATTTATTTCACTAGTTTCAATACCACTTCGTCACCCCTATGAGCATCACTCGATGCAATCAGTGCTAAGTGGACTATTCAAAAATCATGAGAAATTAGTTAGTTACAACAACCTCTCATGGAAATGGTCATAGATGACTAACTTAATGCGATTTAATCCCAAAAAATGATATCTATATAATGCACTGCAAAAACCCCCAATACTTAATTCATAATAGTGAAGGGAACTCTACTTGAATGGTTTGGGAGGCACAATACTTGCGAAGGTTTTCCAAATGGGGTAGCAAGCTAAGTGGGCCTATTTATTGGGAAAACTCCACAGTTAAGTGCACTTGAGTTAGTGGTGATATTGGGTGGGTGACCTCACTGGAAGTCCTGGTTACTAGGTGCAAGCCATGTAAGTGATGATTGACGCTATGTGATTTATTTCACTAGCTCCAATCCCACTTCTTCACCCCTATGAGCATCACCCGATGTAATGAGTGTTAAGTGGACTATTCAAAAAATGATGAGAAATTAGTGAGTTATGACTACCTCTCATGGAAATGGTCATAGATGAATGATTTACTTAATAGAGTTGAATACCAAAAAATAATATCTATATAATGCACTACGAAAACCTACAATACTTAATTCAGAAGAATGAAGGGAACTCTACTTGAATGGTTCATGAGGAGCAATACTTGCTAAGGTATTGAAAATGGGGTAGCAAGCTAAGTGGGATTGATTGTGGGGAAAAATTCACAGCTAAGCGCGCTTGAGCGAGAGGCGATCTACGATGGGTAACCATACGGGAAGTCTTGGTTACTAGGTGCAAGCCTTGGAAGTGATGAGTAATGCTATATGATTTATTTCACTAGTTTCAATACCACATCGTCACCCCTTTGAGCATCACTTGATGCAATGAGTGGTAAGTGGAATATTAAAAAATCATGAGAAATTAGTGAGTTACAACAACCTCTCATGGAAATGGTCATATATGAATGACTTACTTAGCACAGTTGAATCCCAAAAAAATGTTATCTATATAATGGACTGCAAAAGCACCCAATGCTTAATTCAGAAGAGTGAAGGGAACTCTACTTGAATGGTTCATGAGGCACAATACTTGCTAGGGTTTTGCAAATGGGGTAACAAGCTAAGTGGGTTTGGTTGTGTGGAAAAATCTAGAGTTAAGCATGCTTGAGCTAAAGGCGATCTAGGATGGGTGACCTCATGAGAAGTCCTGGTTACTGGGTGCGAGCCCCGGAAGTGATGATTGGTGCTATGTGATTTATTTCACTAGTTTCAATCCCACTTCTTCACCTTGTGAGCATGAGTTGATTCAATGAGTACTAAGCGGAGTATTCAAAAATCATGAGAAATTAGTTAGTTACCACTACCTTTCATGGAAATGGTCATAGACAACTCATTTACTTAATGCAGTTGAATCCCAAAAAATGATATCTATATAATGCACTATGAAAACCCCCAATATTTAATTTAAAAGTGTGAATGAACTCTACTTGAATGGTTCAGGATACACAATGCTTTCTAAGGTTTTGCAAATAGTGTAGCAAGCTAAGTGGGCTTATTTGTGGGGAAAGCTCGACAGTTAAGTGTGCTTGAGTGAGAGGTGATATGGGATGGGTGACCTCATTGGATGTCTTGGTTACTTGGTGCAAGCCCTGGAAGTGATTATTGTCACTATGTGATTTATTTCACTAGTTTCAATCCCACTTCTTCACCCATGTGAGCATCACCCGATGCAATGCATGCTAAGTGGAGTATTAAAAAATGATGAGAAATTAGTGAGTTACGACTACCTCTCATGGATATGGTCATAGATGAATGACCTACTTAATGTAATTGAATCCCAAAAAATGATATCTGTCTAATGCACTGTAAAAACCCCTGATACTTAATTCAAAAGAGTAAAGGGAACCCTACTTGAATGCTTCATGAGGCACAATACTTGCTAAGGTTTTGAAAATGGGGTAGCAAGCTAAGTGGGCTTGATTGTGTGTAAAAGTCTACAGTTAAGTGCACTTGAGCGAGAGGCGATCTAGGATGGGTGACCTCAGCGGAAGTCCTAGTTACCGGGGCTTGCCCAAAGTGATGATTGACGCTGTGTGATTTATTTCACTAGTTTCAATCCCACTTCCTCACCCGTGTGAGCATCACTTGATATAATGAGTGCTAAGTGGACTATTCAAAAATCATGAGAAATTAGTAGGTTAGGACTACCTCTCATGGAAATGGTCATAGATGGCTGACTTAATTAAAGGGGTTGAATCCCAAAAAATGATCTCTATATAATGCACTGCGACAACCAACAATACTTAATTCAAAAGAGTGAAGGGAACTCTACTTGAATGGATCAGGAGGCACAATACTAGCTAAGGTTTTACAAAGGGGGTAGCAAATTAAGTGGCCTTGTTTGTGGGGAAAACTCGAGAGTTAACTTCGCTTGAGACAAAGGTGATATGAGATTGGTGATCTCACTCGAAGTCCTGGTTACTAGGTGCAAGCCCTGGAAGTTATGATGGATGCTATGTGATTTATTTCACTAGTTTCAATCCCACTTCTTCACCCTTGTGAGCATCATGTGATGCAATGAGTGCTAAGTGGACTATTCAGAAATCATGAGAAATTAGTGAGTTATGACTACCTCTCATGGAAATAGTCATAGATGAATGACTTATGTAACGGAATTGAATCCCAAAAAACTATATCTATAAATATTTGTTCTAATTTTTTTATCTAAAGTTGAGTGAAATCAACATTTTTTTTAAATTTCAAATTGTTGCAACCGTTAATAAAATGAATAATCTGACCAAATTATATTTAACATTTTATAAACCTAACAGATGAAGACGAAAGTTTTCTTCCGTGCGAAGCAATACTGGGCCAACATAAACCACAAGTTTTCTTCCGTGCGAAGCAATACTGGGCCAACATAAACCACTTGACGCATTACTTTGTGACAATGGTGCAAATCTTGAGTACGATGTTGTTGGCAGTTTCCTCTGCATTGCTACACAAAATAAGGATTTGGATATGTTGAACGATTTACTAAGTTATGGGGCAGATATAAATGCAACAAATGGAGATTGGAACAAAACCCTCCATGTTTCCATTAGTGATGTCCATTAGTGATGGATTGACAAAGGTAGTGAAGTATCTTCTGGACCATGGAGAAGACATGAATAAAACATATTGTAGTGGGGTTAGACACCAAAATCTTTGGTAGAGAATCAAGGGCATGAAGAAATACGTGAATTATTTCCAGAGAAATCTCATTCAATGTATTCACACTTATGTTTATCTATCAAAGATTCATTTGTCCCATGGAACCTAGATGTGAAAAATCATTGGGAGATCATGAACCCTTCAAGGTATGCAAAGGAAAATGACATTCATCATTTTATAAATGCAATTTCCATTCCACCTAATGGATTGCAGAGCAAAATAATTACTAATTTTGACAATTCCCTTTTCGGTATAGTCACAATGCCTTCCAACACCAACCCTAGTGTTGGTGGCTTGAGTCATGCAATTAAGTGTTGCTGCTGGACAAGACCTTCTCTTCCTGAAAGGCATCACCCAATCTACATCAAAGAAAGCCCTTCTCTTCCTAAAAGGCATCACCCAATCTACATCAAAGAAAACAAGTAAATGGGAAAGTGATACTCTTTCCAAATGTAATTCAAGAACCACTGAAAATTGGTGGTAAGTATTTATTTTATATATTAACTCATAAATTCATGAGTTAAGATTTCCTATAATCTTGGAAATTAGGGCACTGCAGAAGAACTTAAAATTATCCATTTACAAAATTGTTGTTCTTGCAAGTGAAAATTTTGGTTATTTGACTATGAAAGTTGAGTGAATATTCTATAGAAATAGATGAAATCGATATCATTAGATAAGGGGATCATCAATTCCTTGTTGGCTATTAATAGACTGAAGAGATATATAAGAAGGATGATCTATGATAGTTGTAGAAATTAGGTTAGAATGCCTTAATGATAGTTGTAGAAATTATGTCAGTATGCCTTCATGATAGTTGTAGAATTTCAGGCATTAGATTTTGTAGTTATTTGGCTAGATTTGGGAGGCATTAGATTTTGTAGTTATTTGGCTAGATTTTGTAGTTATTTGGCTATATTTGGGAGGCCTTTCCAGAGTAGTGAGCATGGCATTAATAGCATTACTGTAAGTACGCCCTGCCCTAAGCCTGCTACAAGACTTCAAATGACTTGATCGTCATGGCTACCTCAAATGTAATGTTAGCAATCCCTTCAAATGGAAAATGAAAATTAAACGTAATGTTAGTAATCCCTTCAAATGGCGACGAGCTTTATTGCGATCCTCCTTATCAATCTGCTGATGACGCCCCGCTTTTATAGCCGTCGGTGGAAATGGTCGTGTTGTCATGACAAAATAGGGATAATCTATATTTTAATATTATGAAATGGGTGTGTTTCACACTGGTCAGCATCTATTTTATAGTTCTGGCATGGCAGCCTCATCACTTTCACTCAATGGCAAAATAGGCATCATTTATATTTTAGTGATTAAATGGTTATATTTTATTATTTAGTTTTTATTTTAAATTTTAATAGTATTTAATTTGGTTAAATATAATATATTCTTAAAATTTAGAAGTATTTTAGAATTTAATTTAGGAAAGGAAACATTTATCAAAATATATTTCAATGATATGATGAAAGGGATGTATTCTATTTTGTTTCAAAAACTATTTTAGTAAAAAGAAGACTTTCATTCAAAATAAAATAATGAAATGGAATTTTGTTGACTTTCATTCAAAATAAAATAATGAAATGGATGTATTCTATTTTTTTTTGAAAACTATTTTAGTGATCAGAAGACTTTCTCTCATAATAAAATAATACACTATAATACAATATAAGAATATCACTATTTCTCATTCTCATTTGGTTCTTTCTTAATTGTATTATATTTTAATAGTATTTCAATCTTGTTTCTCAATATCCAGTGGAGGTTGATATAAAGAGGTTGACTTTTAATTATTTTTTTTAGATGGACAACCATTATTTGAAGCCAATATCTTTGGAGTCATTGATCTATCCTTATTGTGATGGGAATTGGAAGCCATGAAGTCAAGGGTTACAATTTCAATTAAAAGTAGCACAACCACATTAATAAATGTGCTTAATGAAAGTCTATAGGAATATCTTTGTTTTTAGTGAGACTTTTTGGAAGCTTTTCCCATGGGTTTTCCTGGTCTAATTTCTCTAAAAGTCGGACACGAAATTATCGAAATCGGAAGTTTGATGGGTAACCTATGCACAATCCAAGTGCTCTAGGGGTTTTTGAGGGTGTTGAATCCATATATACAATAAAAAATCTAGTTTAAATAACACAAATCAAGATTTCACCTTGTGCCTCGTTCACACACCTGAAAGTCCAAAAAGTCACACTAAAGACAAGTCATATATCAGCCACATTTATAAATATACATCAAAAATAATATTTATATAAATTTATATGAACCTTCAAATACAATAGTGTTCATTATTAGTTAATTCATTATTAATAATATATTGTTTTATTAACATAAATAATGTTAATTAAATATTTATTAATAAAAATATTATGCATTAAATATAAATATTGCTATTGTTATTAATTAAACCCAATTGATTTATATTAAACCTAAAGATTACTATTATAAACCCTATGAACAATATTATACCCTAGGAACATGAATCCTTAGATTAATAAATCCAAGAGATTGATATTATAAACCCAAGGGATTAATACTAAAAGTTGAAGTGAATAATATTCAAACCAATGGATAAATATTATAAACCCAAGGTATATAAACCCTAAAATACACATGATTGATCATGTTTTACGATGGTTGATTTTCATTTTGAGACAACTTTCATCACAAGGTGACATTTGACCATTGTTGACTATGATTAATCTTCATATTGAGACAATATTTGTAATAATGTGACCTTGGACCATGGTTGCGCATGGTTGACTATGATTATAAACCCAAGGGAGTTATATTTAACCCTAGGATTAATATTATAAACCTTATGGATAACATTATATCCTATGAACCCCGGATGCGGGTGGCGGGACGGCAACGTTGGGCATGCCACATGCTATGCATGGGCTGCCCCGTGTAGACAATACGGCTTCCATATGAAGGCCGTCAACCGGCACTTGAACCCCCAGCTGCGATTAATGGAATTAATGGTGCGGGCGGTAGGTTTATGGATCTGTACAGGGCACTTAATGCGCGCCTGTTTCGAGAGCATGAGGCAGAGCATAACAAGAGCGATGGAGGGCGTAAGAAATGTATGTCTGGAGAATTTGGGAAAAGAAGGAATTGCAGAGAGTCGAGGCGGTGGCAGCTCCGTCGGGTTTCTTGTGGTTACTATCACTGCCATAGCCTCTCTGGTTACTGGTCTTGTAGTCGGTGGCACTTGGCTCAATTGCTGGGTGAGAACCAGAATTGGTCCACCTTGCCACCAAGGAACGGGTCTCAGAGAGGAAATTGGGTACCAGAGAAAGATTTGGGAAGTAATAGGTTCAGTCTTCGACTCCAAGCTCACCTGCACACACACAAGAGCAGAGTCAGTTTCACCATGGTTAAACTCCGTCAGCGACAGCCGTGTAGGAGAGGTCCAGCTAGAGGCTCTTCCTCGCGAGCTCCAGCAGTGGATGAGCATCACCACTGTTGTTGCTGCTATTGCCATCGAAGAGCCAAAGCTACTCCACTTCCCATCAGCCAGTTTTTGGAGGTTGGAAGTGCTAATGAGGACAACTCAGAGCCTCCCTCCTTTGGCTCAGTGGTTTTCACATTGCCAAGTGCTGAGAGCAACCCAGGGCTCAGTGCCCACATCTCAGTTATGTTCACAAGAACTCTGGAAGAAAATGGGGAAACTGCCCCTCAAAACTCGCAGAAGAACCAAGCGGAGGGCAAAGGCAAAGAAATTGTCCAAGGAGTACAGGAAGCAGGGGAACAAAGCTCCGCTTTGGAGCCACCAGCGTCTGAGGCTGGACAGCACGAATCGTTTCCTCCTGTGGGACCAGCTCCTCCGGATATTGATGAAGAAACATGGCGAAAGATGTGGGAGGGTAGACCAGAGGGAGAGGGCTGGGCGTATATCGTGGAGGACAACAGCCTTGCCGACGAAGCTGATGCCTTCTTCGCGTCCCTTCCTTCTTCCTCAACACATCGTAAGGATTAAAATTGACACGGGTAATTCTCTCTGGCGCTTTCGTTTTGATGGCTGGCAGTGGATGCCTAAATATTCGCCTTCTGTAATTTTGATTGGGAGCTGGTCTGGTCTTACTTTCAGTTGGTCAATTCTCAATTTCAATTTTGTCTGGTTGCTAAGTCAATCCCATCTGGCAATTCGCCCCTGGTTGTTAAGTCAATCCCATCTGGCAATTCGCCCCTGCGTGGGTAGTAATGTTTTGAATCCTCTTCCTGGGGCTCCAAGGGGAGCCCGCTGACGTCTAATTCTGGTTTTGCATATGTGGTCTGGTGCTGCCCCTGCGTGGGAGCGTTACTTCTGTGCTTGGTCTGTTTGGTTTTGTGAAGGCTTTCCCGGAGAGGGAGACCTCAGAATTTTGTTCTTGGTTCCCAGAGAGCTACCAGAAGCCCTGGAAGACTTGCTTCACAGTTTGTAATTTTCACTTGTACAGTTAATATATGAATTAGATAGCCTTTATGTAGAAAAAAACATTATATCCTATGAATATTAATCCTTAGGTTAATAGACCAAAGGGAATATTTTTAAATGCAAATGATTAATATTATAAACCCAAGGTATCTAAACTATAAGATAAATATTATAAACACAAGGGAATAATAAACCCAAGGGATTATTACTAAAAACCATGGGAGTAATACTAAAAACCAAAGGGAATAGTATTAAACCCAAGGGGTAGATATTATAAACCCAAGCTATATAAACCCTAAGATAAATATTATAAACACTAAAATAAAAATGGTTGACTATGGTCGACCATATTTGGTTTTCATATTGACACAATATTTTTCACAATGCGACGTTAGACTATGGTTGACCATGATTGATTTTCAAATTGAAAAAACCTTTCTCATAATGCGACGTTGGACAATGGTTGACCATGGTTGATTTTCATATTGAAGCAATCTTTATCACAACATAACTTTGGACCATGGCTGACCATGGATGACCAAGTTGTCACAATGTGGCATTGGACCAAGAAACAATCTTTTGAAAAATGTGACCATGGTTATTGACCATGGTTGATTATGATTGACAATGGTTTATTTTCATATTGTGACAATCTTTGTTGCAATGCAATGTTGGAACATGGTTGACCACCGATCATAGTTGTCATAATGTGATGTTGTACCATGAGACAATCTTTGTCACAATGCGACCATGCTTATTGACCATGGTTGACCATGATTGACCATGTTTGATTTTCATATAGAGACATCTTTGTCACAATGTGATGGTGGAATGGTTGACCATAGTTGATTTTCATATTGATACAATCCTTGTCACAATGCGACATTGGACCATGGTTGAGCATGATTGATTTTAATGTCGTGACAATCTTTGTTACAATACGATATTGGATCATGGTTTCCCATGGTTGATTTTCATATCGAGACAATATCTGGAAAAATGCGACATTGGACAACGGTTGACCATGATTGATTTTCATATTGAGAAAATATTTTTTTTGTAAGCTAGGGTGGAACCATTCTATTACGACAAGTTAAAACCAATAGATGCAAAATGGTGGCCTTAACCCGCCCTGAAGGGAAACCAGGTCTATTGGCCACCTGTAGTTCTTAATAGCCATCCAAAAATAGCACTTGCTTAGTCTGTTTGTCCATATTATATAAGCTACACATACAGAAATAACATAACTGTCTACTAATTGCATTCTTAAAATAAACAGAGGTAAGCAGAAACTATTCATCTTCCTAGCTAAGGAGACAAAACATATCTTGGTTTATCATTGTTTCCTTACACTCGATTGGCGCTTCTCCTCTTTGGCTCCTTGGGTCAGCTTCTCTATTTGCTGTTGTATCTCGTCCAGCTTTCCATCCTGCATCATCAGGGTGATCTGAATGTTTTTTTTTTTTGTCTCAGTAAATACTAATATCTATTAACTAAAAATAAAAATATTTTTACAATTAATCGAGGCCTCAGAAGAATCATGAGACCTCTGTACACAGCAACTTTGGCTTAGAATGGAAGGATTTTGAGCGTAGGTGCTACGAGAAACTACATCACAGTAAAACATGTCAGAGAAGGTCCAGGAGATAAGAAGAGTGTGCAAGATGACCTTGAAGCGAATAGTTGTTACGAGTCTGTCTGTTATAACATTGCCCCTGCCTTGGAACTGAGCGAAAACTTCAGGCTGACAGAAACGAGCCATGTGTGTTATCAATGAAACCTGGAAACAAATGCTTGTTTGACTGACAAAGACAAAGGGAACCAGAGCAGAGCCGTGTGGCCTTAGTCTTCATTGCCCCCACCAGAGGTCTGCTTTTTTGCTGGATGGTTACCATGACAGTTTGAATCAGGTCGACCAAAGATGCGCCGACACCACCGTCTCCAACGAACTGCTGTTCAATCAATATACTGAAGGTGAAGGTCAGGGGGGCTCCGCCGCTTTGGTGGATTCACATCCTCCTGATGTTTGTCTTTCTGCATGAGATTTTCGAGCTCCAGAAGTTGAGAGTCAGTGGCTAGGCTAGAAATAGGACCAACATGTATTTGTAATCCGCATAAAACTCCTATATTAGCAAGAAAGTCTGTGACTTTGTTTCCATCCCTGCGAGTGTGCAACAGAGTGACAGCTCTATTGGTATAAAGCCAGCATTCAATAGTGTGAAGTCTGTTGGCCAGTCTCCAACTGTTACAGACTTTGCATGAGGGGAAACCCTGAAGGATTCTGGTGACCATATTGATAATAATTTGGGAATCACCCTCTACAATTAGAGGAAAGAAACCTCTGCCTTGAGCTATTAGTAACCCTTGCCAGAGACCCTCCAGCTCTGCTGAGTTGTTGGTGTCCCAGCCTTTAGAGCCTAGGAAGGTTAAAAGAGGATCTCCTTTGTGATTTCTGAATAGCCCTCCAAAGCCTGAATTCCCTGGGTTCCCTTTTGATGTGCCGTCAAAATTTAGCTTATACATATGGATGGGAGGAGCTTGCCATTTCAGAGGAGATTGGCTTCTTGGCTGTTTTGTTTCTTTGGACAGCTGATCTATCTTCCATTTGAAATTCCAGTTGGCCCATATTGATTGTTCTTGGGGAATCGATGGGAAGTCCTCCTGGTACCAAGTTTTGAGAGAGATAGTTTCTTCTATATTTTGGCAGATTATGTTCCATATGTCTTCCAATTGTCTGTGATGATCCTTGAATAGTTTGCTGTTTCTTTCTTTCCTTATGGCCCACATGATGAAACCTGGAATAAGCTTCCAAAGGAGATTTAAGATTTTACTTTGATAAGGGTTATGGGCCCAGCTTCGGAATGTAGCAATAATGTCTCCATTGATTCTTCCTTCCTTTTGACAGCGAAAACTGACCTTTTCCCAGAGCATTCGAGCTAGCGGACATAATTGCAGGAGATGCTTTGTGGTTTCCTCCTCTTGTTTGCAATTCGGGCATATGGAGGGGCCTTGAAAACTTCTTTTCCTTAAGTTCTCCCATGTCAGGATTTTGTTGTGACATAGGATCCAAAGAAATGTGGAGATTTTCGGCCATAATGAGGGGTCCCATATTTTGCTCCAAAGAGGATCTGGCAGCATATGCTCTTTGATTACGATATTGTAGGCCTCTCTTGTAGAAAAAGAGCCTTTTTCTTCATAACCCCACCTTAGAATATCTTTATCCTCAGAATGTTGAATTCTTCTTTTTGTTAGTTCTGTTTGTAGGGTTTGTTGGGCATGGGCCTGTCCATGCCTTAAGATCTGATCTGCTTTTAACCATTCCTTGTAATCACTGTTCGGAGAATGTCTCCAAAAGTTTTTAACTACCTCTTGAGAATGTAATTCCTGCTCCATATGAGGATGAGGCTGGATTTGGTCCTTTAGATTAGGTAACTGCTGCCATGAATCTCCCCAAAATCTTGTCGTGCTACCATTTTTCACCTCCCAGAAGCTGTGCTGTTGTATGAGGGTCTTATGCTGCTGGGCCGAGTTCCACATAATTGATCCCAAGGTAACCTCTAATATTCTTATCCGTTCCTCTATTGGACAATTCCTGGCATATTTCGCTGTCCAAAGAGATGCCCATGGTGTTAATGGCTCAGCTAACCATCTCCACCAAATTCAAGCTCCCATCACTTTATTGCTATGAGAGGGATCCCTCAAACCTATTCTGCCTCCTTTCTTTGGTAAGCATGCAGTCTACCATTTGACTAGAGCCCACTTTTGCCTATGGCCGTTACTACCCCAGAGAAAAGATCTTTGAAGAAGGATGAGTTCTTTGAGAACCCATTTGGGGGCAGCTAATATGGAGAATAAGTATAATGGCATGGCTTGTAGAACAGCTTTTATAAGAACAAGCCTGCTTGCCATATTGAGAGATCGGTGAGTCCAAGAGGATAGCCGCACTTCCAGTTTCTCTAGAAGGATTTTCCATGATGAGTGCTTAAGGGCTGAGGCTATCATGGGAGCACCAAGGTAGGTGGAGGGAATCTTAGCTGACGTGAATCCAAAAATGCAGATAATTGCAGACTGAGTGGGAGCAGGAGTGTGAAAGAAAAAAATTTACGATTTAGAATTGTTGATGGAGGCTCTAGAGGCATCAGAGAAATCAGAAAGAAGAGTTTTGAGTTGACGCGCTTCTTGGACCGAGGGATGCCCATAAAGCATGTTATCGTCAACGAACTGCTGGTGCGTGTAGGCAGGGGAGTTATGAAATGAAAGGCCTCTGAGGAGCTAGGAATGCTGAGCAGATTTGATGCTTCGGCCTAGACCCTCAGCCATTATGACAAACAAAAATGGGGAGAGGGGATCACCTTGCCTGATTCCTCGAGAAGGATGAAAGGTAGCAGAAGGGATGCCATTGATTAAAATGGAAAAGAAAGAGGAAGAAATAAGGCTCATGATCCATCTAATCCAGGGGGCAGCAAAACCAAAAGCAGTTAAAACTTTTTCAATATACATCCAACATAGTCTATCAGCTTTTTAGTGGTTCTCAGGGAATGAATTATTTCATGCGTCAAGATAATGCCATCAGTAATCTGCCTTCCCTCCACATAACCCAATTCCTCTGGTGAGATTATGATAGGCAGTAACAGTTTGAGACGGGATGCTATGACTTTAGACACAATCTTGTAGATTATATTGCAGAGAGCGATCGGTCGATATTTGTCAGGAGTGCTGGGCTGGTCGACCTTGGGAATCAGAGCTATGAATGTTGCATTCATCCCTGGAAACATCCATTGAAGAGAACGTGACTCCTCAATCACCTGCCAAACTTCCGTTTTGATCAATTCCCAGAAGCTATGGAAGAAGTTTGATGTAAATCCGTCCGGTCCCGGAGCTTTACCAGCTTTTAGATGTCGAACTGCCTGTTCCACTTCTTGTATGTCTACTGGTTTGAGAAGCAGATGGTTGTGTTCATCAGTGATGAGTTTAGGAATGTTCCTGGTAATTTTCTCTATTGCTTGTGCTCTGTCTCCAATTGGCTCCCGGTGCATTTGCTGAAAGTAATTTAATAGCGCACCTTCAATTTCCTCATGCTTTTCCACTTTGATCCCCTGCTCATTTTGAACATGAGTAATATTGTTATGCATTCTACGTTGTATGGCTGTGCTGTGAAAGAATTTTGTATTTTTCTCTCCGTCTCTAAGCCATCTGACTCCTGATTTCTGCCTCCAAAGCATTTCTTCTTGCCTAGCTCTTTCTGCAAGTTGCAACTCAAGAGTTCTCTCTTGTTCTAACAATTCCTCTAAACGACCCTCATCAATGATTCTTTGTTGCAGCTGCTTCATTTATGATTCGATCGTGCTTTTGACCTGGAAGATGTTACCAAAGGATGTGTGATTCCAGTGCTTGATTTTACCTTTTGGATTCTTAAGCTTTTGTTGGAATCGGAACATTTTTAACCCTGGAGGTGGGGAAAAATGTTCCATTTAGTGTTGATAAGTTTTTGGAATTCTGGATGGGAGATCCAAAAAGCTTCAAAACGAAAGGGCCTGCGTATCTTATTTCCAGGACGTGACCATTGAAGTGAAATGGGCCAATGATCAGAGCCTTAGAGTGGCAAAATGGACGCAGAGAAGTCCCCACCGATATGGATTGCGTTGTCCGAGAGTAAGAACCGATCTAGATTTGAGGCTATCTGCTGATTCCCTACTCTTATGTTATTCCATGTAAACACTCCATTATTGAAAGGTAGATCTATGAGCCAGTTAGCCTGAATGAAATTCTTTAGAGGGAATTCTTCCTGACTACCTCTGCATCAACCTCCTTTTTTTTCCTCCAATCTTGTAATCATATTGAAATCTCCACCGGAGATCCATAAGGGATGCTGCCTGTTTTGGTTGAGAAGAGAGAGGGAATTGAGGATTTCAGCTTTGAGAGATGCTTCTTGAGGAAAATAAACATTAGTAAGGAGCCCATGTAGATTTGTCCTAGTAATGTGAAAATATGCTTGAAGGAAGTTCCTATTAGCATGAATATCGCTGAGATTGAGAGCTCTTGGATCCCAGAGTATTGCCAGACCACCAGATTCTCCATCAGCATCCACAGCGGTATTGAAACTTCCTGGCCAAATTTTCGCAGCAAATCTGTCTAAAGCATTAGAAATACATTTGGTTTCTTGCAAGAACAAAACTTGAGGATTTTCTTGCTTTATCATTTTTCTGAGAATTTGTATCTTCCTTGGGCCATTGAGCCCTCTTATATTCCAAGAGATTAGCTTCATTGAGACGGGTTGTTTTCAGATCTGTAGTACTTGGTTAACTTGGAATACCTGCCGGATTCCACTAATATGTGTCCAATCCTGATTGTCCTCTGTAAATCAGTCTTCCTTCCTCTCTTTTTGATGTCCTTGGCAATGAATCTTCCATCCCAGGGTCCTCCAGTTTGTATTCCCAGTGATTTTTGCCATTGCGCCCTTGATAGAACTTGTTCCAGATTTTCAAGTTGCCCCATAGGTATGTCATCAAAATTATTTGTTGTGCATGCCTTTTCTAAACCTGGAATGTCCAAGTCCCCTAAATCTATAGCCTCTATTTCTTCCTCCATAAATTGTGGATCGAACGATTCTTCATTAGGGTCCGGTTCTGTACTGACCTGCGATTGGGGGTTCTCCGTCTGCATTGTTTGGGATGTCCATATCGGTTCCTTCTGCTTATCGGAGGTGGAAGCTTCCTTGATTATGGAGTCTTCCTGATTCTTAAAGGCTACTACCTGTTTCGACTATCTGTAATTCGCTGCTTCTGGATCTGAAGTGGAGGGCGAATCCATATTGATATCAGTGTGATTAGCTAAGATTCAGAAGTTGTTGCTTGTTGAGGGCCCTGATGGGTTGGATTGTGGCATCTTATTCTTTGAGGCTTGCTTCTTGTGAGATTTTCGGCGATTTGCTACCTTGGTAAAACCATCTGCCTCAGAGGCATCCGATCCAGAAGGAGAGGGTTTTTGAGTTAATGGGCAGTCTCTAAAAAGATGTCCCAGGGCATGACATCTACGGCACCTGAAAGGAACATGTTCATAATCAATCAGTTGAATCCATTCAATATCTTCATGAGAGATACTTACCGCATCTGGGAGAGCTCAATTGAGGTTCATGTATACGCAGATCCGAGCAAATGAGGTGTATCTGTAAGTTTTTGTTTCTTCTGCGATCTTTACAAATTCTCCTAGAGCATTTCCCAGCACCTGTAATGAATCTTCCTCCCAGTATTCCACAAGCAGCGAGTACAGTCGGATCCATACTGGAGCCCAGCTCAAATCCTCCTTGTCCTGGTCGAAACACTCTATCCAACCTCTGAGAAATAGTCCAACAGCGTTGAAGAAGTAAGGGCCTCCATCCAACACCCTGTTTCTGTCCTCCAGACAGTTGAACTTAGCAGTGAAGAATCCCTTGGGCCCTAGCTGCAAAGTTATGTGTCCCTTGGGATGCCATTTTGCATTTATCCAGCCTCTTAGCGCCTTCTCAGTTGGCCATAGTCTGATAAACTTTCCGATCAGAGCGTGGTCCTTCATGTACTGTATTTTTGCATTGATTCGATGAGCAGGAAGTTCTACTTTTGGGCGCTTAGCTGCAACTGGTTTGCATGTTGTTGAGCGGACTTATGGTGGTGTGATATCTTGCTTTTTTCGTTGAGAGTTCAGATCTGCATTCTCTTCTTGGTTTACTGTTTCAATGCCTTCCGCATGTTGATGCTACCCTTTGTCGTTTTGTGGGGGAGGCACATCGCCCTCCCCCCTAGGGGGCTCCATTGAAAAGAATAATGTATCGCGCAGAGTTGAACGTTCCTGAGCCTGTCAGAGGTGGCAGGAGATCCTTTGTCTGGCGCAGTCTGTCGTTTTAGCAAGAGTTGAAACCCTAGGACTCACGGCGCAGAGCCATCGCGTTCCTTATCTTCATAGGGTGATCTGAATGTTATTCATCTCCTTCTTGAGATTTGGAATGCCTTGGGCTAGTTCCGCCATCTCCATGGCCACCTGTTCCATGGCCTTGGCCAACAGTCGTTTCATTACCAAGTAAACATGTAAAGCCTGTTTATAGAGGGACATGCCACCTCTAGTATTGTCAAGATCAGGCAGCAGATATTCCCAATCTTCCATCTCTGAGTCTGACTGTTCTTGGGTTGCTTCCTCTTCCAGATTCTGAATTATTCTCCTAATGTCTGCATGTGTATTTCGACTATAAGCTCTTTCGGTAAACCTAACTTGACGTTCCATTGTTTTCCTCCCTCGTTTGTAATCTCCTTGTCTGGTGCGGATCTGTTCTCTGTTGCCGACTTGACATCGGCCGCCTCTCCCTCTGCGGCCGCTTCCTCATCTTGTTCCTCTTTCCCTGTATTCCTTTGCCCTGTTGCCCTGTCCTGCCATGCTATCTGGTGAACTCCAGCCCGCTTCCTCTGCACGATCCTTGCTCTCCTTAACCTTTTTTGTCTCATTTACTGTTCTAGTTTCCTCCATAATCCTCGCTTTCCCTCTTTCACTCTTCCTTATCCGCGGTTGACATTCCTGTTCCAGGTCATATATTTCCTGTATGTCTGCTCCTCTCCCTCCCAGCGTTCTCTCTTGATGCCTCCCACTCGCGAGGGTCCTTCATCCTTGCATTCTGGCGTTACATTCCTCTTCATTCTCTCCTCTGTTGTTTTACCTTGTAGTCTTTTTGCTCCAGGAGGTAGACTAGGCTTGTTTCCTTCTTCTCTATTTGACACCTCTTCCCTTCTTCCGTTGTTTGTCTCGAGGCTACTCCCTGCAAGCTTTCCCTTATACCTCCACCTGCTACCACTCCCTTTCACTTACCGGCCTTTCCTGCTTTGCTGCATCGCCCTTCTCTGCCTTCTGCTCTCTCCATAATTTCCTGTTCCTCCTCTGCATGCCCTTATGCAGCCTGGTCTGTGCCCATCACCAATCCGATACCACCTTCACCACCTCTACGCATCAGACGATCCTTTCTGCCGCGATTTGAAATGATATTTGGTTTACCTGACGTACATTCCATCTGCCATGGGTTCTTGATGCTAGGTGGCTTCAGCTTGTCATCTCCCATCCTTTCAATAACTTCACTCCTAACCATGTTTACCACCCCGATTAGGGGTCCTTCCCACTTCCTCTTATTGTTTTGAGGCGTCATTTCCATCCTAAATTATTATTTGGTTAAGAGTTTCCCACTCAGGTTTGTTCATGATTGTTGGCCATATGTTGTTGACTTTACCTTCTTGGCATCCCCAATTTGCTAGAAAATCTGCTGCTTTATTTCCTTCTCATTTTACATGAGTGATTATTTATAGTCTATGTGTTTCAAGATGTTAGCCATGTCTTAGATTAAACCTGCCGTCCTCCAGCTCTTAGCCACTTGTTCCCAGTCTTTTCCATTATCTAACTTTCTGAGCACTTCTATTATGATTTGCGAATCTCCTTCTATCTCCAGGTTCCTGTATCCATTTCTTATTGCTATTTTAATACCTTGGTATACTGCCATCATTTCTGCTTCATTGTTGGTCATTAGGCCTCCTTTGTCCGCGTATACCCATCTGGTGCGGCCTGTATTATCTTTGAAGATGCCTCCTAAGCCAGCAGGTCCTCAGTTTCCTTTTGAAGCCTCTTCGAAATTCAATTTAATAAAATTTTCTCCTAGGTATTTAAATTGGCCTTGGCTTTGTAGCTTAGGTTTTTGAGGTTTCTCCTTTCGGGGATATATCATATTGTATTCTATATTGAGTCTGGCTAGGATTCTTTTCTCCTCCGGGGTTGCGTTCCAGTCCTCCTCTTCCCAAGTCTCTGCCAGGATGGTTTCTCTTATTGCTTTTTGGATTTCCCCCCATATCTTCTCTGGTGGGTTATTTTTGTCCCTAAATATTCTTTGATTTTGTTCTTTCCACAAGAGCCTTCTGACAAATCCTATCGCTAAGCTCCATATTCTCTTTACTATGGATGCTGAGAAGTGACCTTTTCCCCAGTTGGATATGGTCTACTTTATATCAGTCGGGTCTCTATTAGATTTTTCAAAGAGGTTCTTTACCTCCTCCCATTAATGTTGGGCATAAGGGTAGGAGTTTAATAAATGTTCCTGAGTCTCTTTTTCTTGTTTTCAAAGACTGCACTTGGAAGGGCCTAGACAACCTCTTTTCTGTAACTTGTCCCAGGTCAGGATTCTCCCTTTACCTACTAGCCAAGCAAATATTATTACTTTCGGCCACCATTTACTTCTCCATAGTTGTTTCCAATCCTTGCCTTCCTCTTCTTCCTCTCTTCGAGTGGAAAGATAGTAGGCTTCTGTTATAGATATTTTTGGGTCCTGCGACTCCAAGCGACAAATATCCATAATTCAAGGGATTCTTAGTCCCTAAAGTGGTTGTTTCAACCCCTAAAGGAGAAAGGTTAAAGGATTACAGCTCCTCCCAGAAAGTCCTTCTGAAAAACCACTCAAAACAGGTCAATTCAGGATAAGAGCACTTGCTCCATGGTCTGCCTGCGTTTAAGAGCAGGTAGATACACTGTGCACCTGCGTTTAAGAGCAGGTAGCCCTTCTACAGGGTGCGCTGGGCGGGAAAGTGACAAATGGCAATGTTGATTTGCAAGGTGGAAAGTCATGGAATCTTCCATTTCTATCTCCTGTGACACTTGCTACTCAGAATTCGACCTTGGATGAGTCATAGATGCTCATTCACCAAGTGGAAGCATGGACTATCAGTTGGAGGACACTAATCACAATTAAAGAAGCTGATTCATGACCTTGTCAAATGCCTATAAATGGATCCCTTTCCATGAGATCCAGAGGTTGGAATTTTGGTTTATTGCAAGGAAGTGCTGATAGTTTCTTGAGGAGATCTTTAAGCTAGTTGGGTGATTGCTTTTGTATGAGGTTCTAAGAGAACTCTTTCATGTCAAGAGGATGATGTTGGGTCGGAGCAGCTGCTTGTAACTCTCTTGACTTATTTGATCAATAAAGCTATTCTTGTTCCTTCCATTTACTTGTGCATTATGTGTTTATGCTTATACATGTGAATGGCTAATCTACACTGACCCTAGGTTGCTTATATGATAGATCTTTGTTCTTGCATAGTATCTGGTTGCTTTGATTTTGCAGATATTCCTAAAAGCTGGGCATAGAAGCAGACAAGAACCGAACGGCTACAAGAAGGAGGAAGATTCAGGTGAGGAGATCAAACAGAAGACACAGGTTTGCACCCTCTCTCTTCTTCTATCTATTCATATAAAAGGAAATCAAGTTAGACTTTATTGTGATTTTGTTTCTAAGGCACTACCATTCCTTAGTGGGATAGAGTAGATCCATGTGGACACTAATCCCTGTAACAAAAATGGCGACTCCGCTGGGGAGAACTTGCTTATAGTTTGTTTGTCTATTTGCTATTGTTTGTCTTATAAACACATAGACGGAGTCTGAAGATTAGCCAGATAGCCTTCGAACTGCACTTGTTTTACGAGTGCATAGTAGATCAAAGCTACTTTAGTCGATCTCCGGGATGTTTATGAGTTGAAAAATCAATCTACAAACTCTCTATTTGGTTCTCTTAATGGTAGCTTAGAACCTTCATTTCAGATCTCCCTTATTTATCAAGCTTACTGATCTTTTACACGGCTTAAAATACTGAACTAAACTGAAATTTGTGACCCGGAGCCAGTCAAAAGTCTCGTCACTGAGCCAGCGCAGGTTCTAAACTGGCCACCTGCTCTTAAGCGCAGTTCTCGAAGGGACTGCCTGCTCTTAAGCGCAGGTAGCCTGTGTAACAGGTGTGCTGGACTGTTGGAGCCTTTTGCCACTGATTTTGGCCCCCAGTTTCACTTCCTTCAGTTTTATTCTCTGTTTTTACAGCCTTAGATTAGTGTCCCTCTGTTCAGAAACATCTTTTACTTGCATAAATTCCAACCCCAGATGTGCAAAAGACTGTTAGTGTTTTTCATTGTATTTTTATCATTTTCAGTCTCTCTTTTGCAAGAAGTAGTTTAATCAAGCTGTCGATTTGTGTTTGAAAAGTGTCGCTTTCAACCATAGGCAGCCAAACACCTTTAAAAGTGTTGATTATATGATCTACTTTTGCTCTTGTTTCGAATTGGTGCATTTCAAAAGAGTCGCAAAGCTTTTTCTCCTTTCGAAAAGAAATTTTTTTGAGTGTTTTCTACCCTCTCTCTTCTTTGAAAAAGGAAATTGTTAAATCGCTTTCGCTTTTGAAATAATTCGAATTTGCACATTTAGCTTTCTTTTTGCATAAACACTAAGAAAGTCGGAAAAGAAATACATGCATTGTGCATTTGCATTTTAGACAGTTTGTGTGGCTTGGTTTAGGAAAAGTGCATTGTAAAGTGTGCTCTATGCTCTTTGAGAAAAGATTTTGATTCTCTTTCCCTTAGTAGCTAGGATTTTCATGACTTGAAAAGAAGATAAAATTTGCTTATCATCTTTAGATTGCATTTAGGAATTACATCCATCATCACGCGGTGAACCTTGAAAGGCAAACTTCATAAGAAAGATCAACCTTAAAATAAACTGAATGAATCTAAAAACGCATTGGAACTTAACGCAACATCTAGAGGTCTAGGATAGAGACGTGTTCCGGCGTCTTTAAACCTGGTAATTGTCGAGGAGTGGTTGGGTGATTCCTCCACGTTGAATCGATAGCTACCAATACGGACTTGAGCTCCCACGTACCGTCGCGTATATATTGGGAGACCACCTTAGGATTAATCCTTTTATCCATAGGAAGCCGTGTCTGCCGCCTTATCGATCGCAATGCACCGAACACAGCATTCGGGAAGATTGACTGCCATACCGTAAAACGTATTCTGCAGTTTTGTGATTGATCTGGTACACCCTCTATTCCTAGATCTCCAGAGCAGTTCCTTTTGGCCTTTTTCAGACTCTATAACGGAAAAAGTCCATCCGAGCATTTGCCACTTCGGGCTCGTTAAAACATCGAAGGCGACTAGAGTCATCTTTTGTTTTTTTCTCGACTCTTTAAAACTGAAAAAAACAAGTTGCGTCCAAGTGTCATAAAATTTATTTTAAGTGAAAATTGCCACCTCTTTTCCTACATTGATCTTTAGGTTGAGAAAATGGAGTCTACCGACCAAGGGATGCCCCTTGGTGGAAATCCTAGTCCTTTCTCCTCATGGGGAGAAATCAATGCACCCCATATGGCCACATTGTCACTTCCAGGGTTGACAATAGGCCTGCCAGTCTGGCTCTTCTCAACTTCAGTTGTTATGCCCACCGCTGTTCCTGAGCAATCTAGTCATCAGCTAAACGATCCACATGTTGTCCCCAAGGCCTCCACTTCATCCAACTCTTCTTCACACCCTTCCTCTTTGCATGGTAAAGCTGGAAAAGCGAAAAACCAAGTACCTAAAGAGAAGAAGGAAAAGAAGAAGAAAGAGAAGAAATAAAAGGAGCCTAAAAGGAGTGGGGGCAACAGGAAGTTACATAGCGAAAATCCACACACTCCACCGACCAGGCCTAAAACGCCATGTGTCATTTGCGGAGGGGACCATTTTCATAGAGATTGCCCCTCTATCCCTCAGATCCTGAAGGATTGGTCCCCTCGGTTTCACAATCCGGTTGCATCAACCTCTGAGCCTCATGTTGACTGCACACCGTCGACTAGTGGGAGTGAAGCCCACGGACAAAAAGGAAAGATGAAATTTCCTTGTAGACTGTGTGAAGGCAATCACGCCGTCCACCGTTGTCCCTTCTTAGATGAGGCAAAAAGAGTTTTGGAAGATCGTTCGGTTTCACCTATACGACTTCCGCCTGGATATAAAAAACTCTCGCCAAGTCCACCACTAGTCGAGAATCCGGCTGGCCCTCTGAAGTGGTCAGCCGAAGTGTCTATCGTCGAGAATGAACTATCTAAAATCCATACCTGACGAAAGTCAAAAGGTCGAGACGGCAGTTTACCGGGTCTTGCCTTCAGAAGTTCCATCCTCAGACGATACTTTCACTGAAGAGAGTGAGGATAACACCGTCTAAATTCTGTTCGTGAATGCTGACTCTAATGATTAGGGGAATAGCCTTCCCATTCCCTTACTGCAGGAAGGAAGTTCATCAGAGTCCTATCCGGCCGTCTATTCAGTCCCACCTCCAAGCAACCTAGTTGTTTCATTTGATTGGAATCAACTAGGCAGACCCCGCTTACCGGCTAGCAGACCATTTCGAATTATAGTTCAAATCTACCGAATGGTTATGGCCGGTACCATCATAGATGAAGGGGCTGCCTGAGTATCCTTTCCTCCATTTATTGGAAAGCGCTTGGTTCACCAACGCTTCTGCCTGAAATGAGAAATCTAACAGGCTTTGATAAAGGAACCAGTCGACCGTTGGGTATTCTTCCCAATGTACCTGTTACATTAAAAGGGAAGACTGTTCAAATGAACTTGATGGTAGTCCAAGGTCCGTTAGATTATAATCTACTCCTTGGTCGAGACTATATTTATTGCATGGGTGCAATTGTTTCCTCACTCTTTAGAGTGATGTGTTTTCCGCATGAAGGAAGAGTGGTCAAGCTCGTAGACCAACTTTCATTCCTCGGTTTACACGCAACATATAGTCATCTACCATTCCTAAATGGTCTTTTACCTCAAGAAATGTCTCAACACACAGTCCGTCTGCCTGATGAAGGCGAGTGATTCGGGGACGTGACTGGAACCCAGGGGGCATGCATCCTGGCCTGCTTCAGTAGGAAAACTCTGCAGGTATAGAATAGGTTTCCGCGAGAGTATATGACCTTTCCGTAATTCCCGTCTGGAAGGTGGAATTAGGTAGGACTAACCTCCGTAATTCCCATCCAGGATCTAGTATGAGGTAGGTTTGGAATAAGATGCTCTTGTCAAAATTATGTGAGCGCCGAAAGGGCACTCCACGTTGTTTATTTCAGTAGACAGCGCCGAAGGAATAGTTACTTCGCTATGCGGAAAATACACCCTTTGGTAACCAGTAAGAGGTTTGCCGCTCTTTGAGGGCGAGCCTTGAAACCATATTTTATACCTGGGGGCATGCAAACCTTTTGCCGAGCAATGCAAACTGCGACCTTTTATTTTTTAGTCTTTTAGGTCCTCCCTTTAAACCTGTAGGCTAACCCTTTAAACTCGTAGGATTGGTCGTTTGATAGCTTGCACAAAGAAAGGATGTGGGGCTAAGATTAAAAACCTTGCCATGTATTATATGAGACATTTCTGTTATATGACTGGAATCATCGAGCAGTTTTAATGCGGAATTCATGCTCGTTAAAAAATAGAAAAGCGAATGAGCACATGAGTTCAAGCTCACTAAAAAATGAACCAACCTCTGGTAAATGACCATCGTGAATTTTAAAATTTCAGCCTGTTAAAGCCCTTGGATGTGTTTTGCACCACCACCTCCATTTCGCATTGGCCGATCATTCACCTCCATTTGATTGTTTACCCATTTTGAGGAACAGCTGCGAAGAGTGATCATTTATAGCCATCCTTGTAACACTGCCGTGATTGGAAAATTCCAAGCCTTACCTGGAATCAGTTGCTACCCATTTCATCACTCGTTCCTCAAAAGACGAGTCCCCTTTAAGCTCTTTTCAAAGGACTCGCTAAACATGAAAAGATAGCCGAGCTATTAGCCTCTCCAGCTCATTAAAAGGACCGGAAGTGCTATCTCTCCTCTAAATTTTAATCTTTTTGGATTTGAGAGATTATTACACAAAAAGATCGAGCGCTTGTTTTGTTCGGCTCGTTAAAAAGATCGAAAATCCATCCCTTCTGTATTGTTTTATACTTTTTCGGACTTAAGGGATTATATGACGAAAAAGGAACACTGGAGTTTTCTTTACGTACCTTTTCAGACTCTCTAAAATTGAAAAGGATCGAGTTGTCTTTGTCGTTAAACTCGTTAAAGATCTAATAGCGACAAACTTGTCTGTGGCAGGCAAGAACGAGTTTCACCATCGCTAAGCTCGTTAAAACGAAGCGATGGGTTCGCCCGAAGGGCGGATTATAGAACAAGCATATGTTATCCTCCTCAAGCTTGACAAAAATAAAGAGGTACTGGTCAGCAATGACTGGGGAAAAATTGGGAAGGTAACTTGAAGAAACTTTGTTGGCAGCAAGTCGCTCTTGAACATGACACTTTCATTCCACATCCATGTCGGGTTGGGTTGTTTCATTCACCGGTCACTTCACCATGGTCTCCTCACGCCATCTATATCTAGGGTAATGCTACCAATCCATCATGTCAGTGTCGTTATATGTTCAAGAGAACAGAGAGTTCACCCTGATCCACCCACCACAATACACTTATGCTCCATCCATTCATGGTCACCATCCTGAACTTCATATCGTCAGTCAGTTTTCACCTCCATAAAATCATTAGCTCCTTTCCGTGTCACTGATGTGGGATTCATTAAGGCCCTCCTGTGACGGATCGCTTCTTGTCGACATCAGCTCATTATCCAAGAAGTCGATCTAGGAATACCCCCTTCAGTACTTTGAAGCTTGCATGCCTCAATGGCAAGTTTCTCACTTTCGGCGACAGGTTTTCATCATTGGCCTTCGACCGAAAGATTTTGCGTGGTGTTCGACGCCAAGTCATTTATTCACACCACGTAGATTGTACTGCAGTACCTTGAGGGTCATCATCATTATCGGTGATTCCTCTCGCGCTTGTTAACGGTTTACATTATTGGCCGGTAATCAAGCGATGTCTTTCCATGTTCGACTCCAGTTCACTTTTCACATGGATCGACTTGTACTTCGAGTGAAGATCGGAAGAGATTGAAGACCCCGGATCTAGTTTCAGCCATCCGGGCTGCGATATATTCAGGATAATAAAAGCATCAGATGTACAGCATTATGGCACAGATAATCATCCAATCAGGATGATGGCTCTTCCAGAATCATCAGTCTATTTTCAGACAGTTATCTGTCCTATGTACATGAGTATGATTTTATAACGCTGAGCATGGGAATGCCCGCCTCAGCTAGATCATGAAAAATGTTATGAATATAATGTATTGTGTTGTATCTTATTACAGGTCTCCTCTTGGCTAGTAAAGAACTCTGAATCCTCATTATAAAGCATTTCACCCGACATTTCTTGAAAAAGAAGAAGAAAGAAAAATATCGACCTCATGCTTTAGGGGGCAATCTGTTATAGATATTTTTGGGTCCTGTGACTCCAAGCGACAAATATCCATAATTCAAGGGATTCTTAGTCCCTAAAGTGGTTGTTTCAACCCCTAAAGGAGAAAGGTTAAAGGATTATAGCTCCTCCCAGAAAGTCCTTCTGAAAAACCACTCAAAACAGATCAATTCAAGATAAGAGCACTTGCTCCATGGTCTGCCTGTGTTTAAGAGCAGGTAGATACACTGTGCACCTGCATTTAAGAGCAGGTAGCCCTTCTACAGGGTGCGCTGGGCGGGAAAGTGACAAATGGCAGTGTTGATTTGCAAGGTGGAAAGTCATGGAATCTTCCATTTCTCTCTCCTGTGACACTTGCTACTCAGAATTCGACCTTGGATGAGTCATAGATGCTCATTCACCAAGTGGAAGCATGGACTATCAGTTGGAGGACACTAATCACAATCAAAGAAGCTGACTCATGACCTTGTCAAATGCCTATAAATGGATCCCTTTCCATGAGATCCAGAGGTTGGAATTTTGGTTTATTGCAAGGAAGTGCTGATAGTTTCTTGAGGAGATCTTTAAGCTTGTTGGGTGATTTCTTTTGCATGAGGTTCTAAGAGAACTCTTTCATGTCAAGAGGATGATGCTGGGTCGGAGCAACTGCTTGTAACTCTCTTGACTTATTTGATCAATAAAGTTATTCTTGTTCCTTCCATTTACTTGTGCATTATGTGTTTATGCTTATACATGTGAATGGATAATCTACACTGACCCTAGGTTGCTTATATGATAGATCTTTGTTCTTGCATAGTATCTGGTTGCTTTGATTTCGCAGATATTCCTAAAAGCTGGCCATAGAAGCGGACAAGAACTGAACGGCTACAAGAAGGAGGAAGATTCAGGTGAGGAGATCAAACGGAAGACACAGGTTGGCCCCCTCTCTCTTCTTCTATCTATTCATATAAAAGGAAATCAAGTTAGACTTTATTGTGATTTTGTTTCTAAGGCACTACCATTCCTTAGTGGGATAGAGTAGATCCGTGTGGACACTAATCCCTGTAACAACTTCCTTGACAGTAAAAGTCCCTTTAGTAGCTTTCCCCCATCTGAGTATGTCCGGTCCCGTGCCCTTTTTGATTTTCTTGTTTCTAGCTCTTTTATTAATATCTCTCTCTGAGCTTCGTCAATAGTCTCATCCCATTCTTCAGGCTTTCTCGATATCCTCCAAGTTTCATCTGTTTCTTCTTCCTTCCAGTAATCGTTAACCCTCTTTAGTCCCATCGTTGCTGCCTGCTGGTAAATGTTTTGTATGATTTGTATATTAACCAATCTATCCCTTTGTTGCCATGCTTCCTCCCAGAATTGAGCAATACTCTCGTTTCTAATTTCCCAAAAGGCAAATTTGTTTATGAGTTCTCTGTTTTGGCTTGCTACGTTCCAGATTGAGGATCCTTTGGGAATTTTTGTCACTCTGAGGATATCTTCTATTGCTTTGGGCATTTTATATTTCTGAGTCCATATTTGTTTACATATATCCCTGCCTCCTCTCATCCATCTCCACCAGAGTTTTGGCCAGGGAAAATTTTAAGAAACCCCCTAAATTTACATGTATAATAAATGGGCGAATCTCCATGGTATATAGGAAAAATGGAAGGCGATTTTATCAATAATATGACATGTATATATAATTTTTTGGCGAATCTCTCACCAGGCATGACGAATATTTTACTCAATTATAAAATCTTGTGTTTATTGAATACACAAATGAAATCATTGCATTTCTTTAAAATATCTTTTGAAATCAAAATTACCAAAATTACATATGGATAACCTAGTAGGTGTAGGATAAAATTCACCCATGCCATTCACAAAAAGCATGAGAAAAAACCTAATACTATATATAAAACCAAGAAAAATTCAAATTCATCACTTCTAGGGAACTCGTAACCACCCTGCCAATACACAAGTATGTTCCTGTTTGCAATTAGAAAAATTACCCAAATTACAATCTGTTTACTCCAGCATATGTTGGAAAGTTATCGAAGGATGACTAGTGCAATCAATCCATTCCTTTTAGCTTTGGATTTGTTTCAGTTTAAAATAGAAGTATACAAATATACTTGTCCAATGTCTATGCTTTAACCATTCACCTTAAGATGTTTTTACAATATAATTTCCTAAGTCTATTTAATATCTTCATTATCATAAAAACCAACCTATATCCATCTTAACTCCACATCTACCACTCTTAGGAGGATGAAATCTATTTATCCCTCTGAGCACTTGGTAGACCCAAAATTAAGATGGATCTAAGATGATAGAATTTCCACTTTAAATAGTCTATGCTCACATGAATACCATGGTATTACCATGGGTCAATACCATGGGTTATCATAAACCTAGAGCTTAAAAATTACTATTAGTAATTCATAAAAATTAATAAAATTAATAGTTGATTTTTATTTTATTTTTTATTTTAACCAAGCTAAAATGTTTAACATACATCAAATTACAACATCCATTTTTACTCTTGATTGGATCAAATATTTTTTCACTCTATGTTAGTTTGCATATCACAATATTTGATACCTCTCGGGGGTTAGTAGATCCAGAGTAAAGATGGATCTATGCTGGGTTAATTCCCCCATTTAAATAGGCTACATTCCAGGTGAATACCATGGGTCAATACCATGTGTCATTTTGGTGAATACCATGGGTCAATACCATGTGCCATTTTTATTTTAATTAATACTAATATTAGGGTAAATAATGTCTTTTTGCATTGTATTAATAACAATATAGTCCATGGTATTTGTCCCATAGGTTTCACCTAAATATAACACATTTTTTGAGTGTTCGTAAATATAGGGTGACTTATGGAGTAAATATAAAAAAAGGTTTTATTTGTTTACCATACCCTATCATTTATTTATATTTTTATTAATTTACCATACCTCTTTTACAAATATGGTATTTGGCCCATAGGATTCACTTAAATAAAACCTCTTTCTTGAGCCTTCATAAATAGAACAAGGGTTATGGACTAAATACAAAAAGAGGTTTTATTTATTTACCATGTGTCTAGTTTATTTATATTTTTATTTATTTACCATACCTTTTGAGTAAGTATAAAAAGACGTTTTATTTATTTACCATACCTCCACTTTACTTATATTTTTATTTGTTTACACCCTTGCATGTATATAAGGTGACTTATGGAGTAAATATAAAAAATGTTATATTTATTTACCATACTTCTCATTTATTCATATTTTTATTAATTTACCATACCTGTTTTATAAATATGGTATTTGGGCTTTTGGCCCATAGGATTCACTTAAATAAAAAATATTCTTGAAAATGGGCGAATGGATTCACTTAAATAAAACCTATTCTTGAAAATGGGCAAATGGAAGGTTGTAACTCCTATTTTCAAGCGCTAAATTTACCTTTTTTACCCTCTCCCTTAAAAGAAGGTGGGCTTTAAAATCCCTTAATTTCGCCAAAGGGCGAACATTCGCCCCTAAAATCACCCCCCAGGACTTGATTCAGAATTTCAGGTCCCTGATTCCCAGGCCTCCTTCTTCTTTGTGTCTTGATATTCCCTTCAAAGACACTCGAGCCCATTTCTTATCCTGTTTGGGACCTCCCCATAAGAATTTCCAGATAATTTCCTTTATTTTACTATAGATTCCTTTGGGAGCTGCCATCACCGGGTATATTGGAATGGCCTGGAGAATTGATTTCAAGAGGACAATTCTTCCTGCTATATTGAGCATTCTAAGGGACCCGCTTTCGAGTCTACTCTTGAGTTTGTCAATAATATGATACTAGTTTGATACTCTTGTAGGGTTTAAAGCAAGTTGGTTCATGTTAGCTACCTATATCAATAGGTTTCATATTTCATGATTGGCAAAGAAAGGTCCAAATATGCTCTGCTTTGGTGATGCAAAGATCCCATATTTCCTAGAGAAAAACAATGTATGTACATAAGTTCTTTGTTGACTCAATTTTGATGGGTGATCCAAAAGCCTAATCTGGATCATGCCATGTTTCAATTTTTTGTTGTAGAATAGAGGAAGAAGTCTATCCAAACTGTTTAATCTTGGCAGACCAGTAGCTTAGGTAGAGAAGTAAGGTTCCCAACTGCTTAATCTGGGACCTTGGAAGCTATAAGGGCAGCATTAGATAGAAAATCAAAAGGAAAAAGCCAAGGAAAAGAAAAAGGCATATAAGGGTCTGCAAGTCTAAGTGCACCCTCCATGAAGAAATAAAAAATGCTAGGCAAATAGATGGGTAGGTAGTTGGGGTTGCAGAAGTGTCAGTCCTTTCTAATTGAGTGTTTGATAACCTGTTTACAAAGGAAAATCAGTGGATTGAGAAGAACCTCTTCTCCATTATGTTGCAGCAAAGCAAAGGAGCATGTCTAACTTCCCAGTTTCCCCTTTCACTCCCATTCCTAACATCCCTTCATCAGTTGAGATTCATGGAAGAATTTGTGGTTTTATGGTGGTTCTTATTCCTTTAAAAGCCACATTTCTTGTCTAAAAATCTTTTCATTTTGATCTACTCCCTAAACTAAGTGATTTTCAAAATAAACTTAGTGATATCATTCCTCATTCACCCTTTTCATCCATATTAACCCCTAACTTCTATTATATAAATCCCCTGTGTTACCCTTTCCCTACTATTATAACACTATGGTGTATAAACCCCAAGCATTGTATAAATATCCCTCCCCTTGGCATTATAGCCATATGTTCACTATCAGGGATTAAATTGACATTTGGTCAGCTTAAGAGCCCTAACCCTTGCCCCTCTTTCCCCTTTTGAAGTGATTTAACTCATTAAACCCTTCATTTCCTAAGAAACCTTGTGAAAACCCATTTCCACCCCTAACCCGCTTCGTTTGCAAAAAACATATAAAAACCCACTTTTTCCCGTTTACCTAAAGTTTGGCGCAAAAGCGCATTTGCATAAAAAAACATTGGAAAAACCATGTAATCCGCCAAATTTCCAAAGGTCCCGCCGGGCGCAAATCTCAAAAGAAACATTATTTTATTCCCGCCCTCCGTCCGTATCGTTCGGCCACCTCAACGTCCCGTCAACCGTCGGATCGGGCCCTTTTGATCCGACGGCCCTGGTGCATATCGGACCGGCCCCGACGTCCGAGAGTTACCTTCCGATATCTGTCAGAGGGTGACGTCAGGCCTCTGCCACGCGTCACCCCCACAGCGTATCAGAGGTACATCTGACATTTCTGCTTCCGTATCAAAAGCGGTGCGATATGAAACCGCTAACCACTTCCGGTTTCGGTTGATCCGCCCTGCCAGCATCACCGCCAGCGTCACCGCCGTGTCAGCGCCCCGTCCTCCAGTTGCCCCACCTGTCTGCCACTTCACCATCCCCGTGGACCTCTAGTATGCCGCCACGTCACCCGATGACGTCATGCTGATGTCATTCGACTTTGACCCCACCTGATGACATCATGCTGACGTCATCCAAAAAAGGCGCCAAAGTCCTGAAAAAACCATATTTTGGCCAAAATGTCGCGTTTTTTGCACTTTTTGCAAAAAACGCTGTTGTATCCTCTGCATGAATTTCACGTCCGAGCCTCCGCCAACCTGCTGAATTCAAGCTGGAGACCGCTGGCGCGCTATTTCACCTACATTCTTGACCATTGCTGACTGTATATCAGGTATTTATCCATGCAAATCCTTTCTGCGCCCGGTTTTGTCTGTAAATTGCCAAAATAACTTAAAGCAGTGAAAAAATATATAATTCACCGGCAAATCGCCTGTGCCTGGTCCCCATTTGCACCTAGAATGTCGAAATTCACCAGCTAAGACTCGTTTACCTGAAATTTTGTGAAAACTGCATTCTGTTCGCGCAATCGCGAACTGGTAACCCACACTATACCAATTTGCTGTAAAAGTGAGAGTAAGGCCAGACATTTGCCTTATTCATGTTCTAAGCAGTATTTCAATTGCTGCAGCTCACCTTTTGTCCTCTATTCCTGAGTAATTCACCTTCCTCTTCAAAGAAAACTCTTAGGTATTGTTCTGCACAGTAACACTAGTCCATAAACAACAGAATCCTAAAGGAAATCATGGATCCCCCAGTAGCTCCTATAGCATTGAACATTGCTCCATTGAATGCCCCTCAAAGAGAATTGGAATGGCAACCTCTAGCAGACATGGACTATCAAATCTCAGAGGAAATGCTAATGAGAACCAAGTTCCACATCCACCTGCTAAATGAATTAAAGGCTAAACATGAGAGTGGAACAGATGTGCTGGGCATATGGGACTCTTTTCTCCCTATCTTCAAGCTCCCTCAGGTCAACCAGTTCCCTGATTTGATCCACCTATGTGCTGAAAACTATGACCCTACTCAGAGGGTTGTGCTCGACCCTTCAGGCTCAGTTGTTTTCTACATCACCCCTGAAGCTATCAAAGAGATGCTCTGCTTCAAAACTGAGAAGAAACTGGTCCCTCTATCACTCAAAGACTTGATAAATCAAGGAGACAGATTGATAGATGCTCAGGTCACCAAATTAAATCAGCTGTACATTGACTCTGACACTGTGAAATACCCTCCTTTGAACCAAGTATACCTCAACCAGTTGGGCAGAGATCTTGTGGACATGATTAGTCCCATTCTGGGCTATAATTCAATTGAATTTGTTGATGAAACTGTGCTGGTGATGATGCTCATGTTCACTCCTGGCAAGTCTCCAATCTGCTATGACTATGCCACCTACATCTCTGATAAAATACATGAGCAGTTGATGAACTTGGCCCGAGAAAAGGTGTTCAGATACACCTCCTACATTTATCATTTGATCTTGTATTATCAACATGAGAAGTTTTCTTTTGCTATCAAAAGAGTGGATGCCCAAGGCAATCCAAGGTCAGTGGTCTATTGGTCCTCTGCCTTCCACTGCAGATCTCAATCTCCATACACTTACTTTGAGTTCATAGATCTCTTCATCCACCCAGCCATGTCTATGTTGATGAGCTCACCTCCTCCAAGGCTCACTGATGAGATGCAAAGGATCCTTCAGTTATCCAAAACATACAGCATTGGGGACTGGTACTTCTACCAGAACCACACGGTCATCAGGATATATGGGTGTGAATTGCCTCCCTACAGATTGCCTAGATATGTACCCATGAGATTGTTTGCCCTGGAATATTTCAGGCAGTTTGGGAATGCCGATGTGCTTCACTTTTCAGGCAGAGGTAAAAAAGCACAGCTGAAGGTCAGGAACCAACTTGGCCACTTTATCTACAACAAAAGGGAGGAAGGTTGGAAAGAGGCGGATAGCATGTTAGAATCCCTTGGCTTGCAAACTAGTTTCCTTTGGAAACCATATGACCCCAATCACTTCATAACTTTAAGAAGGGTCAAGTATAGGCTGTCAGGTTATGACCATGTAAGGATTCCTCACATAGAAAAATATGCAAATCAAGTAAAATGGAGGAGAGGAACCCTAGAGGAGCCTGTTACACAAGAAGAGTTGAATCAAAGAGCAGTGAGAAATCTGAAAAAGATGGCTGACCTTGAACTTTGTTCACAGGTACTCACTCTTCCAAGCACACAAGTGGGAGCGGTTGCCTCGTCCTCAACTGCAAATCAGTAAGCAGCCAAAGCTAGTGAGCAAACCTCTAGCAAAGGCAAGGAAAAAGAGATGGAAACAGAACAGCCGCCTGATGAGGAGGTGCAACAGCAACAGCAGCAGGTAGAGCAGCCACAACAACAAGAACAACAGCAAGAAGAGGGGCAATATGACAAAGAGCAGCCATCACAGCAAGAAAGGGCAGCTGAGGCCCCAATTTTCACTGAGCAGCAGGCTCAGAACACTGTGCCTCCTAGGCAAGAGACTACTACTGAAGCCTCAGTCCTCCAAACTCCACAAAACGAGGATATAAGTAGGAAAAGGGACAAAGAGACTCCCCTCACATCATCCATAAATCAGGGAGAGAAAAGACATAGAATGAATCCCCTCTCTGAGGAAGAAATGCCAATAGGGCAGTCTCTGGGCATGGGCCCACCTAGTAGAGAAGCATCTGCTAGCTCCTTCTAGCAAGGACAAGACAGAACAATGGGAGGAGAAGTCAGCTCCTCAAGCCACCAAAGAGAAGCTGAAGGAGGAATCAAACATCAGTTTATTGATATTAAAAGGAAAAATGAGCCACTTAAAATACAGCTCTATAATCATCTGCTGAAAATGGCTCCTACCAACCAGCAAAGACGGATGTCTGCCTATGATGTTCATGAGGGCGAGATGATAATGAGTCATTTTATGCCAGCTGTAGTACAGCCACAGTCCCTTGCAGATTATATAAGGACCAATCTTGAGGTCCTTGCCAAGGACATCCACCCAATGGATCAAATCGAATTGCACAAGCAAACGGGCGAGATGGTGTATGCCTCCTTGGCAGATAAGACACTAGTGAATTACAGGCTAGAAAATAGCCTAAATAATACCACTGCCCAGCTTGAGATGGAAATGGCATCCTCTCAAGCAAAGGATAACAGAATTAAAGCCTTGGAGGAAATAATTATAGAACTTGGGCATGATCCCAAGGATGTTAAGGCTGTGCAGGCATTGTTGAAATTCAGGGATGCAGACATGGCAGCCCTTAGAAAGATGGTCAAAGTCCCAGCAACAATTCACCCACAAAATGAAGAAGTTGCTCAGCTGAGACATGATCAAGATGCCACAGCTTTGCTGGTATCCCTATACAAAGAGCTAATCCAGACCCAAGAAAAGTTGGGAGAGTCAGAGGCTTCCCAGGCAGCATTGCAACAAAAGGAAGGAGGTCAAACCTCTCAGCCTCCTCTTGAAATAATCAACCTTGAGGAAGCTCCTCAAACCACTGCCCCCCTACTCAACAAACAGAACAGGCAGCACCATCCACCTCAGCACCAACGCCAACAACAGACCAGGCTTCAAGCCTGGACATGTAGAAACTAAGGAATGAAATCCAAGCCCTGGAAGCCCAAATGTTAGAATTAAAAGAGGCCAGGGAAAATTTGGTCAAGTTGAATGAAAGATATGACAAATCCAAGCAGATAGCTACTATGGGAATCTCCAATAGAACTGAGACCATCCAGCTAATAAAGAGGGTCCTAACACTGAGAAGCCTAGTGCAGACACTAGAGAGAAGGACCCAGGATATGCAGATCGAGGTCAATAGATTCATGGAAAAATTTGTGGCATTGCAAAACAGAGGTCTTCCAAGCTTACTGAATAGCGCAGGAAGACTACTTTCCCATGAAAACTATGCCAAGAGGGTGAACACCTTTGCCACAAATCAGATCACAGAGAAGGCCAGCACCTCAGAGGAAACAGGGCCAACAACAGGACAAAGTCTCTACAACAGAGTAGAGAACTTATTTTTTATCATGGATGAGATCAAACATCTGTTTGAAGTGCCTCCCAATTTCTATAAATATACAGATGTAGATGAGACATTAGAGGCAATTTTGAGACACCAATTGCCCACGCAGGAATACTGGACCAAAATGATACAGCTGATATTGTAAGCCAGAGCCTGTAAATCAAGTTTTGTTATTTATTATTCAAAATTACAAGTGATCATGCACAGGAAAACTTGGAAAGATCAGCATGCATGAAAAGGGAAGGGCTGAGCCAATTCAGTAGAACTATTCGGCCAACAAAGCACAATTGACAGCTAACAGGTAGCAGGGCCGAAATTTACAGCACGACAACCATAAAGACGCATTTTCCAGCATTAAAGCAGAACGTTCAGACTGACTCAGTGGCCTCCAAAGGTCAAAATATCTCCTGACAGACATAAAGGGCATTTATGTTGTATTAAAAACAGTAATAACTTCTTATCTGCTGTTCTGTACAAGTTGGTGAAAACATTTATTTCTCAGATGACTCAACGCCTTAGATATTTTGTATGACCGTTTGTATATATTTCCCCCTCACATAAGCTTGCAGGGGTTGTTGTTGATTTCTCTTCAAGAGTTCTTTTGCTGTAAATTTTCAGAGTTAAATACAAAGGCTGATGGAATTTCCAAAGTCTGTGTTGTCTGAGGGATTGTAATGTGATTGCTGAGTGCTACAGGATTCCTGCATGTTGTCATGGCTTAATAAGTTTCCTTTAAACTTTCGTTATGTTCTTTCTGTTATTTTCTCATAACTCATCCATGTTCTAGATTTCACAATTAATGGCAGAGAAAAAGACTAATTCCAGGATTTATTCATAGAATACCCTGAATTCAATCTATTCTATTACAAATGTTTTCTTCAGTTATGGTTATAAAGGTGTGATTCTTAATTGCTGCACCTCTACACTGTAACTTTCACAGGAATTATTGTTTAGGAATTCAAGTCTGCTCCTTTACAGTACATCTCTTTCTCACAACCGAGCTTAGTGGAAAATTCTTAATTGCTTTTCACTGGTTATACACATTTCATCATTATAATATCAAGTTTGTTTCATGAGATATTCAAAAGGCCCTGCAGTTTTAGCAATCCTAATCTACCTCTCAAACAACCAGTAACCAAAGACTCCATTGCCCAATGGAATAGAATTATCTGAACGTTTCCCCCTTAGGTACAGAAGACATCCCTCAACCAAAACATAAAACAAAAACCCTGAACATAATAACTAGCCTAAAATACTACCAAAACAGAGATAAACCATAAAGAGAGAGCCCTCTCTGATTACAGTTTGGCTAGAAACAGTAATCCAAAGATTGGTTAGTGGTTACCCCGGCCGTATTCCCTTGGGAGTCATAGGGAACAAACTGGGTGTTAACATAATTGGCGACTCCGCTGGGGAACTTCCTGAGGATTTTCTAATTGCTGTATATCTCCTAAATCTATAGATGAAGTCTGAATACCAGCCAGGAAGCCTTCAGAACTGTTTCTGTTTCACATTAACAGGTTCAGATAAATGCTGCTTCAGTCAATCTTCATGTTAGTTTTGAGATATATACAGCTATTCCAAAATCTTGCCTAGTCCTTGCAGATATAAAAATATTCCAAAAAACATACTCAAAAAGAAGTTCAGAAGCTGGCTCCTAAAAGGGAAACCAGACGCACTAGGTCAAACCCTGACCCAAATCCACCAGCAGTTTTTGAAAATCCTAATACAATCCCCAAAATAATTAGGAAACAACAAAGGCAGGAAAATCCTAGTGATTTGAGTCCTGAGACAGCTCACCCTGAAGCAGTTCCAACTCCTATCAAGGTTCTATTTCGGTCTACCCCTGTTTCCCCCAGTTCACCATCTACATCTCAAAGCCCTCCATTCACACCTTCATCCACCGCACATATTCCCTTGACCAACACTCTAGTTTCTACCGGTCCCACCAACCCTGTAGTACCCATCGTCCCTGTTATCCCGTTTATCCCTGTCAATCCCATAAACCCTGCAAATATGGCCAATAGGTATGCACCCTTGCAGTTACCTGCTAATGCTGCAGCTTTACCCCAAGACTACCAAACTAAGATCTCATATTTTGACTCCACTGGCCCCTTCACAGCTATTCAGCATCCCAAAAGGATGCAAGATCATTTTGAGACCTATGAAATAGATGATGACAGTGTGAGAATGAGGATGTTTGTTCAAAGTCTGACTGGGGATGTAAGAACTTGGTTTAGATCCCTGAATGCAAATTCCATCACAACTCCTAATGAGCTTTATCAAGCCTTTACTAACAGATGGGAGAAAAAGAAAGATCCTCTGCACATACTTGGTGAATATGACACTATCAAAAGAGGTCCCCAAGAGTCTATTTTGGAGTATTGTGCAAGATTCAACAATGTATATAACGCAATCCCACAAAATTTAAGACCTCCTCCTGATTTGGCCTTGTACAAATTTCCTGATGGTTTTGAACCTGATATGGCCTACCAGTTGAAGGAGAGAGCTCCTGAAACCCTTGCAGATGCCCAAAAGGTTGCTGTCACAGTGGAAGCTAACCTGATCGCCAAAAGAAACAGAGCAAGGTTGGAAAAGAGAACCACCTTCAAAGAAGAACCCTCAGCCTTTGATCAAAAACTGGATGCAATACTCACTGGTATGAAGAGATTGGGAGATAGAGTGGAATCAGTTGAGAGAAAGTCATCATGGGAAGCACCACAAAACAACCCTCCTAGGAATCCAAATTTTAGGAGAACTCAAAATCCAAATGTTGGCAAGGCCAGTTCTGACCCAGACATAAGACCGCCTTTCCAAGAGAATTATGCTGAGACTTCCACATCAAGTGAACCCAATGAAGATCCCCACATTAATTTAATGGGTTTGGATGGTGAAAGTCGAGTCTTTTTAACACAAGAAGATCATGAGGATGATGAAATCAAGCTGTTCCAAACCAAATCAGGTGAGTCATTTGACTTTAAACAAGGCTATGACACAGCTGTTTATGAAGTCCATAAACAATACAAGTTAAGGAGTAGAACTGTAAATGTAACGCAGCCAGAAAAGATAAAGGATATCCAGCAGCCCAAAAGAGCCATAGTCACAGAGCCAAATGACACAACGGAATCACTTGCAAAGGAAGTAACCATTGAAGAAGTCACTGAACCGTTTTCTTCAAAACAGCAGCCCATGGCTACATCATCCTTGCACCCTAACCCAAGTGTCACTCCTCAAGGGATGACCAAGAAGGACAGGCCTCATGATCAAGATAAGAATCAAGAAGAAGAGTTAGTGAACAAGGAAAGAACTGTCATCCACAACCAAAAGACCCAATCTGAAAAACCTTTTGACCTAGAAACTGAAATTGGTAAATTGAAGGTAGCTATTCCTCTTTCAGAACTAGCCAAGCATGACATTTATAAACAACAAATCAAGAAGTCCCTTCAACTTACTAACAACAAAGATGATGTCAATGTGTTGGATGATACCCCAGAATTGCTGTTCGGTCCAGAAGTTGATGGAAAAACAGTAGTCACAGGGATGTTACCTTTTTATGTCAGTTTACATGTTCATGATAAGATATTACACAATGCAATGTTTGACTCAGGTGCCTCTCACAACCTCATGCCAAAAGCAGTCATGGAAAGATTGAATCTAGATATTACAAGACCATATAAGGACCTATTCTCCTTTGACTCCAGCCAAGTCAAGTGCTTAGGTCTAATAAAAGATCTATGTGTGTCCCTTGTTCAGTACCCAAATAAAACAATTCTAATGGATGTTGTAGTTGCTGATATCCCACCCAAGTATGGGATGCTGTTATCAAGGTCATGGGGGGCTAAACTTCAAGGTTCCCTACAACAGGACATGTCATACGCCACCATCTCTGTTTTTGGGCAACCGAAGAGACTATACAGAGAAACATTAATGAAATACATGGTCAGCAGTGAAGAAAAACCCCAAAATTTTCCCATATATGCTGTCCATTCAGACATAGACTCATACATTCTCTTCAATAATAATACAACTCCCTCAAACAATGATGTTGAAACCAATACACTCATACAAGAGGAGGACACTGATGAAAAAACTGCTACCCAAGAAATAATGGTTAAACCATCACTAAGCAAAGTTGCTGTTCTAGAAATCAAGCTAATTCAATCAAGTGATCAGACTGTCCTAGAAGACAAACCAGGTGAAAAACCAGAACTTCAAATTATGATCCCAAATCACAGAGAGGTTATTAAATCTCCCCTAGAAAAAGAGAACCTATGGTTTCTTGAATTTGATGGGACAGTCAACAAATTAGGGGCAGGAGCTGGAGTTTAGATACACAATAAACAAAACAGTCATGCAGAAGGCCGAGCCTACAGACTAAATTTCAGATGCACCAATAACATGGCAGAATATGAAGCTCTTTTACTAGGCCTCAAACTAGTAAAGTCCTTACAAGCCATAAAAGTGTCAATTCTAGGAGACTCGGACCTAGTTATCCAACAAGTAAAGGGAAATTTTGTCACCAATGACAAAAGACTGAGATCTTATAGGTCTACTGCTGCTGAACTACTACAGTCCTTCACTGAATTTCAAATCACCAAAATCTCTAGGACCCATAACCTTCATGCTCATAGTTTGGCCACATTTGCAAGTACCTGCAAGCTACCTTTTGAGCCCCACCACTGTTTTACAGCTGAGGTAAAACACAGACCTTCTGTCCCAAACAATGTCAAGGACTGGCAAGTATTTGAAGATGATGCACAAATAAACAATTTTTTGACTTTGCAACAAGAATTTGCAGGATTAAATATTGACACTGAGAGAGCAAGTCAATCACAAATACAGTTTGAATAGAATAACCACCCAATATCACCCAGAACAGCAAAAGAAATGCTACATCCAACCATTTTCAACAAAGAAAACATACAACAACTTCAACAAAACAGTTATGAAGAAGTGCCTGTTACAGAGGCTGAGATCATAGAGCTGAAAGACAATTTTCTTCCAACAGGCCTAACTCCATTAGAGGACATCTTTGACTCAAATGACATCCCTAGAAAACCAAAGATGCAGCCCCTTAATGCTGCCGTTGAAGAATGCAACATTGGAACCATTGAGAAACCCAAGATAATAAAATTGTCTGCATCCTTACCTCCTGATCAAAAGCCCAAATACATTGACCTTTTCAAAGAGTTTCATGACGTGTTTGCATGGGGCTATGAGGATCTAAAATCCTATGATACCTCTATTATCCAGCACACTATCCCTCTCAAGCCTAATCAAAATCCATTCAAACAGAAATTGAGAAGGATTAATCCCATGCTTCTCCCCTCAATTGAAAAGGAGCTACAAAAAATGTTTAAAGCTGGTATCATAGCACCAATCAGGTTTTCTGATTGGATTTCAAATTTGGTGCCCACAAGAAAGAAAACTGGTGAAATAAGGCTCTGTGTTGATCTTAGAAACTTAAATCAAGTGTCCCTCAAGGACAATTATCCCTTGCCCAAGATGGATCACATTCTCGAGAGAGTGGTAGGGGCCTCAAGGATTTCATTACTTGATGGATTCTCAAGTTTTAATCAGATCCTAGTTCACCCTGATGATCAAGACAAAACTGCATTCACAACCCCATGGGGAACTTTCAAATATGTAAAAATGCCTTTTGGATTGAAGAATGCAGGGGAAAAATTTCAAAGAGCAATGGATATTGCTTTTGCCAAAGAGATTCATGACTTCCTGGTCATTTATTTGGATGATCTCACACCTTTCTCAAAATCAGACCAAGAACATTTGAAACATTTGAGACAGATCTTCCTAACATATAGGAAATATGGAATCTCCTTGAATCCCAAGAAATCCTTATTTGGTTTGGAAGAAGGTAAGCTATTGGGACATATCATTTCAAAGGATGGCATTATAATTGACCCAGATAGGATACAAGCTATCTTACAAATGCCCCACCCAAGAAATATCAAAGAATTGCAAGCATTCTTGGGAAAAATCAATTTCTTGAGAAGGTTTATCCCAAACTTAGCAGAACTGATCAAATTACTAAATAACATGCTAAAGAAGGATTCAAAAGTGAAATGGACCGTTGAAGCAAATCAAGCCTTTGAAGGTATAAAATTGGCCCTTACCCAAACTCCAGTCCTAACAAATCTTCAATTTGATAAAGAATTCATCATTTTCTCTTTTGCCTCCCAACATACTATTGCTGCTGTTTTATTACGGAAAGACGACCAGGGAAATGAAAAGCCCATTGCTTTCTTTAGCAAAGCTCTTAGAGATGCACCTCTGAAATATCAAATTATGGAAAAGCAAGCTTATGCTTTGGTCAAGGCCATTAAAGACTTTAGGATTTACATCCTTTATTCCCATGTTATAGCTTATGTGCCAAGTCCTATTGTAAAAGACATACTCACTCAAGAAAACTTAGAGGGTAGAAGAGGAAAATGGATTGCCAACATCTTGGAATTTGACATTGAAATAAAACCTACAAAGCTAATAAAAGGGCAAGGCTTGCCCAAATTAATGACAGAATCAAACTTCCAAGCGTTAGACATAAACCAACTGGACAATGAACCGGAGATGGAAACTCCAAAGATCAACGTAGCCTTTGAACAATCCCCTTGGTACTCTGATATATGTTATGTGTTGCAAAACCTGTGTGCTCCCCCAGGATTGTCCAGAACTAAATGTAGGTTCTTAAAAATGAAAGCCTCAAGATTTTGTGTTATGGATGGTAATTTTCTTTGGAAAAACCATGAAGGGATATTGCTAAACTGCTTAATTGAGAATGAGACTAACAATATCATGAAAGAATTTCATGCAGATGACTGTGGTGGACACTTGTACTGGAAGTCCACCGTGGACAAAATACTAAGGGCTGGTTACTATTGGCCCACTGTTTTCTCTGATGTTAAAAAATTTACCACATCATGTCATAAATGTCAAGTGTTTGAGGGAAAGAGAAAGTTACTACCACTTCCCTTGAGGCCTATTGCCACAGAGAGACCTTTTCAACAATGGGGCTTGGATTTCATTGGGGAAATTCATCCCTCATCTTCAGGCCAACATAGATGGATTCTAACAGCTACAGACTACTTCACTAAGTGGATTGAAGCTGTTCCATGCAGACAAGCAAATGATTCAACAATCATTCAGTTTTTGGAGAATAACATATTGGCTAGATTTGGTTGTCCTGACAAAATAATAACAGACAATGCTGCTGCTTTCAGATCTAAGAAGATGGTGAATTTCTGCCACAAATTTCACATTACCTTGGGCCATTCTACTGCATACTATCCCCAAGGAAATGGCCTTGCTCAGTCATCAAATAAAAGCCTGGTAAACATCATAAAGAAAGTGCTGGAAGAAAATAAAAAGAATTGGCATAAGAAACTTGTGAATTCCTTATGGGCAGATAGACTAACAACCAAGAGATCAATTGGGGTCAGCCCATATGAGTTAGTCTATGGATTGGAAGCCAAATTCCCTTCAGCACTAGGGATTCCTGTTATGAAACTTCTTCAAGAAAGTCAAGCTAAACCAAATGATATGCAGAGAAGGATAAATCAAATAATATGTCTGCAGCAAACTAGAGATCAAGTTTACAACAGAGTTCAAGTTCTACAAGAAAAATTAAAGAAAGCTTTTGACAGAAGGACCAAGGCAGAAGATTTCAATATTGGAGACAAAGTCCTCAAGTGGGATTCAAGAAGGGAAGATAAAGGAAAAGATGGAAAATTTGATTCCCTTTGGACAGGACCATTTGCTGTTCAAGCAGTGCAAGGAAACAATACTTATTTCCTCAAAAGTCTTGATGAAGCTGATTTGAATGAAGGTCCTGTGAATGGCAGGATGCTGAAGCACTATTTTGACTACCATCCATGAGTGCAGCCTGAGTTTCCCTTGTACATATTTAGGTGTATATATTACTTTCTGTTGACATGTAAAAATACAGTTTCTCAAAGTTCTACAGGTTATCAGCAAAGGGAAAATAAGTTTCAAGCTTTATCAAGATAGGAAGAACACAATTTTGGATTTTCAAAGAGGAATACTCCAACTTTTGATACAAGAAGTCAAGGGGCAAGGCATTCTGACCTACTGTTCTTGGTCTTTCAAATGAAAGACCATCCCCATGCGGAGCCACTGTTAGCTACCTATATCAATAGGTTTCATATTTCATGATTGGCAAAGAAAGGTCCAAATATGCTCTGCTTTGGTGATGCAAAGATCCCATATTTCCTAGAGAAAAACAATGTATGTACATAAGTTCTTTGTTGACTCAATTTTGATGGGTGATCCAAAAGCCTAATCTGGATCATGCCATGTTTCAATTTTTTGTTGTAGAATAGAGGAAGAAGTCTATCCAAACTTTTTAATCTTGGCAGACCAGTAGCTTAGGTAGAGAAGTAAGGTTCCCAACTGCTTAATCTGGGACCTTGGAAGCTATAAGGGCAGCATTAGATAGAAAATCAAAAGGAAAAAGCCAAGGAAAAGAAAAAGGCATATAAGGGTATGCAAGTCTAAGTGCACCCTCCATGAAGAAATAAAAAATGCTAGGCAAATAGATGGGTAGGCAGTTGGGGTTGCAGAAGTGTCAGTCCTTTCTAATTGAGTGTTTGATAACCTGTTTACAAAGGAAAATCAGTGGATTGAGAAGAACCTCTTCTCCATTATGTTGCAGCAAAGCAAAGGAGCATGTCTAACTTCCCAGTTTCCCCTTTCACTCCCATTCCTAACATCCCTTCATCAGTTGAGATTCATGGAAGAATTTGTGGTTTTATGGTGGTTTTTATTCCTTTAAAAGCCACATTTCTTGTCTAAAAATCTTTTCATTTTGATCTACTCCCTAAACTAAGTTATTTTCAAAATAAACTTAGTGATATCATTCCTCATTCACCCTTTTCATCCATATTAACCCCTAACTTCTATTATATAAATCCCCTGTGTTACCCTTTCCCTATTATTATAACACTATGGTGTATAAACCCCAAGCATTGTATAAATATCCCTCCCCTTGGCATTATAGCCATATGTTCACTATCAGGGATTAAATTGACATCTGGTCAGCTTAAGAGCCCTAACCCTTGCCCCTCTTTCCCCTTCTGAAGTGATTTAACCCATTAAACCCTTCATTTGCTAAGAAACCTTGTGAAAACCCATTTCCACCCCTAACCCGCTTCGTTTGCAAAAAACATATAAAAACCCACTTTTTCCCGTTTACCCAAAGTTTGGCGCAAAAGCGCATTTGCATAAAAAAACATTGGAAAAACCACGTAATCCGCCAAATTTCCAAAGGTCCCGCCGGGCGCAAATCTCAAAAGAAACATTATTTTATTCCCGCCCTCCGTCCGTATCGTTCGGCCACCTCAACGTCCCGTCAACCGTCGGATCGGGCCCTTTTGATCCGACGGCCCTCGTGCATATCGGACCAGCCCCGACGTCCGAGAGTTACCTTCCGATATCTGTCAGAGGGTGATGTTAGGCCTCTGCCACGCGTCACCCCCACAGCGTATCGGAGGTACATCTGACATTTCTGCTTCCATATCAAAAGTGGTGCGATATGAAACCGCTAACCACTTCCGGTTTTGGTTGATCCGCCCTGCCAGCGTCACTGCCGTGTCAGCGCCCCGTCCTCTAGTTGCCCCACCTGTCTGCCACTTCACCATCCCCGTGGACCTCTAGTATGCCGCCACGTCACCCGATGACGTCATGCTGACGTCATCCGACTTTGACCCCACCTGATGACGTCATCCAAAAAAGGCGCCAAAGTCCTGAAAAAACCATATTTTGGCCGAAATGTCACGTTTTTTGCACTTTTTGCAAAAAATGCTGTTGTATCCTGTACATGAATTTCACGTCCGAGCCTCCGCCAACCTGCTGAATTCAACCTGGAGACCGCTGGCGCGCTATTTCACCTACATTCTTGACCATTGCTGACTGTATATCAGGTATTTATCCATGCAATTCCTTTTTGCGCCCGGTTTTGTCTGTAAATTGCCAAAATAACTTAAAGCAGTGAAAAAATATGTAATTCACCGGCAAATCCCCCGTGCCTGGTCCCCATTTACACCTAGAACGTCGAAATTCACCAGCTAAGCCTCGTTTACCTGAAATTTTGTGAAAACTGCATTCTGTTCGCGCAATCGCGAACTGGTAACCCACACTGTACCAATTTGCTGTAAAAGTGAGAGTAAGGCTAGACATTTGCCTTATTCGTGTTCTAAGCAGTATTTCAATTGCTGCAACTCACCTTTTGTCCTCTGTTCTTGAGTAATTCACCTTCCTCTTCAAAGAAAACTCTTAGGTATTGTTCTGCACAGTAACACTAGTCCATAAACAACAGAATCCTAAAGGAAATCATGGATCCACCAATAGCTCCTGTAGCATTGAACATTGCTCCATTGAATGCCCCTCAGAGAGAATTGGAATGGAAACCTCTAGCAGACATGGACTATCAAATCTCAGAGGAAATGCTAATGAGAACCAAGTTCCACATCCACCTGCTAAATGAATTAAAGGCTAAACATGAGAGTGGAACAGATGTGCTGGGCATATGGGACTCTTTTCTCCCTATCTTCAAGCTCCCTCAGGTCAACCAGTTCCCTGATTTGATCCACCTATGTGCTGAAAACTATGACCCTACTCAGAGGGCTGTGCTCGACCCTTCAGGCTCAGTTGTTTTCTACATCACCCCTGAAGCTATCAAAGAGATGCTCTGCTTCAAAACTGAGAAGAAATTGGTCCCTCTATCACTCAAAGACTTGATAAATCAAGGAGCCAGATTGACAGATGCTCAGGTCACCAAATTAAATCAGTTGTACATTGACTCTGACACTGTGAAATACCCTCCTTTGAACCAAGTATACCTCAACCAGTTGGGCAGAGATCTTGTGGACATGATTAGTCCCATTCTGGGCTATAATTCAATTGAATTTGTTGATGAAACTGTGCTGGTGATGATGCTCATGTTCACTCCTGGAAAGTCTCCAATCTGCTATGACTATGCCAACTACATCTCTGATAAAATACATGAGCAGTTGATGAACTTGGCCCGAGAAAAGGTGTTCAGATACACCTCCTACATTCATCATTTGATCTTGTATTATCAACATGAGAAGTTTTCTTTTGCTATCAAAAGAGTGGATGCCCAAGGCAATCCAAGGTCAGTGGTCTATTGGTCCTCTGCCTTCCACTGCAGATCTCAATCTCCATACACTTACTGTGAGTTCATAGATCTCTTCATCCACCCAGCCATGTCTATGCTGATGAGCTCACCTCCTCCAAGGCTCACTGATGAGATGCAAAGGATCCTTCAGTTATCCAAAACATACAACATTGGGGACTGGTACTTCTACTAGAACCACATGGTCATCAGGATATATGGGTGTGAATTGCCTCCCTACAGATTGCCCAGATATGTACCCATGAGATTGTTTGCCCTGGAATATTTCAGGCAGTTTGGGAATGCCGATGTGCTTCACTTTTCAGGCAGAGGTAAAAAAGCACAGCTGAAGGTCAGGAACCAACTTGGCCACTTTATCTACAACAAAAGGGAGGAAGGTTGGAAAGAGGCAGATAGCATGTTAGAATCCCTTGGCTTGTAAACTAGTTTCCTTTGGAAACCATATGACCCCAATCACTTCATAACTTTAAGAAGGGTCAAGTATAGGCTGTCAGGTTATGACCATGTAAGGATTCCTCACATAGAAAAATATGAAAATCAAGTAAAATGGAGGAGAGGAACCCTAGAGGAGCCTGTTACACAAGAAGAGTTGAATCAAAGAGCAGTGAGTTATCTGAAAAAGATGGCTGACCTTGAACTTTGTTCACAGGTACTCACTCTTCCAAGCACACAAGTGGGAGCAGTTGCCTCGTCCTCAACTGCAAATCAGCAAGCAGCCAAAGCTAGTGAGAAAACCTCTAGCAAAGGCAAGGAAAAAGAGATGGAAACAGAACAGCCACCTCATGAGGAGGTGCAGCAGCAACAACAGCAGGTAGAGCAGCCACAACATCAGGAACAACAGCAAGAAGAGGGGAAGTATGACAAAGAGCAGCCATTACAGCAAGAAAGGGCAGCTGAGGCCCCAATTTTCACTGAGCAGCAGGCTCAGAACACTGTGCCTCCTAGGCAAGAGACTACTACTGAAGCCTCAGTACTCCAAACTCCACAAAAGGAGGATATAAGTAGGAAAAGGGACAGAGAGACTCCCCTCACATCATCCATAAATCAGGGAGAGAAAAGGCATAGAATGAATCCCCTCTCTGAGGAAGAAATGCCAATAGGGCAGTCTCTGGGCATGGGCCCACCTAGTAGAGAAGCATTTGCTAGCTCCTTCCAGCAGGGACAAGACAGAACAATGGGAGGAGAAGTCAGCTCCTCAAGCCACCAAAGAGAAGCTAAAGGAGGAATCAAACAGCAGTTTATTGATATTAAAAGGAAAAATGAGCCACTTAAAATACAGCTCTATAATCATCTGCTGAAAATGGCTCCTACCAACCAGCAAAGACTGATGTCTGCCTATGATGTTCATGAGGGCAATATGATAATGAGTCATTTTATGCCAGCTGTAGTACAGCCACAGTCCCCTGTAGATTATATAAGGACCAATCTTGAGGTCCTTGCCAAGGACATCCACCCAATGGATCAAATCGAATTGCACAAGCAAACGGGCGAGATGGTGTATGCCTCCTTGGCAGATAAGACACTAGTGAATTACAGGCTAGAAAATAGCCTAAACAATACAACTGCCCAGCTTGAGCTGGAAAGGGCATCCTCTCAAGCAAAGGATAACAGAATTAAAGCCTTGGAGGAAATAATTATAGAACTTGGGCATGATCCCAAGGATGTTAAGGCTGTGCAGGCATTGTTGAAATTCAGGGATGCAGACATGGCAGCCCTTAGAAAGATGGTCAAAGTCCCAGCAACAATTCACCCACAAACTGAATAAGTCGCTCAGCTGAGACATGATCAAGATGCCACAGCTTTGCTGGTATCCCTATACAAACAGCTAATCCAGACCCAAGAAAAGTTGGGAGAGTCAGAGGCTGCCCAGGCAGCATTGCAGGCAGCATTGCAGCAAAAGGAAGGAGGTCAAACCTCTCAGCCTCCTCCTGAAATAATCAACCTTGAGGAAGCTCCTCAAACCACTGCTCCCCCTACTCAACAAACAGAACAGGCAGCACCATCCACCTCAGCACCAGCGCCAACAACAGACCAGGCTTCAAGCCTGGACATGCAGAAACTAAGGAATGAAATCCAAGCCCTGGAAGCCCAAATGTCAGAGTTAAAAGAGGCCAGGGAAAATTTGGTCAAGTTGAATGAAAGATATGACAAATCCAAGCAGACTGTAGCAGAAAAGGGCAGGGAAATAAAGGCCCTTAAAGACAGGATAAAGGAGCTGGAGAAGGAGCTCACATTGAATAAATTGACAGCCGAGCTCAAGACAGTGCTATGGGCCAACATTGGCCAATCCATCACTGACCAATGGCAGTATATTGAGACAATCCATGAGCAGTTGGAGCTCATTGCAAAAACACAGAGGGAAATCCAGAGATCAAGGGCATCTCTAGGCAATATGCCTGAGGTTGCCAATATAATGATCAATGTGCTTAACAACAGAACAAGTTCTCAGTTAGCTACTATGGGAGTCTCCAACAGAACTGAGACCATCCAGCTAATAAAGAGGGTCCTAACACTGAGAAGCCTATTGCAGACACTAGAGAGAAGGACCCAGGATATGCAGACCGAGGTCAATTGATTCATGGAAAAATTTGTGGCATTGCAAAACAGAGGTCTTCCAAGCTTACTGAATAGCGCAGGAAGACTACTTTCCCATGAAAACTATGCCAAGAGGGTGAACACCTTTGCCACAAATCAGATCACAGAGAAAGGCCAACACCTCAGAGGAAACAGGGCCAGCAACAGGACAAAGTCTCTACAACAGAGTAGAAAACTTATTTTTTATCATGGATGAGATCAAACATCTGTTTGAAGTGCCTCCCAATTTCTATAAATATACAGAGGCAGATGAGACATTAGAGGCAATTTTGAGATACCAATTGCCAACGCAGGAATACTGGACCAAAATGATACAGCTGATATTGTAAGCCAGAGCCTGTAAATCAAGTTTTGTTATTTATTATTCAAAATTACAAGTGATCATGCACAGGAAAACTTGGAAAGATCAGCATGCATGAAAAGGGAAGGGCTGAGCCAACTCAGCAGAACTATTCGGCCAACAAAGCACAATTGACAGCTAACAGGTAGCAGGGCCGAAAGTTACAGCACGACAACCATATAGACGCATTTTCTAGCATTAAAGCAGAACGTTCAGACCGACTCAGTGGCCTCCAAAGGGTCAAAATATCTCTTGATAGACATAAAGGGCATTTATGTTGTATTAAAAGCAGTAATAACTTCTTATCTGCTGTTCTGTACAAGTTGGTGAAAACATTTATTTCTCAGATGACTCAACGCCTTAGATATTTTGTATGACCGTTTGTATATATTTCCCCCTCACATAAGCTTGCAGGGGTTGTTGTTGATTTCTCTTCAAGAGTTCTTTTACTGTAAATTTTCAGAGTTAAATACAAAGGCTGATGGAATTTCCAAAGTCTGTGTTGTCTGAGGGATTGTAATGCGATTGCTGAGTGCTACAGGATTCCTGCATGTTGTCATGGCTCAATAAGTTTCCTTTAAACTTTCGTTATGTTCTTTCTGTTATTTTCTCATAACTCATCCATGTTCTAGATTTCACAATTAATGGTAGAGAAAAAGACTAATTCCAGGATTTATTCATAGAATACCCTGAATTCAATCTATGCTATTACAAATGTTTTCTTCAGTTATGGTTATAAAGGTGTGATTCTTAATTGCTGCACCTCTACACTGTATCTTTCACAGGAATTATTGTTTAGGAATTCAAGTCTGCTCCTTTACAGTACATCTCTTTCTCACAACCGAGCTTAGTGGAAAATTCTTAATTGCTTTTCACTGGTTATACACATTTCATCATTATAATATCAAGTTTGTTTCATGAGATATTCAAAAGGCCCTGCAGTTTCAGCAATCCTAATCTACCTCTCAAACAACCAGTAACCAAAGACTCCATTGCCCAATGGACTAGAATTATCTGAAGGTTTCCACCTTAGGTACAGAAGACATCCCTCAACCAAAACATAAAACAAAAACCCTGAACATAATAACTAGCCTAAAATACTACCAAAACATAGATAAACCATAAACAGAGAGAGCCCTCTCTGATTACAGTTTGGCTAGAAACAGTAATGCAAAGATTGGTTAGCGGTTACCCCGGCCGTATTCCCTTGGGAGTCATAGGGAACAACCTGGGTGTTAACAGTTCCCTAGATATTTAGTTGGGAGCTCTCCAAGTCTGAAACCTAAAGTTCTGGTTAAGTGAATTTTTATTGATTCTAGAGTGTTAAATATAAAAGTGCAAGACTTGTCTTTATTAATTTCCATACCTGATGCTTCTACAAACATATCCAAGATCTTTTTTATTATTCTAACTTCCCTTAGTGATACTTCGCTGAATAGCATTATATCGTCCACGAACAACTGATGGGTGATAGGCATATTATCTCCCCATAACCTGAGTCCCTTTATCTTTCTTTCCCTCATTTCTTTTTTAATGTATCTTCCTAGTCCAACAGCTGCCATGATGAACAGGAAGGGAGACAGGGGATCTCCCTGTCTTAATCCTCTCGTAGCCTTGAAAGTCTCTGTGGGGGTATCATTCAGAATGATAGAGAAGCTTGGAGTTGCTATCATGTTGTAGATCCATTCAATCCATCTGTTACTGAAACCAAAAGCCCTGAGCATTGATTTAAGAAAGTTCCAGTTGAGGCAGTCATAAGCTTTTGACAAATCCAACTTTATCATCATTCCTTTCTCTTTTTTTTCCTTTCGATATTTGATTACCTCCTGGGCTACCACTAGCCCATCAAGGATTTGTCTCCCTTCTACGAAACCGGTTTGTTTTGGGGATATAATGTTCACCAGGATAGCCTTCAATCTTTTTGCTATTAGGGTTGCAATAATTTTATAAATAACATTACAAAGAGCTATTGGGCAGAAACCTTAGGCATTCTCTGCTTTGGCCGATTTAGGAATGAGAGTAAATAGCGTAGAGTTAAGACTTGGCCATACCTTTTGCTGCATTCTCGACTCCTCCACCACCTCTAGAATTTCTTTTCCTAGGAAATTCCAACTTGCTTGATAAAACTCCACCGTGTATCCATCAGGTCCAGGTGCCTTGTTTTTCTTCATTCCTTTTACAATTTCCTCTACTTCTTTTAGCATTGCTGCTCTCATGAGGGCTTTATTCTGGTCTTTGGTTACCATCTTTTGGATTTCATTGAAAATTCTTTCTATAGCCTCATTTCTGTTGATCCTGGTTCTGTTAGCATTTCTTTGTAATAGTCTACTAAAACTTGTTTCGTTTCTTCATGTTTTGTGACTCTTTTCCCTTCACTGTTTAAAATGGAGAAGATTCTGTTCCTTTGTCTATGTTGAACCATAGCTTGGTGGAAAAATGTTGTGTTTCTCTCACCCTCCCGAAGCCAATTTACCCTGGATTTTTGTCTCCATAAGATCTCTTCCTGCTTTCTCCTTTCTTTTAGTTGACTGATCAAAGTTCCTTCTTCTCTGCTCTTCTCCTCACTTCGTCCTTCTGTTATGATTTTTTGTTGCAGTTCTTCCATTTTCCCTTCTAGTCTCTACTGCTCCTGAAAGATGTTTCCAAACTCTTCCTTGTTCCATTTTTTTATTTTCCCTTTGAGTTCCTTGAGCTTTAGCTGAAAGGTATGCATCTTATTTCTTCCTCTTTGCTGACTGTTGGTCCACCATTCCTCAACCTTTGTTATGAACTCGTTGTTTCTAAGCCAAAAGGCTTCAAACCTGAAAGGTCTCTTGTGAGGATTTTTTTTTATATCTATTTCTAGTCTAATAGGCCAATGGTCCAAGCCCAAGGCTGATAAGATCTTTGCCTCTATAAATACATCCCCATTTAAGATCTGTTCTGAAACTAAGAATCTATCCAACCTGGATGCTATTTGATTTTTGCCTCCCCTCCGGTTGTTCCACGTGTATACTCCATTTATCGTAGGGATGTCTACTAGTCTTTGCTCTATTATCATTTCACTGAAAGCTTCCATATCCTGATCTGGTCTGCTTTTCCCTCCTTTTTTTTTCTTCTAGGGCTTTAATCATATTAAAGTCCCCTCCTATAATCCATGGGATCCCAGGAAGAAGTCTACGAGTAGTTTGCAGGTCCTTTAGGAAGATTTTGTGTTCCCTTGGGATGTGAGGTCCGTAAACTCCGGTGATGAGCACCCATTCTATAGTCCCTATCAGTCTAAATGCTCTTGAAAGGATTCTAGGGAGACTGACCCAATCTTTAGCTTCTACTTCTTCTGGATTCCAAAGTATTGGCAATCCTCCAGCTGTGCTAGTTGCATCTTGTGCCATAACTTCATATTGTATTTTGTTTCTTTGCATCATTTCTTCCAATTTTTAAGCATTGAGCTTAGTTTCTTGCAATATCATTATGTTATTTTTGTCTTTCTTCACCCTTTCCTTTAGATATCTCTGTTTTCCTTTACTGTTGAGACCTCTGATGTTCCAACTTGTTACAATCATTTAGAACTTTTTGAGTGTCGTTGAAATACCTCTGAGAGAGGTATGACTCTTCCTGAGTTTTCTAAAGTTTCCCCTACCATCTGTATTGTTTCACTCATTGGTCTCCTTCCTCTTTTCCTGCTTCCTTTTCCAGAACTACCCATTCCTATATTTTGTGTTTCCTGTAATCTTGCTTGTTCCATAGGGTTTGCCATATGGGCTTCTTTTTTCTCCTTGTATTTCTGAAACATTTCTTTGTAAAGTTGTTTTTGCTCTTCTGGTATAAACCTTTCGTCCAAGTTTCTCCAATCCTACAGTAGCTTCTTCATTAGTTGTTCCTCATCATTACCATTCTCCTTTTGTAGATCGATCTCCATCTGTGTTTGCTCTGTATCTGCATTCTCCTCTGTTCCTGCTTTTTCTGTGATCGCTTGAATTAATTCCTTTTCCATTATTCCTTTGGTAGATTCCTTGTCTACTTCTTTGTTTCTTTCCATTTCCATTTCTCCTTCTTCTTCCTGTAGTATACTAAACTTATTTTGACATTCTATTGATGCAGATGCAGATTTAGGGTTTTGTGGTTTACTTACTGGTTCTTTACCGAATCTCCTTTTTCTTTGGATTTCCTGGAAGCCTTCATTTTCTCTTTCTATTTCCTCCATCCTTCTCTTTTCTGCTTCAGCATTCCTTGCTGTTTCCTCACCTGCGTTCAGGGGGCATTGTTTAAAAAGATGTCCGTATTCGTGGCACCTTCTGCACCTGAAAGGTATATGTTCGTAATCCATTGGTTATTGCCATATTTCGTCATGGTATTCAAGCTCTATGTACTCCGGCAGGGGTTCTGATATGTTCATGTAAACGCATATTCTTCCGTAGGATGTATATCTCCCTCTCTTTGTCGATTCCGATACTTTGACAAAAGACCCTATCATATTTCCAATCCCCTCCAGTATTTCAGGGTCCTAGAACTCTATTGGAAGGCCGAACAATCTAACCCAAATAGGTGGTGCCAACATCTTTTCTTAGTCAGGGTTGTACCTATCTTCCTAGTGTCTCATAAATACGCCTGCATTGTTCATAGGGGTTTTCGCAGTCCATTATATAGATATCATTTTCTGGAATTCAACTACGCTAAGTGAGTCATTCATCTATGACCATTTCCATGAGAAGTAGTTGTAACTGACTAATTTCTAATGATTTTTTAATAGTCCACTTAGCACTCATTGCATGAGGTGATGCTCACAAGGCTGAAGAAGTGGGATTGAAACTAGTGAAATAAATGACATAGCATCAATCATCACTTTCATGGCTTGTACCTGGTAATCATGACTTCCTGTGACGTCACCCATCCAAGAGTGCGTTTGGCTTAAGCACGCTTAACTCTGGAGTGTTCCCCACAATCAAGCCTACTTAGCTTGCTACCCCATTTGTAAAACCATAGCAAGTATTATGCCTCATGAATCATTCAAGTGCAATTCCCTTCACTATTTTGAATTAAGTATCAGGGGCTTTCGTAGTGCATTATATAGATATCAATTTTTGGGATTCAACTGCGTTAAGTAAGTCATTCATATATGACCATTTCCGTGAGAGGTAGTTATAAGTGACTAATTTCTCATGATTTTTGAAAAGTCCACTTAGCACTCATTGCATTGAGTGATGCTCACAAGGGTGAAGAAGTGGAACTGAAGCTAGTGAAACCAATCACATAGAATCAATCATCACTTTCGGGGCTTACACTTGGTAACCAGGACTTCTTGTGAGGTCACCCATCCCAGATTGCCTCTGGCTAAAGTGTGCTTAATTGTGGAGTTTTCCCCACCAAAAATCCCACAATCAAGCTCACTTAGCTTACTACCCCATTTACAAAACCTTTGCAAGTATCGTGCGTCATGAACCATTCAAGTAGAGTTCCCTTCACTCTTTTGAATTAAGTATTAGGGGTTTTCATAGTGCATTATATAGACATCATTTTTTGGAATTCCACTCCGTTAAGTAAGTCATTCATCTATGACCATTTCCATGAGAGGTAGTCGTAACTCAGTAATTTCTCATGATTATTGAATAGTCCAATTACCACTCATTTCACTAGGTGATGCTCACAGGAGTGAATAAGTGGGATTGAAACTAGTGAAATAAATGACATAGTGTCAATCATCACTTTCATGGCTTTTACCCGGTAACCAGGACTTCCTGTGAGGTCACCCATCGTAGATCACCTCTGGGTCAAGTGCACTTAACTGTGGAGTGTTGCCCACAATCAAGCCCAGTTAGCTTGCTACCCCTTTTGCAAAACCTTAGCAAGTATTGTGCCTCATGAACCATTCAAGCAGAGTTCCCTTCACTCTTTGGAATTAAGTATTGGGGGGTTTCGCAGTGCATTATATAGATATCATTTTTTGGGATTCAATTGCATTAGGTAAGTCATTCATCTCTGACCATTTCCATGAGAGTTAGTCGTAACTCACTAATTTCTCATGATTGTTGAATAGTCCACTTACCACTCGTTGCATTAGTTGATACTCACATTGGTGAAGAACTGGGATTGAAACTTGCGAAATAAATCACATACAATCAATCATCACTTCCGGGGCTTACACCCGGTAACCAAGACTTCCCGTGAGGTCACCTATCCCAGATTGCCTATGGCTCAAGTGCGCTTAACTATGGAGATTTCCCCACAATCAAGCCCACTTAGCTTTCTACCCCATTTGAAAAACCTTAGCAATTATTGTGCCTCATGAACCATTCAAGTAGAGTTCCATTTAATTATTGTGCCTCATGAATCTCCAATACTTAATTCAAAAGAGTGAAGGGAACTCTACATGAATGGTTCATGAGGTAGAATACTTGCTAAGGATTTGCAAAAGGGGTAGCAAGCTAAGTGGGCTTGATCGTGGGTAAAACTCAACAGTTAAGCATGTTTGAGCTAGAGGCGATCTCAAATGGGTGACCACACAGGATGTCCTGGTTGTCGGGTGCAATACCCAGAAGAGATGATTAAAGCTACTCTAAATTCAACTTCTTTACCTTTGTGGGCATCACCCAATGCAATGAGAGCTAAGTGGACTAATCAAAAATCATGAGAAATTACTCAGTTACGGCTACCTCTCATGGAAATAGTCATAAATGAATGACTTACTTAATGCAGTTGAATCCCAAAAAAATCATATCTATATAATTCTCTGCGAAGGAACCCAATACTTAATTCAAAAGAGTGAAGGGAACTCTACATGAATGGTACATGAGGCATAATACTTGCTAAGGTTTTTCAAATGGGGTAGCAAGCCAAGTGGGCTTGATTGAGGGGAAAACTCCACAGTTAAGTGCGGTTGAGTCAGAGGCAATCTCGGATGGGTGACCTCATAGGAATTCCTAGTTACCGGGTGCAAGCCTCGGAAGTGATGATTGACACTATGTGATTTATTTCACTAGTTTGAATCCCACTTCTACACCTCTGTGAGCATCACTTGATGCAACGAGTGCTAAGTGGACTATTCAAAAATCATGAGAAATTAGTTAGTTACGACTACCTCTCATGGAAATGGTCATAGATGACTGACTTACTTAATGCAATTGAATCCCAAAAAATGATATCTATATAATGCACTACGAAAACCCCCAATACTTAATTCAGAAGAGTGAAAGGGACTCTACTTGAATGGTTCAGGAGGCACAATACTTGCAAAGGTTTTGCGAATGGGGTAGTAAGCTAAGTGGGCCTATTTGTGGGGAAAACTCCAAAGTTAAGTGCGCTTGAGTTAGTGGTGATATGGGATGAGTGACCTCACTGGAAGTCCTCGTTATTGGGTGCAAGCCCTGGAAGTGATGATTGACACTATGTGATTTATTTCACTAGTTCCAATCCCACTTCTTCACCCCTATGAGCATCACTCGATGCAATTAGTGCTAAGTGGACCATTCAAAAATGATGAGAAATTAGTGAGTTACGACTACCTCTCATGGAAATGGTCATAGATGAATGACTTAATTAACGCAGTTGAATACCAAAAAATAATATCTATATAATGCACTGCGAAAACCCCCAATACTTAATTCAGAAGAGTGAAGGGAACTCTACTTGAATGGTTCATGAGGAACAATACTTGCTAAGGTTTTGAAAATGGGGTAACAAGCTAGGTGGGATTGATTGTGGGGAAAACTTCACAGATAAGCACACTTGAGCAAGAGGTGATCTGGGATGGGTAACCACATGGGAAGTCTTGGTTACCAGGTGCAAGCCCCGGAAGTGATGAGTGACGCTATATGATTTATTTCACTAGTTTCAATACCACTTCGTCACCCCTATGAGCATCACTCGATGCAATCAGTGTTAAGTGGACTATTAAAAAATCATGAGAAATTAGTTAGTTACAACAACCTCTCATGGAAATGGGTATAGATGACTAACTTACTTAATGCGATTTAATCCCAAAAAATGATATCTATATAATGCACTGCGAAAACCCCCAATACTTAATTCAAAAGAGTGAAGGGAACTCTACTTGAATGGTTTAGGAGGCACAATACTTGCGAAGGTTTTCCAAATGGGGTAGCAAGCTAAGTGGGCCTATTTGTTGGGAAAAATCCACAGTTAAGTGCACTTGAGTTAGTGGTGATATTGGGTGGGTGACCTCACTGGAAGTCCTGGTTACTCGGTGCAAGCCATGTAAGTGATGATTGACGCTATGTGATTTATTTCACTAGTTCCAATCCCACTTCTTCACCCCTATGAGCATCACCCGATGTAATGAGTGTTAAGTGGACTATTCAAAAAATGATGAGAAATTAGTGAGTTATCACTACCTCTCATGGAAATGGTCATAGATGAATGATTTACTTAACAGAGTTGAATACCAAAAAATAATATCTATATAATGCACTACGAAAACCTCCAATACTTAATTCAGAAGAGTGAAGGGAACTCTACTTGAATGGTTCATGAGGAGCAATACTTGCTAAGGTATTGAAAATGGGGTAGCAAGCTAAGTGGGATTGATTGTGGGGAAAAATTCACAGCTAAGCGCGCTTGAGCGAGAGGCGATCTACGATGGGTAACCACATGGGAAGTCTTGGTTACTAGGTGCAAGCCTTGGAAGTGATGAGTAATGCTATATGATTTATTTCACTAGTTTCAATACCACATCGTCACCCCTCTGAGCATCACTTGATGCAATGAGTGGTAAGTGGAATATTAAAAAATCATGAGAAATTAGTGAGTTACAACAACCTCTCATGGAAATGGTCATATATGAATGACTTACTTAGCACAGTTGAATCCTAAAAAAATGATATCTATATAATGGACTGCGAAAGCACCCAATACTTAATTCAGAAGAGTGAAGGGAACTCTACTTGAATGGTTCACGAGGCACAATACTTGCTAGGGTTTTGCAAATGCGGTAACAAGCTAAGTGGGTTTGGTTGTGTGGAAAAATGTAGAGTTAAGCATGCTTGAGCTAAAGGCGATCTAGGATGGGTGACCTCATGAGAAGTCCTGGTTACTGGGTGCGAGCCCCGGAAGTGATGATTGGTGCTATGTCATTTATTTCACTAGTTTCAATCCCACTTCTTCACCTTGTGAGCATGAGTTGATTCAATGAGTGCTAAGTGGAGTATTCAAAAATCATGAGAAATTAGTTAGTTACCACTACCTTTCATGGAAATAGTCATAGACAGCTCATTTACTTAATGCAGTTGAATCCCAAAAAATGATATTTATATAATGCACTATGAAAACCCCCAATATTTAATTTAAAAGTGTGAATGAAATCTACTTGAATGGTTCAGGATACACAATGCTTTCTAAGGTTTTGCAAATGGTGTAGCAAGCTAGGTGGGCTTATTTGTGGGGAAAGCTCCACAGTTAAGTGTTCTTGAGCGAGAGGTGATATGGGATGGGTGACCTCATTGGATGTCTTGGTTACTTGGTGCAAGCCCTCGAAGTGATTATTGTAGCTATGTGATTTATTTCACTAGTTTCAATCGCACTTCTTCACCAATGTGAGCATCACCCGATGCAATGCATGCTAAGTGGAGTATTAAAAAATGATGAGAAATTAGTGAGTTACGGCTACCTCTCATGGATATGGTCATAGATGAATGACCTACTTAATGTAATTGAATCCCAAAAAATGATATCTGTCTAATGCATTGTAAAAACCCGTGATACTTAATTCAAAAGAGTAAAGGGAACCCTACTTGAATGCTTCATGAGCCACAATACTTGCTAAGGTTTTGCAAATGGGGTAGCAAGCTAAGTGGGCTTGATTGTGTGTAAAAGTCTATAGTTAAGTGCACACGAGCCAGAGGCGATCTAGGATGGGTGACCTCAGGGGAAGTCCTAGTTACCTGAGCTTGCCCAAAGTGATGATTGACGCTGTGTGATTTATTTCACTAGTTTCAATCCCACTTCTTCACCCGTGTGAGCATCACTTGATATAATGAGTGCTAAGTGGACTATTCAAAAATCATGAGAAATTAGTAGGTTAGGACTACCTCTCATGGAAATGGTCATAGATGGCTCACTTAATTAAAGGGGTTGAATCCCAAAAAATGATCTCTATATAATGCACTGTGACAACCAACAATACTTAATTCAAAAGAGTGAAGGGAACTCTACTTGAATGGATCACGAGGCACAATACTTGCTAAGGTTTTACAAATGGGGTAGCAAATTAAGTGGGCTTGTTTGTGGGGAAATCTCCACAGTTAACTTCGCTTGAGACAAAGGTGATATGGGATGGGTGATCTCACTCGAAGTCCTGGTTACTAGCTGCAAGCCCTGGAAGTTATGATGGATGTTATGTGATTTATTTCACTAGTTTCAATCCCACTTCTTCACCCTTGTGAGCATCATGTGATGCAATGAGTGCTAAGTGGACTAATCATGAGAAATTAGTGAGTTATGACTACCTCTCATGGAAATAGTCATAGATGAATGACTTATGTAACGGAGTTGAATCCCAAAAAACTATATCTATAAATATTTGTTCTAATTTTTTTTATCTAAAGTTGAGTGAAATCAACATCTTTTTTAAATTTCAAATTGTTGCAACCGTTAATAAAATGAATAATCTGACCAAATTATATTTAACATTTTATAAACCTAACAGATGAAGAACGGAATCAATACTGGGCCAACATAAACCACAAGTTTTCTTTAGTGCGAAGCAATACTGGGCCAACATAAACCACTTGATGCATTACTTTGTGACAATGGTGCAAATCTTGAGTACGATATTGTTGGTAGTTTCCTCTGCATTGATACACAAAATAAGGATTTGGATATGTTGAACGATTTACTAAGTTATGGGGCAGATATAAATGCAACAAATGGAGATTGGAACAAAACCCTCCATGTTTCCATTAGTGATGTCCATTAGTGATGGATTGACAAAGGTAGTGAAGTATCTTCTGGACCATGGAGAAGACATGAATAGAACATATTGTAGTGGGGTTAGACACCAAAATCTTTGGTAGAGAATCAAGGGCATGAAGAAATACGTGAATTATTTCCAGAGAAAGCTCATTCAATGTATTCACACTTATGTTTATCTATCAAAGATTCATTTGTCCCATGGAACCTAGATGTGAAAAATCATTGGGAGATCATGAACCCTTCAAGGTATGCAAAGGAAAATGACATTCATCATTTTATAAATGCAATTTCCATTCCACCTAATGGATTGCAGAGCAAAATAATTACTAATTTTGACAATTCCCTTTTAGGTATAGTCACAATGCCTTCCAACACCAACCCTAGTGTTGGTGGCTTGAGTCATGCAATTAAGTGTTGCTGCTGGACAAGCCCTTCTCTTCCTAAAAGGCATCACCCAATCTACATCAAAGAAAGCCCTTCTCTTCCTAAAAGGCATCACCCAATCTACATCAAAGAAAACAAGTAACTGGGAAAGTGATAATATTTCCAAATGTAATTCAAGAACCACTGAAAATTGGTGGTAAGTATTTATTTTATATATTAACTCATAAATTCATGAGTTAAGATTTCCTATAATCTTCAAAATTAGGGCACTGTAGAAGAACTTAAAATTATCCATTTACAAAATTGTTGTTCTTGCAAGTGAAAATTTTGGTTATTTGACTATGAAAGTTGAGTGAATATTCTATAGAAATAGATGAAATCGATATCATTAGATAAGGGGATCGTCAATTCCTTGTTGGCTATGAATAGACTGAAGAGATATATAAGAAGGATGATCTATGATAGTTGTCGAAATTAGGTTAGAATTCCTTAATGATAGTTGTAGAAATTATGTCAGTATGCCTTCATGATAGTTGTAGAATTTAGATTTTGTAGTTATTTGGTTAGATTTGGGAGGCCTTTCACAAATATAATGAAATATTTCTAGAAGCACAATGTTTTCAACAAATGAATAATATACTGGTGAAAAAACTTGACTGTAAGGGGAAGCATATAGGAAGATATTGCAAGGAGGAGATATGGTGGTGGACTTCTTGTTTATTGTTAATGGTGATCTATCAAAACTTTTGATACTTGTTTTTGGACTTCATATAGGTGGGAATATAGGTGGGATGTCGTGGGCACAGAGAGAATAATTCAATATGGCCCCTTCCCTGTTCCGGGAAAAGGAATTCCAGCTAAATTCAAGCCCAATATTGAAAAATATTTGGCACATGATCCTCCTCATCACATACTTCTGAGTAGTTCCAGTGATAGCAATAGCCCTAGCAGGAGACAAGAATATGCAAGATTTACCCAAAACTACACAAGGGGTTATTTAAGAAAATTAATTAAGATGAATTTAATATTTCGTATTAAATTAATTTGAATCTAATATTATGAATGGGAGATTTCACTGTTTTAATTTTTATATGAAAATGAGTTGATAGATGGAAAATAGAGGTTCTCATATAGACATGGCAAGGAGGAGCATAAGTTGGTCTAAAGGAGCTATTTGGTTCCCTAAATGAGCTTTTCATACAAACATGAGTGTTCAAATGAGTTAAAAGAACTATTCATTTTGTTGCAATCAATGAAACCAAGTGGTAATGGTGTCAATGAGAAATTTGAAGCCTTTTTGGGACTCTTTTTTGTATTTCTTTATTGACAAAATCTATGAAGAAAGTTAATTGTTGTGGCAATATATTAACAACTTGGGTGAATTCTAGTTACTTTTCACTTTAGGACTAGATTAAATTGTTTGTAGATTATTGTGTATTATTAGCTTGTTGTGTGGGTCATGCTACAAGGATGTGAGATTTAGCTAACTTCTTTGAGTTATTTTTTATTAAATAAGTGCTGCATGATTATAGATTTATAAAGATTGTGCCATTATGTGTTCATCATTTTTTTTTAAATCAATGCTTATATATGCAATTTCAAGGATTGTTATAACTCACATAATTTTTTAGAGGGTGAGCTTAATGGAAAAATACCTGCCTTATAAGCATGAAGTTGGTGGTTAGATGCCACTTTTCCCTAACATGAATTAACTAGTGATATTATATTTTATTTTTAAATTAGATATTTTTCATATTGATTTATTTCAATGGTGAGATATTTTTCTATATTTATTGTTTTATATTGTATCTAAAGAGACAAAAGTGATATTCTATTACTTTATATATATATATATATATATATATATATATATTCTCTAGAGACACAATATCTAGGATTAAATACTTATTATCTATATAAACACAATATGTCTTTAATCCCAACTATTGTCTTTGGAGTGACAAAAATGAAATTGTATGATAAGAGACAATAATGTTTGTGTAATATATTGACTTTAGACAGACATTTGTTTAAGACAAGTTTTTTTTTTTTTGGTCTCAAGTTGAGACAATTTACCCAAAAATTGTCTTAAACACCCCTAATGTGTAGTAGTGTGATATGACATTTTCTTTAATTGATCAATTTGAAAGAAATCAATTAAAATATCATAACTAACTTGGAGAAAAATATTAATCCTTGATAACCGTTCTTCTCTATGAAATTCTAAATCTAGATTTACTAAACCCCACACAAATTAGCTTGTATGCAACTCAGATCTTACAATGAAAACAAAGCTTACACTGAAAACTGAAACAGTCAGTTGATACAAATAGAATAGTTAAGTACGCAATAATTTGTTTATTTATGAAAAAAATTGATCCCGCAGACAACAAAAACGATTATTATCTAACTAACTGAATAATCTTATAAAAACTAAATCATAAAACATAAAATTAACATGGAAACTCTAACTAGATCTTACATTGGAAAACTACTGCATTGTAGAATCTAACCTAGAAACTATCATTAAAGAAAGTCCTGGAGTTTTTATCTAAATATTAGATGTTTTTTTTGGAGTAATTGATACTAAAATGGGCGATAATCGTAGCGGATGTAACAGTTGCCAACCATATTAGCTTCACAAAAATAGGATCTGGGGCAAACGATCCGGCAATAATTGGCGACGATAATAACGCACTTTTCGCACGAACTGTCATAATAATCACCAGCGCAGAATGCTTGCCCGTAGATATCGATTGTCGATGGAAGGCTAAGATTTGTCCTGTAGTTGTAATCAGGTGCGGAATTTACATTCTCTTCCAGAGTAGTGAGCATGACATTAATAGCCTTAACGTAATTAGTCGATGACCTAAGGCTGCTACAAGACTTCACTATTTTCCGCTCCTTACATCCGATCACTGTGATTAGTAACATTAGAGATAAAACAAAGGCAAATGACCTGATCGTCATGGCTACCTCAAATGTAATGTTAGCAATCCCTTCAAATGGAAAATGAAATAATCTCACTTCTAACAGTAGTAATCCCTTCAAATGGCGACGAGCTTTATTGCGATCCTCCTTATCAATCTGCTGAGGACGCCCCGCTTTTATAGCCGTCGCTGGACATGGTCGTGTTGTCATGACAAAATAGGGATAATCTATATTTTAATATTATGAAATGGGTGTGTTTCCCTTCAAATGGACAGTAGTAATCCCTTCAAATGGCGAGCGAGCTTTATTGCGATCCTCCTTATCAATCTGCTGAGGACGCCCCGCTTTTATAGCCGTCGCTGGACATGGTCGTGTTGTCATAATCTATATTTTAATATTATGAAATGGGTGTGTTTCACACTGGTCAGCATCTATTTTATAGTTGTGGCATGGCAGCCTCATCACTTTCACTCAAGGGCAAAATAGGCCTCATTTATATTTTAGTGATTAAATGGTTATATTTTATTATTTAGTTTTTATTTTAAATTTTAGTAGTATTTAATTTGGTTAAATATAATATATTCCTAAAATTTGGAAGTATTTTAGAATTTAATTTAGGAAAGGAAACAATTATCAAAATATATTCCAATTATATGATGAAAGGGATGTATTCTATTTTGTTTCAAAAACTATTTTAGTAAAAATAAGACTTTCATTCAAAATAAAATAATGAAATGGAATTTTGTTGACTTTCATTCAAAATAAAATAAAATAATGAAATGGATGTATTCTATTTTGTTTTGAAAACTATTTTAGTGATGAGAAGACTTTCTCTCTACACTATAATACAATATAAGAATATCACTATTTCTCATTCTCATTTGGTTCTTTCTTAATTGTATTATATTTTAATAGTATTTCAATCTTGTTTCTCAATATCCAGTGGAGGTTGATATAAAGAGGTTGACTTTTAAGTATTTTTTTTAGATGGACAACCATTATTTGAAGCCAATATCTTTGGAGTCATTGATCTATCCTTATTGTGATGGGAATTGGAAGCCATGAAGTCAAGGGTTACAATTTCAATTAAAAGTAGCACAACCACATTAATAAATGTGCTTAATGAAAGGATATAGGAATATCTTTGTTTTTAGTGAGACTTTTTGGAAGCTTTTCCCATGGGTTTTCCTGGTATAATTTCTCTAAACTCTAAAAGTCAGACACGGAATTATCGAAATCAGAAGTTTGATGGGTAACCTATGCACAATCCAAGTGCTCTAGGGGTTTTTGAGGGTGTTGAATCCATATATACAATAAAAAATCTAGTTTAAATAACACAAATCAAGATTTCACCTTGTGCCCCGTTCACGCACCTGAAAGTCCAAAAAGTCACACTAAAGACAAGTCATATATCAACCACATTTATAAATATACATCAAAAATAATATTTATATAAATTTATATGAACCTTCAAATACAATAGTGTTCATTATTAGTTAATTCATTATTAATAATATATTGTTTTATTAACATAAATAATGTTAATTATATATTTATTAATAAAAATATTGTGCATTAAATATAAATATTGTTATTGTTATTAATTAAACCCAATTGATTTATATTAAACCTAAATATTACTATTATAAACCCTATGAACAATATTATACCCTAGGAACATGAATCCTTAGATTAATATATCCAAGAGATTGATATTATAAACCCAAGGGATTAATACTAAAATTTGAAGCGAATAATATTCAAACCAATGGATAAATATTATAAACCCAAGGTATATAAACCCTAAAATACACATGATTGATCATGTTTTACGATGGTTGATTTTCATTTTGAGACAACTTTCGTCACAAGGTGACATTTGACCATTGCTGACTATGATTAATCTTCATATTGAGACAATATTTGTAATAATGTGACCTTGGACCATGGTTGACTATGATTATAAACCCAAGGGAGTTATATTTAACCCTAGGATTAATATTATAAACCTTATGGATAACATTATACCCTATGAATATTAACCCTTTTTTTTTTTGTAAGCTCACGAGAGTCCCTTTTTTTTTCTATTACCATAATCTGAAATCACTACATGCTTGTGGTGATCTCAACCCGCCCCGAGGGGAAACCGGGTTTCTTGACCACCTTAAGTTTTTAATAGCAAGCCAAAAATAATAGGTTATCAGTCTATCTTTCCAAGCTTTATATACATCATCCCTACAACTATTAAAACTGTTTTTTGACTGCATATTAAACTAAACAAAAGTCCTACAGATAGCTAGCTGTAACTAGAGAGAGATTTTATAAAAACCTCTATTAATCATGCCTTCTCCTGTTGGTTTATTGTGTCTGCCTGTTGCTCCTTTTCCTTCTTGATTCCTGATCCACTCGCTTGTATTTGCTGTTGAATTTCGTCCATCTTCTTATCCTGCATGAGCAAGGTAATTTGGATGTTCCTTAGCTCCTTTTTCAGATTTGGAATCCCCTGGGATAATTCTGCCATTTCCATGGCTACTTGTTCCATAGCCTTGGCAAGTAGTCTCTTCATCACCCAATAAACGTGCAGAGATTGTTTATATAAATTCATTCGGCCATGTGTATTCCTCGGGTCCAGGAGAAGATACTCCCAATCCTCCATTTCCGACTCCGACTGAGCCTGCATTGACTCCTCTTCCAGGTTCTTGATAATCCTTCTGATTTTTGGATTAGTATTCGCGCAGTAAGCCCTTTCAGTGGCCTGCAATTTCCTTCCTATCGCTTTCCTCCCCCTCCTGACAGTCCCTGTTACGTTGGCCTCCCCAGCTTCTGCCGTTCCTCCTCTCTCTCTTCTTCCTCGCCCGCTTTTCTCTCCAGCTCCTCCCCTTCTCCTCTGTCCTCCCCTGCCGCGCCGTCCTCTTCTCCCTGCCAAGCTTCCATTATCCTCTCCTTCCTCCCGATCCTGGTAGCCCCCTACATCATCTCTTCCTCTTTTCATAGCCTTGGCCCTACCTGACTTTCCGTTCCTACCTAAACTTTCATTCACAGGTGCTCCTTTCTCTTTATCTGATTCAAGTATATCAACCTCGTCCTCTGAATCGTCATGGATTGAGAGAATTTCCTCCTCTGTTTCCCTCTCCGCTATGCCTTTGCCCTTTTCTTCTCAGTCCCCGCGGCCTTGTCTTCCTTCCTCTGCCATGCTCCTCGTCCATCTTCCTACGGTCATGCTTCTTCCCTCGGCCATTGTCTCCTTGCTCCTTGATTTCCTCCCCTGACTTCCTGCTCTCTCTTTCAGGTTCCTAATTGCTCCCTTTCTTCGTGCTGTGTTCGTCATCTCTTTGCCAAATTTTGCGTTCTCCTCCATGCACCTTGTTATCACCCAGGTTGTTCCCTTTGACTCCCAAGCAAATACGGCCGGGGTAACCACTAACCAAGCTTTGGATTACAGATCCTAGCCAAACTGTAATCAGAGAGGGCTCTCTCTTTAAGATTTATCTTTGTCTTGTGAAGATTTTAGGCTAGTTATGAGTTCTGTTTTAGTTTGAGGTTTTGGTTGTAAACTGTTGATTGAGAAGGGCATGAAATGTTTGAGGGATTTCTATTCCATTGGGCTTATGGAGTCAGAGTTTGAGCAGGTCCTGATGTCTGTGATGGAGAAGGATTTACTGTAGAGCTAGACAGCTATTCATGATACAAATTTTGGGTTGATAAATGAAACAGAGTGAAATGGAAACATATATATAGTGTGACTGTATGTCGAGGAAGGGCAGAATGTGTTCAGTAGCATCTAAGAATTACTGCACATATACTGTCAAAGATTTATAGTAATTTGGAGCATTTAAGAATTCCAATTTAACAGATAAACCTGAAGAAAACATTTATAACAATGAAAGATTGAATTCAGGGTGCCTCCATGGACAAATCCTGAGTTATTCTTCTACTTTATTGTTAAGATTAGATCACATAAATGAGAAATGAAATACAAAAATAACACATAGGCAGAGATAGAGAAACTTATTGTATCAAGATATAGCACTAAAATTCTGCAGCATTCAATGGTTCCAACACAGTATACACCAGAAAAGACAATCTCTGAAATTCCAAAAGCTCCTTTGTATTATATCACCAAAATACAGCCGAGTTCTCTTTTTTCCAGTAACAACCACCCCTGCAAGCTTATGCGAGGGGGAATATATACAATCGGTTCTACAAATATCTGAACCGCATGAGTCACTATGATAATTAAATACGCTCACAAACTTTACAAAACAGCAGATAAGGAAGTTATTGCTGCTATGAATACAAAATGAATGCTCTTTAATATTGTCAGAAGACTTTTTGACCTTTGGAGGCCACTGAGTCGGTTTAGCATTCTGAATAAATGCTGAATGATGTGTCTTTATACTCTGTCATCCTGTAGCTTTCTCGGCCCTGTCATTTGCAACTGTCAGTATTGCTTTGGTGGCCGAATCTTCCTGCTGAGTTGGCTCAGTCCCCTATTCTATAATCATACTGTGTGCATCACTTTTTCTGAAGGTGATGACTTATGTTTTTTGATGAAAAAACTTGATGAAAGGCTTATGATTACAATATCATCTGTATCATTTTGGTCCACCATTCCTGTGTGGGCAGTTGATGTCTCAAAATTGCATCCAGGGTCTCATCTGCCTCTGTATATTTGTAGAAGTTTGGAGGCACTTCAAACAAATGCTTGATCTCATTCATAATAAAAAATAAATTCTCTACTCTATCATAGAGATTTTGCCCAGATGCTGGCCCTGTTTCTTCTGACGTACTTGGTGTTACAGTGATCTGATTTGTAGCAAATGTGTTGACCCTCTTTGCATAGTTCTCATGTGAAAGTAGCCTACCTGTGCTGTTTAGTAAGCTAGGAAGACCTCTGCCTTGTAGTACTGCAAATTTGTCCATGAACCTGTTTACTTCTGTCTGCATGTCCTGGCTTCTTCTTTCCAGTGTTTGTACCAGGCTTCTTAATGTAAGGACCCTCTTTATCAGCAAAATGGTTTCAGTTCTGTTGGGAATTCCCATTGCTGCCAGCTGAGGACCTGTACGGTTGTTGAGCACATTAATCATTCTATTGGCTACTTCAGGCATGTTGCCTAGAGATGCCCTTGATCTCTGGACTTCTCTGTGTGCTTTTCCTATGAGCTCTATTTTCTCATGAATAGTCTCAATATATTGCCACTGATCTGTGATTGATTGGCCAATGTTGGCCCATAAAACTGTCTTAAGCTCAGCCACCACTTTGTCAAGGGTGAGCTCCTTCTCCAGCTCCTTTATCTTCTCCTTAAGGGCCTTTATTTCCCTCCCTTTTTCTGCCACATTCTTCTTTGACTTGTCATATCTTTCATTGAGCTTAGCCAAATTCTCCCTGGCTTCATTTAGTTCTGCCATTTGGGCTTCCAGGGCTTGGAATTCACTCTTCAGCTTCTGCATGTCCAGGCTTGGAGCCTGCTCTGTTGTTGGTGCTGGTGCTGATGTAGATGGTGATGTCTGTTCTGTGGGAGGAGCAGTAGTCTGAGGCGGTTCCTCAAGATTGATTATCTCTGGAGGGGGCTGAGAAGTTTGGCCTCCTTCCTTCTGTTGTAATGCTGCCTGCAGGGCAGCCTCTGACTCTCCCAATTTCTCCTGTGTCTGGATCAGCTGTTTGTATAACGATACCAGCATAGCTGCTACATCTTGGTCATGTCTCAGCTGAGCAACCTCTTCTGTTTGTGCATGAATAGTTGCTGGGATATTAATCATTTTCCTCAATGCTGCCGTGTCTGCATCCCTTAGTTTCAATAGTGCTTGAACAGCCTTGATGTCTTTGGGATCATGCCCAAGCTCTATAATGATGTCCTGCAGCGCTTTGATTCGGTTATCCTTTGCCTGGGAGGAAGCCTTTTCCAACTCAAGTTGGGCAGCTGTATTATTTAGGCTATTTTCCAGCCTAAGATTCACCAATGTTTTGTCTGCAAGAGTGGCATACACTATCTCACCCGTTTGCTTGTGCAGTTCTATTTGATCCATAGGGTGGATGTCTTTGGCTAGGACCTCAAGGTTGGTCCTTATGTAGTCTGCAGCTAACTGGGGCTGCAACATGGTTGGCATGAAATGACTCATCACCATTTTTCCCTCATGTACATCATAGGCAGACATCAATCTTTGCTGGTTTGTAGGAGCCATCTTTAACAAGTGATTGTAGAGTTGTATCTTGATTGGCTCGTTCCTCTTTTTGATATCAATAAATTGCTGTTTGATGCCTACTTCAGCTCCCTTTTGGTGGCTTGAGGAGCTGACTTCTCCTCCAACTGTCCTTTCATGTTCCTGCTGAAAGGAACTTGCAGATGCCTCCATACTCGGTGGGCCCATGCCCAAAGATTGCCCAATAGGCATTTCCTCTTCAGAGAGGGGATTCATTCTGTGCCTTTTCTCCCCATGAGTTGTGGAGGTGGTGAGGGGAGTCTCTCTGTCCCTCTTCCGATTTCTGTCCTCATTTTGTGGAGTCTGGAGGACCGAGGCCTCCATTGTAGTCTCTTGCCTAGGAGGCACATTCTCTTGAGCCTGTTGATCAGTGGATATTGGAGCTCCAGATGTTTGCTCTTGCTTCCCTGGTTGCTCTTGTTCTTGCTGTTTTTTGTGTTGTACTTCTTGCTGTTGTACTTCCTGCTGCTGTTCGGTAGGAGCTAGCTGTTTTGGCTCCATCTGTTTCTCTTTGCCTTTGCTGGAAGTTTGATGAGTAGTTCTGGCTGCTTGCTGATGTGCTGTTGAAGATGATGCAGCTGCTCCAAGCTACCTTTGGTATGAAGAGGAAACCTGCCCACAAGTTTCCAAGTCAGCCTCTTTCTCAATATTTTTTGCTTCTCTTTGTAGTATTTGCTCTCTAGTCATTGGCTCTTCTAGGGTGCCCTCTTTCCAACTTAGTTGATTGGCATATTTCTCAATATGAGGCAATTTAGTGTGAGCATAGCCACCCAATTTATGTTTTATCCTTCTGAGAGAAATGAAATGATTAGGGTCATAAGGTATCCATTTGAAACTAGTTTCAAATCGGAGGGCCTCTAGCATGCCATCTGCTTCCTTCCATCCCTCCTCCCTTATGTTGTAAAGGAAAGGGCCTAGCTGGTTCCTGACTTTTAGTTGCACTTTCTTGTTTTTACTATGGAAATGGATCATGTCTGCATTTCCAAACTGCCTGAAATACTCCAAGGAAAATAGTCTCATAGGGACATATCTTGGCAGCCTATAAGGGTCCAACTCACAGCCATATATTCTGATTACTATGTGGTGTTGGTAAAAGTACCAATCAACAATGCTGTAGGACTTAGAAAGATGGAGAATTCTTTGCATTTCATCTGTTAATCTTGGAGGAGGAACACCATATAACAAGGTCAAAGCTAGATGAATGAAAAGGTCTATGAATTCAGAGTATGTGTATGGTGAGCAAGAGGTGTGATGAAAAACTGAGGTCCAAAACACAACTGACCTTGGATTTCCCTGGGCATCAAGTTTTTTGAGAGGAATGGGGAAACTGTCAGGTTGATAAAATAAGAACAGATGATATATGTATCTGGTGTATCTAAACACCTTCTCCCTTTCTAGATTCATCAGTTTCTCATGAATCTTGTTTGCAATATATGTAGCGTAATCATAATGCACAGCAGGAGGCTTTCCAGGAAAAAATATGGACAGCATAGCCATAATGGTGTCATCAACATCCTCAGTTCCCTTGTAGCCCAAGACATAGCTGATTAAATCTACAAGCATTTTGCCCAAGTCATTGAGGTATGGATTTCCAATAGGAGGCGTCCTCACAGTTTCAGAGCCCGGCTGTACAAATAACTGATTGATTTTGATGATCTGGGCACTGGACAGGTTGCCCCCCTTCTTTAATAAATCTAGGATGGAGAGAGGAGTCAATGGTCTTGCAGAATGAAAGTGCAGCATCTCATTTATGGCCTCAGGGGTAATATGAAACAAGACAGAGCCTGTGGGACTGAGAACAGCTCTCTGAAATGGATAATAGCATTCACAACATCTATGGATCAAGTCTGGAAGGGGATTGACTTGAGGAAGGTTAAAAATGGGCAAATTGGAGTCCCAAATCCCTAATATATCAGCTCCACAGAGGTGTTGGGCCTTTAACTCATTCAGCAGATGGATGTTAAATTTGGAATTCATTGAGAATGAGTCTATCATCTGATAATCCTTATCCCCCAGGGCCTTCCATTCTATTTCTCTTTGTGGGGCATTCAGAGGTTGAATATTCAATTCAATTGGTGCTTCCATGGCTAGTAAGGCCTCTGACTTGTATGTGAAGTGGTTTGAGTGAACAGAGCAACACAGAGGGGTATCTTTACAATAGAGAGGTGAATTGCAAGGAGCAGAGGGTAAATTGTAACAGCAGCAGTTGAAATACTGCCCAGAGGACTGATAGAACTGATATCAGGACTGATTCAAGTGTCTCCATGGTGAATTATTATAGTTTCAGGGTCTAAGTCCACGAATGCGTGGACAAACCGCAGGTTTGGTGAAAACTCAGATAAACAAGGCTCTGCAGGTGAATTTGGACTCAATAGTTAAAAAAGGAAGCTAGCCACCGGGATTTACTGGTAGATACTGTGTTTTTTCACTCTTTTAAGCTATTCTTGGAGAATTATGGAGAAAACCAGGCGCAGAGGGAATGACTGGGATAAATACCTGGTAAACTGTCGGCAATGGTTATGGATGTAGGTGGAATTGGCGTGCCAACGGTCTTCTGGTCGATTTCGGCAGGTTGGCGACAGATTGGTCGTAAAATTCATGCAAAGCAGAGTAACAGTTGTTTTATCAAAAGTGACAAAAAACACGATTTTTGGCCAAAATATAGACTTTTTTGGGATTTTTGCGCTTTTTGGATGACGTCAGCATGACGTCATCAGGTGCGGTCAAAGTCGGATGACGTCAGCATGACGTCAACGAGTGACGTGGTGGCCTATGAGTGGTCCACGGGGATGGTGAGGTGGCGGACAGGTCAGAGCAGTGGCGGACAGGGGCGCTAGCGCGGCGGTGATGTAGCAATGACGTGGGCCTGACGTGGTAATGACGCTGGCATGGCGGGTTCACACAAAACCAGAAACGGTAAGTGGATTTTCTCGGACCGCCCTCGATACGGAAGTTGTTTTGTCAGAGGGCGACCCGAGAAATTGTGGGGGCGACGCGTGGCAGAGGCCTGACGTCACCCTCTGACAGTTTCTCGGGTGCTATCTTACGGACGTCGGGCCCAACCCGATATGCATGTGGGCCGTCGGATGAAAAGAGCCAGATCCGACGGTAGACGGATCGCTAAGGCGCCACGACGATACGGCAGCGGGCGGGGATTAAAATAATATTTTTTGTGTAATTCGTGCCCGGCGAGACTTAGGACTTCGGCGGATAATATGGGTTTTCAATGTATTCTTTATAAAAATGCACATTTGCGCCAAACTTTGGATAAAGCTGAAAAGTGGGTTTTTGATGTATTTTTGCAAATAAAGCGGGTTAGGGGTGGAAATGGGGTTTTTACAAGGTTCTTTTGCAAACGAAGGGGTAAATGGTTTAAATGAGCTCTAAAGGGGAAAGAGGGGTAGGGCTTAGGTTATTAAACTGACCAGAGGTCAATTTAATCCCTGACTTTGAACATATGGCTATAGTGCCAAAGGGGAAGGGAATATTTATATTTTGCTTGGGATTTATACACCATAGTGTTTATAATAGTTAGGGAAAAGGGGAACATAGGGATTTAGATAATAAGAAGTTAGGGGTTAATATGGGTGGAAAAGGTGAATGAGGAGTGATAACACTAAGTTTGTGTGGAATCAACTTAGTTCTAGGGAGTAGATCAAAATGAAAAGATTTTTAGACAAGAAATGTGGCTTTTAAAGAAACAAGAACCACCATAAGACCTTGAATTCTTTCATGAAGGCAACTGGTATGGGGATGTTAGCAATGAATGTGGAAAGGGGAGATTAGGAAGTTAGACATGCTCCTTTGTTTTGCTGCAAAATGATGGAGAATAGGACCTTCTCTATCCACTGATGTTCCTTTATAAAGGTTACCAAACACTCAATTGAAAGGAATGATATTTCTGCAATCCCATATACTTGCCTATCATTTTTTGTTTCTTCATGGAGGGTGCACTTAGACTTGCAGACCCTTATGTGCCTTTTTCTTTTCTTTTGGCTTTTTCTTTTGATTTTCTATCTAGAACTACCCTTATTGCTTCCAAGGTCCCAGATTAAGCAGTTGGGAACCTTAATTCTCTACCTAACTACTGGTCTGCCAAGATTAAACAGTTTGGATAGACTTCTTTCTCTATTCTACAACAGAAAATTGAAACATGGCATGATCCAGATTAGGCTGTTGGACCATCCATCCAAAATTTAGTCAACATCAAGCTTATGTACACACATTGTCTTCTCATGGAAATATGGGATCTTTGAATCACCAAAGCAGAGCATATTTGGAACTTTCATTTGCCAATCATGAAATATGAAACCTATTGGTATAGGTAGCTAACAGTGGCTCCACATGGGGATGGTTTTTCCATTTGAAAGACCAAGAATAGCAGGTCAGAATGCCTTGGTCCATGAGTTCTCTTACCAAACTTGGAGTACTTCTCTTTGAAATCTCAAAATTGTGCTCTTCCCCTCTTGGTGCATCTCTGAACTTATTTGCCTTTTGCTGATAATTCACAAAACTCGAAAAACTGCATTCTTTTACATGTTAACAGAAAGTAATATATACACCTGAAAGAAAGTAATATATACACCTGAGTATGTACAAGGGAGAATTAGGCTACATTCATGGATAGTAGTCAAAATAGTGCTTCAACATCCTGCCATTCACACGACCTTCATCCAAATCAGTTTCATCAAGATTCCTAAGGAAGTAAGTATTATTTCCTTGCACTGCTTGAACAGCAAATGGTCCTCTCCAAAGGGAATCAAATTTTCCATGTTTTCCTTTATCTTCCCTTCTTGAATCCCACCTGAGGACTTTATCACCAATGTTGAAATCTTCAGCCTTAGTCCTTCTATCCAAAGCTTTCTTTAACTTTTCTTGTAAAACTTGAACTCTATGATAGACTTGGTCTCTAGTTTGCTGCAAACATATAATTTGATTTACCCTTCTTTGCACATCATTTGGTTCAGCCTGGCTTTCTTGAAGAAGTTTCATGACAGGGATCCCTAGTGATGAAGGAAATTTGGCTTCTAATCCATAAACTAACTCATATGGGCTGACCCCAATTGATCTCTTGGTTGTTAGTCTATCTGCCCATAAGGCATTGACCAGCTTCTTATGCCAATTCTTCTTATTTTCTTCCAACACCTTCTTTATGATGTTTACAAGGCTTTTATTTGATGATTCAGCAAGGCCATTACCTTGGGGATAGTATGCAGTAGAATGGCCCAAGGTAATGTGAAATTTGTGGCAGAAATTCACCATCTTCTTAGATCTGAAAGCAGCAGCATTGTCTGTTATTATCTTATCAGGACAACCAAATCTAGAAAGGATATTGGTCTCAAGGAACTGAATGATAGTGGAATCATTTGCTTGTCTACATGGGATGGCCTCAATCCATTTGGTGAAGTAGTCTGTGGCTGTGAGGATCCATCTATGTTGGCCTGAAGATGAGGGATGAATTTGCCCAATGAAATCCAAGCCCCATTGTTGAAAAGGTTTCTCTGTAGCAATAGGCCTCAAGGGAAGTGGCAGTAACTTTCTCTTTCCCTCAAACACTTGGCATTTGTGACATGAGGTGGTAAATTTCTTGACATCAGAGAAGACAGTGGGCCAATAGTAACCAGCCCTCAGTATCTTATCCACAGTGGACTTCCAATACAAGTGTCCACCACAGTCACCTGCATGAAATTCCTTCATAACATTGTTAGTCTCATTCTCAATTAAGCAGTTTAACAATATACCCTCATGGTTTTTCCAAAGTAAATTGCCATCCATGACACAAAATCTTGAAGCTTTCATTTTTAAGAACCTACATTTAGTTCTGGACAATCCTAGGGGAGCACACAGGTTTTGTAATACATAACATATATTAGAATACCAAGAGGATTGTTCAAAGGCTACATTGATCTTTCGAGTCGCCAGCTCCGGTTCATTGTCCAGCTGGTTTATGTCTAAGGCTTGGAAGTTTGCATCTGTCATTAATTTAGCCAAACCTTGCCCTTTTATCAGTTTTGTAGGTTTTATTTCAATATCAAATTCCAAGATGTTGGCAATCCACTTTCCTCTTCTGCCCTCTAAGTTTTCTTGAGTGAGTATGTCTTTCACAATGGGACTTGGCACATAAGCTATAACATGGGAGTACAGGATGTAAATCCTAAAGTCTTTAATGGCCTTGACCAAAGCATAAGCTTGTTTCTCCATGATTTGATATTTCAGAGGTGCATCTCTAAGAGCTCTACTAAAGAAAGCAATGGGTTTTTCATTTCCTTGGTCATCTTTCTGTAATAAGACGGCAGCAATGGTATGCTGGGACGCAAAGGAGAAAATGATAAATTCTCTGTCAAATTGAGGATTTGTTAAGACTGGGATTTGGGTAAGGGCCAATTTTATACCTTCAAAAGCTTGATTTCCTTCTACCGTTCATTTCACTTTTTAATCCTTCTTTAGCATGTTGTTAAGTAATCTGATCAATTCTGCTAGGTTTGGGATAAACCTCCTTAAGAAGTTGATCTTCCCCAAGAATGCTTGTAATTCTTTAATGTTTCTTGGGTGGGGCATTTGTAAGATAGCTTGTATCCTGTCTGGGTCAATTCTAATGCCATCCTTTGAAATGATGTGACCTAACAGCTTACCTTCTTCGAAACCAAATAGGGATTTCTTGGGATTTAAGGAAATTCCATATTTCCTACAGGTTATGAATATTTGTCTCAAATGCTTCAAGTGTTCTTGGTCAGATTTTGAAAATGGTGTGAGGTCATCTAAATAAATGACAAGGAAGTCATGAATCTCTTTGGCAAAAGCAATATCCATTGCTCTTTGAAATGTAGCCCCTGCATTTTTTAACCCGAAAGGCATTTTGACATATTTGAAGGTTCCCCATGGGGTTGTAAATGCTGTTTTGTCCTGATCATCAGGGTGAACTAGGATCTGGTTGAAACCTGAGAATCCATCAAGTAAAGAAATTCTTGAGGCCCCCACTACTCTTTGCAAGATGTGATCCATCTTGGGTAAGGGGTAATTATCTTTGAAGGACACTTGATTCAAGTTCCTTAGATCAACACAAAGTATTATCTCACCAGTTTTCTTTCTTGTGGGCACCAAATTTGAAATCCAGTCAGAAAACCTGATAGGTGCTATGATACCCGCTTTAAACATTTTTTGCAGCTCTTTTTCAATTGAAGGGAGAAGTATGGGATTGATCCTTCTCAATTTCTGCTTAAATGGCTTTTGATTAGGCTTGAGAGGGATAGTATGTTGGATAACAGAGGTGTCATAGGATTTTAAATCCTCATAACCCCATGCAAAGACATCTTGAAACTCTTTGAAGAGGTCAATGTATTTAGGTTTTTGATCAGGAGGTAAGGATGCAGACAATTTTATTATCTTAGGCTTTTCAACAGTTCTAATGTTGCATTCTTCAATGGCAGCATTCAGGGGCTGCATTTTTGGTTTTCTAGGGATATCATTTGAATCAAAAATGTCCTCCAACGGAGTTAGGCCTATTGGAAGAAAATTGTCTTTCAGCTCTATGATTTCAGCCTCTGCACCAGCTGTTTCTTCACAACTGATTTGTTGAATTTCTTGTATGTTGTCTTTGTTAAAAATTGTTGGATGTAGCATTTGGTTAGCTGTTTTGGGTGACATTGCCCTGTGGTTCTATTCACTAAGTATTTGTGATTGACTTGCTCCCTCAGTGTCAATGTTTAGTCCTGCAAATTCTTGCTGCAAGGTCAAGAAATTATTTATTTGTGTATCATCTTCAAACACTTGCTAGTCATTAACATTGTTTGGGACAGAGGGTCTGTATTTTATCTCAGCTGTGAAGCAATGGCTAGGTTCAAAGGGTAGTTTACAGGTGCTTGCAAATGTGGCCAAACTATGAGCATGAAGGTTATGGGTCCTAGAAATTTTGGTGATTTGAAATTCAGTGAAGGAACTTAGTAATTCAACAGAAGCAGACCTATAAGATCTCAGTCTTTTGTCATTGGTGAAAAAATTACCCTTTACTTGTTGGATAACTAGGTTTGAGTCTCCTAGGATTGAAACTTTTATGGCTTGTAAGGATTTTACTAGCTTGAGGCCTAGTAAGAGAGCTTCGTATTCTGCCATATTGTTGGTGCACCTGAAGTTTAACCTATAGGCTCGGCCTTCTGCATGACTATTTTGTTTATTATGTATCCAAACCCCTACTCCTGCCCCTAATTTGTTTACTGACCCATCGAATTCAAGAAACTAGAGGACTTCTTGGTTAAGGGAAGAATTCTCAACTGTTATGGGAGTTGGCATCAACAACTTGAGATCTTAGCTTACATTTGGATTTCCTTCTTGAACAGCTTTGTTAATTGATTTCTCAATCATTATTTCTTGAACAACAGTTTCCTCATTTATATGCTGATCTTGTTTGAGTGTCTGGTTTTCTTCATCATTTGTGGGACCTGTATTATCATTGAAGAGAATATAGGAGTCTATGTCAGAATGGACAGCATATATGGGAAAGTTTTGAGGTTTTTCTTCACTGCTGACCATGTATTTCATAAGTGACTCTCTATATAACCTCTTGGGTTGACCAAAGACTGAGATGGTGGCATATGACATGTCTAATTGTAGGGAACCTTGGAGTTTAGCCCCCCATGATCTTGATAACAGCATCCCATATTTGGGTGGGATATCCGCAACTACAACATCCATTAGAATTGTTTTGTTTGGGTACTGAACAAGGGACACACATAAGTCTTTTATTAAGCCTAAACACTTAACTTGGCTGGAGTCAAATGATAATAGGTCCTTATATGGTCTTGTAATATCTAGATTCAATCTCTCCATGACTGATTTAGGCATTAAGTTGTGAGAGGCACCTGAGTCAAACATTGCATTGTGTAGTATCTTATCATGGACATGCAGGCTGACATAGAAAGGTAAGATCGTTGTAACTGCTGTCTTTCCATCAACCTCTGGACCGAAAAGCAATTCTGGGGTGTCATCCAACACATTGACGTTATCTTTATTACGAGTAAGTTGAAGGTACTTCTTGATTTGTTGTCTATAAATGTCATGCTTGGCTAGTTCAGAAAGAGGAATAGCTACCTTCAATTTGCCAATTTCAGCTTCTAAGTCAAAGGGACTTTCAGATGGGATCTTGGTGTTGTGGGTGACAGCCTTTTCCTTGTTTACTAAGTATTCTTCTTGTTTCTTTTCTTGATCTTGAGGCTTGTCCTTCTTACTCATCTCTTGAGGAGTGTTACTTGGATTAGGCTGCATGGGTGATGTAGCCATAGGCTGTTGTTTTGAGGGCAATGGTTCAGTGACTTCTTGAACGGTTACATCATTTGTAACTGAATCAGTTGTGTCATTTGGCTCTGTGACTATGGCTCTTTTGGGTTGCTGGCTATCCTTTGTTTTTTCAGGCTGTGTTACATTTATAGTTCTGCTTCTTAGCTTGTATTGCTTATGAACTTCATAAACGGCTGTGTCATAGCCTTGTTTAAAGTCAAATGACTCACCTGACCTGGTTTGGAATTGCTGAATGTCATCATCCTTATGATCTTCTTGACTCAGAAAAACTTGCTGCTCATCATTCAGACCCATCAGGTTAATGTGGGTGTCATCTGTTTGCTCATTCGAAGTGGATGCCTCAGTATAGTTTTCCTGGAAAGGAGGTCTTATGTCTGGATCAGAACCGGTCTTGCCAACGTTTGGGTTTTGATTTCTCCTAAAATTGGGATTCCTGATAGGGTTATTTTGTGGTGCTTCCCATGATGATTTTCTCTCAACTGATTCTACTCTATCACCCAATCTCTTCATACCTGTGAGTATTGCATCCAGTTTTTGATCAAAGGCTGAAGGTTCTTCTTTGAAGGTGGTTCTCTTCTCCAATCTTGCCCTGTTTCTTTTGGCAATCAGGTTAGCCTCTACTGTGACAGCAACCTTTTGGGCATCTTCGAGGGTTTCAGGGGCTCTTTCCTTCAACTGATATGCCATATCAGGGTCAAAACCATCAGGAAATTTGTACAAGGCCAAATCGGGAGGAGGTCTTAAATTCTGTGGTATTGCGTTATATACATTGTTGAATCTTGCACAATACTCCAACACGGTCTCTTGAGGACCTCGTTTGATTGTATCATATTCACCAAGTATGTGCAGGGGATCTTTCTTTTTCTCCCATCTGTTAGTAAAGGCTTGATAAAGCTCATCAGGAGTTGTGATGGTATTTACAGCCAGTGATCTAAACCAAGTTCTTACATCCCCTGTCAGGCTCTGAACAAAGATTCTCAGTCTCACACTGTCATCATCTATTTCATAGTTCTCAAAATGGTCTTGCATCCTTCTGGCATGCTGAATTGTTGTGAAAGGGCCAGTGGAGTCAAAATATGAGATCTTGGATTGGTAGTCCTGAGGTAGAGCTGCAGCATTAGCAGGCAACTGCAGGGGTGCATATCTATTATCCATACTTGCAGGATTTAAAGGATTGACAGGGATAACTGGGATAACATGAACGACTAGTACAACAGGGGTAGTGGGAACGATATAAACTAGAGTGTTGGTCAAGGGAATATGTGCAGTGGATGGAGGTGTGAAAGGAGGGCTTTGAGATGTGGATGGTGAACTGGGGGAATCAGGGGTAGACCGAAATAGAACCTTGATTGGAGTTGGAACAGGGTTTGGGTAAGCTGTCTCAAGACTCAAATCAGCAAGAGTTTCCCATCCTTGCTGCTTCCTAATGATTTTAGGGATTGTATTAGGATTTTCAAAAATAGTTGGTGGATTGGGATCAGGATTTGACCTTGTATATCGCGGATTCTTCTTGGGAGCCAACTTCTGAACTTGTTTTTTGAGTATGTTTTTGGAGTATTTTTGTGTCTACAAGGGCGAGACAAGATTTTGGAATGGCTGTGTATATCTTGAAGCTAGCATGAAGGTTGACTGAAGCAGCTTTAAGAAATATACAGAAATTATAAAATCCTGAGGAGCTCCCCAGTGGAGTCGCCAATTATGTTATCACCCAGGTTGTTCCCTTTGACTCCCAAGGGAATACGGCCGGGGTAACCACTAACCAAGCTTTGGATTACAGATCCTAGCCAAACTGTAATCAGAGAGGGCTCTCTCTTTAAGATTTATCTCTGTTTTGTGAAGATTTTAGGCTAGTTATGAGTTCAGTTTTTGTTTGAGGTTTTGGTTGTGAACTGTTGATTGAGAAGGGCATGAAATGTTTGAGGGATTTCTAGTCCATTGGGCTTATGGAGTCAGAGTTTGAGCAGGTCCTGATGTCTGTGATGGAGAAGGATTTACTGTAGAGCTAGACAGCTATTCATGATACAAATTTTTGGTTGATAAATGAAACAGAGTGAAATGGAAACTTATATATAGTGTGACTGTATGTCGAGGAAGGGCAGAATGTGTTCAGTAGCATCTAAGAATTACTGCACATATACTGTCAAAGATTTATAGTAATTTGGAGCATTTAAGAATTCCAATTTAACAGATAAACCTGAAGAAAACATTTATAACAATGAAAGATTGAATTCAGGGTGCCTCCATGGACAAATCCTGAGTTATTCTTCTACTTTCTTGTTAAGATTAGATCACATAAATGAGAAATGAAATACAAAAATAACACATAGACAGAGATAGAGAAACTTATTGTATCAAGATATAGCACTAGAATTCTGCAGCATTCAATGGTTCCAACACAGTATACACCAGAAAAGACAATCTCTGAAATTCCAAAAGCTCCTTTGTGTTATATCACCAAAATACAGCCGAGTTCTCTTTTTTCCAGTAACAACCACCCCTTCAAGCTTATCCGAGGGGGAATATATACAATCGGTTCTACAAATATCTGAACCGCATGAGTCACTATGATAATTAAATACGCTCACCAACTTTACAAAACAACAGATAAGGAAGTTATTGCTGCTATGAATACAAAATGAATGCTCTTTAATATTGTCAGAAGACTTTTTGACCTTCGAAGGCCACTGAGTCGGTTTAGCGTTCTGAATAAATGCTGAATGATGTGTCTTTATGCTCTGTCATCCTGTAGCTTTCTCGGCCCTGTCATTTGCAGCTGTCAGTATTGCTTTGGTGGCCGAATCTTTCTGCTGAGTTGGCTCAGTCCCCTATTCTATAATCATATTGTGTTCATCACTTTTTCTGAAGGTGATGACTTATGTTTTTTGATGAAAAAACTTGATGAAAGGCTTATGATTACAATATCATCTGTATCATTTTGGTCCACCATTCCTGTGTGGGCAGTTGATGTCTCAAAATTGCATCCAGGGTCTCATCTGCCTCTGTATATTTGTAGAAGTTTGGAGGCACTTCAAACAAATTCTTGATCTCATTCATAATAAGAAATCAATTCTCTACTCTATCATAGAGATTTTGCCCAGATGCTGGCCCTGTTTCTTCTGAAGTACTTGGTGTTACAATGATCTGATCTATAGCAAATGTGTTGACCCTCTTTGCATAGTTCTCATGTGAAAGTAGCCTACCTGCGCTGTTCAGTAAGCCAGGAAGACCTCTGCCTTGTAGTACTGCAAATTTGTCCATGAACCTGTTTACTTCTGTCTGCATGTCCTGGCTTCTCCTTTCCAGTGTTTGTACCAGGCTTCTTAATGTAAGGACCCTCTTTATCAGCAAAATGGTTTCAGTTCTGTTGGGAATTCCCATTGCTGCCAGCTGAGGACCTGTACGGTTGTTGAGCACATTAATCATTCTATTGGCTACTTCAAGCATGTTGCCTAGAGATGCCCTTGATCTCTGGACTTCTCTGTGTGCTTTTCCTATGAGCTCTATTTGCTCATGAATAGTCTCAATATATTTCCACTGATCTGTGATTGATTGGCCAATGTTGGCCCATAAAACTGTCTTAAGCTCAGCCACCACTTTGTCAAGGGTGAGCTCCTTCTCCAGCTCCTTTATCTTCTCCTTAAGGGCCTTTATTTCCCTCCCTTTTTCTGCCACATTCTGCTTTGACTTGTCATATCTTTCATTGAGCTTAGCCAAATTCTCCCTGGCTTCATTTAGTTCTGCCATTTGGGCTTCCAGGGCTTGGATTTCACTCTTCAGCTTCTGCATGTCCAGGCTTGGAGCCTGCTCTGTTGTTGGTGCTGGTGCTGATGTAGATGGTGCTGTCTGTTCTGTGGGAGGAGCAGTATTCTAAGGCGGTTCCTCAAGATTGATTATCTCTGGAGGGGGCTGAGAAGTTTGGCCTCCTTCCTTCTGTTGTAATGCTGCCTGCAGCGCAGCCTCTGACTCTCCCAATTTCTCCTGTGTCTGGATCAGCTGTTTGTATAACGATACCAGCATAGCTGCTGCATCTTGGTCATGTCTCAGCTGAGCAACCTCTTCTGTTTGTGCGTGAATAGTTGCTGGGATCTTAATCATTTTCCTCAATGCTGCCATGTCTGCATCCCTTAGTTTCAATAGTGCTTGAACAGCCTTGATGTCTTTGGGATCATGCCCAAGCTCTATAATGATGTCCTCCAGCGCTTTGATTCGGTTATCCTTTGCCTGGGAGGAAGCTTTTTCCAACTCAAGTTGGGCAGCTGTATTATTTAGGCTATTTTCCAGCCTAAGATTCACCAATGTTTTGTCTGCAAGAGTGGCATACACCATCTCACCCGTTTGCTTGTGCAGTTCTATTTGATCCATAGGGTGGATGTCTTTGGCTAGGACCTCAAGGTTGGTCCTTATGTAGACTGCAGCTGACTGGGGCTGCAACATGGTTGGCATGAAATGACTCATCACCATTTTTCCCTCATGTACATCATATGCAGACATCAATCTTTGCTGGTTTGTAGGAGCCATCTTTAACAAGTGATTGTAGAGCTGTATCTTGATTGGCTCGTTCCTCTTTTTGATATCAATAAATTGTTGTTTGATGCCTACTTCAGCTCCCTTTTTGTGGCTTGAGGAGCTGACTTCTCCTCCAACTGTCCTTTCATGTTCCTGCTGAAAGGAACTTGCAGATGCCTCCATACTCGGTGGGCCCATGCCCAAAGATTTCCCAATAGGCATTTCCTCTTCAGAGAGGGGATTCATTCTGTGCCTTTTCTCCCCATGAGTTGTGGAGATGGTGAGGGGAGTCTCTCTGTCCCTCTTCCGATTTCTGTCCTCATTTTGTGGAGTCTGGAGGACCGAGGCCTCCACTGTAGTCTCTTGCCTAGGAGGCACATTCTCTTGAGCCTGTTGCTTAGTGGATATTGGAGCTCCAGATGTTTGTTCTTGCTGCCTTGGTTGCTCTTGTTCTTGCTGTTTTTTGTGATGTACTTCTTGCTGTTGTACTTCCTGTTGCTGTTCAGTAGGAGCTAGCTGTTTTGGCTCCATCTGTTTCTCTTTGCCTTTGCTGGAAGTTTGATGAGTAGTTCTGGCTGCTTGCTGATGTGCTGTTGAAGATGATGCAGCTGCTCCAAGCTACCTTTCGTATGAAGAGGAAACCTGCCCACAAGTTTCCAAGTTAGCATCTTTCTCAATATTTTTTGCTTCTCTTTGTAGTATTTGCTCTCTAATCATTGGCTCTTCTAGGGTGCCCTCTTTCCAACTTAGTTGATTGGCATATTTCTCAATATGAGGCAATTTAGTGTGAGTATAGCCACCCAATTTATGTTTTATCCTTCTGAGAGAAATGAAATGATTAGGGTCATAAGGTATCCATTTGAAACTAGTTTCAAATCGGAGGGCCTCTAACATGCCATCTGCTTCCTTCCATCCCTCCTCCCTTATGTTGTAAAGGAAAGGGCCTAGCTGGTTCCTGACTTTTAGTTGCACTTTCTTGTTTTTACTATGGAAATGGATCATGTCTGCATTTCCAAACTGCCTGAAATACTCCAAGGCAAATAGTCTCATAGGGACATATCTTGGCAGCCTATAAGGGTCCAACTCACAGCCATATATTCTGATTACTGTGTGGTGTTGGTAAAAGTACCAATCAACAATGCTGTAGGACTTAGAAAGATGGAGAATTCTTTGCATTTCATCTGTTAATCTTGGAGGAGGAACACCATATAACAAGGTCAAAGATGGATGAATGAAAAGGTCTATGAATTCAGAGTATGTGTATGGTGAGCAAGAGGTGTGATGAAAAACTGAGGTCCAAAACACAACTGACCTTGGATTTCCCTGGGCATCAAGTTTTTTGAGAGGAATGGGGAAACTGTCAGGTTGATAAAATAAGAACAGATGATATATGTATCTGGTGTATCTAAACACCTTCTCCCTTTCTAGATTCATCAGTTGCTCATGAATCTTGTTTGCAATATATGTAGCATAATCATAATGCACAGCAGGAGGCTTTCCAGGAGAAAATATGGACAGCATAGCCATAACGGTGTCATCAACATCCTCAGTTCCCTTGTAGCCCAAGACATAGCTGATTAAATCTACAAGCATTTTGCCCAAGTCATTGAGGTATGGATTTCCAATAGGAGGCGTCCTCACAGTTTCGGAGCCCGACTGTACAAATAACTGATTGATTTTGATGATCTGGGCACTGGACAGGTTGCCCCCCTTCTTTAATAAATCTAGCATGGAGAGAGGAGTCAATGGTCTTGCAGAATGAAAGTGCAGCATCTCATTTATGGCCTCAGGGGTAATATGAAACAAGACTGCGCCTGTGGGACTGAGAACAGCTCTCTGACATGGATCATAGCATTCACATCATCTATGGATCAAGTCTGGAAGGGGATTGACTTGAGGAAGGTTAAAAATGGGCAAATTGGAGTCCCAAATCCCTAATATATCAGCTCCACTGAGGTGTTGGGCCTTTAACTCATTCAGCAGATGGATGTTAAATTTGGAATTCATTGAGAATGAGTCTATCATCTGATAATCCTTATCCCCTAGGGCCTTCCATTCTATTTCTCTTTGTGGGGCATTCAGAGGTTGAATATTCAATGCAATTGGTGCTTCCATGGCTAATAAGGCATCTGACTTGTATGTGAAGTGGTTTGAGTGAACAGAGCAACACAGAGGGGTATCTTTACAATAGAGAGGTGAATTGCAAGGAGTAGAGGGTAAATTGTAACAACAGCAGTTGAAATACTACCCAGAGGACTGATAGAACTGATATCAGGGCTGATTCAAGTGTCTCCATGGTGAATTATTATAGTTTCGAGGTCTAAGTCCACGAATGCGTGGACAGACTGTAGGTTTGGTGAAAACTCGGATAAACAAGGCTCTGTAGGTGAATTTGGACTCAATAATAAAAAAGGAAGCTAGCCACCGGGATTTACGGGTAGATACTGTGTTTTCTCACTCTTTTAAGCTATTCTTGGAGAATTATGGAGAAAACCAGGCACAGAGGGAATGACTGGGATAAATACCTGGTAAACTGTCGGCAATGGTTATGGATGTAGGTGGAATTGGCGCGCCAACGGTCTTCTGGTCGATTTCGGCAGGTTGGCGACAGATTGGTTGTAAAATTCATGCAAAGCAGAGTAACGGTTGTTTTATCAAAAGTGACAAAAAACACGATTTTCGGCCAAAATATAGAATTTTTTGGGATTTTGGCGCTTTTTTTGGATGACGTCAGCATGATGTCATCAGGTGGGGTCAAGGTTGGATGACGTCAGCATGACGTCATCGAGTGACGTGGCGGCCTATGAGTGGTCCACGGGGATGGTGAGGTGGCGGACAGGTCAGAGCAGTGGCGGACAGGGGCGCTGGCGCGACGGTGATGTAGCAATGACGTGGGCCTGACGTGGTAATGACGCTAGCATGGCGGGTTCACACAAAACCAGAAACGGTAAGTGGATTTTGTCGGACCGCCCTCGATACGGAAGTTGTTTTGTCAGAGGGCGACTCGAGAAATTGTGGGGGCTACGCGTGGCAGAGGCCTGACGTCACCCTCTGACAGTTTCTCGGGTGCTATCTTACGGACGTCCGGCCCAACCCGATATGCATGTGGGCCGTCGGATGAAAAGAGCCAGATCCGACGGTAGACGGATCGCTAAGGCGCCAGGACGATACGGCAGCGGGCGGGGATTAAAATAATATTTTTTGTGTAATTCGTGCCCGGCGGGACTTAGGACTTCGGCGGATAATATGGGTTTTCAATGTATTCTTTATAAAAATGCGCATTTGCGCCAAACTTTGGATAAAGCCGAAAAGTGGGTTTTTGACGTATTTTTGCAAATAAAGCGGGTTAGGGGTGGAAATGGGGTTTTTACAAGGTTCTTTTGCAAATGAAGGGGTAAATGGTTTAAATGAGCTCTGAAGGGGAAAGAGGGGTAGGGCTTAGGTTATTAAACTGACCAGAGGTCAATTTAATCCCTGACTTTGAACATATGGCTATAGTGCCAAAGGGGAAGGGAATATTTATATGTTGCTTGGGATTTATACACCATAGTGTTTATAATAGTTAGGGAAAAGGGGAACATAGGGATTTAGATAATAAGAAGTTAGGGTTAATATGGGTGGAAAAGGTGAATGAGGAGTGATAACACTAAGTTTGTATGGAATCAACTTAGTTTTAGGGAGTAGATCAAAATGAAAAGATTTTTAGACAAGAAATGTGGCTTTTAAAGAAACAAGAACCACCATAAGACCTTGAATTCTTTCATGAAGGCAACTGGTATGGGGATGTTAACAATGAATGTGGAAAGGGGAGATTAGGAAGTTAGACATGCTCCTTTGTTTTGCTGCAAAATGATGGAGAAGAGGACCTTCTCTATCCACTGATGTTCCTTTATAAAGGTTACCAAACACTCAATTGAAAGGAATGATATTTCTGCAACCCCATCTGCCTACCCATCTACTTGCCTAGCATTTTTTGTTTCTTCATGGAGGGTGCACTTAGACTTGCAGACCCTTATGTGCCTTTTTCTTTTCTTTTGGCTTTTTCTTTTGATTTTCTATCTAGAACTACCCTTATTGCTTCCAAGGTCCCAGATTAAGCAGTTGGGAAACTTAATTCTCTACCTAACTACTGGTCTGTCAAGATTAAACAGTTTGGACAGACTTCTTTCTCTATTCTACAAAAGAAAATTGAAACATGGCATGATCCAGATTAGGCTGTTGGACCATCCATCCAAAATTTAGTCAACATCAAGCTTATGTACACACATTGTCTTCTCATGGAAATATGGGATCTTTGAATCACCAAAGCAGAGCATATTTGGAACTTTCATTTGCCAATCATGAAATATTAAACCTACTGGTATAGGTAGCTAACACACCTCTCATGTTCCTTCTTTTTTGCCACCTCTTCTCGCTTACATCTCCCCCCCTCCTTCGTCTCTTATGGACCATCTCCCTTTCCACCTCCCTACCCGTCTTTTCCATGCTATCATGACTCTGTCCATTCCCTGACACCCTGACATATCAACCCTCCTCCATCGTTACTCTCCCATCTCCTCGCCTTGAGATGATATCCTTTGCCACGCTCCGCTTAACTTCATCCATCATGACCTGATCGCCGCCCGCTCGTTCCTACATTCTACCCTGCTGATCATTTATTGTCTTGTTTGCTACCTTTCTCATCCCGATCGGGAGTCTTATAATCTTCCCTTTATCTGGTGATTGATTCATTCTGATCATGGGTGATTATGTTTAAGTTCTCCCCAGCTCGGGTCCTCTTCTATTGAGGGCTAGCTTCTGTCCAATCTTCTGATCGATTCTTTGCTCCCCCAATTCGCCAATAGGTTCGCAGCCCTATTCCCTTTTCGCCTCACATGGTTTATAATTTTATATTCAATTCTACTTAGCAACCCTGCTATGTCTTGAATAATCCCCGCTGTCCTCCAACTTTTCGCCACTTGCTCCCAGCTCTTTCCATCCCTTAGTTTGCGGAGCATCTCTATTGTAACCTGTGAGTCTCCTTCTATTTCCAAATTCATGTATCTATTCCTCACTGCTATCCTTAATCCCTGATGTACTGCCCACAACTCTGCTTCGTTATTCGTCATTTCACCTCCCCATTCCGCAAACACCCACCTTGTATTTTCCTTGCTGTCCCTGAAGATACCCCCAAAGCCTGCCTGCCCTGGGTTTCCTTTGGACGCCCCGTCAAAGTTCAATTTAATAAAATGCTCTCTGGGATATCTGAATTGGTTAGGGCTCTGTGTTCGAGATCCGATCCTATTCTCTTTTCTGGAGTAGATCATACCAAAGTCCATATTTAATTTGGATACTATTCTCCTTTCCTCCTGATTCATTTTCCAATCCTCCTCTTCCCAAGCCTCAGATAGAACAGTTTCTTTTATAGATTTACATATTTCTTCCCATATTCTTGCAGGTTGACAACTTCTATCCCGGAAGATCCTCCTATTTTGTTATTTCCAAAGGGACCATATTACCAAGCCCACTGACATATTCCATACTCTCCTCACTACTCTACTGAGGAATTGTCCTTTGCCCCATTGCATTATGGTATTCTGAACGCTGTTCGGATCTCTCTTTGTATTTCCAAAAAGTACTCTGATTTCCTCCCATAAACATCTAGCAAATGGACATTTATTCAGTACATGCTCCTGGGTTTCGATTTCTCTGTTGCTTAGGCTGCATCTCGAGTGTCCATAAAAACCTTTCTTCTGGATTTTGTCCCATGTTAGAATCCATTCTTTGCTCACCAGCCATGCGAATATTGTTATTTTCGGCCACCACTTGCCTTCCCATATTACTCTCCAGTCAGTAGCTCCTTCCTCCCTTTCCTGTTTCGTTGCTAAATAGTAGGCTTCTTTTACTGTAAAGGTTCCTTTCATTGATCTTCCCCACCTGAGAATATCCATCCCTAATCTGATTTTAATTTTCCTCAGTTCCACCTCTTTAGTATATAATTTCTCCAGGTCCTAGTTTATATTTTCATGCCATTCCTCTGGCTTTCTCCAAACTCTCCATATTTTACTTGTCTCTCCATCTTTCCAATAATCCTTCACATATTCCAATCCTGCCCTCTTCTCTTTCTGTTTAACTTCTTGTAGAGTTTGTATCTCTGATAATTTGTCTCGCTGCTGCCAACCTTCCTCCCAAAATCTGGCGTTGCTCCCTTCACGAATTTCCCAGAAAGCATGATTGTTTACCATGTCCCTATTCTGGCTTGCCAGTTCCCAAATTGAAGATCCTTTTGGGATTTCTTCAATTCTCAATCTACCCTCTACTGTATCAGGCATATTGTATTTCTGAGTCCATATTATCTTCCATACATCATTCCCCCCTGCACCCACCTCCACCATAATTTTGCTCCTAGCACCTTGTTTAGCATTTCAGGGTCTCTTATACCCAGTCCCCCTTCTTCTTTTCTTCTCATTAGGTTTTTCCATGAAACCAGAGCCCATTTCCTCTGTTGTTTAGGGTCGCCCCATATAAATTTCCCAAATATTTCTTTCATTTTTGTGCATGCTCCTTTGGGTGCTGCCATAATGGATAGGGGATAGATAGGTATCGATTGCAGGACTGATTTTAAAAGGACAATTCTGTTGGCAATGTTCAAAGATCTAAAAGACCAACTCACCAATTTGTTTTTTATTTTTTCTATCGTATTCTGCCAGTTTTTCATCCGGGTAGGGTTTATGTCCAGCTGATTTCCCAGATACTTAGTAGGGAGTTCCCCCTGTCTAAAGCCTAACGTTATTGTAAGATGAGCTTTGATAGAATCAGGAGTATTAAATATGAATGTGCATGATTTTTCGTTGTTTATTTCCATACCTGTTGCTTCCATGAATATTTCTAAAATTCTTTTGATCTTCCTCACCTCCTTGATTGATACCTCACCGAATAGCATAATATCATCTACAAACTGCTGATGTGTGATGGGTAGATTGTTTCCCCATGGTTTTAGGCCTTTGATTCTCTTTTCCCTTAGCTCTTTTTTAAGATTTCTCCCTGAACCCTCGACTGCCATTATGAATAGGAATGGAGAAATAGGATCTCCTTGCCTAATTCCCCTTGTTGCATTAAAGGTGTTCGTTGGGATACCATTTACCAGAATTGAGAAAATCGGTGTTGAAATCATGCTGTAGACCCATTCGATCCATCTATTATCGAATCCATATGCTCCAAGAACCGCTCTGAGGTACTTCCAGCTCAACCGGTCATAGGCTTTTGACAAATCTAACTTCATCATCATTCCTCTCTTCTTTTTCAGATTTAGGGAGTGTATCATCTCTTGAGTAACTACTAATCCATCAAGTATTTGTCGACCCTCCACAAAGCCGGTTTGCTCTGGTGAGATAATATTCGGAAGTAAAGGCTTTAATCTTTTCACTATCAGAGTAGCTATAATCTTATAAATGACATTACACAAGGTTATTGGGCGAAAACCTTGAGCATCCTCCGAATTATTGCTCTTAGGGATCAAGGTTAGAAAGGTCGAGTTAATACCTGGCCATATCTTTTGCTTCATTCTTGATTCCTCTACAACTTCCAAGACTTCGTGTCCTAGAAAGTACCAACCTGCCTGATAGAATTCCACTATGTATCCATCCGGTCCTGGTGCCTTATTCTTGCTCATTTTCATCACAATTTCTTCCACCTCTTCCATAGTTACTGCCCTCATCAGAGCCTTATTCTATTCATTTGTTATTAATCTTCGAATTTCCTTGCAAATACATTCTATTACTTCTCCCCAGTCCCTATGTGGTTTTGTGAGAATCCCTTTGTGATAATCCACTAAAACTTTTTCAATATCTCCCTGTTCTACTATCCTTTCCCCCTCTGCATTTTTGATAGAGAAGATCTGATTCCTTTGTCTGTTCTGAATCATAGCTTGATGAAAAAACTTGGTATTTCTTTCACCTTCGCGCAACCATTTTATCCTTGACTTTTGTCTCCACATAATCTCTTCCTGTTTCCTCCTTTCTTCCAATTGGCCGATTATTCTTCCCTCTTCATTACTTCTCTCTTCGTCCCTCCCTTCCAGAATTATTTTTTGTTGTAGTTCTTCCATTTCTCTCTCTAATTTTTGTTTTTCCTCCATGATATTCCCAAACTCTTCCTTATTCCATTTTTTGATTTTCCCTTTGATTTCTTTGAGCTTTAGCTGGATGGTATGCATTTTCCCCTTTCCTTTAACTTTACTCTGCGTCCACCATTCTTCCACTTTGCTTAAGAATTGGGGGTTTCTGAGCCAGAAAGCCTCAAATCTAAAAGGCTTCTTACCGTTGTTCTTCTTAATATCAATTTCCAATCTGATCGGCCAGTGGTCCGAACCTAGGCCTGGCAAAATTTTAGCTTCTATAAACACATTCCGGTTCAAAATTTTCTCAGACAAAAGAAACCTGTCTAATCTCGAAGCAATTTGGTTTTTTCCTCCCCTCCTGTTATTCCATGTGCTGAAACCATTGGTTGGAGGAATGTCTACCAACCTCTGTTCTGTAATCATCTCATTGAACTCCTCCATACTCTGATCCGGTCTCCTTACACCTCCTTTCTTTTCTCCTAACGCTCGAATCATATTAAAGTCTCCTCCTATTATCCATAGGGTTCCAGGGATAATTCTTCTTATAGCTTGCATATTCTTGAGGAATTATTTCCGCTCCCTGGGTATGTGAGGACCATAAACCCCTGAAATAAGAATTCATTCCTCCACTCCGGTCAACCTGAACAATCCTGTTAGTATTCTAGGAAAACTAATCCAGTTCTCAAAAATTACCTTCTCAGGGTTCCATATGATTGCCAGACCCCCTGCTGTACCATCCGCATCTTGGGCCATTACCTCGTATTCTGGTTTCGTCCTTTTCATTATTTCTACCAGCTGTTGGTACTCCATTTTTGTTTCCTGTATTATCATTATGCTCGGTTTATCCTTCTTCAATCTCTCCTTTAAATATCTCTGCTTACCTTCACTGTTGAGTCCCCTAATATTCCAGCTTGTAACTATCATTTATAACTTTTTGATGGTTGTTGAAATACCTCTGAAAGAGGTATCACCCTACCTGAATTAACTAATATTTCTCCTACTGCTTGAATCGTTTCATTTATTTTTCGTCTTCCTCTCTTTCTACCTCCCTTGCCAGTGCCATCCATTCCCAGGCTTTGGTTTCCCTGTGACCCTGTTTGATCTATCCTGATCTCTGAAATGCTGCCTTTCTTCTCCTGATATTTCTGGAATGTTTCTTTATATAGTTGTTTCTGTGTTTCCGGAATGAATCTTTCATCTAGGTTTTTCCATTCTTGAAGTAGTTTCTTCATTATTCTTTCTTCTTCGACCCCATTATCTTTTTGTCTATCTGATCCCGACATCGTTTGTCCTACTGTATTCTCCTGGCTTCCCCCATCTCTTCTTCTGCTTCTTTGTTCTGACTTACACTTTTTTCTGTTGTCTCTTTTATGATATCCATTGGAAAATTTTCGTTATCCTCCTCTTCGACCTTTCCTTCCTCGTTTTCTTCTTCCTCATCCTGAAGGACCTGAAACTTGTTTTGATTTTCGGCTGGTGTATTCTTCTCTTTTGGCTGAATCTTCGTTCCCTCCGTACTTGGTTTCTTCCTTCTTTGAACCTCCTTGAATCCCCTCTCGCCGGTATCCGATCCTTCTGCTCTCCTCTGTTCTTCCTCCAGGGTCCTTGTTGCTTCCGCCTCTCTGTTTTGTGGACATTCCCTAAATAGATGTCCATACTTGTGGCATCTTCTGCACCTAAAGGGAATATGCTCATAGCCTATTGGCTGCTGCCATATTTCGTCATGATATTCCACCTCTATATACTCCGGCAAGGGTTCTGCTATGTTCATGTACACACATATCCTTGCATAAGATGTGTACTTCCCTCTTTTGGTTGACTCTGCCACCTTGAAAAAAGTTCTGATCGAGTTGCCAATCCCTTCTAGTATATCAGGATCCCAGAACTCCATTGGTAATCCGAACAATCTGACCCATATGGGAGCTGCCAACAGTTTCTCATTATCTGGGTTGTATCTATCCTCCCAGTGTCTCATAAATAATCCTGCATTGTTCATAAAGTATGGTCCCTCTTCAAAAGTTCTTTCCTTATCCTATAGGTTTGCAAAAATGACTGTGAAAAAACCTTTTGCTCCTAGTTTTAGGTCTATATGCCCTTTTGGCCTCCATCTTTGTTGTATCCATTTTGTTAAATCTTTTTCAGATGGCCAAAACCCTATAAACTTACAGATCAGAGCATGATCTCTCATATAGCATCGATAATCTTCAAGTTTGTTACTTGGGATTACATACCTTGGTTTTTTCTGTGCCCTAGGTAAACACCTGTTTCCCATTCTTGCTTGCCATCAATTCCACAGCACTGGTGCATCTCTGCTGGTCTCTTTCTGCATCCCTTGCAGTCTGTCTCCACTTGTTTTGCCTGCTACTACGTTCTTGAAGGAAGGGATCTCTCCCCTTCCCTGTTTTCCTTCCATAGAGCCCTTCAGCTCTGCCCGTTTTCTTTCTCCCCTCCGCCTTTCGTTTTACCTTTGCGGATCTTCCACCCGCGCCTGCTTAACCATTCTCTCACCTTCTAGACTTCCGTATCCTTCCTCCTCGGCTCTGGAAGCCCTATTCTCTCAAACCCTAACACGCCGCATCAGATCGATCCCTGGTTCATCTCCTAATCCTAATTGAAGTTTTCGTGAATAACTGAAAATCGAATATTAACCCTTAGATTAATAGACCAAAGGGAATATTTTTAAATGCAAATGATTAATATTATAAACCAAAGGTATCTAAACTCTAAGATAAATATTATAAACACAAGGGAATAATAAACCCAACGGATTATTACTATAAACCATGGGAGTAATACTAAAAACCAAAGGGAATAGTATTAAACCCAAGGGGTAGATATTATAAACCCAAGCTATATAAACCCTAAGATAAATATTATAAACACTAAAATAAACATGGTTGACTATGGTCGACCATGTTTGGTTTTCATATTGACACAATATTTTTCACAATGCGACGTTAGACTATGGTTGACCATGATTGATTTTCATATTGAAAAAACCTTTCTCATAATGTGATGTTGGACAATGGTTGACCATGGTTGATTTTCATATTGAAACAATCTTTATCACAACATAACTTTGGACCATGGCTGACCATGGATGACCAAGTTGTCACAATGTGGCATTGGACCAAGAAACAATCTTTTGTAAAATGTGACCATGGTTATTGACCATGGTTGATTATGATTGACAATGGTTTATTTTCATATTGTGACAATCTTTGTTGCAATGCAATGTTGGAACATGGTTGACCATGGATCATAGTTGTCATAATGTGATGTTGTACCATGAGACAATCTTTGTCACAATGCGACCATGCTTATTGACCATGGTTGACCATGATTGACCATGGTTGATTTTCATATAGAGACATCTTTGTCACAATGTGATGGTGGAATGGTTGACCATAGTTGATTTTTATATTGATACAATCCTTGTCACAATGCGACATTGGACCATGGTTGAGCATGATTGATTTTAATGTCGTGACAATCTTTGTTACAATACGATATTGGATCATGGTTTCCCATGGTTGATTTTCATATCAAGACAATATCTGGAAAAATGCGACATTGGACAACGGTTGACCATGATTGATTTTCATATTGAGAAAATATTTTTTTTTGTAAGCTAGGGTGGAACCATTCTATTACGACGAGTTAAAACCAATACATGCAAAATGGTGGCCTTAACCCGCCCCGAAGGGAAACCAGGTCTGTTGGCCACCTGTAGTTCTTAATAGCCATCCAAAAATAGTACTTGCTTAGTCTGTTTGTCCATATTATATAAGCTACACATACAGAAATAACATAACTATCTACTAATTGCATTCTTAAAATAAACAGAGTTAAGCAGAAACTATTCATCTTCCTAGCTAAGGAGACAAAACATATCTTGGTTTATCATTCTTTCCTTACACTTGGTTGGCGCTTCTCCTCTTTGGCTCCTTGGGTCAGCTTCTCTATCTGCTGCTGTATCTCGTCCAGCTTTCCATCCGGCATCATCAGGGTGATCTGAATGTTGTTCATCTCCTTCTTGAGATTTGGAATGCCTTGGGCTAGTTCCGCCATCTCCATGGCCACCTGTTCCATGGCCTTGGCCAATAGTCGTTTGATTACCAAGTAAACATGTAAAGCCTGTTTATAGAGGGACATGCATCCTCTAGTTTTGTCGAGATCAGGAAGCAGATATTCCCAATCTTCCATCTCTGACTCTGACTGTTCTTGGGTTGCTTCCTCTTCCAGATTTTGAATTATTCTCCTAATGTCTGCATGTGTATTTCGGCTATAAGCTCTTTCGGCAAACCTAACTTGATGTTCCATTGTTTTCCTCCCTCGTTTGTAATCTCCTGGTCTGGCGTGGATCTGTTCTCTGTTGCCGACTTGACGTCGGCCGCCTCTCCCTCTGCGGCCGCTTCCTCGTCTTGTTCCTCTTTCCCTGTATTCCTTTGCCTTGTTCCCCTGTCCTGCCACGCTATCTGGCGAACTCCAGCCCGCTTCCTCTGCACGATCCTTGCTCTTCTTAACCTCTTTTGTCTCATTTACTGTTCTAGTTTCCTCCATAATCCTCGCTTTCCCTCTTTCACTCTTCCTTATCCGCGGTTGACATTCCTGTTCCAGGTCATATACTTCCTATATGTCTACCCTGGTCTTCTCCTCTCCCTCCCAGCGTTCTCTCTTGATGCCTCCCACTCGCGAGGGTCCTTCATCCTTGCATTCCGGCATTACATTCCTCTTCATTCTCTCCTCTGCTATTTTACCCTGTAGTCTTTTTTTCTCTAGGAGGTAGACTAGGCTCGTTTCCTTCTTCTCTGTTTGACACCTCTTCCCTTCTTCCGTTGTTTGTCTCGAGGCTACTCCCTGCAAGCTTTCCCTTATACATCCACCCACTACCACTCCCTTTCACTTACCGGCCTTTCCTGCTCTGCTACACCGCCCTTCTCTGCCTTCTGCTCTCTCCATAATTTCCCGTTCCTCCTCTGCATGCCCTTATGCAGCCTGGTCTGTGCCCATTACCGATCCGCCGCCACCTTCACCACCTCTACGCATCAGACGATCCTTTCTGCCGCGATTTGAAATGATATTTGGTTTACCTGACGTACATTCCATCTGCCGTGGGTTCTTGATGCTAGGTGGCTTCAGCTTGTCATCTCCCATCCTTTCAATAACTTCACTCCTAACCACGTTTACCACCCCGATCAGGGGTCTTTCCCACTTCCTCTTATTGTTTTGAGGCTTCATTTCCATCTTGAATTATTATTTGGTTAAGAGTTTCCCACTCAGGTTTATTCATGATTGTTGGCCATATGCTGTCGACTTTACCTTCTTGGCATCCCCAATTTGCTAGAAAATCTGCTGCTTTATTTCCTTCTCATTTTACATGAGTGATTATTTTATAGTCTATGTGTTTCAAGATGTTAGCCATGTCTTAGATTAAACATGCCATCCTCCAGCTCTTAGCCACTTGTTCCCAGTCTTTTCCATTATCCAACTTTCTGAGCACTTCTATTATGATTTGCGAATCTCCTTCTATCTCCAAGTTCCTGTATCCATTTCTTATTGCTATTTTAATACCTTGGAATACTGCCATCATTTCTGCTTCATTGTTGGTCATTAGGCCTCCTTTGTCCGCGTATACCCATCTGGTGCGACCCGTATTATCTTTGAAGATGCCTCCTAAGCTAGCAGGTCCTGGGTTTCCTTTTGAAGCCTCGCCGAAATTCAATTTAATAAAATTTTCTCCTAGCTATTTAAATTGGCCTTGGCTTTGTAGCGTAGGTTTTTGAGGTTTCTCCTTTCGAGGATATATCATATTGTATTCTATATTGAGTCTGGCTAGGATTCTTTTCTCCTCTGGGGTTGCGTTCCAGTCCTCCTCTTCCCAAGTCTCTGCCAGGATGGTTTCTCTTATTGCTTTTTGGATTTTCCCCCATATCTTCTCCGGTGGGTTATTTTTGTCCCTAAATATTCTTTGATTTTGTTCTTTCCACAAGAGCCTTATGACAAATCCTATCGCTAAGCTCCATATTCTCTTTACTATGGATCCTGAGAAGTGACCTTTTCCCTAGTTGGATATGGTCTACTTTATATCAGTCGGGTCTCTGTTACATTTTTCAAAGAGGTTCTTTACCTCCTCCCATTGATGTTGGGCATAAGGGCAGGAGTTTAATAAATGTTCCTGAGTCTCTTTTTCTTGTTTTCAAAGACTGCACTTGGAAGGGCCTAGATAGCCTCTTTTCTGTAACTTGTCCCAAGTCAGGATTCTCCCTTTACCTACTAGCCAAGCAAATATTATTACTTTCGGCCACCATTTACTTCTCCATAGTTGTTTCCAATCCTTGCCTTCCTCTTCTTCCTCTCTTCGAGTGGCAAGATAGTAGGATTCCTTGACAGTAAAAGTCCCTTTAGTAGCTTTCCCCCAGCTGAGTATGTCCGGTCCCGTGCTCTTTTTTATTTTTCTTGTTTCTAGCTCTTTTATTAATACCTCTCTCTGAGCTTCGTCAATAGTCTCATCCCATTCTTCAAGCTTTCTCCATATCCTCCAAGTTTCATCTCTTTCTTCTTCCTTCCTGTAATCTTTAACCCTCTTTAGTCCCATCGTTGCTGCCTTTTGGTAAGTGTTTTGTATGGTTTGTATATCAACCAATCCATCCCTTTGTTGCCATGCTTCCTCCCAGAATTGAGCAGTACTCCCGTTTCTGATTTCCCAGAAGGCAAATTTGTTTATGAGTTCTCTGTTTTGGCTTGCTAGGTTCCAGATTGAGGATCCTTTGGGAATTTCTATCGCTCTGAGGATATCTTCTATTGCTTTGGGCATTTTATATTTCTGAGTCCATATTTGTTTCCATATATCCCTGCCTCCCCTCATCCATCTCCACCAGAGTTTTGCCCCCAGGACTTGATTCAGAATTTCGGGGTCCCTGATTCCCAGGCCTCCTTCTTCTTTGTGTTTTGATATTCCCTTCCAAGACACTCGAGCCCATTTCTTATCCTATTTGGGACCTCCCCATAAGAATTTCAAGAGAATTTCCTTTATTTTACTATAGATTCCTTTTGGAGCTGCCATCACCGATAGAGGGTATATTGGAATGGCCTGGAGAATTGATTTCAAGAGGACAATTCTTCCTGCTATATTGAGCATTCTAAGGGACCAGCTTTCCAGTCTACTCTTGAGTTTGTCAATAGTATGATACCAGTTTGATACTCTTGTAGGGTTTAAAGCAAGTTGGTTCCCTGGATATTTAGTTGGGAGCTCTCCAAGTCTGAAACCTAAAGTTCTAGTTAAGTGAATTTTTATCGATTCTAGAGTGTTAAAGATAAAAGTGCAAGACTTGTCTTTATTGATTTCCATACCTGATGCTTCTACAAACATATCCAAGATCTTTTTTATTCTTCTAACTTCCCTTAGTGATACTTCGCTGAATAGCATTATATCGTCCATGAACTACTGATGGGTGATAGGCATATTATCTCCCCATAACCTGAGTCCCTTTATCTTTCTTTCCCTCATTTCTTTTTTAATGTATCTTCCTAGTCCAACACCCGCCATGATGAACAGGAAGGGAGATAGGGGATCTCCCTGTCTTAATCCTCTGGTAGCCTTGAAAGTCTCTGTGGGGGTATCAATCAAAATGATAGAGAAGCTTGGAGTTGCTATCATGTTGTAGATCCATTCAATCCATCTGTTACTGAAACCAAAAGCCCTGAGCATTGCTTTAAAAAAGTTCCAGTTGAGGCGGTCATAAGCTTTTGACAAATCCAACTTTATAATCATTCCTTTCTCTTTTTACTCCTTTAGATAATGGATTACCTCCTGGGCTACCACTAGCCCATCCAGGATTTGTCTCCCTTCTACGAAACCGGTTTGTTCTGGGGATATAATGTTCACCAGGATAGCCTTCAATCTTTTTGCTATTAGGGTTGCAATAATTTTATAAATTACATTACAAAGAGCTATTGGGAGGAAACCTTGGGCATTCTCTGCTTTGGCCGATTTAGGAATGAGAGTAAATAGCGTAGAGTTAAGACTTGGCCATACCTTTTGCTGCATTCTTGACTCCTCCACCACCTCTAGAATTTCCTGTCCCAGGAAATTCCAACTTGCTTGATAAAACTCCACCGTGTATCCATCAGGTCCAGGTGCCTTGTTTTTCTTCATTCCTTTTACAATTTCCTCTACTTCTTCTAGCGTTTCTGCTCTCATCAAGGCTTTATTCTGGTCTTTGGTTACCATCTTTGGGATTTCATTGCAAATTCTTTCTATAGCCTCATTTCTGTTGATCCCTGGTTCTGTTAGCATTTCTTTGTAATAGTCTACTAAAACTTGTTTCGTTTCTTCATGTTTTGTGACTCTTTGCCCTTCACTGTTTAAAATGGAGAAAATTATGTTCCTTTGTCTATGTTGAACCATAGCTTGGTGGAAAAATTTTGTGTTTCTCTCACCCTCCCGAAGCCAATTTACCCTGGACTTTTGTCTCCATAAGATCTCTTCTTGCTTTCTCCTTTCTTTTAGTTGACTGATCAAAGTTCCTTCTTCTCTGCTCTTCTCCTCACTTCGTCCTTCTGTTATGATTTTTTGTTGCAGTTCTTCCATTTTCCCTTCTAGTCTCTACTGCTCCTGAAAGATGTTTCCAAACTCTTCCTTGTTCCATTTTTTGATTTTCCCTTTGAGTTCCTTGAGCTTTAGCTGAAAGGTATGCATCTTATTTCTTCCTCTTTGCTGACTGCTGGTCCACCATTCCTCAACCTTTGTTATGAACTCATTTTTTCTAAGCCAAAAGGCTTCAAACCTGAAAGGTCTCTTATGAGGATTCTTTTTGATATCTATTTCTAGTCTAATAGGCCAATGGTCGGAGCCCAAGGCTGGTAAGATCTTTGCCTCTATAAATACATCCCCATTTAAGATCTGTTCTGAAACTAAGAATCTATCCAACCTGGATGCTATTTGATTTCTGCCTCCCCTCCGGTTGTTCCACGTGTATACTCCATTTATCGTAGGGATGTCTACTAGTCTTTGCTCTGTTATCATTTCGCTGAAAGATTCCATATCCTGATCTGGTCTGCTTTTCCCTCCTTTTTTTTTCTTCTAGGGCTTTAATCATATTAAAGTCCCCTCCTACAATCCATGGGATCCCACGAAGAAGTCTACGAGTAGTTTGTAGGTCCTTTAGGAAGATTTTGCATTCCCTTGGGATGTGAGGTCCGTAAACTCCGGTGATGAGCACCCATTCTACAGTCCCTATCAGTCTAAATGCTCTTGAAAGGATTCTAGGGAGACTGACCCAATCTTTAGCTTCTACTTCTTCTGGATTCCAAAGTATTGGCAATCCTCCAGCTGTGCTAGTTGCATCTTGTGCCATAACTTCATATTGTATTTTGTTTCTTCACATCATTTCTTCCAATTTTTAAGCATTGAGCTTAGTTTCTTGCAATATCATTATGTTAGGTTTGTCTTTCTTCATCCTTTCCTTTAGATATCTCTGTTTTCCTTTACTGTTGAGACCTCTGATGTTCCAGCTTGTTACAATCATTTAGAACTTTTTGAGTGTTGTTGAAATACCTCTGAGAGAGGTATGACTCTTCCTCAGTTTACTAAAGTTTCCCCTACCATCTGTATTGTTTCACTCATTGGTCTCCTTCCTCTTTTCCTACTTCCTTTGCCAGAACTACCCATTCCTATATTTTGTGTTTCCTGTAATCCTGCTTGTTCCATAGGGTTTGCCATATGGGCTTCTTTTTTCTCCTTGTATGTCTGAAACATTTCTTTATAAAGTTGTTTTTGCTCTTCTGGTATAAACCTTTCGTCCAAGTTTCTCCAATCCTATAGTAGCTTCTTCATTACTTGTTCCTCATCATTACCATTCTCCTTTTGTAGATCGATCTCCATCTGTGTTTGCTTTGTATCTGCATTCTCCTCTGTTCCTGCTTTTTCTGTGATCGCTTGAATTAATTCCTTTTCCTTTATTCCTTTGGTAGATTCCTTGTCTACTTCTTTGTTTCTTTCCATTTCCATTTCTCCTTCTTCTTCCTGTAGTATACTAAACTTATTTTGACATTCTATTGATGCAGATGCAGATTTAGGGTTTTGTGGTTTACTTACCGGTTCTTTACCGAATCTTCGTTTTCTTTGGATTTCCTGGAAGCCTTCATTTTCTCTTTCTGTTTCCTTCGTCCTTCTCTTTTCTGCTTCAGCATTCCTTGTTGTTTCCTCACCTGCGTTCAGGGGGCATTGTTTAAAAAGATGTCCGTATTCATGGCACCTTCTGCACCTGAAAGGTATACGTTCGTAATCCATTGGTTGTTGCCATAGTTCGTCATGGTATTGAAGCTCTATGTACTCTGGCAGGAGTTCTGATATGTTCATGTAAACGCATATTCTTGTGTAGGATGTATATCTCCCTCTCTTTGTCGATCCCGATACTTTGACAAAAGACCCTATCGTATTTCCAATCCCCTCCAGTATTTCAGGGTCCTAGAACTCTATTGGAAGGACGAGCAATCTAACCCAAACAAGTGCGGCCAACATCTTTTCTTGGTCAGGGTTGTACCTATCTTCCCAGTGTCTCATGAATAGGCCTGCATTGTTCATAGGGGTTTTCGCAGACCATTATATAGATATCATTTTCTGGAATTCAACTACGTTAAGTGAGTCATTCATCTATGACCATTTCCATGAGAAGTAGTTGTAACTAACTAATTTCTAATGATTTTTGAATAGTCCACTTAGCACTCATTGCATCGGGTGATCCTCACAAGGCTGAAGAAGTGGGATTGAAACTAGTGAAATAAATGACATAGCATAAATCATCACTTTCATGGCTTGTACCTGGTAATCACGACTTCCTGTGACGTCACCCATCCAAGAGTGCCTTTTGCTCAAGCACGCTTAACTCTGGAGTGTTCCCCACAATCAAGCCCACTTAGCTTGCTACCCCATTTGTAAAACCATAGCAAGTATTGTGCCTCATGAATCATTCAAGTACAATTCCCTTCACTATTTTGAATTAAGTATTGGGGGCTTTCGCAGTGCATTATATAGATATCAATTTTTGGGATTCAACTGCGTTAAGTAAGTAATTCATATATGACCATTTCCGTGAGAGGTAGTTATAACTGACTAATTTCTCATGATTTTTGAATAGTCCACTTAGCACTCATTGCATTGAGTGATGCTCACAAGGGTGAAGAAGTGGAACTGAAGCTAGTGAAACCAATCACATAGAATCAATCATCACTTTCGGGGCTTGCACCTGGTAACCAGGACTTCCTGTGAGGTCACCCATCCCAGATTGCCTCTGGCTAAAGTGTGCTTAATTGTGGATTTTTCCCCACCAAAAATCCCACAATCAAGCTCACTTAGCTTACTACCCCATTTACAAAACCTTTGCAAGTATCGTGCGTCATGAACCATTCAAGTAGAGTTTCCTTCACTCTTTTGAATTAAGTATTAGGGGTTTTCATAGTGCATTATATAGACATCATTTTCTGGAATTCCACTCCGTTAAGTAAGTCATTCATCTATGATCATTTCCATGAGAGGTAGTCGTAACTCAGTAATTTCTCCTGATTATTGAATAGTCCAATTACCACTCATTTCACTAGGTGATGCTCACAGGAGTGAATAAGTGGGATTCAAACTAGTGAAATAAATGACATAGTGTCAATCATCACTTTCATGGCTTTTACCCGGTAACCAGGACTTCCTATGAGGTCACCCATCCTAGATCGCCTCTGGGTCAAGTGCACTTAACTGTGGAGTGTTGCCCACAATCAAGCCCAGTTAGCTTGCTACCCCTTTTGCAAAACCTTAGCAAGTATTGTGCCTCATGAACCATTCAAGCAGAGTTCCCTTCACTCTTTGGAATTAAGTATTGGGGGGTTTCGCAGTGCATTATATAGATATCATTTTTTGGGATTCAATTGCATTAGGTAAGTCATTCATCTCTGACCATTTCCATGAGAGTTAGTCGTAACTCACTAATTTCTCATGATTGTTGAATAGTCCACTTACCACTCATTGCATCAGTTGATACTCACATTGGTGAAGAATTGGGATTGAAACTAGTGAAATAAATCACATACAGTCAATCATCACTTCCGGGGCTTACACCCGGTAACCAAGACTTCCCGTGAGGTCACCTATCCCAGATTGCCTATGGCTCAAGTGCACTTAACTATGGAGATTTCCCCACAATAAAGCCCACTTAAAACCTTAGCAATTATTGTGCCTCATGAACCATTCAAGTAGAGTTCCATTTAATTATTGTGCCTCATGAATCTCCAATACTTAATTCAAAAGAGTGAAGGGAACTCTACATGAATGGTTCATGAGGTAGAATACTTGCTAAGGATTTGCAAATGGGGTAGCAAGCTAAGTGGGCTTGATGGTGGGTAAAACTCAACAGTTAATCATGCTTGAGCTAGAAGCGATCTCAAATGGGTGACCACACAGGATGTCCTGGTTTCCAGGTGCAAGACCCAGAAGAGATGATTAAAGCTACTCTCAATTCAACTTCTTTACCTTTGTGGGCATCACCCAATGCAATGAGCGCTAAGTGGACTATTCAAAAATCATGATAAATTACTCAATTATGGCTACCTCTCATGGAAAGAGTCGTAAATGAATGACTTACTTAATGCAGTTGAATCCCAAAAAAATCATATCTATATAATTCACTGTGAAAGAACCCAATACTTAATTCAAAAGAGTGAAGGGAACTCTACATGAATGGTTCATGAGGCATAATACTTGCTAAGGTTTTTCAAATGGGGTAGCAAGTCAAGTGGGCTTGATTGAGGGGAAAACTCCACAGTTAAGTGCGCTTGAGTCAGAGGCAATCTCAGATGGGTGACCTCACAGGAATTCCTAGTTACCGGGTGCAAGCCTCGGAAGTGATGATTGACACTATGTGATTTATTTCACTAGTTTGAATCCCACTTCTACCCCTCTGTGAGCATCACTTGATGCAACGAGTGCTAAGTGGAATATTCAAGAATCATGAGAAATTAGTTAGTTACGACTACCTCTCATGGAAATGGTCATAGATGACTGACTTACTTAATGTGATTGAATCCCAAAAAATGATATCTATATAATGCACTGCGAAAACCCCCAATACTTAATTCAGAAGAGTGAAAGGAACTCTACTTGAATGGTTCAGGAGGCACAATACTTGCAAAGGTTTTACGAATGGGGTAGCAAGCTAAGTGGGCCTATTTGTGGGGAAAACTCCAAAGTTAAGTGCGCTTGAGTTAGTGGTGATATGGGATGGGTGACCTCACTGGAAGTCCTGGTTATTGGGTGCAAGCCCTAGAAGTGATGATTGACACTATGTGATTTATTTCACTAGTTCCAATCCCACTTCTTCACCCCTATGAGCATCACTCGATGCAATTAGTGCTAAGTGGACCATTAAAAAATGATGAGAAATTAGTGAGTTACAACTACCTCTCATGGAAATGGTCATAGATGAATGACTTACTTAACGCAGTTGAATACCAAAAAATAATATCTATATAATGCACCGCGAAAACCCCCAATACTTAATTCAGAAGAGTGAAGGGAACTCTACTTGAATGGTTCATTAGGAACAATACTTGCTAAGGTTTTGAAAATGGGGTAACAAGCTAGGTGGGATTGATTGTGGGGAAAACTTCACAGATAAGCACACTTGAGCGAGAGGTGATCTGGGATGGGTAACCACATGGGAAGTCTTGGTTACCAGGTGCAAGCCCCGGAAGTGATGAGTGACACTATATGATTTATTTCACTAGTTTCAATACCACTTCGTCACCCCTATGAGCATCACTCGATGCAATCAATGCTAAGTGGACTATTCAAAAATCATGAGAAATTAGTTAGTTACAACAACTTCTCATGGAAATGGTCATAGATGACTAACTTACTTAATGCGATTTAATCCCAAAAAATGATATCTATATAATGCACTCCAAAAACCCCCAATACTTAATTTAGAAGAGTGAAGGGAACTCTACTTGAATGGTTTAGGAGGCACAATACTTGCGAAGGTTTTCCAAATGGGGTAGCAAGCTAAGTGGGCCTATTTGTTGGGAAAACTCCACAGTTAAGTGCACTTGAGTTAGTGGTGATATTGGGTGGGTGACCTCATTGGAAGTCCTGGTTACTGGGTGCAAGCCATGTAAGTGATGATTGACGCTATGTGATTTATTTCACTAGTTCCAATCCCACTTCTTCACCCCTATGAGCATCACCCGATGTAATGAGTGTTAAGTGGGCTATTCAAAAATGATGAGAAATTAGTGAGTTATGACTACCTCTCATGGAAATGGTCATAGATGAATGATTTACTTAACAGAGTTGAATACCAAAAATAATATCTATATAATGCACTACGAAAACCTCCAATACTTAATTCAGAAGAGTGAAGGGAACTCTACTTGAATGGTTCATGAGGAGCAATACTTGCTAAGGTATTGAAAATGGGGTAGCAAGCTAGATGGGATTGATTGTGGGGAAAAATTCACACCTAAGCGCGCTTGAGCGAGAGGGGATCTACGATGGGTAACCACACGGGAAGTCTTGGTTACTAGGTGCAAGCCTTGGAAGTGATGAGTAATGCTATATGATTTATTTCACTAGTTTCAATACCACATCATCACCCCTCTGAGCATCACTTGATGCAATGAGTGCTAAGTGGAATATTAAAAAATCAGAGAAATTAGTGAGTTACAACAACCTCTCATGGAAATGGTCATATATGAATGACTTACTTAGCACAGTTGAATCCTAAAAAAATGATATCTATATAATGGACTACGAAAGCAACCAATACATAATTCAGAAGAGTGAAGGGAACTCTACTTGAATGGTTCATGAGGCACAATACTTGCTAGGGTTTTACAAATGGGGTAACAAGCTAAGTGGGTTTGGTTGTGCGCAAAAATCTAGAGTTAAGCGTGCTTGAGGTAAAGGCGATCTAGGATGGGTGACCTCATGAGAAGTCCTGGTTACGGGGTGCGAGCCCCGGAAGTGATGATTGGTGCTATGTGATTTATTTCACTAGTTTCAATCCCACTTCTTCACCTTGTGAGCATGAGTTGATTCAATGAGTGCTAAGTGGAGTATTCAAAAATCATGAGAAATTAGTTAGTTACCACTACCTTTCATGGAAATGGTCATAGACAACTCATTTACTTAATGCAGTTGAATCCCAAAAAATGATATCTATATAATGCACTATGAAAACCCCGAATATTTAATTTAAAAGTGTGAATGAACTCTACTTGAATGGTTCAAGATACACAATGCTTTCTAAGATTTTGCAAATGGTGTAGCAAGCTAAGTGGGCTTATTTGTGGGGAAAGCTCCACAGTTAAGTGTGTTTGAGCGAGAGGTGATATGGGATGGGTGACCTCATTGGATGTCTTGGTTACTTGGTGCAAGCCCTGGAAGTGATTATTGTCGCTATGTGATTTATTTCACTAGTTTCAATCCCACTTCTTCACCCATGTGAGCATCACCCGATTCAATGCATGCTAAGTGGAGTATTTAAAAATGATGAGAAATTAGTGAGTTACGACTACCTCTCATGGATATGGTCATAGATGAATGACCTACTTAATGTAATTGAATGCCAAAAAATAATATCTGTCCCGTGATACTTAATTCAAAAGAGTAAAGGGAACACTACTTGAATGCTTCATGAGGCACAATACTTGCTAAGGTTTTGCAAATGGGGTAGCAAGCTAAGTGGGCTTGATTGTGTGTAAAAGTCTACAGTTAAGTGCACTCGAGCGAGAGGCGATCTAGGATGGGTGACCTCAGGGGAAGTCCCAGTTACCGGGGCTTGCCCAAAGTGATGATTGACGATGTGTGATTTATTTCACTAGTTTCAATCCCACTTCTTCACCCGTGTGAGCATCACTTGATATAATGAGTGCTAAGTGGACTATTCAAAAATCATGAGAAATTAGTAGGTTAGGACTACCTCTCATGGAAATGGTCATAGATGGCTGACTTAATTAAAGGGGTTGAATCCCAAAAAATGATCTCTATATAATGCACTCCAACAATACTTAATTCAAAAGAGTGAAGGGAACTCTACTTGAATGGATCAGGAGGCTCAATACTTGCTAAGGTTTTACAAAGGGGGTAGCAAATTAAGTGGGCTTGTTTGTGGGGAAAACTCCAGAGTTAACTTCACTTGAGACAAAGGTGATATGGGATGGGTGATCTCACTCCAAGTACTGGTTACTAGTTGCAAGCCCTGGAAGTTATGATGGATGCTATGTGATTTATTTCACTAGTTTCAATCCCACTTATTCACCCTTGTGAGCATCATGTGATGCAATGAGTGCTAAGTGGACTAATCATGAGAAATTAGTGAGTTATGACTACCTCTCATGGAAATAGTCATAAATGAATGACTTATGTAACGGAGTTGAATCCCAAAAAACTATATCTAAAAATATTTGTTCTAATTTTTTATCTAAAGTTGAGTGAAATCAACATCTTTTTTAAATTTCAAATTGTTGCAATGGTTAATAAAATGAATAATCTGACCAAATTATATTTAACATTTTATAAACCTAACAGATGAAGACGAAAGTGAAGCAATACTCGGCCAACATAAACCACTTGACGCATTTCTTTGTGACAATGGTGCAAATCTTGAGTACGATATTGTTGGCAGTTTCCTCTGCATTGCTACACAAAATAAGAATTTGGATATGTTGAACCATTTACTAAGTTATGGGGAAGATATAAATGCATCAAATGGAGATTGGAACAAAATCCTCCATGTTTCCATTAGTGATGTCCATTAGTGATGGATTGACAAAGGTAGTGAAGTATCTTCTGGACCATGGAGAAGACATGAATAAAACATATTGTAGTGGGGTTAGACACCAAAATCTTTGGTAGAGAATCAAGGGCATGAAGAAATACGTGAATTATTTCCAGAGAAAGCTCATTCAATGTATTCAAACTTATGTTTATCTATCAAAGATTCATTTGTCCCATGGAACCTAGATGTGAAAAATCATTGGGAGATCATGAACCCTTCAAGGTATGCAAAGGAAAATGACATTCATCATTTTATAAATGCAATTTCCATTCCACCTAATGGATTGCAGAGAAAAATAATTACTAATTTTGACAATTCCCTTTTCGGTATAGTCACAATGCCTTCCAACACCAACCCTAGTGTTGGTGGCTTGAGTAATGCAATTAAGTGTTGCTGTTGGACAAGCCCTTCTCTTCCTAAAAGGCATCACCCAATCTACATCAAAGAAAACTAGTAACTCGGGAAAGTGATACTCTTTCCAAATGCAATACAAGAACCATTGAAAATTGGTGGTAAGTATTTATTTTATATATTAACTCATGATTTCATGAGCTAAGATTTCTATAATCTTCGAATTAGGGCACTGCACAAGAACTTAAAATTATCCATTTACAAAATTGTTGTTCTGGCAAGTGAAAATTTTGGTTATTTGACTGTAAAAGTTGAGTGAATATTCATGTCATTAGAGAAGGGGATCGTCAATTCCTTGTTGACAATGAATAGATTGAAGAGATATATAAGAAGGATGATCTATGATAGTTGTAGAAATTAGGTCAAAATGCCTTAATGATATTTGTAGAAATTATGTGAGAATGCCTTCATGATAGTTGTAGAATTTCAGGCATTAGATTTTGTAGTTATTTGGCTAGATTTGGGAGGCCTTTCACAAATATAATGAAATATTTCTAGAAGTACAATGTTTTCAACAAATGAATAATATATTGGTGAAAAAACTTGACTGTAAGGAGAAGCATATAGGAAGATATTGCAAGGAGGAGATATGGTGGTGGACTTCTTGTTTATTGTTAATGGTGATCTATCAAAACTTTTGATACTTGTTTTTGGACTTCATATAGGTGGGAATATAGGTGGGATGTTGTGGGCACAGAAAGAATAATTCAATATGGAATATGGCCCCTTCCCTGTTTTGGGAAAAGGAATTCCAGCTAAATTCAAGCCCAATATTGAAAAATATTTGGCACATGATCCTCCTCATCACATACTTCTAAGTAGTTCCAGTGATAGCAATAGCCCTAGCAGGAGACAAGAATATGCAAGATTTACTCAAAACTACACAAGGGGTTATTTAAGAAAATTAATTAAGATGAATTTAATATTTCCTATTAAATTAATTTGGATCTAATATTATGAATGGGAGATTTCATTGTTTTAATTTTTATATGAAAATGAGTTGATAGATGCAAAATAGAGGTTCTCATATAGACATGGCAAGGAGGAGCATAAGTTGGGCTAAAGGAGCTATTTGGTTGGTTAAATGAGCTTTTCATACAAACATGAGTGTTCAAATGAGTTAAAAGAACTATTCATTTTGTTGCAATCAATGAAACCAAGTGGTAATGGTGTCAATGAGCAATTTGAAGCCTTTTTGGGATTCTTTTTTGTATTTCTTTATTGACAAAATCTATGAAGAAAGTTAATTGTTGTGGCAATATATTAACAACTTGGGTGAATTCCAGTTACTTTTCACTTTAGGACTAGGTTAAATTGTTTGTAGATTATTGTACATTATTAGCTTGTTGTGTGGGTCATGCTAAAAGGATGTGAAAATTAGCTAACTTCTTTGAGTTATTTTTTATTAAATAAGCGCTGCATGATTATAGATTTATAAAGATTGTTCCATTATGTGTTGATCATTTTTTTTAAAATCAATGCTTATATGCAATTTCAAGGATTGCTATCTCACATAATTTTTTAGAGAGTGTTAGCTTAATGGAAAAATACATGCCTTATAAGCATGAAGTGGGTGGTTAGATCCCACTTTTCCCTATGGGTGGTTAAATCTTCTCTATGAAATTTGAAATCTAGATTTACTAAACCCCACACAAATTAACTTGTATGCAACTCAAATCTTACAATGAAAACAAAGCTTACAATAAAAACAAAAACAGTCAGTTGATACAAATGGAATAGTTAAGTACACAATAATTTGTTTATTTATAAAAAAAAATTGATCCCGCAGACAACAAAAACGATTATTATCTAACTGAATAATCTTATAAAAACTAAATCATAAAACATAACATTAACATGGAAACTCTAACTAGATCTTACATTGGAAAACTACTGCATTGTAACTAGATCTTACATTGGAAAACTACTGAATTGTAGAACCTAACCTAGAAACTATCATTAAAGAAAGTCCTGGAGTTTTTATCTAAATATTAGATGCTTTTTTGGAGTAATTGATACTAAAATGGGTACCAATCGTAGCGGATGTAACAGTTGTCAATCATTTTAACTTCACAAAAAAGGGCTTTGGGGCAAACGATCCGGCAATAATTGGCGACGATAAGAACGCACTTTTCGCACGAACTGTTATAATAATCACCAGCGCAGAATGCTTGCCCGTAGATATAGGTTGTCGATGAAAGCTTAAGCGTTTTCCTGTAGTTGTAATCAGGTGCGGAATTTACATTCTCTTCCAGAGTAGTGAGCATGACATCAATAGCACTAAGGTAACAAGACTTCACACCCAATGGCTACAAGACTTCACTATTTTCCGCTCATTACATCCGATCACTGTGATTAGTAACATTAGAGATAAAACAAAGGCAAATGACCTGATCGTCATGGCTACCTCAAATGTAATGTTAGCAATCCCTTCAAATGGAAAGTGAATCCCTTCAAATAACAGTAGTAATCCCTTCAAATGGCGAGCGAGCTTTATTGCGATCCTCCTTATCAATCTGCTCAGGACGCCCCGCTTTTATAGCCGTCGCTGGACATGGTCGTGTTTCACACTGGTCAGTATCTATTTTATAGTTGTGGCATGGCAGCCTCTCACTTTCACTCAATGGCAAAATAGGCATCATTTATATTTTAGTGATTAAATGGTTATATTTTATTATTTAGTTTTTATTTTAAATTGTAATAGTATTTAATTTGGTTAAATATAATATATTCCTAAAATTTAGAAGTATTTTAGAATTTAATTTAGGAAAGGAAACCATTATTAAAATATATTCCAATTATATGATGAAAGGGATGTATTCTATTTTGTTTCAAAAACTATTTTAGTAAAAATAAGACTTTCATTCAAAATAAAATAATGAAATGGAATTTTGTTGAATTTCATTCAAAATAAAATAATGAAATGGATGTATTCTATTTTGTTTTGAAAACTATTTTAGTAATGAGAAGACTTTCTCTCATAATAAAATAATACACTATAATACAATATAAGAATATCACTATTTCTCATTCTCATTTGGTTCATTCTTAATTGTATTATATTTTAATAGTATTTCAATCTTGTTTCTCAATATCCAGTGGAGGTTGATATAAAGAGGTTGACTTTTAATTATTTTTTTTAGATGGACAACCATTATTTGAAGCCAATATCTTTGGAGTCATTGATCTATCCTTATTGTGATGGGAATTGGAAGCCATGAAGTCAAGGGTTACAATTTCAATTAAAAGTAGCACAACCACATTAATAAATGTGCTTAATGAAAGTCTATAGGGATATCTTTGTTTTTAGTGAGACTTTTTGGAAGCTTTTCCCATGGGTTTTCCTTGTCTAATTTCTCTAAAAGTCGGACACGAAATTATCGAAATCGGAAGTTTGATGGGTAACCTATGCACAATCCAAGTGCTCTAGGGGTTTTTGAGGGTGTTGAATCCATATATACAATAAAAAATCTAGTTTAAATAACACAAATCAAGATTTCACCTCGTGCCCCGTTCAGGCACCCGAAAGTCCAAAAAGTCACACTAAAGACAAGTCATATATCAACCACATTTATAAATATACATCAAAAATAATATTTATATATATTTATATGAACCTTCAAATACAATAGTGTTCATTATTAGTTAATTCATTATTAATAATATATTGTTTTATTAACATAAATAATGTTAATTATATATTTATTAATAAAAATATTGTGCATTAAATATAAATATTGTTATTGTTATTAATTAAACCCAATTGATTTATATTAAACCTAAATATTACTATTATAAACCCTATGAACAATATTATACCCTAGGAACATGAATCCTTAGATTAATAAATCCAAGAGATTGATATTATAAACCCAAGGGATTAATACTAAAAGTTGAAGCGAATAATATTCAAACCAATGGATAAATATTATAAACCCAAGGTATATAAACCCTAAAATACACATGATTGATCATGTTTTACGATGGTTGATTTTCATTTTGAGACAACTTTCGTCACAAGGTGACATTTGACCGTTGTTGACTATGATTAATCTTCATATTGAGACAATATTTGTAATAATGTGACCTTGGGCCATGGTTGTGCATGGTTGACTATGATTATAAACCTAAGGGAGTTATATTTAACCCTAGGATTAATATTATAAACCTTATGGATAACATTATACCCTATGAATATTAACCCTTTTTTTTTTGTAAGCTGAGGAGAGTCCCTTTTCTTTCTCTTACCATAATCTGAAATCACTACATGCTTGTGGAGATCTCAACCCGCCCCGAGGGGAAACTGGGTTTCTTGACCACCTTAAGTTTCTAATAGCAAGCCAAAAATAATAGGTTCTCAGTCTATCTTTCCAAGCTTTATATACATCATCCCTACAGCTATTAAAACTGTTTTTTGACTGCATATTAAACTAAACAAAAGTCCTACAGATAGCTAGCTGTAACTAGAGAGAGATTTTATAAAAACCTCTATTAATCATGCCTTCTCCTGTTGGTTTACTGTGCCTGCCTGTTGCTCCTTTTCCTTCTTGATTCCTGATCCACTCGCTTGTATCTGCTGTTGAATTTTGTCCATCTTCTTATCCTGCACGAGCAAGGTAATTTGGATGTTCCTTAGCTCCTTTTTCAGATTTGGAATCCCCTCGGATAATTCTGCCATTTCCATGGCTACTTGTTCCATAGCCCTGGCAAGTAGTCTCTTCATCACCCAATAAACGTGCAGAGATTGTTTATATAAAGTCATTCGGCCACGTGTATTCCTCGGGTCCGGGAGAAGATACTCCCAATCCTCCATTTCCGACTCCGACTGAGCCTGCATTGACTCCTCTTCCAGGTGCTCGATAATCCTTCTGATTCTTGGATTAGTATTCGCGCAGTAAGCCCTTTCAGCGGCCTGCACTTTCCTTCCTATCGCTTTCCTCCCCCTCCTGACAGTCCCTATTACGTTGGCCTCCCCAGCTTCTGTCGTTCCTCCTCTGTCTCTTCTTCCTCGCCCGCTTTTCTCTCCAGCTCCTCCCCTTCTCCTCTGTCCTCCCCTGCCGCGCCGTCCTCTTCTCCCTGGCAAGCTTCCATTATCCTCTCCTTCCTCCCGATCCTGGTAGCCCCCTACATCATCTCTTCCTCTTTTCATAGCCTTGGCCCTACCTGACTTTCCGTTCCTACCTAAACTTTCATTCATAGGTGCTCCTTTCTCTTTATCTGATTCAAGTATATCAACCTCATCCTCTGAATCGTCATGGATTGATAGAATTTCCTCCTCTCTTTCCCTCTCCGCTATGCCTTTGCCCTTTTCTTCTCGGTCCCCTCGGCCTTGTCTTCCTTCCTCTGCCTTGCTCCTCGTCCATCTTCCTACGGTCATGCTTCTTCCCTCGACCATTGTCTCCTTGCTCGTTGATTTCCTCCCCTAACTTCCTGCTCTCTCTTTCAGGTTCCTAATCACTCCCTTTCTTCGTGCTGTGTTCGTCGTCTCTTTGCCAACTTTCTCGTTCTCCTCCATGCACCTCTCTTGTTCCTTCTTTTTTGCCACCTCTTCTCGCTTACATCTCCCCCCCTCCTTCGTCTCTTATGGACCATCTCCCTTTCCACCTCCCTACCCGTCTTTTCCATGCTATCATGACTCTGTCCATTCCCTCACACCCTGACATATCTACCCTCCTCCATCGTTACTCTCCCATCTCCTCGCCTTGAGATAATATCCTTTGCCACGCTCCGCTTAACTTCGTCCATCATCGTTATTGTCTTGTTTGCTACCTTTCTCATCCCGATCGGGAGTCTTATAATCTTCCCTTTATCCAGTGATTGATTCATTATGATCATGGGTGATTATGTTTTTAAGTTCTCCCCAACTCGGGTCCTCTTCTATTGAGGGCCAGCTGTTGTCCAATCTTCTGATCGATTCTTGTCTCCCCCAATTCGCCAATAGGTTCGCAACCTTATTCCCTTTTCGCCTCACATGGTTTATAATTTTATATTCAATTCTACTTAGCAACCCCGCTATGTCTTGAATAATCCCCGCTGTCCTCCAACTTTTCGCCACTTGCTCCCAGCTCTTTCCATCCCTTAGTTTGCGGAGCATCTCTATTGTAACCTATGAGTCTCCTTCTATTTCCAAATTCATGTATCTATTCCTCATTGCTATCCTTAATCCCTGATGTACTGCCCACAACTCTGCTTCGTTATTCGTCATTTCACCTCCCCATTCCGCAAACACCCACCTTGTATTTTCCTTGTTGTCCCTGAAGATACCCCTAAAGCCTGCCTGCCCTAGGTTTCCTTTGGATGCCCCGTCAAAGTTCAATTTAATAAAATGCTCTCCGGGATATTTGAATTGGTTAGGGCTCTTTGTTCGAGATCCGATCCTATTCTCTTTTCTGGAGTAGATCATACCAAAGTCCATATTTAATTTGGATACTATTCTCCTTTCCTCCTGATTCATTTTCCAATCCTCCTCTTCCCAAGCCTCAGATATAATAGTTTCTTTTATAGATTTACATATTTCTTCCCATATTCTTGCAGGTTGACAACTTCTATCCCGGAAGATCCTCCTATTTTGTTCTTTCCAAAGGGACCATATTACCAAGCCCACTGACAAATTCCATACTCTCCTCACTACTTTGCTGAGGAATTGTCCTTTGCCCCATTGCATTATGGTATTCTGAATGCTATTCGGATCTCTCTTTGTATTTCCAAAAAGTACTCTGATTTCCTCCCATAAACATCTAGCAAATGGACATTTATTCAGTACATGCTCCTGGGTTTCGATTTCTCTGTTGCATAGGCTGCATCTCGAGGGTCCATAAAAACCTTTCTTCTGGATTTTGTCCCATGTTAGAATCCGTTCTTTGCTCACCAGCCATGCGAATATTGTTATTTTCGGCCACCACTTGCCTTCCCATATTACTCTCCAGTCAGTAGCTCCTTCCTCCCTTTCCTGTTTCGTTGCTAAATAGTAGGCTTCTTTTACTGTAAAGGTTCCTTTCATTGATCTTCCCCACCTAAGAATATCCATCCCTGATCTGATTTTAATTTTCCTCAGTTCCACCTCTTTAGTATATAATTTCGTCAGGTCCTAGTTTATATTTTCATGCCATTCCTCTGGCTTTCTCCAAACTCTCCATATTTCACTTGTCTCTCCATCTTTCCAATAATCATTCACATATTCCAATCCTGCCCTCTTCGCTTTCTGTTTAACTTCTTGTAGAGTTTGTATCTCTGACAATTTGTCTCGCTGCTGCCAACCTTCCTCCCAAAATCTGGCGCTGCTCCCTTCACGAATTTCCCAGAAAGCATGATTGTTTACCATGTCCCTATTCTGGCTTGCCAGTTCCCAAATTGAAGATCCTTTTGGGATTTCTTCAATTCTCAATCTACCCTCTACTGTATGAGGGATATTGTATTTCTGAGTCCATATTATCGTCCATACATCATTCCCCCCTACACCCACCTCCACCATAACTTTGCTCCTAGCACCTTGTTTATCATTTCAGGGTCTCTTATACCCAGTCCCCCTTTCTTCTTTTCTTCTCATTAGGTTTTTCCATGAAACCAGAGCCCATTTCCTCTGTTGTTTAGGGCCTCCCCATATAAATTTCCCAAATATTTCTTTCATTTTTGTGAATGCTCCTTTGGGTGCTGCCATAATGGATACGAGATAGATAGGTATCGATTGCAGGAGTGATTTTAAAAGGACAATTTTGTTGGCAATGTTCAAAGATCTAAAAGACCAACTCACCAATTTGTTTTTTATTTTTTTATCGTATTCTGCCAGTTTTTCATCCGGGTATGGTTTATGTCGAGCTGGTTTCCCAGATACTTAGTAGGGATTTCCCCCTGTCTAAAGCCTAACGTTATTGTAGGATGAGCTTTGATAGAATCAGGAGTATTAAATATGAATGTGCATGATTTTTCATTGTTTATTTCCATACCTATTGCTTCCATGAATATTTCTAAAATTCTTTTGATCTTCCTCACCTCCTTGATTGATACCTCACCGAATAGCATAATATCATCTACAAACTACTGATGTGTGATGGGTAGATTGTTTCCCCATGGTTTTAGGCCTTTGATTCTCTTTTACCTTAGCTCTTTTTTAAGATTTCTCCCTGAACCCTCTACTGCCATTATGAATAGGAATGGAGAAATAGGATCTCCTTGCCTAATTCCCCTTGTTGCATTAAAGGTGTTCGTTGGGATACCATTTACCAAAATTGAGAAAATCGGTGTTGAAATCATGCTGTAGACCCATTCGATCCATCTATTATCGAATCCATATGCTCTAAGAACCGCTCTGAGGTACTTCCAGCTCAACCGGTCATAGGCTTTTAACAGATCTAACTTCATCATCATTCCTCTCTTCTTTTTCAGATTTAGGGAGTGTATCATCTCTTGAGTAACTACTAATCCATCAAGTATTTGTCGACCCTCCACAAAGCCGGTTTGGTCTGGTGAGATAATATTCGGAAGTAAAGGCTTTAATCTTTTCGCTATCAGAGTAGCTATAGTCTTATAAATGACATTACACAGGGCTATTGGGCGAAAACCTTGAGCATCCTCCGAATTATTGCTCTTAGGGATCAAGCTTAGAAAGGTCGAGTTAATACCTGGCCATATCTTTTGCTTCATTCTTGATTCCTCTACAGCTTCCAAGACTTCGTGTCCTAGAAAGTACCAACCTGCCTGATAGAATTCCACTGTGTATCCATCCGGTCCTCGTGCCTTATTCTTGCTCATTTTCATCAGAATTTCTTCCACCTCTTCCATAGTTACTGCCCTCATTAGAGCCTTATTTTGTTCATTTGTTATTAATCTTGGAATTTCCTTGCAAATACATTCTATTACTTCTCCCCGGTCCCTATGTGGTTCTGTGAGAATCCCTTTGTGGTAGTCCACTAAAACTTTTTCAATATCTCCCTGTTCTACTATCCTTTCCCCCTCTGCATTTTTGATAGAGAAGATCTGATTCCTTTGTCTATTCTGAATCATAGCTTGATGAAAAAACTTGGTATTTCTTTAACCTTCGCGCAACCATTTTATCCTTGACTTTTGTCTCCACATAATCTCTTCCTGTTTCCTCCTTTCTTCCAATTGGCCGATTATTCTTCCCTCTTCATTACTTCTCTCTTCGTCCCTCCCTTCGAGAATTAATTTTTACTATAGTTCTTCCATTTCTCTCTCTAATTTTTGTTTTTCCTCCATGATATTCCCAAATTCTTCCTTATTCCATTTTTTTTATTTTCCCTTTGATTTCTTTGAGCTTTAACTGGATGGTATGCATTTTCCCCTTTCCTTTAACTTTACTCTGTGTCCACCATTCTTCCACTTTGCTTAAGAATTGGGGGTTTCTGAGCCAGAAAGCCTCAAATCTAAAAGGCTTCTTACCGTTGTTCTTCTTAATATGAAATTCCAATCTGATCGGCCAGTGGTCTGAACCTAGGCCTGGCAAAATTTTAGCTTCTATAAACACATTCCGGTTCAAAATTTGCTCAGACAAAAGAAACCTGTCTAATCTCGAAGCAATTTGGTTTTTTCCTCCCCTCCTATTATTCCATGTGCTGACACCATTGGTTGGAGGAATGTCTACGAACCTCTATTCTGTAATCATCTCATTTAACTCCTACATACTCTGATCCGGTCTCCTTACACCTGCTTTCCTTTCTCCTAACGCTCGAATCATATTAAAGTCTCCTCCTATTATCCATAGGGTTCCAGGGATAATTCTTCTTGTAGCTTGCATATTCTTGAGGAATTCTTTCCACTCCCTGGGTATGTGAGGACCATAAACCCCTGAAATAAGAATTCATTCCTCCACTCCGGTCAACCTGAACAATCCTGTTAGTATTCTAGGAAAACTAATCCAGTTCTCAAAAATTACCTTCTCAGGGTTCCATATGATTGCCAAACCCCCTGCTGTACCATCCGCATCTTGGGCCATTACCTCATATTGTGGTTTCGTCCTTTTCATTATTTCTACCAGCTGTTGGTACTCCATTTTCGTTTCCTGTATTATCATTATGCTCGGTTTATCCTTCTTCAATCTCTCCTTTAAATATCTCTGCTTACCTTTACTGTTGAGTCCCCTAATATTCCAGCTTGTAACTATCATTTATAACTTTTGATGGTTGTTGAAATACCTTTGAAAGAGGTATCACCCTACCTGAATTAACTAATATTTCTCCTACTGCTTGAATCGATTCATTTATTGTTCGTCTTCCTCTCTTTCTACCTCCCTTGCAAGTGTCATCCATTCCCAGGCTTTGGTTTCCCTGTGACCCTCTTTGATCTATCCTGATCTCTGAAATGCTGCCTTTCTTCCCCTGATATTTCTGGAATGTTTCTTTATATAGTTGTTTCTGTGTTTCGGAATGAATCTTTCATCTAGGTTTTTCCATTCTCGAAGTAGTTTCTTCATTATTCTTTCTTCTTCGACCCCATTATCTTTTTGTCTATCTGATCCCGACATCGTTTGTCCTACTGTATTCTCCTGGCTTCCCCCATCTCTTCTTCTGCTTCTTTGTTCCGACTTACACTTTTTTCTGTTGTCTCTTTTATGATATCCATTTGAACATTTTCGTTATCCTCCTCTTCCAACTTTCCTTCCTCGTTTTCTTCTTCCTCATCCTGAAGGACCTGAAACTTGTTTTGATTTTCGGCTGGTGTATTCTTCTCTTTTGGCTGAATCTTCATTCCCTCCGTACTTGGTTTCTTCCTTCTTTGAACCGCCTTGAATCCCCTCTTGCAGGTATCCGATCCTTCTGCTCTCCTCTGTTCTTCCTCCAGGGTCCTTGTTGCTTCCACCTCTCTGTTTTGTGGACATTCCCTAAATAGATGTCCATACTTGTGGCATCTTCTGCACCTAAAGGGAATATGCTCATAGTCTATTGGCTGCTGCCATATTTCGTCATCATATTCCACCTCTATATACTCCGGCAAGGGTTTTTCTATGTTCATGTACACACATATCCTTGCATAAGATGTGTACTTCCCTCTTTTGGTTGACTCTGCCACCTTGAAAAAAGTTCTGATCGAGTTGCCAATCCCTTCTAGTATATCAGCATCCCAGAACTCCATTGGTAATCCGAACAATCTGACCCATATGGGAGCTGCCAACGGTTTCTCATTATCTGGGTTGTATCTATCCTCCCAGTGTCTCATAAATAATACTGCATTGTTCATAAAGTATGGTCCCTCTTCAAAAGTTCTTTCCTTATCCTATAGGTTTGCAAAAATGACTGTGAAAAAACCTTTTGCTCCTAGTTTTAGGTCTATATGCCCTTTTGGCCTCCATCTTTGTTGTATCCATTTTTTTAAATCTTTTTCAGATGGCCAAAACCTTATAAACTTACAGATCAGAGCATGATATCTCATATAGCATCGACAATCTTCAAGTTTGTTACTTGGGATTACATACCTTGGTTTTTTTTGTGCCCTAGGTAAACACCTGTTTCCCATTCTTGCTTGCCATCGATTCCCCAGCACTGGCACATCTCTGCTGGTCTCTTTCTGCATCCCTTGCAATCCGTCTCCACTTGTTTCGCCTGCTACTACGTTCCTAAAGGAGGGGATCTCTCCCCTCCCTTGTTTTCCTTCCATAGAGCCCTTCAGCTCCGCCCGTTTTCTTTCTCCCCTCCGCCTTTCGTTTTACCTTTGCGGATCTTCCACCCACGCCTGCTTAACCCTTCTCTCGCCTTCTAGACTTCCGTATCCTTCCTCCTCGTCTCTGGAAGCCCTATTCTCTCAAACCCTAACGCGCTGCATCAGATCAATCCCTGGTTCATCTCCTAATCCTAATTGAAGTTTTCGTGAATAACTGAAAATCGAATATTAACCCTTAGATTAATAGACCAAAGGGAATATTTTTAAATGAAAATGATTAATATTATAACCCAAGGTATCTAAACTCTAAGATAAATATTATAAACACAAGGGAATAATAAACCCAACGGATTATTACTAAAAACCATGGGAGTAATACTAAAAACCAAAGGGAATAGTATTAAACCCAAGGGGTAGATATTATAAACCCAAGCTATATAAACCCTAAGATAAATATTATAAACACTAAAATAAACATGGTTGACTATGGTCGACCATGTTTGGTTTTCATATTGACACAATATTTTTCACAATGCGACGTTAGACTATGGTTGACCATGATTGATTTTCATATTGAAAAAACCTTTCTCATAATGTGATGTTGGACAATGGTTGACCATGTTTGATTTTCATATTGAAACAATCTTTATCACAACATAACTTTGGACCGTGGCTGACCATGGATGACCAAGTTGTCACAATGTGGCATTGGACCAAGAAACAATCTTTTGCAAAATGTGACCATGGTTATTGACCATGGTTGATTATGATTGACAATGGTTTATTTTCATATTGTGACAATATTTGTTGCAATGCAATGTTGGAACATGGTTGACCATGGATCATAGTTGTCATAATGTGATGTTGTACCATGAGACAATCTTTGTCACAATGCGACCATGCTTATTGACCATGGTTGACCATGATTGACCATGGTTGATTTTCATATAGAGACATCTTTGTCACAATGTGATGGTGGAATGGTTGACCATAGTTGATTTTCATATTGATACAATCCTTTTCACAATGCGGCATTGGACCATGGTTGAGCATGATTGATTTTAATGTTGTGACAATCTTTGTTACAATACGATATTGGATCATGGTTTCCCATGGTTGATTTTCATATCAAGACAATATCTGGAAAAATGCGACATTGGACAACGGTTGACCATGATTGATTTTCATATTGAGAAAATATTTTTTTTTGTAAGCTAGGGTGGAACCATTCTATTACGACGAGTTAAAACCAATACATGCAAAATGGTGGCCTTAACCCGCCCCGAAGGGAAACCAGGTCTGTTGGCCACCTGTAGTTCTTAATAGCCATCCAAAAATAGTACTTGCTTAGTCTGTTTGTCCATATTATATAAGCTACACATACAAAAATAACATAACTATCTACTAATTGCATTCTTAAAATAAACAGAGGTAAGCGGAAACTATTCATCTTCCTAGCTAAGGAGACCAAACATATCTTGGTTTATCATTCTTTCCTTACACTTGGTTGGTGCTTCTCCTCTTTGGCTCCTTGGGTCAGCTTCTCTATCTGCTGCTATATCTCGTCCAGCCTTCCATCCTGCATCATCAGGGTGATTTGAATGTTGTTCATCTCCTTCTTGAGATTTGGAATGCCTTGGGCTAGTTCCACCATCTCCATGGCCACCTGTTCCATGGCCTTGGCCAATAGTCATTTGATTACCAAGTAAACATGTAAAGCCTGTTTATAGAGGGACATGCATCCTCTAGTTTTGTCGAGATGAGGAAGCAGATATTCCCAATCTTCCATCTCTGACTCTGACTGTTCTTGGGTTGCTTCCTCTTCCAGATTTTGAATTATTCTCCTAATGTCCACATGTGTATTTCGGCTATAAGCTCTTTCGACAAACCTAACTTGATGTTCCATTGTTTTCCTCCCTCGTTTGTAATCTCCTGGTCTGGCATGGATCTGTTCTCTATTGCCGACTTGACGTCAGTCGTCTCTCCCTCTGCGGCCGCTTCCTCGTCTTGTTCCTCTTTCCCTGTATTCATTTGCCTTGTTCCCCTGTCCTACCACGCTATCTGGCGAACTCCAGCCCGCTTCGTCTGCACGATCCTTGCTCTCCTTAACCTTTTTTGTCTCATTTACTATTCTAGTTTCCTCCATAATCCTCGCTTTCCCTCTTTCACTCTTCCTTATCTGCGATTGACATTCCTGTTCCAGGTCATATATTTCCTGTATCTCTACTCTGGTCTTCTCCTCTCCCTCCCAGCGTTCTCTCTTGATGCCTCCCACTCGCGAGGGTCCTTCATCCTTGCATTCTGGCGTTACATTCCTCTTCATTCTCTCCTCTGCTATTTTACCCTGTAGTCTTTTTGCTCTAGGAGGTAGACTAGGCTCGTTTCCTTCTTCTCTGTTTGACACCTCTTCCCTTCTTCCGTTGTTTGTCTCGAGGATACTCCCTGCAAGCTTTCCCTTATACCTCCACCCGCTACCACTCCCTTTCACTTACCGGCCTTTCCTGCTCTGCTACACCGCCCTTCTCTGCCTTCTGCTCTCTCCATAATTTCTCGTTCCCCCTCTGCATGCCCTTATGCAGCCTGGTCTGTGCCCATCACCGATCCGCTGCCACCTTCACCACCTCTACGCATCAAATGATCCTTTCTACCGCGATTTGAAATGATATTTGGTTTACCTCACGTACATTCCATCTGCCGTGGGTTCTTGATGCTAGGTGGCTTCAGCTTGTCATCTCCCGTCCTTTCAATAACTTCACTCCTAACCACGTTTACCACCCCGATCAGGGGTCCTTCCCACTTCCTCTTATTGTTTTGAGGCTTGATTTCCATCCTGAATTATTATTTGGTTAAGAGTTTCCCACTCAGGTTTGTTCATGATTGTTGGCCATATGTTGTCGACTTTACCTTCTTGGCATCCCCAATTTGCTAGAAAATCTGCTCCTTTATTTCATTCTCATTTTACATGAGTGATTATTTTATAGTCTATGTGTTTCAAGATGTCAGCCATGTCTTAGATTAAACCTGCCATCCTCCAGCTCTTAGCCACTTGTTCCCAATCTTTTCCATTATCCAACTTTCTCAGCACTTCTATTATGATTTGTGAATCTCCTTCTATCTCCAAGTTCCTGTATCCATTTCTTATTGCTATTTTAATACCTTGGTATACTGCCATCATTTCTGCTTCATTGTTGGTCATTAGGCCTCCTTTGTCCGCGTATACCCATCTGGTGCGACCCGTATTATCTTTGAAGATGCTTCCTAAGCCAGCAGGTCCTGGGTTTCCTTTTGAAGCCCTGTCAAAATTCAATTTAATAAAATTTTCTCCTAGGTATTTAAATTGGCCTTGGCTTTGTAGCGTAGGTTTTTGAGGTTTCTTCTTTCGAGGATATATCATATTGTATTCTATATTGAGTCTCGCTAGGATTCTTTTCTCCTCTCGCGTTGCATTCCTGTCCTCCTCTTCCCAAGTCTCTGCCAGGATGGTTTCTCTTATTGTTTTTTGGATTTTCCCCCATATCTTCTCCGGTGGGTTATTTTTGTCCCTAAATATTCTTTGATTTTGTTCTTTCCACAAGAGCCTTATGACAAATCCTATCGCTAAGCTCCATATTCTCTTTACTATGGATCCTGAGAAGTGACCGTTTCCCCAGTTGGATATGGTCTACTTTATATTAGTCGAGTCTCTGTTACATTTTTCAAAGAGGCTCTTTACCTCCTCCCATTGATGTTGGGCATAAGGGCAGGAGTTTAATAAATGTTCCTGAGTCTCTTTTTCTTGTTTTCAAAGACTACACTTGGAAGGGCCTAGATAGCCTCTTTTCTGTAACTTGTCCCAAGTCAGGATTCTCCCTTTACCTACTAGCCAAGCAAATATTATTACTTTCAGCCACCATTTACTTCTCCATAGTTGTTTCCAATCCTTGCCTTCCTCTTCTTCCTCTCTTCGAGTGGCAAGATAGTAGGATTCCTTGACAGTAAAAGTCCCTTTAGTAGCTTTCCCCCAGCTGAGTATGTCCGGTCCCATGCTCTTTTTGGTTTTTCTTGTTTCTAGCTCTTTTATTAATACCTCTCTCTGAGCTTCGTCAATAGTCTCATCCCATTCTTCAAGCTTTCTCCATATCCTCCAAGTTTCATCTCTTTCTTCTTCCTTCCTGTAATCTTTAACCCTCTTTAGTCCCACCGTTGTTGCCTCTTGGTAAGTGTTTTGTATGGTTTTTATATCAACCAATCCATCCCTTTGTTGCCATGCTTCCTCTCAGAATTGAGCAGTACTCCCGTTTCTGATTTCTGAGAAGGAAAATTTGTTTATGAGTTCTCTGTTTTGGCTTGCTAGGTTCCAGATTGAGGATCCTTTGGGAATTTCTATCGCTCTCAGGATATCTTCTATTGCTTTGGGAATTTTATATTTCTGAGTCCATATTTGTTTCCATATATCCCTACCTCCCCTCATCCATCTCCACCAGAGTTTTGCCCCCACGAATTGATTCAGAATTTCGGGATCCCTGATTCCTAGGCCTCCTTCTTCTTTGTGTTTTGATATTCCCTTCCAAGACACTCGAGCCCATTTCTTATCCTATTTGGGACCTCCCCATAAGAATTTCCAGAGAATGTCCTTTATTTTACTATAGATTCCTTTGGGAGCTGCCATCAATGATAGAGGGTATATTGGAATGGCCTGGAGAATTGATTTCAAGAGGACAATTCTTCCTGCTATATTGAGCATTCTAAGGGACCAGCTTTCCAGTCTACTCTTGAGTTTGTCAATAGTATGATACCAGTTTGATACTCCATTAGGGTTTAAAGCAAGTTGGTTCCCTAGATATTTAGTTGGGAGCTCTCCAAGTCTGAAACCTAAAGTTCTGGTTAAGTGAATTTTTATTGATTCTAGAGTGTTAAAGATAAAAGTGCAAGACTTGTCTTTATTGATTTCCATACCTCATGCTTCTACAAGCATATCCAAGATATTTTTTATTCTTCTAACTTCCCTTAGTGATACTTCACTGAATAGCATTATATCGTCCACGAACAACTGATGGGTGATAGGCATATTATCTCCCCATAACCTGAGTCCCTTTATCTTTCTTTCCCTCATTTCTTTTTTAATGTATCTTCCCAGTCCAACAGCCGCCATGATGAACAGGAAGGGAGACAGGGGATCTCCCTGTCTTAATCCTCTTGTAGCCTTGAAAGTCTCTGTGGGGGTATCATTCAGAATGATAGAGAAGCTTGGAGTTGCTATCATGTTGTAGATCCATTCAATCCATCTGTTACTGAAACCAAAAGCCCTGAGCGTTGCTTTAAGAAAGTTCCAATTGAGGCGGTCATAAGCTTTTGAAAAATCCAACTTTATCATCATTCCTTTCTCTTTTTTTTCCTTTCGATAATGGATTACCTCCTGGGCTACCACTAGCCCATCGAGGATTTGTCTCCCTTCTACGAAACCGGTTTGTTTTGGGGATATAATGTTCACCAGGATAGCCTTCAATCTTTTTGCTATTAGGGTTGCAATAATTTTATAAATAACATTACAAAGAGCTATTGGGCGGAAACCTTGGGCATTCTCTGCTTTGGCCGATTTAGGAATGAGAGTAAATAGCATAGAGTTAAGACTTGGCCATACCTTTTGCTGCATTCTCGACTCCTCCACCACCTCTAGAATTTCCTGTCCTAGGAAATTCCAACTTGCTTGATAAAACTCCACCGTGTATCCATCAGGTCCAGGTGCCTTGTTTTTCTTCATTCCTTTTACAATTTCCTCTACTTCTTCTAGGATTGCTGCTCTCATCAGGGATTTATTCTGGTCTTTGGTTACCATCTTTTGGATTTCATTGCAAATTCTTTCTATAGCCTCATTTCTGTTGGTCCTGGTTCTGTTAGCATTTCTTTGTAATTGTCTACTAAAACTTGTTTCGTTTCTTCATGTTTTGTGACTCTTTTCCCTTCACTGTTTAAAATGGAGAAGATTATGTTCCTTTGTCTATGTTGAACCATAGCTTGGTGGAAAAATTTTGTGTTTCTCTCACCCTCCCGAAGCCAATTTACCCTGGATTTTTGTCTCCATAATATCTCTTCTTGCTTTCTCCTTTCTCTTAGTTGACTGATCAAAGTTCCTTCTTCTCTGCTCTTCTCCTCACTTCGTCCTTCTGTTATGATTTTTTGTTGCAGTTCTTCCATTTTCCCTTCTAGTCTCTACTCCTCCTGAAAGATGTTTCCAAACTCTTCCTTGTTCCATTTTTTGATTTTCCCTTTGAGTTCCTTGAGCTTTAGCTGAAAGGTATGCATCTTATTTCTTCCTCTTTGCTGACTGTTGGTCCACCATTCCTCAACCTTTGTTATGAACTCGTTGTTTCTAAGCCAAAAGGCTTCAAACCTGAAAGGTCTCTTGTGAGGATTCTTTTTTATATCTATTTCTAGTCTAATAGGCCAATGGTCCGAGCCCAAGGCTGATAAGATCTTTGCCTCTATAAATACATCCCCATTTAATATCTGTTCTGAAACTAAGAATCTATCCAACCTAGATGCTATTTGATTTCTGCCTCCCCTCCAGTTGTTCCACGTGTATACTACATTTATCGTAGGGATGTCTACTAGTCTTTGCTCTGTTATCATTTCATCGAAAGCTTCCATATCCTGATCTGGTCTGCTTTTCCCTCCTTTTTTTTTCTTCTAGGGCTTTAATCATATTAAAGTCCCCTCCTACAATCCATGGGATCCGAGGAAGAAGTCTACGAGTAGTTTGCAGGTCCTTTAGGAAGATTTTGTGTTCCCTTGGGATGTGAGGTCCGTATACTCCAATGATGAGCACCCATTCTACAGTCCCTATCAGTCTAAATGCTCTTGAAAGTATTCTAGGGAGACTGACCCAATATTTAGCTTCTACTTCTTCTGGATTCCAAAGTATTGGCAATCCTCCAGCTGTGCTAGTTGCATCTTGTGCCATAACTTCATATTGTATTTTGTTTCTTTGCATCATTTTTTCAAATTTTTAAGCATTGAGCTTAGTTTCTTGCAATATCATTATGTTATTTTTGTCTTTCTTCATCCTTTCCTTTAGATATCTCTGTTTTCCTTTACTGTTGAGACTTCTGATGTTCCAGCTTGTTACAATCATTTAGAACTTTTTGAGTGTTGTTGAAATACCTCTGAGAGAGGTATGACTCTTCCTGAGTTTACTAAAGTTTCCCCTACCATCTGTATTGTTTCACTCATTGGTCTCCTTCCTCTTTTCCTACTTCCTTTTCTAGAACTACCCATTCCTATATTTTGTGTTTCTTGTAATCCTGCTTGTTCGATAGGGTTTTCCATATGGGCTTCTTTTTTCTCCTTGTATTTCTGAAACATTTCTTTAGAAAGTTGCTTTTGCTCTTCTGGTATAAACTTTCGTCCAAGTTTCTCCAATCCTATAGTAGCTTCTTCATTACTTGTTCCTCACATTACCATTCTCCTTTTGTAGATCGATCTCCATCTGTGTTTGCTCTGTATCTACATTCTCCTCTGTTCCTGCTTTTTCTGTGATCGCTTGAATTAATTCCTTTTCCATTATTCCTTTGGTAGATTCCTTGTCTACTTCTTTGTTTCTTTCCATTTCCATTTCTCCTTCTTCTTCCTGTAGTGTACTAAACTTATTTTGACATTCTATTGATGCAGATGAAGATTTAGGGTTTTGTGGTTTACATACCGGTTCTTTACCGAATCTCCTTTTACTTTGGATTTCCAGGAAGCCTTCATTTTCTCTTTCTATTTCCTCCGTCCTTCTCTTTTCTGCTTCAGCATTCCTTGTTGTTTCCTCACCTGCGTTCAGGGGGCATTGTTTAAAAAGATGTCTGTATTCGTGGCACCTTCTGCACCTGAAAGGTATATGTTCGTAATCCATTGGTTATTGCCATATTTCGTCATGGTATTCAATCTCTATGTACTACGGCAGGGGTTCTGATATGTTCATGTAAACGAATATTCTTCCGTAAGATGTATATCTCCCTCTCTTTGTCAATTCCGATACTTTGACAAAAGACCCTATCATATTTCCAATCCCCTCCAGTATTTCAGGGTCCTAGAACTCTATTGGAAGGCCGAACAATCTAACCCAAACAGGTGTTGCCAACATCTTTTCTTGGTCAGGGTTGTACCTGTCTTCCCAGTGTCTCATGAATACGCCTGCATTGTTCATAGGGGTTTTCGAAGTCCATTATATAGATATCATTTTCTGGAATTCAACTACGCTAAGTGAGTCATTCATCTATGACCATTTCCATGAGAAGTAGTTGTAACTGACTAATTTCTAATGATTTTTGAATAGTCCACTTAGCACTCATTGCATCGGGTGATGCTCACAAGGCTGAAGAAGTGGGATTGAAACTAGTGAAATAAATGACATAGCATCAATCATCACTTTCATGGCTTGTACCTGGTAATCACGACTTCTTGTGATGTCACCCATCCAAGAGTGCGTTTGGCTCAAGCACACTTTACTCTGGAGTGTTCCCCACAATCAAGCCCACTTAGCTTGCTACCCCATTTGTAAAAACATAGCAAGTATTGTGCCTCATGAATCATTCAAGTACAATTCCCTTCACTATTTTGAATTAAGTATTGGGGGCTTTCGCAGTGCATTATATAGATATCAATTTTTGGGATTCAACTGCGTTAAGTAAGTCATTCATATATGACCATTTCTGTGAGAGGTAGTTATAAGTGACTAATTTCTCATGATTTTTGAAAAGTCCACTTAGCACTCATTGCATTGAGTGATGCTCACAAGGGTGAAGAAGTGGAACTGAAGCTAGTGAAACCAATCACATTGAATCAATCATCACTTTCGAGGCTTGCACCTGGTAACCAGGACTTCTTGTGAGGTCACCCATCCCAGATTGCCTCTGGCTAAAGTGTGCTTGATTGTGGAGTTTTCCCCACCAAAAATCCCACAATCAAGCTCACTTAGCTTACTACCCCATTTACAAAACCTTTGCAAGTATCATGCGTCATGAACCATTCAAGTAGAGTTCCCTTCACTCTTTTGAATTAAGTATTAGGGGTTTTCATAGTGCATTATATAGACATCGTTTTTTGGAATTCCACTCCGTTAAGTAAGTCATTCATCTATGACCATTTCCATGAGAGGTAGTCGTAACTCAGTAATTTCTCAGGATTATTGAATAGTCCAATTGCCACTCATTTCACTAGGTGATGCTCACATGAGTGAATAAGTGGGATTGAAACTAGTGAAATAAATGACATATTTTCAATCATCACTTTCATGGCTTTTACCCGGTAACCAGGACTTCCTGTGAGGTCACCCATCGTAGATCGCCTCTGGGTCAAGTGCACTTAACTGTGGAGTGTTGCCCACAATCAAGCCGAGTTAGCTTGCTACCCCTTTTGCAAAACCTTAACAAGTATTGTGCCTCATGAACCATTCAAGCAGAGTTCCCTTCACTCTTTGGAATTAAGTATTGGGGGGTTTCGCAGTGCATTATATAGATATCATTTTTTGGGATTCAATTGCATTAGGTAAGTCATTCATCTCTGACCATTTCCATGAGAGTTAGTCGTAACTCACTAATTTCTCATGATTGTTGAATAGTCCACTTACCACTCGTTGCATCAGTTGATACCAACATTGGTGAAGAACTGGGATTGAAACTAGCGAAATAAATCACATACAATCAATCCTCACTTCCGGGGCTTACACCCGGTAACCAAGACTTCCCGTCAGGTCACCTATCCCAAATTGCCTATGGCTCAAGTGCGCTTAACTATGTAGATTTCCCCACAATCAAGCCCACTTAGCTTGCTACCCTATTTGAAAAACCTTAGCAGTTATTATGCCTCATGAACCATTCAAGTAGAGTTCCATTTAATTATTGTGCCTCATGAATCTCCAATACTTAATTCAAAAGAGTGAAGGGAACTCTACATGAATGGTTTATGAGGTAGAATACTTGCTAAGGATTTGCAAATGGGGTAGCAAGCTAAGTGGGCTTGATCGTGGGTAAAACTCAACAGTTAAGCATGCTTGAGCTAGAGGCGATCTCAAATGGGTGACCACACAGGATGTCCTGGTTGTCGGGTGCAACACCCAGAAGAGATTATTAAAGCTACTCTCAATTCAACTTCTTTACCTTTGTGGGCATCACCCAATGCAATGAGCGCTAAGTGGACTATTCAAAAATCATGAGAAATTACTGAGTTACGGCTACCTCTCATGGAAATAGTCATAAATGAATGACTTACTTAATGCAGTTGAATCCCAAAAAAATCATATCTATATAATTCTCTGCGAAGGAACCCAATACTTAATTCAAAAGAGTGAAGGGAACTCTACATGAATGGTACATGAGGCATAATACTTGCTAAGGTTTTTCAAATGGGGTAGCAAGCCAAGTGGGCTTGATTGAGGGGAAAACTCCACAGTTAAGTGCGGTTGAGTCAGAGGCAATCTCGGATGGGTGACCCCACAGGAATTCCTAGTTACCGGGTGCAAGCCTCGGAAGTGATGATTGACACTATGTGATTCATTTCACTAGTTTGAATCCCACTTCTACACCTCTGTGAGCATCACTTGATGCAACGAGTGCTAAGTGGACTATTCAAAAATCATGAGAAATTAGTTAGTTACGACTACCTCTCATGGAAATGGTCATATATGACTGACTTACTTAATGCAATTGAATCCCAAAAAATGATATCTATATAATGCACTACGAAAACCCCCAATACTTAATTCAGAAGAGTGAAAGGAACTCTACTTGAATGGTTCAGAAGGCACAATACATGCAAAGGTTTTGCAAATGGGGTAGCAAGCTAAGTGGGCCTATTTGTGGGGAAAACTCCAAAGTTAAGTGCGCTTGAGTTAGTGGTGATATGGGATGGGTGACCTCACTGGAAGTCCTGGTTATTGGGTGCAAGCCGTGGAAGTGATGATTGACACTATGTGATTTATTTCACTAGTTCCAATCCCACTTCTTCACCCCTATGAGCATCACTCGATGCAATTAGTGCTAAGTGGACCATTCAAAAATGATGACAAATTAGTGAGTTACGACTACCTCTCATGGAAATGGTCATAGATGAATGACTTACTTAACGCAGTTGAATACCAAAAAATAATATCTATATAATACACTGCGAAAACCCCTAATACTTAATTCAAAAGAGTGAAGGGAACTCTACTTGAATGGTTCATGAGGAACAATACTTGCTAAGGTTTCGAAAATGGGGTAACAAGCTAGGTGGGATTGATTGTGGGGAAAACTTCACAGATAAGCACACTTGAGCGAGAGGTGATCTGAGATGGGTAACCACGTGGGAAGTCTTGGTTACCAGGTGCAAGCCCCAGAAGTGATGAGTGACGCTATATGATTTATTTCACTAGTTTCAATACCACTTCGTCACCCCTATGAGCATCACTCGATGCAATGAGTGTTAAGTGGAATATTAAAAAATCATGAGAAATTAGTTAGTTACAACAACCTCTCATGGAAATGGGTATAGATGACTAACTTACTTAATGCGATTTAATCCCAAAAAATGATATCTATATAATGCACTGCAAAAACCCCCAATACTTAATTCAAAAGAGTGAAGGGAACTCTACTTGAATGGTTTAGGAGGCACAATACTTGCGAAGGTTTTCCAAATGGGGTAGCAAGCTAAGTGGGCCTATTTGTTGGGAAAACTCCACAGTTAAGTGCACTTGAGTTAGTGGTGATATTGGGTGGGTGACCTCACTCGAAGTCCTGGTTACTGGGTGCAAGCCATGTAAGTGATGATTGACGCTATGTGATTTATTTCACTAGTTCCAATCCCACTTCTTCACCCCTATGAGCATCACCCGATGTAATGAGTGTTAAGTGGACTATTCGAAAAATGATGAGAAATTAGTGAGTTATCACTACCTCTCATGGAAATGGTCATAGATGAATGATTTACTTAACAGAGTTGAATACCAAAAAATAATATCTATATAATGCTCTACGAAAACCTCCAATACTTAATTCAGAAGAGTGAAGGGAACTCTACTTGAATGGTTCATGAGGAGCAATACTTGCTAAGGTATTGAAAATGGGGTAGCAAGCTAAGTGGGATTGATTGTGGGGAAAAATTCAAAGCTAAGCGCGCTTGAGCGAGAGGCGATCTACGATGGGTAACAACACGGGAAGTCTTGGTTACTAGTTGCAAGCCTTGGAAGTGATGAGTAATGTTATATGATTTATTTCACTAGTTTCAATACCACATCGTCACCCCTCTGAGCATCACTTGATGCAATAAGTGCTAAGTGGAATATTAAAAAATCATGGGAAATTAGTGAGTTACAACAACCTCTCATGGAAATGGTCATATATGAATGACTTACTTAGCACAGTTGAATCCCAAAAAAATGATATCTATATAATGGACTGCGAAAGCACCCAATACTTAATTCAGAAGAGTGAAGGGAACTCTACTTGAATGGTTCGTGAGGCACAATACTTGCTAGGGTTTTGAAAATGGGGTAACAAGCTAAGTGGGTTTGGTTGTGTGGAAAAATATAGAGTTAAGCATGCTTGAGCTAAAGGCGATCTAGGATGGGTGACCTCATGAGAAGTCCTGGTTACTCGGTGCGAGCCCCAGAAGTGATGATTGGTGCTATGTGATTTATTTCACTAGTTTCAATCCCACTTCTTCACCTTGTGTGCATGAGTTGATTCAATGAGTGCTAAGTGGAGTATTCAAAAATCATGAGAAATTAGTTAGTTACCACTACCTTTCATGGAAATGGTCATAGACGACTCATTTACTTAATGCAGTTGAATCCCAAAAAATGATATTTATATAATGCACTATGAAAACCCCCAATATTTAATTTAAAAGTGTGAATGAACTCTACTTGAATTGTGTAGGATACACAATGCTTTCTAAGGTTTTGCAAATGGTGTAGCAAGCTAAGTTGGCTTATTTCTGGGGAAAGCTCCACAGTTAAGTGTGCTTGAGCGAGAGGTGATATGGGATGGGTGACCTCATTGGATGTCTTGGTTACTTGGTGCAAGCCCTGGAAGTGATTATTGTCGCTATGTGATTTATTTCACTAGTTTCAATCCCACTTCTTCACCCATGTGAGCATCACCCGATGCAATGCATGCTAAGTGGAGTATTAAAAAATGATGAGAAATTACTGAGTTACGACTACCTCTAATGGATATGGTCATAGATGAATGACCTACTTAATGTAATTGAATCCCAAAAAATGATATCTGTCTAATGCACTGTAAAAACCCCTCATACTTAATTCAAAAGAGTAAAGGGAACCCTACTTGAATGCTTCATGAGGCACAATACTTGCTAAGGTTTTGCAAATGGGGTAGCAAGCTAAGTGGGCTTGATTGTGTGTAAAAGTCTATAGTTAAGTGCACTCGAGCAAGAGGCGATCTAGGATGGGTGACCTCAGGGGAAGTCCTAGTTACCGGGGCTTGCCCAAAGTGATGATTGACGTTGTGTGATTTATTTCACTAGTTTCAATCCCACTTCTTCACTCGTGTGAGCATCACTTGATATAATGAGTGCTAAGTGGACTATTCAAAAATCATGAGAAATTAGTAGGTTAGGACTACCTCTCATGGAAATGGTCATAGATGGCTCACTTAATTAAAGGGGTTGAATCCCAAAAAATGATCTCTATATAACGACAACCGGCAATACTTAATTCAAAAGAGTGAAGGGAACTCTACTTGAATGGATGAGGAGGCACAATACTTGCTAAGGTTTTACAAAGGGGGTAGCAAATTAAGTGGGCTTGTTTCTGGGGAAAACTCGAGAGTTAACTTCGCTTGAGACAAAGGTGATATGGGATTGGTGATCTCACTCGAAGTAGTGGTTACTAGGTGCAAGCCCTGGAAGTTATGATGGATGCTATGTGATTTATTTCACTAGTTTCAATCCGACTTCTTCACCCTTGTGAGCATCATGTGATGCAATGAGTGCTAAGTGGACTATTCATAAATCATGAGAAATTAGTGAGTTATGACTACCTCTCATGGAAATAGTCATAGATGAATGACTTATGTAACAGAGTTGAATCCCAAAAAACTATATCTATAAATATTTGTTCTAATTTTTTTATCTAAAGTTGAGTGAAATCAACATCTTTTTTAAATTTCAAATTATTGCAACTGTTAATAAAATGAATAATCTGACCAAATTATATTTAACATTTTATAAACCTAACAGATGAAGACGAAAGTTTTCTTCCGTGCGAAGCAATACTGGGCCAACATAAACCACAAGTTTTCTTCCGTGCAATACTGGGCCAACATAAACCACTTGACGCATTACTTTTTGACAATGGTGCAAATCTTGAGTAAGATATTGTTGGCAGTTTCCTTTGCATTGCTACACAAAATAAGGATTTGGATATGTTGAAAGATTTACTAAGTTATGGGGCAGATATAAATGCAACAAATGGAGATTGGAACAAAATGCTCCATGTTTCCATTAGTGATGTCCATTAGTGATGGATTGACAAAGGTAGTGAAGTATCTTCTGGCCCATGTAGAAGACATGAATAAAACATATTGTAGTGGGGTTAGACACCAAAATCTTTGGTAGAGAATCAAGGGCATGAAGAAATACGTGAATTGTTTCCAAAGAAAGCTCATTCAATGTATTCACACTTATGTTTATCTATCAAAGATTCATTTGTCCCATGGAACCTAGATGTGAAAAATCATTGGGAGATCTTGAACCCTTCAAGGTATGCAAAGGAAAATGACATTCATCATTTTATAAATGCAATTTCCATTCCACCTAATGGATTGCAGAGCAAAATAATTATTAATTTTGACAATTCCCTTTTCGGTATAGTCACAATGCCTTCCAACACCAACCCTAGTGTTGGTGGCTTGAGTCATGCAATTAAGTGTTGCTGTTGGGAATAATGCTTAATTAGTTATGTAAATTTCTATTTAGTGTTCTCTGCAAAAAATAAGGCAGCAAATTGTTAGCTGCAGTAGTGGTGGAAAATAAGGCAGCAAATTGTTAGGTGCAGTAGTGCTGGAAATTAGCTGTAGATTGATTGCAGAGTTGATTGACAAATATTTTAGTAATAGTTTTAGTATTTAAGAATGTAGTTTATAGTTGAATTAAATATATGGGATTTGCAGCATTTGTTAGCTCACATAGTCACTGTGTTTTTAATTGTTTTATCTTTTATATGTTTTTTTCTTCATAGTACTGTTTTCTCATTTGGCTGGAAATAAGTCATTTCATATTCTACATGTGGTATCAGAGCAGGTAAAATTATTTTGGGTTAAAGCTGTATTGTTGGAATTTCGCCAAAGTTAATCATGTCGAATTCTAACCAGATGCTAGTTCCAGAATTTGATGGCAACGATTATGATTATTGGTGCATTAAGATGCTAACCTTTTTGATTGGAAAAGATTTGTGGGAGATTGTTGAATCAGGATATGAAGAGCCAGCTGATTGGAATGCTCTTACAACCAATGAAAGAACAACAAGAAAGGAAGCAAGGAAGAAGAATGCTCAAGCTTTGTTTCACATTCAGATAGCTCTTGATAAGAGCTTATTTCCAAGAATATCTGGAGCAAAAACTGCCAAAGCTGCCTGGGAGACTCTACAAGAAGCTTACCAAGGTAGTGATCAAGTTAAGGTGGTCAAGCTTCAGACATTGAGGCGAGAGTTCGAGAATTCGAAGATGCAAGAAGCTAAAAGTATCAGTGACTATTGTGTGAGAGTCAAAGATGTGGTCAACAAAATGGCTACACTTGGAGAAGCTGTAAGTAATGAAGTTTTAATTAAAAAAGTATTGAGGTCTTTAACACATAGATGGAATCATGTTGCAATAATCATGGAAGAAAGTAAGGATTTAACAAAACTACAGTTTGATGAATTGGTTGGATCTTTGATGTCTCATGAAGAAAGATTGAAGGATACTTTTGAAGCTGTAGAGAAAGCTTTTTCCTCTAAATTACAAATTACAAAGAATGAAGATGCAAGTAGCAGTACCAAAAGACATCAAGGTCAAGGTAAATGGCAAAGCCAAAATTATTCAAGAGGTAGAGGAAGAGGTGGCTCAAGTGGAAGAGGTAGTTTCAGAGGAAGAAGTATAGGTAGATTTGATAAGAGAAATGTTCAATGTTACCATTGTAACAGGTATGGTCACTTTGAAAGAGAATGCAGATTGAAAGAAGGTAAAAATGCTAATTATGCTCAAGAAAATGGTTAGTATCCTCAAGATCACTTATTTTTATCTTATGCCAAAGGTGAAAATACTAGTAAAGCTGTTTGGTATCTAGATTCTGGATGCTCTAACCATATGACAGGGAATGAGAAGTTGTTTTCCGCAAAGGATTGAAGTTTCAAATCCAAGATCCAACTTGGTGATGATAAATCATTGGAGGTTGCTGCCAAAGGAGCTATGGAGGTCCAAACAAAAGAAGGTATAAAGAGTATTCATGACATTTATTATACTCCACAATTGAAGCATAATTTGTTGAGTGTTAGACAGTTATGTGAGAAAAATTATAAAGTAGTCTTTGAAAATAAGACATGTACTATCTATGATAAGAATAAGGGAAATAGGATGATCACTGTTGTGCCTATGACAAGAAATAAGATGTTTCCCTTGAGGTTTGATGAACATAACAACAATCTTGCTAATATGGCTTATGAGGATTCAAGTTGGTTATGGCATCTGAGGTATGGGCATTTAAATTTTCACAGTTTGAAGTTTCTAACCTCACATGCATTAGTTTCTAGTTTTCCCAAGGTAGAAGAGCATAAGGAGGTTTGTGAAGGATGTGCTAAAGGAAAGCATGCAAGGGAAAGGTTTCCAAAGGGAAGTGCATGGAGGGCTAATTACCCACTTCAACTTGTTCATTTAGACATATGTGGTCCTATGCAGACTAAGAGTTTGGGTAAGTCATCATATTTTATCACTTTTATTGATGATTACTCACGAAATTGTTGGGTATATTTTTTGAAGGCCAAAAGTGAACCCCTGGATACATTCAAGAAGTTCAAAGCCCTTGTAGAAAATGAGAGAGGGTGCAAGATCAAATGTTTGCGGACTGACCGTGGAGGAGAATTCTGCTCAAAAGCTTTCCAGAGTTATTGTGATATGAATAGCATCAGGAGGTAGCATACTACAACATACACACCCCAGCAGAATGGCACAGCTGAAAGGAAAAATCGTACTGTGGTTGAAATGGCTAGATGCATGCTACAAACTAAGGGATTGAGCAACACTTATTGGGGAGATGCAGTTGCTACAGCAGTATACATCCTCAACCGTAGCCCCACCAGTGCATTGAAAAATATGACTCCTTATGAAGCTTGGTATGAAAAAAAGCCTAATGTTAATCATTTCAAAGTTTTTGGTTGTTTGGCTTATGTGCATGTACCTGATCAGAATAGAAAAAAGTTAGATGCAAAGAGTGAGTTATGTATTTTTATTGGGTATAGTGAGACAAGGCTTATAAATTGTATAATCCTCTAACTAACAAGCTTATTGTCTCAAGAGATGTAATTTTTGATGAAGGGGGAGTTTATGGTCATCAAAAAGGCCATGTTGAGAAGACAAAATCTGTTTTGAATGATATAATTGTTGATAATGATAATGAGCAGCCAACTAATGTTTCTGTAATTAGTGGCTTAACTCCACCAAGCAGTGCTTCATCAATTTCTTCAACATCAAGTTCAAGTCCAACTTCTTCTCCAAGTTCTTCAAGGAAGGTAAGAAGATTGAGTGATATTTATGAGAGGAGTGCAAATCAAGCACATGAAGAAAGACCAATAGGTGAGATAGTCAATTTTGTAATTTGTAATTTAGAGGAAAAAGATTTCTCTACAGCTTCAAAAGTATCCTTCAATCTTTATTCATGAGACATCAAAGATCCAACCAATTCATCAAACTGTAGTTTTGTTAAATCCTTACTTTCTTCCATGATTATTGCAACATGATTCCATCTATGTGTTAAAGACCTCAATACTTTTTTAATTAAAACTTCATTACTTACAGCTTCTCCAAGTGTAGCCATTTTGTTGACCACATCTTTGACTCTCACACAATAGTCACTGATACTTTCACCTTCTTGCATCTTCGAATTCTCGAACTCTCGCCTCATCAAAAAGGCCATGTTGAGAAGACAAAATCTGTTTTGAATGATATAATTGTTGATAATGATAATGAGCAGCCAACTAATTTTTCTGTAATTAGTGGCTTAACTCCACCAAGCAGCGCTTCATCAATTTCTTCAACATCAAGTTCAAGTCCAACTTCTTCTCCAAGTTCTACAAGGAAGGTAAGAAGATTGAGTGATATTTATGAGAGGAGTGCAAATCAAGCACATGAAGAAAGCCCAATAGGTGAGATAGTCAATTTTGCTTTATTAGCTAAGGCTGAATTTGAACCATCATGTTTTGAAGATGCATGTACTAATGAGGTTTGGATGCAAGCCATGCAAGAAGAGATGGATTCCATTCAAAGGAATGACACTTGGAAGTTGACAGAGCTTCCACATGACAAGGAAAAGATTGGCACCAAATGGGTCTATAAGACTAAGTTTAACAGTGATGGGAGTGTTGAAAGGCACAAAGCAAGATTAGCTGCTAAAGGATTCACACAGAAGTATGGAATTGATTATGAAGAGACATTTGCACCAGTAGCAAGACAAGAGACCATTAGAATGTTGATTTCATTAGCAGCTCATAAAAAGTGGAGCATACATCATATGGATGTGAAAAGTGCCTTCTTGAATGGGTACTTAGAAGAGGAAGTATATGTGGAGCAGCCACAAGGTTTTGAAGTGGAAGGAAAGGAGAATAATGTCTACAAGTTGAAGAAGGCTTTGTATGGCCTTAAGCAAGCACCAAGAGCGTGGTATGCAAGGATTGATGGATACTTTCAGGAAAATGGCTTCTAGAGAAGTAAGAATGATCCTACCCTTTACTACAAACAAGAAGGTATTGATATTTTAATCATAAGTTTCTATGTTGATGATCTATTGTATATGGGTAGTAGTTCTAAGATGAGTGATAAATTCAAAGTTGCTATGATGAATGAATTTGAGATGAAAGATCTAGGCATCATGAAATATTTTCTAGGAATGGAGGTTTATCAAAGTAGGGATGAGATTTTCATTTGTGAGACAAAGTATGCACAGGATATGCTAAATAAATTTGATATGCTTGATTGTCATCCATCCCCTACTCCAAGTGCTCATGGAGAGGTATTATGTAGAGATGATGGTGCTGATTTAGTTGATGAGAAAACTTACAGAAGTATTGTGGGGAGCTTGATCTTTCTAACCCACACAAGGCCCGATATTACATATTCAGTTTCACTTGTTTCAAGGTATATGACAAATCCATCTGAAATACATATGAAGGCAGCCAAGATGATTTTAAGGTATGTGAAAGGCACTCTAAATTTTGGTATTCATTACTACTCTTCTGAAAAGTTCAATCTTGTTGGATTTAGTGATTCAGATTGGGGAGGTAGTCTTGATGACCGTAAGTCCACATCTGGAAATTGTTTCTCTTTTGGTTCTGGTTTGATTACATGGAGCTCAAAAAAAAAAGCATTGTTGCCCTCTCATCCACAGAAGCACAATATGTTGCAGTTACCTCAGCAGGTACACAAGCTCTTTGGCTCAGAAAAATTTTGGAAGAAATTGGAGAAAAAGAAGTTCAGCCTACAGTCATTTATTGTGATAATGTAAGTGCCATCAAGTTAGCAAAGAATCCTCATCACACCAGGACAAAGCATTTTGACCTCAAATATCACTTCATTAGAGATTTGGTGCAGAAGAAGGAGATTGAATTGAAGCATATAAATACTCAGCATCAACTAGCAGATATATTCACTAAAGCAGTTGCAAAAGATCAGTTTTTGGCATTACGAGATAACATAGTAAATCCTCATTAATCATTAAGGGGGAGTGTTGGGAATAATGCTTAATTAGTTATGTAAAGTGCTGGAAATTAGCTGTAGATTGATTGCAGAGTTGATTGACAAATATTTTAGTAATAGTTTTAGTATTTAAGAATGTAGTTTATAGTTGAATTAAATATATGAGATTTGCAGCATTTGTTAGCTCACATAGTCACTGTGTTTTTAATTGTTTTATCTTTTATATGTTTTTTTCTTCATAGTACTGTTTTCTCATTTGGCTGGAAATAAGTCATTTCATATTCTACAGTTGCTGCTGGACAAGCCCTTCTCTTCCTAAAAGGCATCACCCAATCTACATCAAAGAAAACAAGTAACTGGGAAAGTGATACTCTTTCCAAATGTAATTCAAGAACCATTGAAAATTGGTGGTAAGTATTTATTTTATATATTAACTCATAAATTCATGAGTTAAGATTTCCTATAATCTTGGAAATTAGGGCACCGCAGAAGAACTTAAAATGATCCATTTACAAAATTGTTGTTCTTGCAAGTGAAAATTTTGGTTATTTGACTATGAAAGTTGAGTGAATATTCTATAGAAATAGATGAAATCGATATCATTAGATAAGGGGATCATCAATTCCTTGTTGGCTATGAATAGACTGAAGAGATATATAAGAAGGATGATCTATGATAGTTGTAGAAATTAGGTTAGAATGCCTTAATGATAGTTGTAGAAATTATGTCAGTATGCCTTCATGATAGTTGTAGAATTTCAGGCATTAGATTTTGTAGTTATTTGGCTAGATTTGGGAGGCCTTTCACAAATATAATGAAATATTTCTAGAAGTACAATGTTTTCAACAAATGAATAATATACTGGTGAAAACACTTGACTGTAAGGAGAAGCATATAGGAAGATATTGCAAGGAGGAGATATGGTGGTGGACTTCTTGTTTATTGTTAATGGTGATCTATCAAAACTGTTGATACTTGTTTTTGGACTTCATATAGGTGGGAATATAGGTGGGATGTCGTGGGCACCGAAAGAATAATTCAATATGGCCCCTTCCCTATTCCGGGAAAAGGAATTCCAGCTAAATTCAAGCCCAATATTGAAAAATATTTGGCACATGATCCTCCCCATCACATACTTCTGAGTAGTTCCAGTGATAGCAATAGCCCTAGCAGGAGACAAGAATATGCAAGATTTACCCAAAACTACACAAGGGGTTATTTAAGAAAATTAATTAAGATGAATTTAATATTTCGTATTAAATTAATTTGGATCTAATATTATGAATGTGAGATTTCACTGTTTTCATTTTCATATGAAAATGAGTTGATAGATGCAAAATAGAGGTTCTCATATAGACATGGCAAGGAGGAGCATAAGTTGGTCTAAAGGAGCTATTTGGTTCGCTAAATGAGCTTTTCATACAAACATGAGTGTTCAAATGAGTTAAAAGAACTATTCATTTTGTTGCAATCAATGAAACCAAGTGGTAATGGTGTCAATGAGAAATTTGAAGCCTTTTTGGGACTCTTTTTTGTATTTCTTTATTGACAAAATCTATGAAGAAAGTTAATTGTTGTGGCAATATATTAACAACTTGGGTGAATTCCAGTTACTTTTCACTTTAGGACTAGACTAAATTGTTTGTAGATTATTGTGTATTATTAGCTTGTTATGTGGGTCATGCTACAAAGATGTGAAATTTAGCTAACTTCTTTGCGTTATTTTTTATTAAATAAGTGCTGCATGATTATAGATTTATAAAGATTGTGCCATTATGTGTTGATCATTTTTTTTTAAATCAATGCTTATATATGCAATTTCAAGGATTGCTATAACTCACATAATTTTTTAGAGGGTGAGCTTAATGGAAAAATACGTGCCTTATAAGCATGAAGTTGGTGGTTAGATCCCACTTTTCCCTAACATGAATTAACTAGTGATATTATATTTTATTTTTAAATTAGATATTTTTCATATTGATTTATTTCAATGGTGAGATATTTTTCTATATTTATTGTTTTATATTGTATCTAAAGAGACAAAAGTGATATTCTATTACTTATATATATATATATATATATATATATCTATATATATATATTCTCTAGAGACACAATATCTAGGATTAAATAATTATTATCTATATAAGCACAATATGTCTTTAATCCCAACTATTGTCTTTGGAGTGACAAAAATGAAATTGTTTGATAAGAGACAATAATGTTTGTGTAATATATTGACTTTATACAGACATTTGTTTAAGACAAGTTTTTTTTTGGTCTCAAGTTGAGACAATTTACCCAAAAATTGTCTTAAACACCCCTAATGTGTAGTAGTGTGATATGACATTTTCTTTAATTGATCAATTTGAAAGAAATCAATTAAAATATCATAACTAACTTGGAGAAAAATATTAATCCTTGATATTCAACCCTTCTTCTCTATGAAATTCGAAATCTAGATTTACTAAACCCCACACAAATTAGCTTGTCTGCAACTCAAATCTTACAATGAAAACAAAGCTTACACTGAAAACTGAAACAGTCAGTTGATACAAATGGAATAGTTAAGTACACAATAATTTGTTTATTTATGAAAAAAAATTGATCCCACAGACAACAAAAACGATTATTATCTAACTAACCGAATAATCTTATAAAAACTAAATCATAAAACATAAAATTAACATGGAAACTCTAACTAGATCTTACATTGGAAAACTACTGCATTGTAGAACCTAACCTAGAAACTATCATTAAAGAAAGTCCTGGAGTTTTTATCTAAATATTAGGTGTTTTTTTGGAGTAATTGATACTAAAATGGGAGATAATCGTAGCGGATGTAACAGTTGCCAACCATATTAGCTTCACAAAAATAGGATCTGGGGCAAACGATCCGGCAATAATTGGCGACGATAATAACGCACTTTTCGCACGAACTGTCATAATAATCACCAGCGCAGAATGCTTGCCCGTAGATATCGATTGTCGATGGAAGGCTAAGCTTTGTCCTGTAGTTGTAATCAGGTGCGGAATTTACATTCTCTTCCAGAGTAGTGAGCATGACATCAATAGCCTTAATGTAAGTATTCCTTGACACAAACCTGCTACAAGACTTCACTATTTTCCGCTCATTACATCCGATCACTGTGATTAGTAACATTAGAGATAAAACAAAGGCAAGTGACCTGATCGTCATGGCTACCTCAAATGTAATGTTAGCAATCCCTTCAAATGGAAAATGAAATAATCTCACTTCTAACAGTAGTAATCCCTTCAAATGGCGACGAGCTTTATTGCGATCCTCCTTATCAATCTGCTGAGGACGCCCGCTTTTATAGCCGTCGCTGGACATGGTCGTGTTGTCATAATCTATATTTTAATATTATGAAATGGGTGTGTTTCACACTGGTCACCATCTATTTTATAGTTGTGGCATGGCAGCCTCATCACTTTCACTCAATGGCAAAATAGGCATCATTTATATTTTAGTGATTAAATGGTTATATTTTATTATTTAGTTTTTATTTTAATTTTTAATAGTATTTAATTGGGTTAAATATAATATATTCCTAAAATTTAGATGTATTTTAGAATTTAATTTAGGAAAGGAAACAATTATCAAAATATATTCCAATTATATAATGAAAGGGATGTATTCTATTTTGTTTCAAAAACTATTTTAGTAAAAATAAGACTTTCATTCAAAATAAAATAATGAAATGGAATTTTGTTGACTTTCATTCAAAATAAAATAATGAAATGGATGTATTCTATTTTGTTTTGAAAACTATTTTAGTGATGAGAAGACTTTCTCTCATAATAAAATAATACACTATAATACAATATAAGAATATCACTATTTCTCATTCTCATTTGGTTCTTTCTTAATTGTATTATATTTTAATAGTATTTCAATCTTGTTTCTCAATATCCAGTGGAGGTTGATATAAAGAGGTTGACTTTTAAGTAATTTTTTTAGATGGACAACCATTATTTGAAGCCAATATCTTTGGAGTCATTGATCTATCCTTATTGTGATGGGAATTGGAAGCCATGAAGTCAAGGGTTACAATTTCAATTAAAAGTAGCACAAGCACATTAATAAATGTGCTTAATGAAAGGCTATAGGAATATCATTGTTTTTAGTGAGACTTTTTGGAAGCTTTTCCCATGGGTTTTCCTGGTCTAATTTCTCTAAAAGTCGGACACGAAATTATCGAAATCGGAAGTTTGATGGGTAACCTATGCACAATCCAAGTGCTCTAGGGGTTTTTGAGGGTGTTGAATCCATATATACAATAAAAAATCTAGTTTAAATAACACAAATTAAGATTTCACCTCGTGCCCCGTTCACGCACCTGAAAGTCCAAAAAGTCACACTAAAGACAAGTCATATATCAACCACATTTATAAATATACATCAAAAATAATATTTATATAAATTTATATGAACCTTCAAATACAATAGTGTTCATTATTAGTTAATTCATTATTAATAATATATTGTTTTATTATCATAAATAATGTTTATTAAATATTTATTAATAAAAATATTGTGCATTAAATATAAATATTGTTATTGTTATTAATTAAACCCAATTGATTTATATTAAACCTAAAGATTACTATTATAAACCCTATGAACAATATTATACCCTAGGAACATGAATCCTTAGATTAATAAATCCAAGAGATTGATATTATAAACCCAAGGGATTAATACTAAAAGTTGAAGCGAATAATATTAAAACCAATGGAGAAATATTATAAACCCAAGGTCTATAAACCCTAAAATACACATGATTGATCATGTTTTACGATGGTTGATTTTCATTTTGAGACAACTTTCATCACAAGGTGACATTTGACCATTGTTGACTATGATTAATCTTCATATTGAGACAATATTTGTAATAATGTGACCTTGGACCATGGTTGTGCATGGTTGACTATGATTATAAACCCAAGGGAGTTATATTTAACCCTAGGATTAATATTTTAAACCTTATGGATAACATTATACCCTATGAATATTAACCCTTAGATTAATAGACCAAAGGGAATATTTTTAAATGCAAATGATTAATATTATAAACCCAAGGTATCTAAACTCTAAGATAAATATTATAAACACAAGGGAATAATAAACCCAAGGGATTATTACTAAAAACCATGGGAGTAATACTAAAAACCAAAGGGAATAATATTAAACCCAAGGGGTAGATATTATAAACCCAAGCTATATAAACCCTAAGATAAATATTATAAACACTAAAATAAACATGGTTGACCACGTTTGGTTTTCATATTGACACAATATTTTTCACAATGCGACGTTAGACTATGGTTGACCATGATTGATTTTCATATTGAAAAAACCTTTCTCATAATGCGACGTTGGACAATGGTTGACCATGGTTGATTTTCATATTGAAACAATCTTTATCACAACATAACTTTGGACCATGGCTGACCATGGATGACCAAGTTGTCACAATGTGGCATTGGACCAAGAAACAATCTTTTGCAAAATGTGACCATGGTTATTGACCATGGTGGATTATGATTGACAATGGTTTATTTTCATATTGTGACAATCTTTGTTGCAATGCAATGTTGGAACATGGTTGACCATGGATCATAGTTGTCATAATGTGATGTTGTACCATGAGACAATCTTTGTCACAATGCGACCATGCTTATTGACCATGGTTGACCATGATTGACCATGGTTGATTTTCATATAGAGACATCTTTGTCACAATGTGATGGTGGAATGGTTGACCGTAGTTGATTTTCATATTGATACAATCCTTGTCACAATGCGACATTGGACCATGGCTGAGCATGATTGATTTTAATGTCATGACAATCTTTGTTACAATACGATATTGGATCATGGTTTCCCATGGTTGATTTTCATATCGAGACAATATCTGAAAATATGCGACATTGGACAACGGTTGACCATGATTGATTTTCATATTGAGAAAAAAAAAAAAATTGCAAGCTAGGGCGGAACCATTCTATTACGACGAGTTAAAACCAATACATGCAAAATGGTGGCCTCAACTTGCCTCGAAGGGAAACCAGGTCTGTTGGCCACCTGTAGTTCTTAATAACCATCCAAAAATAGTACTTGCTTAGTCTGTTTGTCCATATTATATAAGCTACACATACAGAAATAACATAACTGTCTACTAATTGCATTCTTAAAATAAACAGAGGTAAGTAGAAACTATTCATCTTCCTAGCTAAGGAGACAAAACATATCTTGGTTTATCATTCTTTCCTTACACTTGGTTGGCGCTTCTCCTCTTTGGCTCCTTGGGTCAGCCTTTCTATCTGCTGTTGTATCTCATCCAGCTTTTCATCCTGTATCATCAGGGTGATCTGAATGTTGTTCATCTCCTTCTTGAGATTTGGAATGCCTTGGGATAGTTTTGCCATCTCCATGGCCACCTGTTCCATGGCCTTGGCCAACAGTCGTTTCATTACCAAGTAAACATGTAAAGCCTGTTTATAGAGGGACATGCATCCTCCAGTATTGTCGAGATCAGGCAGCAGATATTCCCAATCTTCCATCTCTGACTCTGACTGTTCCTGGGTTGCTTCCTCTTCCAGATTCTGAATTATTCTCCTAATGTCCACATGTGTATTTCGGCTATAAGCTCTTTCGGCAAACCTAACTTGACGTTCCATTGCTTTCCTCCCTCGTTTGTAATCTCCTGGTCTGGTGCGGATCTGTTCTCTGTTGCCGACTTGACATCGGCCACCTCTCCCTCTACGGCCTCTTCCTTGTCTTGTTCCTCTTTCCCTGTATTCCTTTGCCCTGTTCCCCTATCCTACCACGCTATCTGGCAAACTCCAGCCCGCTTCGTCTGCATGATCCTTGCTCTCCTTAACCTTTTTTGTCTCATTTACTGTTCTAGTTTCCTCCATAATCCTCGCTTTCCCCCTTTCACTCTTCCTTATCCGCGGTTGACATTCCTGTTCGAGGTCATATATTTCCTGTATGTTTGCCCTGGTCTGCTCCTCTCCCTCCCAGCGTTCTCTCTTGATGCCTCCCACTCGCGAGGGTCCTCCATCCTTGCATTCCGGAATTACATTCCTCTTCATTCTCTCCTCAGTTGTTTTACCCTGTAGTCTTTTCGCTCCAGGAGGTAGACTAGGCTCGTTTCCTTCCTCTCTGTTTGACACCTCTTCCCTTCTTCCGTTGTTTGTCTCGAGGATACTCCCTGCAAGCTTTCCCTTATACCTCCACCCGCTACCACTCCCTTTCACTTACCGGCCTTTCCTGCTCTACTGCACTGCCCTTCTCTGCCTTCTGCTCTCTCCATAATTTCCCATTCCTCCTCTGCATGCCCTTATGCAGCCTCGTCTGTGCCCATCACCGATCCGCTGCCACCTTCACCACCTCTACGCATCAGACGATCCTTTCTGCCGTGATTTGAAATGATATTTGGTTTACCTGACGTAGATTCCATCTGCCGCGGGTTCTTGATGCTAGGTGGCTTCAGCTTGTCATCTCCCGTCCTTTCAATAACTTCACTCCTAACCACGTTTACCACCCCGATTAGGGGTCCTTCCCACTTCTTCTTATTGTTTTGAGGCTTCATTTCCATCCTGAATTATTATTTGGTTAAGAGTTTCCCACTCAGGTTTGTTCATGATTCTTGGCCATATGCTGTCGACTTTACCTTCTTGGCATCCCCAATTTGCTAGAAAATCTGCTGCTGTATTTCCTTCTCATTTTACATGAGTGATTATTTTATAGTCTATGTGTTTCAAGATGTTAGCCATGTCTTAGATTAAACCTGCCGTCCTCCAGCTCTTAGCCACTTGTTCCCAGTCTTTTCCATTATCCAACTTTCTGAGCACTTCTATTATGATTTGTGAATCTCCTTCTATCTCCAAGTTGTTGTATCCATTTCTTATTGCTATTTTAATACCTTGGTATACTGCCATCATTTCTGCTTCATTGTTGGTCATTAGGCCTCCTTTGTCTACGTATACCCATCTGGTGCGGCCCGTATTATCTTTGAGGATGCCTCCTAAGCCAGTAGGTCCTGGGTTTCCTTTTGAAGCCCCGTCGAAATTCAATTTAATAAAATTTTCTCCTAGGTATTTAAATTGGCCTTAGCTTTGCAGCTTAGGTTTTTGAGGTTTCTCCTTTCGGGGATATATCATATTGTATTCTATATTGAGTCTGGCTAGGATTCTTTTCTCCTCCGGGGTTGCGTTCCAGTCCTCCTCTTCCCAAGTCTCTGCCAGGATGGTTTCTCTTATTGCTTTTTGGATTTTCCCCCATATCTTCTCTGGTGGGTTATTTTTGTCCCTAAATATCCTTTGATTTCGTTCTTTCCACAAGAGCCATATGACAAATCCTATCGCTAAGCTCCATATTCTCTTTACTATGGATCCTGAGAAGTGACCTTTTCCCCAGTTGGATATGGTCTACTTTATATCAGTCGGGTCTCTGTTAGATTTTCCAAAGAGGTTCTTTACCTCCTCCCATTAATGTTGGGCATAAGGGCAGGAGTTTAATAAATGTTCCTGAGTCTCTTTTTCTTGTTTTCAAAGACTGCACTTGGAAGGGCCTAGGTAGCCTCTTTTCTGTAACTTGTCCCAAGTCAGGATTCTCCCTTTACCTAGTAGCCAAGAAAATATTATTACTTTCAGCCACCATTTACTTCTCCATAGTTGTTTCCAATCCTTGCCTTCCTCTTCTTCCTCTCTTCGAGTGGCAAGATAGTAGGCTTCCTTGACAGTAAAAGTCCCTTTAGTAGCTTTCCGCCATCTGAGTATGTCCGGTCCCGTGCTCTTTCTGAGTCCATATTTGTTTCCATATATCCCTGCCTCCTCTCATCCATCTCCACCAGAGTTTTGCCCCCAGGACTTGATTCAGAATTTTAGGGTCCCTGATTCCCAGGCCTCCTTCTTCTTTGTGTTTCGATGTTCCCTTCCAAGACACTAGAGCCCATTTCTTATCCTGTTTGGGACCTCCCCATAAGAATTTCTAGAGAATTTACTTTATTTTACTATAGATTCCTTTGGGAGTTGCCATCACCGATAGAGGGTATACTGGAATGTCCTGGAGAATTGATTTCAAGAGGACAATTCTTCCTGCTATATTGAGCGTTCTAAGGGACCAGCTTTCCAGTCTACTCTTGAGTTTGTCAATAGTATGATACCAATTTGATACTCTTGTAGGGTTTAAAGCAAGTTGGTTCCCTAGATATTTAGTTGGAAGCTCTCCAAGTCTGAAACCTAAAGTTCTGGTTAAGTGAATTTTTATCGATTCTAGAGTGTTAAAGATAAAAGTGCAAGACTTGTCTTTATTGATTTCCATACCTAATGCTTCTACAAACATATCCAGGATCTTTTTTATTCTTCTAAATTCCCTTAGTGATACCTCGTTGAATAGCATTATATCATCCACGAACTACTGATGGGTGATAGGCATATTATCTCCCCATAACCTGAGTCCCTTTATCTTTCTTTCCCTCATTTCTTTTTTAATGTATCTTCCTAGTCCATCAGCCGCCATGATGAACAGGAAGGGAGACAGGGGATCTCCCTGTCTTAATCCTCTGGTAGCCTTGAAAGTCCCTGTGGGGGTACCATTCAGAAGGATAGAGAAGCTTGGAGGTGCTATCATGTTGTAGATCCATTCAATCCATCTGTTACTGAAACCAAAAGCCCTAAGCGTTGCTTTAAGAAAGTTCCAGTTGAGGCGGTCATAAGCTTTTTACAAATCCAACTTCATCATCATTCGTTTCTCTTTTTTTTCCTTTAGATAATGGATTACCTCCTGGGCTACCACTAGCCCATCCAGGATTTGTCTCCCTTCTACGAAACCGGTTTGTGCTGGGGATATAATGTTCACCGGGATAGCCTTCAATCTTTTTGCTATTAGGGTTGCAATAATTTTATAAATAACATTACAAAGAGCTATTGGGCGGAAACCTTGGGCATTCTCTGCTTTGGCCGATATAGGAATGAGAGTAAATAGTGTAGAGTTAAGACTTGGCCATACCTTTTGCTGCATTCTCGACTCCTCCACCACCTCTAGAATTTCCTGTCCCAGGAAATTCCAACATTCTTGATAAAACTCCACCGTGTATCCATCAGGTCTAGGTGCCTTGTTTTTCTTCATTCCTTTTACAATTTCCTCTACTTCTTCTAGCGTTGCTGCTCTCATCAGGGCTTTATTCTGGTCTTTGGTTACCATCTTTGGGATTTCATTGCAAATTCTTTCTATAGCCTCATTTCTGTTGATCCCTGGTTCTGTTAGCATTTCTTTGTAATAGTCTACTAAAACTTGTTTCGTTTCTTCATGTTTTGTGACTCTTTGCCCTTCAGTGTTTAAAATAGAGAAGATTTTGTTCCTTTGTCTATGTTGAACCATAGCTTGGTGGAAAAATTTTGTGTTTCTCTCACCCTCCCGAAGCCAATTTACCTTGGACTTTTGTCTCCATAACATCTCTTCCTGCTTTCTCCTTTCTTTTAGTTGACTGATCAAAGTTCCTTCTTCTCTGCTCTTCTCCTCACTTCGTCCTTCTGTTATGATTTTTTGTTGCAGTTCTTCCATTTTCCCTTCTAGTCTCTACTGCTCCTGAAAGATGTTTCCAAACTCTTCCTTGTTCCATTTTTTTATTTTCCCTTTGAGTTCCTTGAGCTTTAGCTGAAAGGTATGCATCTTATTTCTTCCTCTTTGTTGATTGTTGGTCCACCATTCCTCAACCTTTGTTATGAACTCGTTGTTTCTAAGCCAAAAGGCTTCAAACCTGAAAGGTCTCTTGTGAGGATTCTTTTTGATATCTATTTCTAGTCTAATAGGCCAATGGTCCGAGCCCAAGGTTGGTAAGATCTTTGCCTCTATAAATAGATCCCCATTTAAGATCTGTTCTGAAACTAAGAATCTATCCAACCTGGATGCTATTTGATTTCTACCTCCCCTCCGGTTGTTCCACGTGTATACTCCATTTATCGTAGGGATGTCTACTAGTCTTTGCTCTGTTATCATTTCACTGAAAGCTTCCATATCCTGATCTGGTCTGCTTTTCCCTCCTTTTTTTTCTTCTAGGGCTTTAATCATATTAAAGTCCCCTCCTACAATCCATCGGATCCCAGGAAGAAGTCTACGAGTAGTTTGCAGGTCCTTTAGGAATATTTTGCGTTCCCTTGGGATGTGAGGTCCGTAAACTTCGGTGATGAGCACCCATTCTACAGTCCCTATCAGTCTAAATGCTCTTGAAAGGATTCTAGGGAGACTGACCCAATCTTTAGCTTCTACTTCTTCTGGATTCCAAAGTATTGGCAATCCTCCAGCTGTGCTAGTTGCATCTTGTGCCATAACTTCATATTATATTTTGTTTCTTCGTATCATTTCTTCCAATTTTTGAGCATTGAGCTTTGTTTCTTGCAATATCATTATGTTAGGTTTGTCTTTCTTCATCCTTTCCTTTAGATATCTCTGTTTTCCTTTACTGTTGAGACCTCTGATGTTCCAACTTGTTACAATCATTTAGAACTTTTTGAGTGTTGTTGAAATACCTCTGAGAGAGGTATGACTCTTCCTGAGTTTACTAAAGTTTCCCCTACCATCTGTATTGTTTAACTCATTGGTCTCCTTCCTCTTTTCCTAGTTCCTTTGCCAGAACTACCCATTCCTATATTTTGTGTTTCCCGTAATCCTGCTTGTTCCATAGGGTTTGCCATATGGGCTTCTTTTTTCTCCTTGTATTTCTGAAACATTTCTTTATAAAGTCGTTTTTGCTCTTCTGGTATAAACCTTTCGTCCAAGTTTCTGCAATCCTATAGTAGCTTCTTCATTACTTGTTCCTCATCATTACCATTCTCCTTTTGTAGATCGATCTCCATCTGTGTTTGCTCTGTATCTGCATTCTCCTCTGTTCCTGCTTTTTCTGTGTTTGCTTGAATTAATTCCTTTTCCTTTATTCCTTTGGTAGATTCCTTGTCTACTTCTTTGTTTCTTTCCATTTCCATTTCTCCTTCTTCTTCCTGTAGTATACTAAACTTATTTTGACATTCTATTGATGTAGATGCAGATTTAGGGTTTTGTGGTTTACTTACCGGTTCTTTACCGAATCTCCTTTTTCTTTGGATTTCCTGGAAGCCTTCATTTTCTCTTTCTGTTTCCTCCCTCCTTCTCTTTTCTTCTTCAACATTCCTTACTGTTTCCTCACCTGTGTTCAGGGGGAATTGTTTAAAAAGATGTCTGTATTCGTGGCACCTTCTGCACCTGAAAGGTATATGTTCATAATCCATTGGTTGTTGCCATATTTCGTCATGGTATTCAAGCTCTATGTACTCCGGCAGGGGATCTGATATGTTCATGTAAATGCATATTCTTGTGTAGGATGTATATCTCCCTCTCTTTGTCGATTCCGATACTTTGACAAAAGACCCTATCGTATTTCCAATCCCCTCTAGTATTTCAGGGTCCTAGAACTCTATTGGAAGGCCGAAGAATCTAACCCAAACAGGTGCTGCCAACATCTTTTCTTGGTCAGGGTTGTACCTGTCTTCCCAGTGTCTCATGAATAGGCCTGCATTGTTCATGAAATACGGGCCCCCTTCGAAGATCCTTTCCTTGTCTTCTAGATTTGCAAATATCACAGTAAAAAAACACTTTGCCCCTAGCTTTAAATCAATATGGCCTTTTGGCACCTTTGCTGTATCCACTTTGCTAGGTCCTTTTCCGTCGGCCAGAACCCTACAAACTTACATATTAGAGTGTGATCTCTCATATAGCATCTGTATTCTTCGAGTTTGTTGTTTGGCATCACAAACCTTGGTTTTTTCAAAGCTCTAGGTAGGCATATTCCTCCTAATATTGCTTTCCATTGATTCCCCATCACCGGCACATCCCTCCTCTCGTTCCCCAGTTCTTTTCTTGATCTGCTTTTGCTTGTTTCCCTTGTTGTTACATTTTTATAGGAGTGGATCTCTGCCCTCCTTGGATCTCTGCTCTCCTTGGATCTCTGCTCATGGCTTCTTTCAGCCCTTCCTGACTTTATGAACCTCCCTTCCTCCTTTCTATGTCACCTTCGTTTCCTTGCACTTCTGGTGTTTGATCTCAGCTTTTATCTCCCCTGTTATTCCTCTTCCGGCCTTTTGTCTGCAAACCTTAGTGCTTCAGAAACCCTCACCATTCCTCATCCCCTGTCGCCAATTTTGATGAAGTTCTCATATTGAGAAAATATTATGACAAACCTTAAGATAAAAATTATAAACCCAAGCAATTAATATTGTAAAATAAAGGTATATAAACCCGAAGATAAATATTATAAACACAAGGCAATAATAAGCTTGAGGGATTAATACTAAAACCCAAGGGATTAATATTAGAAAACCAAGGGAATAATATTAAACCCAAGTGATAAATATTATAAACCCAAGGTAAATAAACCCTAAGATAAATATTATAAACCCTAAAATAAACATGGTTGACCATGGTTGATTTTCATATTCACACAATTTTTGTCAAAATGTGATGTTAGACTATGGTTAACCATTTTTTATTTTCATATTGAGATAACCTTTCTCACAATGCGACATTGGGAAATGGTTGACCATGGTTGACCACGATTTATTTTCATATTGGAACAATCTTTGTGAGAACGTGAAGTTAAACCATGGTTGACCATGGTTGAGTTTCATGTAGAGACAATCTTAGTCACTATCTCACTTTGGAACATGGTTGAGCATGGATGACCATGGTTGTCATAATGTGATGTCGGATCAAGAAAAGAAACTTTATCACAATGCAACCATGCTTATTAATCATGGTTGAATTTAATATAGAGACAATGCTTGTCACAATGTGATGTTGGAATGGTTGACCATCGTTGATTTTCATATTGAGGCAATCCTTGTCACAATGCGACATTGGAACATGGTTGACCATGGTTGAACATGATTGATTTTCATATTGAGAAAATCCGATGGAAAAGCCTAAGACAAACATTATAAGCCAATGTTTATAAACCTATGATAAATATTATAAACACTAAAATAAACATGGTTGACCATCATTGATTTACATATTGAAACTATCATTACCACAATATGACATTGAACCATGCTTCACCATGGTTGATGATGACTGAATTTTGTAATGAGACAATATTTGTGAATGTGATGTTGGACCATGGTGGACCATGGTTGACTCTCACTAACCATGATTTACCATGGCTATCCATGGTTTATTTTCATATTGTGACAACCTTTGTCTAAATGAAATGTTAGACCATGGTTGACCATGATTGACCATGGTTGACCATGATTGACCATGGTTGACCATGATTGACCATGGTTGACCATGATTGACCATGGTTGACCATGATTAACCATGGTTGAAAATGGTTAACCATGGTTTACCATGGTTGGTTTTCATATACCTTAGGAATATGAACCCTTAAATTGATATACCCAAGGGTTTGAAATTATAAACCTAAGAGATTAATTCTGAAACCCCTAGGTATTATAAACCAAGGTAATAATATTAAATCCAAGAGATTAATATTATGAACCAAAGTTATGTAAACCCTAAGATAAATATTATAAACCCAATGGAATAATAAACCCAAGGGATTAATACTAAAAACATAAGGGATTATAAACCCAAGGGAATAATATTAAACCCAAGGGATAAATATTATAATCCCAAGTTATATAAACCTTAAGATAAATATTATAAACCATAAAATAAACATGGTACAACATGGTTAACCATAGTTCATTTTCATATTGACACATTTTTTTTCATAATGTGACATTAGACTATTGGTGACCATGATTGTTTTTCATAGAGACAACCTTTCTCATAGTGCGACGTTCGACAATGGTTGACCATTGTTAAACATGGTTGATTTTCATATTGGGACAATATTTGTCACAACGTGGCATTAGACCATTGTTGAACATGGATAACCATATTGTCACAATGTGACATTGACCAAGATACAATCTTTGTCACAATGTGACCATGGTTATTGACCATGGTTTACCATGATTGGCAATGGTTGACCATGTTTGATTTTCATATTGAGACAATATTTTTCACAATGCGACATTGGAACATGGTTGGCCATGGATGACCATGGTTGTCACATTGTGATTTTGGACCAAGATATAATATTTGTCACAATTGCGACCATGGTTAACTACTATGGTTGACCATGATTAACCATGGTTGATTTTCTTTTTTTTTGTAAGCTTAGGTGGGACCTTCTCATTTTTGAGTTTTTACATGTCCGTTATTCACCCCATTTCCAGGGAGGGTAGCACAAGAATCGAACCCAAGATCTCCGGTTCGGTGAGACTTCATTTCCACAGCCAATGCCACTTGAGCTACCCCATGCGGACAACCATGGTTGATTTTCATATTGAGACTATCCTTGTTATAATGCGACGTTGGAACATGGTTGAACATGGATGAATTTCATATTGAGAAGATCTCTCTCACAATAAAGCATTGGACTATGGTTGACCATGGATGACCATGATCGATTTTAATGTCAAGACAATCTTTATCACAATCATTGAGACAATGATTTTTTTTAATGTTGATACAATCTAGGAAGATGGATGACCGAGCGTTGAGGGGAAAGTAAATGGAAATAATGGAAATAGTACACCTAAATGTTCTAGTTTTATAAAAAATTATATCCAACCCCAAAGAAACAAACCTACTTTATCCTGGAAAACTAACCACTTCTATTAAAAAATTCACATAGAAATATCACTATAAGCCCTTGAAATTATAAATTTGTAATATTTCAAACCCTAAATCTAACCACTGTACTAAAAACCTATAACATCACAATAAGAGTGTGAGAAATTCAAGATCAGCAAGATGGAAATTACAGTGGTTTGGGAACCTCAAGACCTATAACCATAAGAATTATTTGGAAAATTATACGCAAAATAAAAATCTTAGGCTACGTTTCGTAGGGATCAGGGACCACCCAAAGACATGGTGGTGTCTAAAGATACCATTATTTGTTTTTAATGGCCATCGAGATGATTTACATTTTGTCTTTTTAGCCTTTAAATAGACTTCATCAACGATGAATAACATGTGTAAAAACCATGTATTCTCATATACGTAGAGCTAGAATACCATAGTGACTTGAGAGAGTCATGTTTACTAGAACTACCATAACAATCCCCCCCTTTAACTTGAATCTTGGAGATTGAATTCATCTTATTCATTTTTATTATAGTCCATATAAAAAAGTTTCCATCTACCAGATTACATGAGTAACTAGTTGTTATATCCTCCACTTATCTAGGATACCTATCTGCGTACATGGTTCAACAACCATATCACCCGATATCTCACTTTGCCCCCATCAAATAAAGATACCAATACACCTCTCACCATAGTATATCTTTAAGTGTTTCGTTCCACACCTTGGTAACTCCATGTGCCACTTGCACTGCATGTATATATGAGCATGGTATTAAGGCCTTACATCTATGCGTTCTCCTATGCAACATGTTTTTCTCATCATCAGGTCTTACAACTTCATAGGGGAATACATATTCTTATCACATTTTTCACAACTTGGACCAAAACTCTTAGGGTGTTCATGCTTCACACGCTGACTCTTTTACTATATACTACTCCATTTACTCCATTTTTTTTCATGGATCATAACTCTCTGTCATATTCTTTCTCTAAATGATCCATGACTTTATATTTTCCTACATCCATTATTCCCTTACTACTTTACAATCATCTTAGAAATCCATTCATTGTGGATCTCATCGATCTTTATTCATCTGAAATGGGATTTACGCTTCTTCGGAGTCATCAAATTAAACCATCACTCACCAATCGAAAAATTCACAAAATCCATGTCATAATTTTTTTGGTAAGCCTAGGCATGACACACATGTCCCATACATTCCCACACATGCCACATGGTGTTCTTTTCATCCTAGTTATCACTTCCGTACTTCATGCTAATCTATATGACTGATCTGAAAATGAGATATTAGATTGATATTAAGGTATTACAGACTCATGTGCAAGATTTTCCTATATTACTTAGTGCAACAGATTGAAAATATTGCGAATAATATAGACAATGAGCAGTTAGAGAAACATAACAGACAGACACAAATAACAAAACAAATAATCAAGGAGTTCACCCAAAATTCTTGGGCTACATCTCCTGGTCCAGCTTTCAGTGATGACGTCTCTATTATGTCTTCAAGAGCATAGTTTTTACAAGTGTGAGCTCAAATTGAGTCTCAACACAACAAGAACAAACAACAGGGTTTTTCTTGAATCCCTCAAGTCTTTCTGAGTACACAGACTCTCCCTCTCACTCTCTGTCTCAATACTACCTGTCCCTGTCCCTGACACTGAGTGGCTTTTAAGCCTATCAGCGCTTGTTTGTTCATTTTCCCCTTCGGGCTCTCTGGCTCCTGACCTTTGTCCGCTCGAATCCCCTTTGAGCATTAACCAATCATGGTGTAACATCTTCAGATATGGTGGCCACTTGTTATGAAATGGAAAGCACCATCAACGCGTTGAAAACCCAAACAAATATCATTTCTCTATTTACATAGAAAAATACATAGAAACACTGTAAAATATGCCAAACTACTATTTTTCGGACTTCAAATATTATCAATTCTACCCTAGAATCCATCAGGTCCGCCTTTGTATCGCTATCACAAGTCGCTACTCACGGGTTCCTTTGAATTTTCGTTTATAATGAAAAACCCGACAAATGGTGTTATATCAGAATTCAAATAATATACAGCTGCATTTATAAACCTTTTGGTTCCGGTTATATTGCTTCAGGCACATTTCCTTTGTATTTCAGATTTATAGCAGAAATGAGTAAATATATAGAAAATCCCTTTTTATCGGAACTCAAAATTTATCAAGCCACATCTATAAACCCCACCAGGTCTGACTTTATTGCATGTCGCATGCCCTCTCCAACCTCTGATCTCTGATTGCTCCGATCAGCCTTATTGGCTATCGGTGCATCGTTATCTCATGGTCGCAAGCTGCATGGTGTATCGGCCCTGCTCCTTTGTATCGCTGCGATGCGATATATCGCAATCGCATATCACATGGTATTTAGGCCATTGGTAAGTCCTCCCTTATGTTTTAGCAATGTGATATTGCAAGTGAATTTGGACTGTTGATTGGTCTGATCCGACGGCTACTATGAAATGTTGCTTTAGCCTCCAATAGGCGATGTTTTCACCATTTCTTCAGGTTTTTCCCATCCGATAGTGTTTTCCGCTATTCTTGAAGGTTTATCCTTTGTGATAGTGTTTAAGTATTGAAATACTTATGGGGTTTTAGGATCCATTTTGGATCAATGATGCCACTGTGAATCTGGAGCTTCAAATTTTCTCGCTTTACACCAAGCCACTCATGGATTTAGTCTTCACTTTTTTTGCATCTGATTTGTATTCTCTATTCCATATTTTTGAGGCTTTGTTTTCAACCTTCTTCATTATCTCTAGGCTTCTCAGCCTCTTAACCATGCCACAAGGACACGTTACCTCTATAAAATATATACTACACAACTACAGTTTCTTATTCGTTTCACATAACATATTTCTCGAGGATTATCCACTCTCGTGGACTTTTCACACTCCGCTAGGCTCATACTACTTGGCTGATAACCAACATCAATTCTCCAGTGGATTCTACTACGTATCTATCAAGAGATGCTCATAAATGGCTAGTTCAACTCTTTACAAATCAACATCACAAAACTTGGGTTAGCCCCTAGTGCACATAATATGAAAAATCTATCAACCATTCAACTTAATCAAACCTCACTTCTTGCTCGACAATCACATGCACACATCAACTCATGTCGATCATCATGCCTCATGAACACTTCGTTTTTTCTTCTTTGAGCAAGCACTTCCACCTGTGGATTATTACACTACCTCAGATATTCTAAACTCATTGAACCCTACCAGCATCATATTAGCTCTTACAATCGTAGTCCATCGACATTTATAAATATGATCACACATTTTAGGTTTACTCAAGTTGTGGGATTGCATTTTCAAAGATTCCATAGGATTTTCACCTCCTATGTTCCCTACCTCCATCAGCGAGGGGATCTAAAATATCTATTGGCCATTTTCCTCATGGACAATGTACATATTTCAGTCCTTTCTTTCTAGATCTACTCTAAAAAACACAACTAAAACTCTTTTGGGTTCGATTTTTGGTCCAAACCCTCGGTGGATTTTTTACTTCAACAGAATTGTAATTATTGTGGCTATGGAAACAACACCATTTCCCTATTTTCATCGTTGTATTAATAGCTTGGCAATGTCACTCCCATGTGTGCTCTATGGGACCCACAACACCCATCACAGATCTAAACAACTTGTAATTGCAAATTTTGTATTTCGCGATAAGCGTCTCTAAGGGAGGGACGCAATTAAGTGTGTGCCCTCCCATCCACATCAATTGTTGTCATGGGGACACCACATATTCCATACAATAGGCATCTAGTGGGTCCTGCCACATCTTCTGGTGGGTGGTTGCATTAAATAAAGGAAGTTATGTGAGGTTTAGGGTTTCATCCACCGTGTTTTTACACCATTTCTTCGTTGCCTTGTGCTATTTCGCTCAGGCCTGGTGTGTGGGAAATCCACTCCATCGATGATGGCTCTGGTATTGGTTCACTTTGTCCACCATTCTAGGGTTGCTCGCTGTTGAGCCTCAAACCTGCACCTTCCTATACACCCTCTCAGCCTTCTTTTTCCACTTACTTCATCCACCAAGCTGATTAAATCATTGCATTATAGTCTAAAAAGAGCTTCTCACATGGTTTTCTAACGACGCTTATGACTGTTGTTTGGTTTAGATTTTTGTTCAGGCAGCTGCGGAAACTTGTCAGTTTCCGCAGCCAACATAGGTTTCCGCAGCCAGCACAGGATTCCGTAGCTATTTTGTTAAAAGCTATGCTACAGGTGTCCTATGAAGAAATGAGCCACATGGGCAAGCTATAGGTGACGGGTACATGGAACGTGTCCCTTCAGATCAGCCAAATCATCCATAGAATGTCACGGTCAACAAGGGTCAAAGGCAAAGCCAACCAAGGAATTTAGCGGTGGCACGTCTCTGTTTTGAGCATGTGAAAGTTTACGTGGCACAGTCCTCAGCCCACGAAGACATCGGCACACTTGGAGATCATCCCCGTAACCTGAATCCAACAGCTACCACTCCGAAGATTTAATAGACATGATGACAGTTACGCTAGATCTCGGCTGAGGAGATCTACGTGTCTCTAGCAACGCAGTTAATAGCATATGATTCAGTTAGTTAGTTTCAACACTTTTTCATTATAAATAACGCGTTGATGAACACTGTGTAGGAGCTTTTTGAGATGTAATTTCTGAACTGTTGTTATTATCACCCCACTGTACTTTGTTTTACGTATGTTGCTACTACTTTAATACATGAGAAGACTACTTTCCTGAGCTCGTTCTTGTGACTGTTCGTTGACTGGCTGAAGTGGCAGAGGGCCCCTGCGCACTAAAGCTTTGTATAGTTATCATTTGATTTTATTACGTTTCTGTTTTCATAATCATTAGCTTGTATATAACATGTTGTTTTGATGTTTTTAATTCACTGTTGTTTACATTTTCACTTCTGTTTTCTTATATCTATCAGCTGATCAATGCTTTTCTACAGGTTTTCTTAGGCAGCCCGGGCGAATTTTTCATCTTTTTGATAATTACTGACATATGAGATCATCTTGTCCTTCCTGCTAATTTTCATTTTCTGAAGTTTAATTCCAGCACTGTCATTTCTCAAATTGTGTTTTTCTTATTTATTTTTCTACTACTTAGACATCATGCTACTCATTTGTTTATGGTTTCTTTCTATAGTCAAGTGACTCTATTAGTAAGGAATCAGAATATCACTTATTGTAGCGTGATTTAGCTTGCTTTCTTGCAATTTAGTTATCATATTGCTTAAACTTGTTCATGATTGCTTCCCACAAGGTAGATTGAGCTGAAGGGTAAAGGATCAGGAGAGTTGAAGTAGTGTGATTAGTTTCCTTTATGCAATTTAATTTCTTGCCATTTAGATATCATATTGCTTAAACTTGTTCATGATTGCTTCCCACAAGGTAGATTGAGCTGAAGGGTAAAGGATCAGGAGAGTTGAAGTAGTGTGATTAGTTTCCTTTATGCAATTTAATTTCTTGCCATTTAGATATCATATTGCTTAAACTTGTTCATGATTGCTTCCCACAAGGTAGATTGAGCTGAAGGGTTAAGGATCAGAAGAGTTGAAGTAGTGTGAATTAATTGCTTTGCTTTTAGTTTGAATTGCTTTAAGTTCAGTTTTTACTTTCTTTTTCATTCAGCAGCAAGGATACTGGGCCATTGTCATTAGTTCACTGTTTGATACACTTATTTCCTCTTAAGAATTGATTCCATTACAGTTGTTTTAAAGCTTTCTTTTTGAACACTTTTAAGTTTTGGAAAATCACTGTAGAAATCACCATTATCATCCATACTTAACTTTCATTTTCGCCATCACACATTAGCGAAAGATAAATCCAAAAACAAACTAAAAATAAAAAACTCAAAAACGACAAAAGACTAAGGAAATGGTTATCTTGTACATATAGTACACTTCACTTTGTCAGTTTACGAATCCCCGATTGACATTTTAAATATCAATTTAGAACACACTAAATTGACCAAACATTTTGGCGCCGTTGCCGGGAAGTGAAACTAGGTAGCCAATTTCTTAAAAAAAAAAAAACAAGAAAATTTCAAGGAAGGAAAATTGATAACCTCTCAAAGTATGCTCTCCTCTTGCACCTAGTGTGATCTGGAGGATCAGAAAAGAGAAAGTTATTGGTTTAATAGTTTCTTGAGTATGCTCTCTTCTTGCACCTAGAGTGACCTGGAAGATCAGAAAGAGAATTATTAGCCCGACTTGAAGAAAAATAAAAAATGACATGCATAGAGCAGGAGATTCTAGGGGAAGGTTTTTAGCTAGGGCCAAGAGTTCGATTTTTACAACTCCATCTACTTCAAGGAATAGACAAGAGACACCTCCATCATCTCCAACCCACACTCCTAGCCTTAGGATTCCTGGAATTCAAGAGGCAGTGGTTGACTCTCCCACACCATCCATCGAATCTGAATTAGGAAGAGATCCTTTCCTTCCTTCTACAGGGAGACAAATTTTAATTGAAGAAGTAGAATCACCTGAAGAAGAAGAGGGAGAAATTCCTCCTCGTTCACCATTAGTAGAGGAACCAGAGGACTCTGAAGTTTCTGGGGAAACTATCATGACAGAGGAAGGAGTAAACGGATTTGGTAGAGGTAGAGGAGGGGGAGGAGGAAATAATGGAGGAGGTAGAGGTAACATTGGGGGAAATAGGGGTGGAGATAACTCATTCAGATTTCCTATAGTCGATGAGGACTCTCGAGCAACAATGAAAAACATCTCACCATCTGTCCTCCCAAACTTTCATGGGTTAAGAAATGAGGATCCTGAAACATTTCTATTTGAGTTTGAGGTCGTGTGTCGAACTTATGATTATCTGGAAGACTCTCAAAAACTCAAACTGTTTCCTTCAACATTGAAAGGAGCAGCTTTGAAATGGTTCATGGGAATACCCACTCAATCCATTAGGACTTGGAATGATATGAAACAAACATTTTTGGATAGGTACCTGGACTATTGTATGCCCACCAATCACAAGGATGAGGTATTCAAAATGGTGCAAAGAGAAGATGAAAACTTGGAGGATTTACTTGAAAGATTTCAATACAACCTGAAAAGAGAAAAAATGAGTGACCTAGATGAGGAAACCTTAAAAGCCCTTCTATTAAAAGCCATTAGAGATGAATGGATAGATATTTTGAACATGATGGGAAAAGGAGATATATCTCAACTTCCACTTCATGATATAGCAGAGCTATGTGTCCATCTCTCAAGGGGAAAATCTAAAACTGGAAAAGGGCCTAGAGATCCTTCTCTCATTAGAGCAAACAAATCTGCAACTGGATCAGTAAGTAGGGCTGAGATTGGCAATATGTTTTACGAATTCAAAATTGATATCTTAGGGAGTCTTAGTGAGCAACTAGACACCCTTAAGATACACAACAAGCAGCAAGCAGAAGCTGAGGCTTTGGCCATCTTTTGCCCAAAATGTAGAAAGAAACATGCTCTAAGGGAATGTCCCTTGGATGCAAAAGTTGTAGACACATGTGTGATTTGTTCAGAAAATCATGAGACCAAGGATTGTCTTTCAATTCCTGGGCTCAAAGTTGTCTTTCAAGAAGATCCAAATACAATTGAGTCTCTTTGTTTTGTTGCAAGGAGACCTTGGCAGGAGCAACAAAATCAAGGGTTTAACAACTCTATGAACTTTCAACCCCCACCAAATTGGAATCCTTGGCAACAACCTTGGTCCCAACCTCAAAATCCTTTTCAATCATGGGTACAAGGTATGCAAAATCCTTATGGAAGATTTGCTCAATTTTATCAATATCCTCCATCTTTTCAAAATCAACAAGCTCCACAACTTCCAAATCAAAATCCACAATTATCATTTCCATTTCCACAACAACAACAACCTTCTCAATAGAATCCAAATTCTCAACTCTTGCTTCCATTTCAACAGAAGTCAAATCAACTTCCTTCCCAGCCATTGCCAAACCCCAATAATAAAAACCCTCAAAATGCTTACATGGTAGAAGGTCAACAATTTCCTACCTATATGATTGTTCCTCTCAATGATGTACAACTCAGATCTGGTAGAGTTTTAGATAAGCCTTCTATAGATGCTCAAAAGCAAAACATTTCTGAGGAAGATTCTCTTGAAGCCAATAAGGGTTCTGAAGCATCTCTTCAAAACCCAAGCACTCAAAAAGAAAAAGAAAAAGAAAAAGAGTTAACCCCCACAACTCCTATAGTTGAGCAACCTGCATCTTCATCCACACCTCCTTTTCCTGAAAGATTACAAATTGACAAAGGAGTGGAAAAACAAATCTTGTTGCCTGACTATGATTTTCTAGATGAATTGAAGAATGTCTATACCAAGATTCCCTTGTTACAAGCCATTAAAGAGATTCATATTCTAGCAAAAACAATAAAGGAGTTGAGTCTTAAAAGACCAGGAAGGAAACCAAGAGATACAAGAAGAATCCACCTGGTAGGAAAAATTGCAGATATCATGATGGGAAAAATTACTATGCAGAAGTATGTAGATCCCGGTAGTCCAATTGTTAAAACACATATCAATGGGATTGAAATTCCAAATACTCCGATTTATTTAGGGGCTGCTATCAACATTATGAGTAGACAGACTATGGAACAGCTGAAACTTCCTAATCTTCTTTTTACACGTACTTTATTGCAACTTGCAGATCAATCAATTATCAAACCAGATGGTGTATTAGAAGACATTTCAGTCTCCTTAGACTCTTGGGAATATCCAGTAGATTTCATGATTTTAACTCCCAAGAGTAATCTAGGAGGACATCCTCTCATTTTAGGAAGACCTTGGCTAGCCACAGCTCATGCTTTTATCAGTTGTAGGTCTGGGGATATGTATATTTCTGATGGTAATTCGAGAAAGAAATTCAATCTGTATCCTCCAACAAAAGCAATTACAGAAATAGGAGATAATGAGTGGGTTGATGATGAAGATACTATACAACTTGTCTTTACCATTTCTGAAATCAGTGAAGATAGTCAAATTCTGAACACATTAGAAAACTTTGAAACATCTTCAGAATATGACCACACACAATTTCAGTTAGATTCTGACATTGAGTATCTATCATCTAGACAAATGTCTCTTTTCTCTATGGAAGAGTTTGGTAGTTTCGCCATTGAGATATTTCCAGGTAAAACATTGAATATCAACAAAAGCTTGGAAAGATCACAACAGGAAGAGCTAACCAAAATCTTGCAAAAACATTCTACTGCATTTTCATGGGAGTATACTGATATGAAAGGTATTGACCCTAAGACTTGCATTCATCACATCTACATCGAGGAAAAAAGTAGACCAATCAGACAACCTCAGAGAAGGATGAATCCAAACCTTAGGGAGATAGTGAAAGAAGAGCTCCAAAAACTACTCGATGTAAACTTCATTTATCCAATTTCAGATAGCCGATGGGTTTCTCCTTTGGTTATAGTACCTAAAAAGAATGGTAAATGGAGGGTTTGCATTGATTACAGGGAATTGAACAAAGCAACTTTGAAGGATCACTTTCCTTTACCCTTTATTGATCAGGTATTAGATACTTTAGCAGGCAAAAAGTATTTTTCATTTTTGGATGGTTTTAGTGGCTATAATCAGATTCAGGTAGCACCTGAAGATCAAGACAAGACCACATTTACCTGTCCATGGGGAAATTTTGCTTACCGAGTACTTCCTTTTGGATTATGTAATGCACCCGCAACATTTCAAAGGGCAGTGCTAGGAATCTTTTCCGATCTAATCCATGATTGTGTAGAGGTTTATATGGATGATTTTACAGTTTATGGTAATTCGTTTGAAGAGGCATTAGAGAATTTGGAACAAGTCCTTATAAGATGTAAAGAAACAAACCTTTCATTAAGTCATGAGAAATGCTTTATGATGTTTACTGAAGGGATTTTTTTAGGACATCATATTTCAGGTGATGGGATTAAAGTTGATAAATCAAAAGTTGAAGTCATCTCCAAGTTGCCTATTCCAAATTGTCAAAGAGATGTTAGAAGTTTTCTTGGATTTACTGGATATTATAGAAGATTTATTGAAAACTTCACCAAAATAGCATCTCCACTCTTCAAATTACTTACAAAAGACTGTGAATTCAAATGGGATCTTGATTGTCAATCTGCATTTGAAACTTTGAAAACAAGAATATCTGAAGCACCCATTTTGAGAGGGCCAAATTGGAAACCTGCTTTCCATATTTCTACAGATGCTTCAGATACAGCTCTAGGAGCTGTGTTGGGACAAAAGGATTTAGTTCCTTATGCCATTTACTACACCAGTAAAAATCTGACTCTCACTGAGTTAAACTATACTGTGGCTGAGAAAGAGTTCTTAGCTGTTGTTCATGCAATCAATAAGTTTAGACACTATATAACTAGCTATGAAACTTTTGTCCATATTGATCATTCTACAATTAGATATCTAATGAACAAACCTGTTACTAATGGCAGAGTTACAAGATGGCTCTTACTTTTACAAGAATTCAATATTACTGTGTTGGATAGACCAGGGAAACAAAATACAGTAGCTGATTTCTTGTCTAGAATCCAAAATACTAATGAAGATTCTCCTGTAGAGGATATGTTTCCATATGAGTATTTGTTTGCAGTAACTACTAAGACTCCTTGGTATGCAGATATTTCTAATTATTTGGTTACAGGGAAGCTACCTCCACATTTATTTCCTAATGAGAAGAGAAGAATTATTCAGGAGAGTTCGAATTATTCATGGATTTCTAATGAATTGTTTAAAACAGGGCTAGATTGTGTGGTTAGAAGATGTGTTCGGGAATATGAAATGCCTGAAATCCTTAAGGCATGTCATGATGAACCATGTGGTGGGCACTTTGCTGACAAGAGGATGGCCTATAAAATCCTTTCTTTAGGATATTATTGGCCTTCTCTCTTCAAAGATGCAAAACAATATGTCAGAAGGTGTGACAGCTACCAAAGAGTTGGGAGACCGACTCTTTCAAATGAAATGCCATTACAGCCACAGGTACTCATCGAACCCTTTGAAAATGGGCTTTAGATTTCATTGGACCCATTAATCCACCATCTAGACAAAAGAAGTATATATTAGTTTGCATTGATTATGTCACTAAATGGATAGAAGCCAAAGCATTGCCTTCTGCCACTGAAAATTTAGTTGTTCAATTTCTTTTTGAGGATATTTTTACTCGTTTTTGTGTCCCAAGAGAAATTGTGACAGATCAGGGAAGTCAATTTACATCTAACTTGATGGAGAAGCTGATGGAAGAATACAAAATCAAGCACAGAAGATCTACTCCTTACCATCTGCAAACAAATGGCCAAGTGGAGTCTACAAACAAAGTCCTTGAGAACATCATCACCAAAACTGTTCATCTACACAAAAGGGATTGGGCAGAGAGGCTTCCTAAAGCCTTATGGGCCTATAGAACTACATGGAGGAATACAACAGGACATTCTCCCTATGAACTTGTTGATGGGAAAGAAGTCCTCCTCCCCATTGAGTTTCAAGTCAATACTTTCAAGATGGCAGTTCAGTTGGGGATGAATCTATCAGAAGCCCAAAAGCACAGAATGGAGAGCTGAATGAGCTAGATGAGATCAGACAAGATGCAATTTTAAGGACTGATCTAGTTCAACACCAAAGAGCTAAGTGGCATGACAGGTATATCAAAGAGAGAAAGTTTCAAGAGGGAGATTGGGCGTTACTGTTTGATTCCAAGTTTAAAGACTTCAAAGGAAAATTTCAGACTCATTGGCTTGGGCCATATGAGATTGACAAAGTCTTTAACAATGGAGCAGTAAGAATCAAGACCATTGATGAATTTCAAACTCCTCTCATTGTGAATGGCCACCGATTGAAAATCTATCATAAGCCACTCTCAAAAGAGGAATTTGTCAAAATGTTCCAAGAAAATTCTGCAATAAGGCTGGTGGAGAAGAATCCTTCTCCCCCATCAGCCTAGTCTTTGTTTCTTTCAGTTCAAAAAAAAAAAAAAAAATCGTATAAGCCTGAAAACCAATCATAGATTGGCAGTCTTATACAGAAAATGTAGAGTGAAAATCAGGAACACCTGACACTCTATATTTTCCAAAAAAAAAATCGCCTATCCTTTTCTTTCCATCTTCACTCCATCTCATTTGCCATTTCGCTTCACCTCCATCCCATTCTCATTTCCATTTCACTTCACTCCACTTCATCTTAATTTCATTCCACTCATTCCATTTCATTTCATCAATAAAAGTCCCTTTCAGGACTATTTTTATTCAGTTAGTTCTTCTCTAACTATCTTTGTGCAGTTAAGGGGGTGCTGTCTCAGTTTCCGCAGCTGGAAACCGTTTCCGCAGCCAGAAGCAGTTTCCGCAGCCAGAAACGATTTCCGCAGCCAGAAACGATTTCTGCATCCAGCATCACTCTATTTTCAAATTTACAGTCAACTGTTAGTGCTAAAGACATGGGGCATCTACAAGACATCAAAGAAAAGCAATTGGTTAGAAGCCTTGAGCAAGAAATGACAAAGTTTCCAAAGGTATGATCAAAAATATTTTATCAAATAACAATTCAAGTCATAATTACGCATAGTT